>JAHVAK010000630.1:1200000-1800000 GCA_019845155.1 Luehdorfia chinensis | reverse complement strand
CCGAATTTCGGCATTTCCGAGTTTCGTTCTGTGCAACGGTTGAGACGTGAAAAGGTAACAAACAGACAGAGGGACAGTGAGAGTTACTTTCGCATTTATAAGATTATATTATTTTGGATATTAGTATAGATGGTATGCTATTGTCGTTCCACTCTCGTGCTTTACTTTTACCTTTCGTCAAGTGATTCACTTTGAAGTCAAAATTTTTCAACTCAAATTTGCGTCTAAATTTTTCGACAATTATTTAATAATATTAATAATAATAATAATTTTTATTATTATTATTAATATTATTAAATAAAACTGTACACTTGACTACATCTTTTTTTTTATTGCATAAAGTGATGAAACGAGCAAAACGTTCACCTGATGGTAAGTGCAACATCTGCCCATAACAAATGCTGTGACACCCAGAAAATTTCTGTGTGACACTACACTGTGCCCATCACCATGAGACATAGGTTCTTAAGTCTCAAACGCCCAGTGATTACGCTAGCTCACAGTGCCCTTCAAACCGAAACACAGTAATGTTTGCACACCACTGCTTCACGGTAGAATAACTGGCCCTGGGGTGGTACCTACCTAGACGGACTCCTGCATAGGAATCCTACCACTAGTAAAAATCTTATTAAATCTCAAGCCTGCGGTAGAATGAACTGTGCTACAGGCTTTAGGCTCTTCCCAACTATATGTTACATTACAGTTTGATTAATACAAGGTGTACGTGTGTGTGTGTGAGTGGGTGTGCGTGTATATTTATGTGTGTGGATGTGTATGTATGTATGTGCGTGTGTTTGATTGCATGCGTGTTTGAGTGCGTGTGTGAGTATGTTAGAGTAGGTGAACTGTGTTATGTGACTAAAGTAATAAATTTTCGGTAGTATAGTAATCAAGCTCTTTAAGTTTACTTGCAAGAATCTTTTGAAATACATGATTTGCACGTGTTATTACTACTTTTACATCTTTTTTGTATAACTTATTGTATAACATCGGAGCATAATATTCGTAGCATCTGCTACCAAACACGGTATTATATTTTGGTTGTTGTGTGGGAGTTGTGCGTGTACACAGGTACACGCACAACTCGTTGGTCACATTGCGGAAGTGATGGCAGAATGTGGCGATGAATTTACATAGGCCCCAATAAATAAATAATTTTCTAACTGATAGGACTTCACATTGTTTGTAAAGATCTGTAGAAGAATGTCTAAATGGAAGTCTGTTCATGACTTTTAATACTGCGCGCTGCGCACGTTCCACTTCGATAAGGTAGAACTTAGCTGCACCACCCCAAACCCTAATGCAATAAGAAGTTATACTCTCACACAATGATGTACAGAACAAGGATATCGCGGCTGGCTACATCACGCAAATTTTTGAAAACGTAAATGAACTTTCTTTATCTAGTAGCGACTTCCGCCGTATGTGGGCCCCAGTTAAATCTGTCATCTAATATGACACCTAAATATTTTATATTGTTTACTCGGGTTAACATGTTACATTGAAAATATGCAGTGGAGCTGGCTTTTCTATTGCATGGTACGTTGTACGTATGTAGTTGTATTTTAAAGCTTTCAGTGGGTCTGGTGCGAGCTGATATGTTGAAACAGACATATTTTGTCTTGGCGGCATTAACTGTAATTAAGCTATTTTCTAGCCAAGCTGTCACCCCACTCATTCCATTTTCAGCGACAGAACGCACCGTACTCCAAGTCGGTCCATGAAATAATAAGACATTTTATGTGTCATCCGCAAACATGGTTATGTCAGTTCCATTCAACCTTAAGCTAGACAGTTCATTTAATTTAATATCACTTTATTGTACACCATAAGAAAAGATACATAAAGGAAAAAATAAATAAATAAAAGGTACAACGGGCGGCCTTATCGCTAAAAGCGATCTTTTCCAGGCAACCTTTGGATGGATAATTTACATATATAATAAACAGTGTCGGGCCTAGGGTACTGCCCTGCGGTATTCCAAATGAACATAAACTGCTACTACTTAAGTGGCCATTTACTCTGACCATCTGCGATCTGCCTGTTAAGTAGACAAAATAATGGCAATCGTAGGTCTAAACTGTTGGTCTAAAAAAAACGGGTGAAGCCGGCCACAGTCGAGCGGGTACCTGCAGTCCTACCATATGTCAGGGAAGTCACGGACAAGATTGGCTATATCTTGAAGCGACTTTCATAAAAACATTTTTCAAGCCGCCGAAGAAGATAAGTCAGTTTTTACCATCTGTCAAGTGTAACATCCCTCTACAAGATGCAGGAGTATACAAGCTGGATTGTGAATGTGGTCACTCTTACATAGGGCAAACAAAAAGATCAGTAAAAAACCGCGTAAAAGAACATATAGCTGATGTGAAGCATCGCCGCTCCAGGAAGTCTGCAGTCTGTGGCCATGTTCTGGATCATCCCAACCATTACATCAGATTTGATAAACCACAAATCCTTGCAAAAGAACACCGATTTCTACCAAGGATGATTCGCGAGGCTATTGAAATTAAAAAACATCCTAATTTTAATAGAGAAGATGGTTGGGTATTACCACCAGCTTGGTATCCTATAATTTATAAAATTAAGTCAAAAACCAAGCATACCACTGCAAGACTTCAAGACACAGTTAGCTCTTTCTGCGTAGATCGGACCACAAATAATAATTTAAAGCTGAAGGTACTCCGGGTTAACTATATCATCAGGACATCTGTCACCTCAGTCCCCCCGTGACCATGGGTGCTGTAAAGCACTCGAAACGTCGGGTTATAAATAACAAAATTAAACGCGATAAAATCCGTAAAATTAGTTTCATTTAAATGTGTAGTGTTCGCGTAAAAGTAAAGTTTCAGCCTATAAATGTCCCACTACTGAGCACAGGCCTCCTCTCTTTTCTGAGAGGGTTTTGGAGCTAGGAAGAATCCGCCACGCTGCTCCAATGCGGATTGGCGGACTTCACATGTCTTCGAAATATTTTTTTTATTCCTCAGACATGCAGGTTTCCTCACGATGTTTTCCTTCACCGCCGAGCACGTGGTAAATCAGCACTTAAAATTGCAATTAACAATTTTAGTGGTGCCGGCACCGGGAATCGAACCCAGGTCACTCGCGTACTATGAAATTTAAAGCGAGCGCCTAGCCCCGTAGCTACCTCGGCGGAGTGTTCGCGTAAATATAAGAAATAACTATTGTTAGCTGTCAAGCACAATCACTCACTGCTGCTAGGACCAGTATATTGTGGTACGGTGTTCGTTGTTAAAGATTAGCGGAGTTGTGTCTCATTATCCTTACATAACAAAACATATAAGCTCGCGTCTGCTCAAGACTCGGAAACCGCAAGAGATTATGCATTTTGTAAAAACCTTGTTATTTCCTCAAGTTGTATAACCGTTGTCGTTGACAAATAACATCCATAAATACATTTTCCCATATAATGAGTTGGCAGAGACCACATCCGTGACGGGCGATTCACATCGCCGCCATTTTAGTATTAGTCAAAAAATCTTCTCTCCATTGCGTTCCCACAAGCTGATCCCCGCCACTTCGTCCGGTTGGATAAAGGTTTTTTTTGAATCCCGTGGGAACTATGTCAGTTTGCGGGATGAAAAAAACCCATGCCCTTCTACAGGAAGCAAACTATCTCTGTGCCAAATTTCGTCAAGATCAGTCCAGCGGTTGAACCGTGAAAAGGCAACAGGCAGACATTGGGACAGAGAGAGTGATTTTCGCATTTATAATATAAGTATGGATTTTGCAATAATAAAGTCTGTCCGTACAATCCTCGTTAGTCGCCTCCTACGACACATCGGTAGGAAAGAGGTAGGTGCTATTCTCCGCCGGACCTAACACTATGTTAGTACAGAATTAATTAGTGGTAGTAGTTATTACTGGTGGTAGGACTCCTATGCAGGAATCCGGCGAGGTAGTTACCACCTTAGAGCCAGTTATTCTGCGGTGAAGCAGTAGTGTGCAAGCATTACTGTTTCGGTTTGAAGGGCACTGAGAGCTAGCGTGTTCACTGGGCATATGAGACTTAAGCACTGATGACTCAGGTGACGGGCGGAGTGTGGTTTCACACGGAAATTTTCTGCACTTACCAGCAAGAGAACGGTTTGCTCGTTTCTTCATTTTATCTAAAAAGAAAAAAAGATGCTGCTGCCCATCTCGTGGTTCAATTTCCCTCTGTCGACTTTTACGATACCCACGAGAGGAGATGAGGTGGTAGATTCTCTAAAGCCGCCACACAGCAGGAGCCGACTGGCCCTGGTTTGGTACATTCCTAGACGGATTCCTGCATAGGAATCCTACCACCAGTGAACATCTGAATAAATAAACTGCGGTTGCCAACCCGGCTATCAAGCGTGGCAAAATCCCCCCAAAATGAGAGCTACAAATTTTAGTGGGATTCTTTGGGAAATAGGCCCATGTTCAGCAGTGGGCTATTGCTAGGCTGAAGTGATTATGATGATGATCTTTATTTTTTTTCGTCTGTCAATATCGAATGCTGTGTCACCGAGAACATTTCTGTGTGGCACCGAATTGCGCCCATCCCTCTGAGACGTCAGTTTTTAAGTCATATGCTCAGTAATTACGTTAGCTCTCAGTGCCCTTCGGACCGAAACACAGTAATGTTTGCACACTACTACTTCACGACAGAATAACTGGCCTGCGGTGGTACCTACCTAGTCTAGGAATCCTATCACCAGTAAAAATATCTTATAGAAAAATCGTTGCGCTATACTACAATTTATTCTTTATCGTCACACCCTAAATAGGACTATATGTGGGCCATACAAATGTTTATCCCGTGTGGGAATCGAACCCGCGTCCCAGAAGCCAATTACTTGGTCACTGCGCCAATCGAACTGACGACGCTATTATTAAGTATTTGCATATACATTTCCAAACGTTTGTAAACTAAGCGTCTATAAAGATCGTAAGATTAGATATGGACATATTTGTGACTTAATAGCATTTTGCAGGCTTTACAATTGGTGCAGTGGTGAAAGGATTAGCGACTGTGCTATTTATCGCGGGTTCGATTCCAACACTGGACGAATATGTATGTCCTACGCATACCTAATAGTTTCTGGGGTGAGTGTTTGGTGGAGTAAAAGTGACATGTTTATCTGTCATACATGTGATACCCTAGAAATCAATTAACAATTAAAAATGAACTGAAACAGAGTAAACAAGGATGTGTAAGAGTTATAGCAGTAAATGTAAGTAAATATAAGAAATTAATTAATCGTAATGTGGTACAGTGTTTTTCCTTATCTATTTTCTCTAGGATGGATGAAAGAAGATTGACGAAACAGATTTATGAGGCGAGTGTGAAGGGGCGAGCCGGTAAGGTTCGACGTAGGCGAACGTATTACGATCAGATCGAAATCGTTTTAAGGAAAGGCCACGTCAAAAGTACCCGCAACCGACCATCTTTTATGAAAACACTAATGAAAGTGGAGGAATCTAAAGATCTGTGTCAGGATCGTAGCAAGTGGAAAGATGTGGTCTCTGCCTAACCCTATGGGAAAGAGGCGTGACTCTATGTACTTTCTCTATATATATAGAACCGATTAACAACTGACTCATCGCGATATCTCCGAAACAAGATACCTATCGACTTGAAATGTGGCCGCACGTATTCCTTCCATTCAGACACCGAGACAAACACCCACTAAGAATGGATTTTCCGAATGGATTTTCAGAACATTTACTCCTAAATGGTTGTTTCTAAAAGATTTTACAGCGGGGAAGGCAGAGGCCACTCACGTAGCCCACTCCCTTGTGGAAAACGAGACGTGACGGGAGGCGAATCAAGTCGATTTTGATAAGAGTCAAAAAATTCATATTCCCCGTTGTGTTTCCAGGAAAGTATAGTGACAGCATTGCATACCTATTTCGGTGTCTGTACAATACCTTAGTCGCCTCTTACGACACCTCGGTAGGGAAAAGGTAGGTGCTATTCCACTCTGCCGGACACCTATCGACTAACTAACTAGATCTACTAACTAAAATACAATACGTTCACATTTAAACAAGTTTCTAAAAATTTAACTTAAATACGAGTTTTTAATAACCAAATTAGACTGCAAAAATTAGTAAGTAAGTAATACATTTATTCACGATTAAAAACATACAGCACAAAATACAAATAACAAATAAATAAAAAAAAGAAAACAAAAAATGTCTTAGCAACTACGAAGAAAGAAAAAAATAAGTATACCTATTAGCAAAATATCTGTTCTGCAGCATATAATCACAAACTGGTGGTAGGATTCCTATGCAGGAGTCCGTCTAGGTAGGTACCACCAGGGCCAGTTATTCTGCCATGAAACAGTAGTGTGCAAACATTACCGTGTTTCGGTTTGAAGGGCACTGTGCGCTAGCGTAATCACTGGGCATTTGAGACTTAAGAACTGATGTCTCAGGGTGACGGGCGCAGTGTGGTGTCACACAGAAATATTCTGGGTGACACAGCATTTGTTATGAGCAGACGTTGCACTTACCATCAGGTGAACGTATTGCTCGTTTCATCAATTTATGCAATAAAAAAAAACTGGACGGAACTGAAGCCGCGATGATAACATCACAGCGCTAGTTTTCAGTTCGGCCCAGAACAGGAGTAAACTCGAATACTGACCTTACGCACCGGCTATTTTCTCGCAACTACCAACTTTTGTTATTCTGTGGGAACGCAACGGTCGATCTGCGCGAGCGCGAGAGCGAAATGAGCAGTTGCGATTGAACGCCGCAGTTTCCTCAAGTTATCCTGCTGGAGGCTGAGGATGCTAACGAGGAAAACGATAAGCCGCCGGCGGGAAACTGCCAGCTATGAGGATACTCCGTGGTTTTATCGCCGCGGCGCTGACACTGCACGCTCTCGCGCTGCGCGTTCGGCGCAATGCAATGACTCAAAATTATCTATGTTCGCATTTTATTGTTCACCGTTAACTACTGAATGTGTAGCGTGCTCATCGTCAGTCTTTTAATAGTAATAAATGTAATTTACGTACGTCGTTACTTAATTTTCCATCCATACTATATTTAGTTCTATACATTGCGTTCCCACGAGCAGTATAGTTACATCCTTACCCTACCTTACCCTACATACATTATGGTGTTATTCTGCACGAATGAAGGCTGTCCGTACACTACCTTAGTCACCTCTTACGACACTAACCATGGTAGGAAAGAGGTAGGTGCTATCCTACTCTGCCGGACACCTATCGTGGTTCGCCAGGGCGAAAAATGGGCTACGTGAGTGACCTCTGCCTACCCCTTATATGCTAAAAAGGCGTGACTGCATGTACCATAATATTATAAATGCGTATAATAACGTATAATTCGTTAAAAGAATACTACCACTCCATCTCATCCAATGGATCTCGTAAAAGGCGAGTAAGGAATTAAACTGCACTGTGCACCGAACAGCGCATGGTGGCGATGGGCTCACCACCTATCACACCAAGTGCTTTATATTGTTTTGGTGAAACGTGGATTGTGGCAGTCATCTGTTTTTGCAGTGAGTGCCCAGTCTCTGACTACCCCTTATGGGATACAGTCGTGATCTTATGTTAAGTAACTCTCTCTGTCGGCTTGCTACCTTTTCACGGCTCAACCGCTGAACCACAATTTGTGTCAAGATCGGTTCAGCGGAACACAGAGATTGCATCCTAAAGACGGGCACACGATACTTCAAATCCCCCCAAATCAAATGGTTCCCACGGGATATTTAAAAAACCATTATCCACGCGGACGAAGTCGCGGGCATTAGCTAGTAATTTGCACACAAAAAATCATATGTACAAAATATGAGAATAAATAACTTAATGCTACAAGGAATTTACTGCCCGTCTACCTACGTATAAACTTCAACCAACATATTGACTCCGTCTAGGTTCGAACCCAAAACCCGCGTCGTACTTCAGGTACTCAGACCACTAGACTACGCGGTGGGGATATATGTACGGACAGTATACAAACGTTGTGCATGCCAATCTAAACAAACATTTTCATGTTTGCATAGCTTCGTGACTTAAATTACACAGAATATTCTATAGATCTATAATATAATCTGTGTAGTTTTACTAGTGGTAGGACTTCTGTGCAGTAGTCCGCCTAGGTGGAAACCACGACAGGCAGTTATTCTGCCATCAAGCAGTAGCTTGCAGGCATTATTATACAGTTTATAATCGATGTTAATGTCAGAAATAATACATAATTAGCACATTTCAGAGGTAGCGCAGGGGTTAAGCGCTCGCTTTAAATTTCATAGTACGCGTGTGACCTGGTTTCGATTCCCGCTGCCGGGACCACTAAAATTGTTAATTGCAATTTAAATGTCGATTTACCACGTGCTCGGCGGTGAAAGAAAACATCGTGAGCAAACCTGCTGAAAAATATTTCGAAGGCATGTGCAGTCCGCTAACCCGCATTGGAGCAGCGTGGCGGATTCTTCCTAGCTCCAAACTCACTCAGAAATGAGAGGAGGCCTGTGCTCAGCAGTGGGACATTTATAGGCTGTAACTTTACTTACTTTACTACCTACGGACTAAGCAGGGCATGTAGTAGATGCAACATTAAAAAATTAACAGAAATGTAAAAAAGATCCTAAAACAAAAATACAATTATATAATAATAATTACTAAAATAATAATGTTCAGGCTACACTTCTGTGGAACTCATCGCCCGATATCATCAAGAAAGCTTCAAACAGTTTTTAAAAAATTGCTTCGTGATTATTTATTATTATTTATTTTATTTATTATTTTTCGGCGACGTGGTTCGCCACCCGTCACGTCTCGTTTCCCGTGGGCGCGAAAAGTGGGCTACGGATAGCCACTTTGCTACTTTGAATGTTAGGGGAGGTATGAGTGATAAAATTGACGAAGTATGCGAGATGATGAGCGCAAGACGGATTGACGTTCTTTG
This sequence comes from Luehdorfia chinensis, assembly GCA_019845155.1. Lineage (NCBI taxonomy): Eukaryota > Metazoa > Arthropoda > Insecta > Lepidoptera > Papilionidae > Luehdorfia > Luehdorfia chinensis. The sequence goes on along the minus strand of JAHVAK010000630.1, from coordinate 1,791,066 downwards.
TGTGAATGAAACCAAGCGGAAAGGGTGCGACACCACCTCGCATGGACCCTACACAGCCTATTGGTCGGGGGTTCCTGAAACCAGTAGAGGCTGTCAGGGCGTTGGTGTACTGCTTTCTGCTCGAATGAATGAATGTGTGACTGACTTTGATTGTGTGAGCCCTAGACTCCTCTGGGTGAGGTTGAAGGTTGGCCTTACTCGCATCTTCATATTAGGGGTTTATGCTCCACAAGATGCGAGTTGGAACCGTTCCTCAAAAGCCCAAAGTGAGAGACAGGAGTTTTGGGATAGCATGAAAGATATTTTGAATAAATGCAACGAAAATGAAAGAATCATAATGCTAGGCGATTTTAATGGGTGGGTGGGAGTGAAGCGTGATGGATATGAAAGTGTGCTGGGAAGGTTCGGCGATAACAGAGTGAATGAAAATGGAGAAAGTCTGCTTGAAGTATGTTTGGAGAGGAATCTTGTGGTAACGAACACTATGTTTGACCATAAAAAGATCCACTTGTATACTAGAGAAGAAGGAAGCCTGAGAAGTATGATTGATTTTGTAATTGTGGATGAAAGATTGAGAAAGAAAGTCCTAGACACTCGGGCATTCCGCGGTGTCGGCATTCACACAGACCACTTTCTGGTGTTGAGCCGATTAAGAGGTGTCTTTAAGAGATGGCGGCACCGTGTGCATGAACCTATTAGTGTTCTAGAACGCATAAAAGTTGAGGGTCTGCAAGAGAAAGGTGTGAGAGAAGAATTTGTAAAGAAACTTATCGAGAAGTTTGACACGTTGGATGAGGCATGTGAGGTTGAAGAATTATGGAAGCTGTTTAAGGAAGGAATCGTGGAATCTACTATTGAAGTGTGTGGTGAAAGTAAGAGAAGAAGAGGGTGTAAGTTAAGAACTGTGTGTGCAGAGGTGCAAAAGGCAATATCTAATAAAAAAAAGGCTTGGCTGGATTGGTTGGCCACAAGAGCCAATCAGAGAATAAAAAAGGCAACGAATGAAGATGTAAGCAAGGCAAGGAATGAGTATAATAGGTTAAAGGTCGTGGCAAAAGAGGTCGTGAGAAGAAAGAAAGAGAATGATAGAGATGAATTTGACAGGAGGTTATCTGATGACTTTCAACACAACATAAAGTTTTTCTGGAAGTCCATAAGAACGACCAGAGGTAAAAATACAACCTCGCAATTGGACAAAATCAGAAACCAGGATGGAAGTATTGTGAAAGGAGAGGAATGCATCCTAAAGAGATGGAAGGAATATTTTGAAAACTTATTTGAGAAAGGAATTATGCAAGTACAGGCCCCATTCGGGGACATGAATGAAGATTGCAAAGAAAGTGATATAAGCATGGAAGAGATCGTGGAAGCGTTGAATAGTATGAAATTAGGCAAGGCTGCAGGATATGACAGAATTACAGTAGAGATGCTGAAAGCTGGACAGGGCGTGGTAGCTAGTCAGCTGTACCGCCTTTTTAACCTTTGCTGGAGGAACGGCGTCGTACCAGGAGACTGGTGCAAGGCCGTCATTGTACCACTTTACAAAGGAAAAGGGTCGCAGCAAGACTGCAAAAACTACCGAGGCATTAGCTTGCTCAGCATTGTTGGCAAACTGTATGCAAAGGTGTTGATTAAGAGAGTGATGAATGATACTGAAGAGAAGATATGGGATGTACAAGCGGGATTCAGGAGAGGAATGGGATGCATGAATCAGGTCTTTTCCTTACGAAGCATAGCCGAAAAATTCTTGGCTCAAAGTCAAAAGGTCTATTGCGCATTTGTAGACTTGGAAAAGGCTTATGACAGAGTGGTGAGGAATGAACTGTGGTCGACATTGTCTATATATGGGGTGAACGGCAGCTTGATACAAGCACTGAAATCACTGTACAAGGATTCCAGTGCTTGTGTCAGGGTAAACGGGGCGTACACAGACTGGTTTAACATCGAAAAAGGTGTTAGACAGGGATGTGTGGCTTCACCGTGGCTGTTTAACCTATTTATAGACAATTGCTTGAAAGATCTTAAAGAGAGTGCATTTGGATTAAGAATGAATGATCTGACCGTCAAATGCCTCCTATACGCCGATGATCAGGTTATATTAGCATCATCGGAGGAGGAGTTGCAGGCGATGGTTAATATTATGAATGATGCTCTACAAAGCAAAGGAATGAAAATTAATGTAGATAAGACGAAAGTAATGGTTTTTGAAAGAGAAGAAAGTATGTCGGATTGCAAAGTTCTGATTGAAGGAGAAAGAGTGGAACAAGTGAAAGAGTTTGTATATTTGGGTTCAAAATTTTCGAGAGACGGAAAGTACGACTGTGATATTGAACGAAGAGCGTTGGCAGGAAATAAATTATATGGGGCCCTGCATAACTTTATGTGCAGCCAGAATGTTTCTAAAAAGGGACGACTGGCTGTACATAGAGGAGTACTGGTCCCCACACTTATGTACGGTAGTGAATGTTGGGTCTGGCAGAAGAAGCATGAAAATAAGATTAATGCTGTTGAAATGAAAAGTTTGAGAAGTATAGCTGGAGTGACTTTGATGGACAAACTAAGAAACAACGTGATAAGAGAACGTTGCGGTGTGGTAGAAGATGTAGTGACAAAGATAGAGAAAGGGATGCTTAGATGGTTTGGACACGTAGAGAGGATGGATGAAAGAAGATTGACGAAACAGATTTATGAGGCGAGTGTGAATGGGCAAGCCGGTAAGGGTCGACGTAGGCGAACGTATTACGATCAGATCGAAATCGTTTTGAGGAAAGGCCACGTCAAAAGTACCCGCAACCGACGAGCTTGTATGAAAACACTAATGAAAGTAGAGGAAGCTAAAGATGTGTGTCAGGATCGTAGCAAGTGGAAAGATGTGGTCTCTGCCTACCCCTATGGGAAAGAGGCGTGACTCTATGTATGATTATTTATTTAAGAATCATTAGATGTATATATAATATACATAATATAGTCAGTTGTTGGTCACCGTTTTAAGTGTGCATATATTTTGTATGTATATATGTACAATCTGTATTTATGTATGAGGGTATGTATGTGAATTCAGATTAATGTTTAAGTTACATATATAATTACTATATTATTTATTTACACTTGTGTCATTTTTTTTTGGCCAACATCAACTTACTTGAAATTTACAGAAAAATTAAACTCGTATCGAGTCGTAAATATTAATATCACTACCCGACTACGTATTAGCTTCTATTAATTAGACGTGGCGTGAGAAGACGTGGAAAAATCTTTACAGAGATTCAAAGTCAAAGTCAAAGTCAAAATTTCTCTATTCAGTTTAGGCTTGTGTAAAGCTCTTATGAATATCAAAATCTTCACCGGTTCAAAAACTCTGGGCTTTCTTTTTTTCAATGCCATATTACATGTCATTTATAAGATTGGAACAATTGCATCTGGAACAGTGATAGGTTTCATTTGGAACACTCGGGACACCGTGTCAGAACAGTCTCAGAGAGCAAACGGATCGCATTTGGTTCACACAACACGAACATCAGTGTCACTGACCGCCTGACAGGTGAGATCCGCAGAGAAGCAAATTAACTTACTTTCCTTCATTATAATGGATTTCTGCAAAGTGACGCCTGATTCTATGACTATACTGACACAAGTGTTCCGGAACATTCGGCACACATTGATGTTTCTGAACAGTGAACCGGTTCACTGAAGAGTCTATACACGTCTACTACCTATTCCTTATGCTTATTCCTCCAAGTCAAGCTCGCTCTGCACCATTTTTTTACTATACCTTAAATACCATTTTAAATAAACTTTATAATCCGGCAAATACGTCTGGTTTAAGAAACCAAATAACAATAGCTTAAAATCGTTAATAACTTTGAATCATAATAAAACGTACACATTTCTATTAGCTGCACTCAACTTTAAATTTTGTTCGATTCGTAAAACTTTTAGTCATCATTTCAGTCTATCACTACTCCACTGCTGAACATAGGCCTCGCTCTTAGATTGCGACAAAAATTTCTAGCTCATTTTGGGGGTGATTTTGCTATAGTTGCCGGGTTGGCAACCGCAGTTTATTCAGATGTTCCAGGAAGATGCTGCTGCCTATCTTCTGGTTTTTATTATCCCTCTGTCGACTTTTACGACGCTCACGGAATAAGATACGGTGTGTCAGTAGATTATCTTAAGCCGCCTTACGACTTACTACCACAGAGAACAGTTTATTTTCTTCATCATCAGCTCGATTAAGAATTCACTGTTGGACACGGGCCTCTCTATAGGCTTTGACATATTCGGCACGCTTGGCAGGCGGATTCGTCATCACAGTGTCAGACACGTATCTCAGACGATGTTGCCAGTCACCTGCCGATATATTTTTGGTCTGCCATTTTTCGAAGACAGAGTCAAGCCATGAGGTTTTCCAAGCCTTAGCAGTCTTCGATAAACTGACACCCACCGAATGAGACGGCATGGTGGATCTTACAATCCTATGACTGACTAAATATTTAATTCGGTCTATTTGGGGCTTTCGTAAAGATCAGAAATCAATATTTCAGTTCTTAACCTGCTACTTTTTAATTTGCTCCTATTGGTGGTAGGATTCCTATGCAGGATTCCGTCTAGGTAGGTACCACCTCAGGGCCAGTTATTCTGCCGTGAAGCAGTAGTGTGCAAGCATTACTGTGTTTCGGTTTGAAGGGCACTGTGAGCTAGCGTAATCACTGGGCATATGAGACTTAAGAAATTGTCTCAGGGTGATGGACACAGTGTGGTGTCACATAGAACTTTTCTGGGTGACACAGCATTTGTTATAAGTAGACGTTGCACTTACCATCAGGTGAACGTTTGCTAGTTTCATCACTTTATCCAATAAAATAAAAAAAAATCGTAATTTCGTGGACGGTGAGATATTTTTATATTCTTCATGTTTTTACCTTTAAAAAAATTAATTACGCATGTTTTATTTTCAAACATAGTTTACATAACATCGCGATGATTTTTTTTTATTCTTTCATTCAATAACCGCATTGCGTGTTTTTACTACGATTATATTGCGATATAGGTCGATAAGTTTAAACGTTACATTCCACGCGAATAGTATCTGTCAGTCGGAGGTGACGTTATACAAACACTAGCTGATGCCCGCGACTTCGTTCGAGAGGTATAAGTTTTTTAAATACCCAGTGGAATCTTTTAACCGAGGAAAAAAGTCGGTTGAGCGATTGAGCCGTGAAACGGTAACAAACAGTAAGAGGGACAGAGAGTTACTTACGCATTTATAATATAAGCAGACGCTTGAAGCTGTAAAGATGGATCAGTGAACACTACACTGATAAGATTACTGTATCGCTTACAGCCGTGACTACGTTAACTCTTCTGACGAACTTGACCTTCATTAATTTCATCGATATTTCTAATTTTCAAACAAATAATTAAAGCAGTGTTTTCGGAGCATGTTTCAACCAGCTCTCTATAAGCTAGTAAATAATCACTCGGATCGAAACTTTCTAGCTTCATACATTACTGTACAACGTCGAGTACTTTGCCGCAGTGCGGGCATGTACAGCACGCTCGGGGAGGCGGGAGCCGGGGAACTGAGAGGGGGACCTCCTGAAATTATGTATTAACCCGAAAGAACACGACTGCAGCTTTCTCTGTACTAAATCACTTCAAAAACAATTTTTAGTTTTATTATATAAGAACGCTACTACGAAAATACGAAGTTTTAGCTACTCGACGATATCACCGTTCACTAAACCATCGTTCTATTGGTTGCCTATGGATCCGAAAGAAGGCCGTCCGCAGAAGTCGCATCCGATGTAATTTGGTAGTAGGGTTTGTTTGACGTCCATCGTTGCTTCGAATCGATCCGAAACATCGTACTTTGATTTTCGTAGTACGACATATAGTAAATAGTACATACATACAGTCACACCTCTTTCCCATTGGTGTAGGCAGAGACCCCATCTTTCCACTTGCTTCGATCCCGGCACACATCTTTCGCTTCTTCTACTACCATTACCCTTTTCATACACGCTCGTCGGTTGCGGGTACTTTTAGTAAATAGCGAGAAACTTGTAAATCTTATTTAACGTTATAAAGTAAATAGTTTCGGGACTGTCCTGGATAGGAGCTGGAATTCGAATATCTATTCTATTCGAACTTCTAATGCTCAATCTGCTCGTTTTAAAAACGTACTTACGATAAAGTAGAAATAACTGCGGTGCTAAGTTGTTGAACGTGATATCGAGGTATTTTTCAAAGTCAACGTCAAAATTTCTTTATTCAGTTTAGGCTTGTATAAAGCTCTTATGAATGTCAAAATCTACACCGGTTCAAAAAATAAGACCTTCTCAGAGAAGAACCGGCAAGAAACTCTGAAGTCTTTCTTTTTTTTCAATGCCATACCTATTACATGTCATTTATAAGTTACATAAAAATTACATCATAAATTTAGTAAGCAGGGGGTTTGCAAGTGCAGAGTAAGAGTTATTTCCACACATCTCTATCCTCTATGTAACGATCTACCTACTTTATAATACGCTTTTTCCAATAATGTCTTCTTGACAAGTTTTTGAATTCTATGTCAGTTTTTTGAGTCACACTTTTAGGAATTTTATTATAAAATTTTATCGACCCTTACGTTTCTTGCGATACGTTAAAAAAAAATACAAAAAAATACCAACAAAACCACCATTTTGTTCTATTTTCTGAACTGTGCCTACGATATACGTTTCGTATGAAAATATTATGTATTATGTCACATTAGGCTTTAGAATTTAAAAAGCAAAGATTTAGAAGAATAGTTTAAAAAGACACTCAAATGATCCCCGCGCACTTTTGTAAAATTGTACGAATATAAAATAAATAGAGGACACAGTAAAAACTGACTAGATAAGTAGCACAATACGATTTTTATTGTTTTTTTCTTTATTTGATATAAGTGACGGAACGAGCAAAACGTTCACCTGATGGTAAGTGCAACGTCTGCCCATAACAAACGCTAGCTCTCAGCGCCTTTCAAACCGAAACACAGTAATGTTTGCAACATGGAACTAAAAGGACTTTTAGTTTAAATTATTTTCTATATAACGCAACTACGTAATTGTAAACGAGTCACTTTCTCATAAAATGATTTCATTTAAAGACGACCGCGTGGCCTAGTGGTTAGCATACCTGACTTCTACATTGCGGGCCCTGGGTTCGAATGCCAGCCGGAGCCAACATTTGCAAAAACACATCGTTGGTTTTCGGGTCAAGTTTTGTTGTACATCCATACTAATATTATGCGAAAGTAATGAAGTAATGAAGTTTTCGCGGTTCGACCGCTGAACCGATCTTGATCAAATTCGGCACAGAGGTAGCTTGCATCCTGGAGACGGACATAGGATACTTTCTATCCCGGAGAATCAAACAAATCCCACGGGATATCAAAACGTAAATCCACGCAGACGAAGTCGCGGGCGTCAGCTAGGTACGAATAAATCGAAAAGAGTATACGTAAGCAGAAAGCTGTAAAGTCCCTCACTACAATGATGGACTAATTTCAATTTCGTTGAAACATTTGTGTCAAGGATTTAGAAGTCAGTCAATTGCCCGTGATATTCGAGACGAACAACGAGACAGTGTCACTGGGTCTGACATCACTTCACGAGAAAGACCAGAGGCAACGCTTCGGTGTATTCGATTTGTGGTATATTTCTACGAATAATCTTACTGCTATAATAGTTAGAAAGTTTTTTAAATATTCCGAAAAATAAAGTGACGAAACGAGCATATCGTTCACCGTGGTTAGTACAACGTATGCCCACAACAAATGCTGTGTCAACCGGAACACTTCTGTGTGACACCACACTGCGCACGTTACCCTTAGGCATCAGTTCTTAAGTCTATGCCTAGTGATTACACTAGCTCTCAGTGCCCTTCAAACCGAAAAACATTAATGTTTGCACACTGCTGCTTCACGGAAGAGTAACTGGCCATGGGGTGGTATCTACCTAGAAGGATTCTTGCATAGGAATCCTACCACCAGTTAGAACTGTCTAAACGCTCTAATCTCAGGAAGTACTGATCAGATTTTAAAAATATTTTGGACTTAGATACCCCGCTTATTGAGGAAGATTCTTGCCTAAAAAAGTTCATGCTACATCCTTAAGGTGCCGTATGCTGAGAACTAAACTTTACCCTACCGTACGGCACAGTACATGGTCGGCTTTTATCTATACAAATAAATAAAATTGAAGTGTCTGTTTGTAATGACAAAATAACAGCTTTTTACTCAATGCTTATGAAAGCATATACGTTACTTATAAGAAAAAAACATTTCTTAAATTTTTTGTCTGCTTGTTCCGGTTTATCTCCGAAACGGCTGGACCGATTTTGTCGGGACTTTAACTTACAGATAGCTTATATTGTAGCGTGTAACTTAGGCTACTTTAATTTTAGAAAAATAATTAGGGTTCCGCGCATAAAAATTAAAACCCCAAAATCCGATTCAAATAGAGAAATAAATGTATATAATCGGGGGAACCGTTCGTAATTAATAATTGTAACACGTTGCGAGCCAATTGAAAAAGATTAGGCTGTTTCTTGGAGTTATTATGTCGGTTCGGAAAAACCGCTCGCGCCAGATTTCGCAAAGAGATCGTGGTGATAACTTATTGTGTTTTTTATGAAAGAAAGTGACCAGATGACTTTCACTTTATGGTAAGTGCAACGTATGTGCGTAACAGTGGAGGTGTCACCCAGAAGAAACTTCTGTGAGAAGTATGAGATGCATTTTTACGCGGGAGAAACCGCGGAGCACAGCTAGTCCATACTAATATTATAAAAGCGAAAGTAACTATTCTCCTCTCTGTCCCTCTGACTGTTTGTTACCCTTTGATTTTTTGCAAACCCTCTGGCTACTAAAGTTATGATGTAATTTGTATATAAATTATAAATGACATGTAATATGGCATTGAAAAAAAGAAAGACTTCAGAGTTTCTTGTCTTATTTTTTGAACCGGTGTAGTTTTTGACATTCATGAGAGCTTTATACAAGCCTAAACTGAATAAAGAAATTTTGACTTGACTTTTTGATTTTGATTGTATTTGTATTTGTATTTTTAAAAGACCTAAATCCACGCGGACGTAGTTGCGGGCTTCAGCCAGTAAATTATATGGCAAGTTAGATATCTGGAAGGCGTGACTTGGCGCCGGTGATAAGAGTCGTCGTGGGCATAACTTGCGCTCGTGCTCGTGGAAATGGCGCAGCCATGTGCACGACGTGATTGGGCGTCGGCACAGTGGTTTTATGGCGATTATAAAGGCTAATATATTCCAAAACGACGCACAACCAATGGTGATAGGATTCATTTTTAGGAATCCTTCTAGATAGGTCTGGCACTGTAGTGTCAGTTAATCTGCTGTCAAGCTGTAGTGTTCATACATTACTTTTACGGACTGAACTGCTTAACTGAAGAACTGATGTCTCAGAGTGACGAGCGCAGTGTGGTGCCACACAGAAATGTTCTGGGTGATACATTTGTTGTGGGCTGTTTTGTGAATTTGTTCGACTTTGCACCTACCATAATTTATACCATATCTACCATAATTTGCAGTGTGAACGCAACAACTAATAATGTTTCATTGGGTATTCCGGAGACCCAGTTCAGCAAACGCCTGATGGTAAGTGTCGCTGTAGTAAGTAGACACTCCACTAGATTCATCCTCAGTGAGGACTCCGGATGTGTGTACATTGTCTCTTTTGACTACTATAACAGAATGTCTCTTAGCCATTAATTGGATTGTCAAGGTGACTTGGTTAACCATCCAAGACTGCAGCATTATACAGCATGCACATTTATTTACAGTGTGAATCAACTGGTCATAATTATGTTCTCCTAGCCGATTTCGACCACGGCGACAACTTCCGAATACTGTCGAGAGCGATCTGCGCAGGAGATATTATAGTGCCACAAGTGTACGCGCAAACACAGAGGCACACACTCGTCCCCGTAACGCTGATGCGATAAGATCGGAGGTAGGCTAGGATGCAGTGTCAGAAACACGGGGACAATCACAACACAACCAGACCCCGAAAACCAACAATTTGTGTTTTAGAACAAAATGTTGGCTCCGGCTCGGATTCGAACCCAGGACCCGCGGCGTAGAAATCAGGTACTCTGACCACTAGGCCACGCGGTTCTCGAACTGGTCATAAAATAGTGTTTTAGTTAATCGTAACTTTTTATCTAATTCATTCGAAAGCACTGGATTACAAATCTACAATATTCACTTCACTAGTATAACATAATTTCAGCCAATCACTAGTCTACTGCTGAACGCCTCCCCCATAGATTTCCACCAAAAACGGTCGTGAGATAACTGTATACATCAAATCAAGTGGGGGTCGCCTTTACAGGACAAGGTTGTCACTCCTGAACTTGTCTTACCCAACGTTTATCAGTTCTACGAGCTATACAATGTGCCATTGTTCAGCATACAAATCATAATAACTATGTCAGTTACTCTAATTCGGCTGCCGATATCAGTGTTACCGATTCTTTCTCTCAGAGGTACACCGAACCTAGCTTACAGAGTAACTTCCTGCTTTCCCACGCATATTGCATTTAAGAACAACTCAGATCCATATGCCATCAATGCCAACACACACACATGACTAAAATAAAGATTTAGATCTAGCTTGGCAGCAATCACCTCTTTCCCAGAGGTTATCATCATCCATGTAATTCATAAGAAAATAAAAAAAGTTGAAACAAAAATAATAGATGTAACATTATCTGATATTAATTAAAGATATTCTGGCGAATTGCATATTAATCTTCAATTTGCCTACAACATAGGCATCATGGCAAAAGCAAACACTGGAGAAACATAGAAAAAAAAACATGCTCAGTGACCTCAGTAGTGTATCCCAATGGGTAGCTCTTAAGATGAACATTGATAAGACGAAGATCATAAAGTCCTTATCCTAGTTTTTAGACTTGCAACTTTGCTTGTTTCATCACTTTACCAATAAAAAAAAGACTATTTCAAGTTGTAAGGTAATATTTTTTTTTATTAGGCTAAGTGACATACATGCAAAATGTTCACCTGATGATAAGTGCCCATAAAAAATGCTGTGTCACCCAGAACATTTCTGTGTAACATCACACTGCGCTCCTCACCCTGAGACATCAGTTCTTATGTCTCATATGCCCAGTGATTACACTAGCTCTCAGTGCCCTTCAAACCGAAACATTAATGTTTGCACACTACAGCTCCACAGTAGAATAACTGGCCGCAGGGTGGTACCTACCTAACCGGTACCACCAGTAAAGTAACAAAGATAAAATAACATATACCTAATTTCGTCACCCTACACAACAGAATCCGTTCTTACAAGATACTGTTTTTAAAAAAAAAAGTATTTACTTTAAAGTGAAATATTTTATATGAGAAAGTGACATGACTAGCAAAACGTTTACTTTATGGTAAGTACAATGTCTGCCCACGACAAATGCTGTGTCACCCAGAATTCCCTTCTGTCTGCTGTGTGCTGTGCCCTCCTGCGACATTATTAGTTCTGAAGTGAATAGTTCTTAAAGACTAAAATACAGCAATTCTTGTACACTACTACTTCATGGCAGAATAACTGACCATGCGTTTATACCTGCTAAGACAAATTCCTGGATAAGAATCCTACCCCCAGTAAAACACATGATATGTCAATAACAGAAACAATTTTGCAATAGCTCTAAGCAACAATTCTGAATGTTATTGAGGATAAGTGCTCTAGCTCTGGTGCTAAACCAGCACACCTGGAAACATTGGTAATTTGTCACCTGGAAACAATGTTCAAGTGGATATTTGGTGACAGACTGAAGCAAGTGGAAGGGGCTACTAAAGAGGGTGCTAAATTATAATTATCATTCCTGTTGTTTCCGCCCATCACAAGTCCACTGCTGAACATAGGCCTCCCCCTATAACCACAAGAGTTTGAAGCGGAGGGATTTTGCAATAGTTGCTCGCTTGGCAGGCGGGTTTGCAACCGCAGTTTATTTATTCAGATGTTCCAGGAAGATGCTGCTGCCCATCTTGTGGTTTTAATTTCCCTCTGTCGACTTTTATGACACCTATGGGATGATATAGTCTCTAAGGCCGATGCCACACATGGCGTAAATTATAATTATGAATATATTTTTTAAGGCCACTGTCATAATAGGAGCAAGCAAGTATCCAAAACTCTTAACAAAAGATCAAGGCATTCATATACAGTAATCTATGTAATAAATTATAAGTTTTATTATATTTTTTTATAATAAATATTTCTTATTTCTGGAACTAGACCCAGAATTTTGGAAATAAATGGTTTCTACAACAACTTCTGAGAAACTCCACAAATTATAGTGTTAAATATTGTATTTAGTGTACATTTATTTACTTTATTATTTGAATAGATTACAACAACTTAATGGAATCTCGAAAAATATCACCTGTGGAGGTTAAAATACAAATGATATATTGGAAATTTCAAATTGATAATATATTATTTTTATATGGTAATAAAAATATTAACATTTAAATAAACAAACAACTAAAATTGCTACATTGTCATTTAATTGTTCAACGGGGGCGCGGTAATTTACAAGCATGAGTGCTGTTCTTGAAATAATTGTAACCACTCCGGAAAGTCCTAATCAACCGCGATATACTTGTAGCCTTGATATGACTTTGATTTCTAATCACACAAGGCCATCGTTTCTATGGTACTGCATAAGTACATAGGTCAGTAGGTCGCTGGAAACAATGATGAATCGCGGGCGTGATGACAGAAATCACCGCACCCGCAGAACAAGTACCGGTAGTTTCAGCAGGCGTAATTTCATAGAGGTTAAATATATAATAAATAATATCTACTTACAACAGCGCCATTGTTTAAATTTGTTGTCTTCAGGTAACCATTTTTATGACTATTAATTTTTCCGTTTACTTTTTTATCTTCTTTTCCGTTACATTGTTGTGTTTGTGTTAATTCTGTATCACTCGATCTACCACAACCTCTCGCTACGACCGCCGCCATCCTTGTAATATATTTTCGAGTATCGAGTAAAAATAACCGATTTGACAGTAGAAAACGTAGAGTTACGGCGCTATAAAATTAAAACATTTTTGTATCGTTTACCGTAATGAATTGGAACTGCTGTATTTAAGCACTTTTATGCTTTGTAATTTAAAGCAAACTTTTACATCGATTTTCATATCGATATTTATGAACTTGACACTTTAGTTGAATCATAGATACTACATTAAATACTAATCCCAATATAGCCCCATCCTACACGGACAATCAGGTGTTACATACTTGTAAACCAAAGAATAATAATTTTTCACTGCTATTGTTGATATGGTCTATCTTTATTTGCATTAGAGAATTTCAGCCTGGCTCCTAGTGTTCAATTGCCGCTATTTATTGTGAGTGTGATATAGTGTAATGCATCATGGTTATTAAAGAAAAAAGTTGTTAAAAAACCAGTGAGGTCAGGGGACGCCAGACAAAAACCAACAAAGAGTAGAAACGAAGCCTAAAAAAGTAGTTTCTGTCAAAGGGTAGCAATACTTACTAGATGGCGCTGATATATTATACGTTAAGAAGCTATCGTATTGATTTTGGAACAAACAAAAAATAGAAAAATAAATATAGAAATCAACGGACGAGCGTGACTACTTGGCTGAATAAAACAATTTTCATTTATTATTGTAAACTATTTCAAACGAAGTATTAAAAACAATGCTCGCTCATAGATGACGCTAATAATATATTATATAGATAACCAATGTATTGTATAAATTCATGAAAAGCAGTTAAGCAGTAAAAAACAATATATACAAAAATTTTTATAATAATGTATCCGTGGTCACATTATACAGTCTTTGAATTTCATAAAAATACTAACTATAACCACCGTGGGCCACACACCACACGCGACGAATCGAGTTTTTTTCAAATTCATATTAGATTTGAATAAAATTTTAAAATTTCTACAAGAAATCTTCTAAGTTAAAAATAGACCAAGTTGAAAGAAAAGAATGACTAGTGCTGCCCTCTTTCGTCGACCTTTGAAAAAAAAATTATTACTCTAAGTGTTTCAATTAAAAACAAAAATATATAAATCCATAAAACGCGAAAAAACAAAAGGATAATTTACCGAGAGGTAAACCCTAACTTTCATTTCAATATCGAAGGTGCCATAGAATAAAAAATGTCAATATTAATAACGGAATGTTGAGTTATACAATCTACAAACAAGTCATAGAGGGAAGTAAATATAGTCTGTGGAACTGGAGGGAAGTCTCTGTCGGTAAAACAGCATTACATATAAAGTCAATAATTTGTTGCGTTTTCTTTTTTCCGATCTTATAATAACACTTCAATTGAACAAGGAATATCTGTTAGTGTTCTTAAACAGTAAATAATTTTTTTCGTATTTGAATTCCTTTATAATAATTAGTTGTCTACTTTAATTTCTTTAGCTGTAGACCGGCGAAAAGAGCGCCGCCCCCGCTACATCGGTGGGGCTGTTTTGCGATGAGTAATACGGTTTCTCTTGCTGAGTGACGTCGTGCAACGGCAGCCGGCTTACGGCTCGCAGACCTCAGTACGTCACGACGAGGAGGCACGGCAGGACCCCCTCCGTAAACACCCTATTCGCGCTCCTACCGCACCCACTATCGATCTTCCTATCTAGTCTAAACACATTTTATTAATTTTCCTATTAACTATGGACGCCACCGACTCTCTTCTCGGGGGCTTAGCCAGTGGTGACACCATTCCGACCGGCGAAGCTGTACCTGCTCTCAAAAGGGATCAGGACTCTACTGACGATTTTGAACATCTGGATCGCGAAAGCAAGCGCGACGAAGCCGGCGAATCACCGATTCATCACCACGGCGCGGCGCGCACCGTCACACAAAGCTTCCTTGATATGGAGCGTGATGAGCTGTTCGTGGACACGCCTCGCGCTCCGTCCGTCACCGATAAGCGGGCGGACCACATCGCCGACAAATTCACCGACAGCGAGTCGGAGGCAGATACCGCAGGCGAGTCCCCGCTGCACCGTCCGGAGCCACCGCAGCAAAGAGCCAGCGCGCCAACGCCCGAACTCCCGACTCCCGCACCAACACAGTCGCACGACCCCACGCCGGTGCTCGCCCCGACTCTAGCACCCACTGCGACACCGCCGCCTACGCCAGCTCCCGCCCGAGTCCCGACCCCCATTTCTCCAGCTCCTGAAACGGTAAAAGAGGCACGGCCCGAGCCGAAGGCTGAAACTGCAGCAAGCAAGGTGGACACGCCACATACAGCACCTCAGGCGGAGCCGCAGCCGCAGCCGCCGAAGTCGACACCTAAGCCCAAGACCGTGCCGCCAGAGCCCGAGCCCAAGCCCAAGCCCGAAGTGAAGCCGGAGCCCGTGCGAGCACCCACCGCACACGTCATCGAGGCCGAGGTTATCTTCTGCCAGATGGGACTCGGTAAGCTGGGCGATTACTTTATACAATATACGTATGTCTATGTATTTAGAACAATTCGAATTGAATGATAGTGATGCAATCTATGCACATAGTAATATTTTGTAGGAGAGTAGGTACTCTAGATCTTTCAAAAGTGTGCGTGATGTAAAGCTAAAAGAAAGAAATCGATCGTGACAAAATACCGAATAAAATTCGGGTTATTTGCAAGTGCATGAAGGTTGCCCTCTATTTGTGTCGGCGTGACTTCATCTCCGCAGAACTCGCTCGTTTTTGTGCCCTGGCTGCCTGA
Source organism: Luehdorfia chinensis (assembly GCA_019845155.1). Lineage (NCBI taxonomy): Eukaryota > Metazoa > Arthropoda > Insecta > Lepidoptera > Papilionidae > Luehdorfia > Luehdorfia chinensis. Next base: position 1,775,273 of record JAHVAK010000630.1, on the reverse strand, counting down.
ACAATGGCCGTTCTCAAAAATCGACTGTAAACTTTTTCATGCGTTAAAGGTTACAGAAAAATTTAAACAAATTTGTGTCTCGTCGTATCTACGTAATTGAACAAAGTGCTCTATCTATACTAGGTACTGTATGTATACAGTGCTACGCCAAAGGCAATTCTCTCAACCTCCCATAATTGATAACATCGCAATATGTTGTCAAAAAAACTATTATTTTCATTAAAAAAAAATCGCAGTAAGTCGTCTTATTGCATCAACCTTTATCTAGACGTGATTTGCGACTGAGTCAGACATAGACATAATCTAGAAATAATCGTGATGTTCCATTCGTCATGGCCAATCCGTGGCGCGCGGGGAGCGCGGGGTGGCCCGGCAGGGGCTGCTGCCTGCCGCAGAGGTGGCGGAGCGGCAAGAGCGTTGACCGGCGCCGGTAACGGGCCGCAAGCCTCTCACCGCATGCGGAAGCAGAGGACGTCCGAAACGCGCCTGTATCGGCCGGCATAACGAAACAAAGAATTCGCTAGACTGAAACATAACTTTCATCTTTATCTGGTCTAATATCTGTTTTAACGATTAAGTCTGAGGGCCGTTTGCTTTTCTTTGGCGCGTCGCATGCATTCGTTGAACGTCGCGACTGTCACTCACGAAGCTCCTTCCGCTCGTTCGAATTATCAATAAACCTGTATTGGTTTAATGTATGCGCATTTCCATTAAGTGCATATGAGTCACCATCGTCAACCCACATTCGGAAGCAATGCGGCGAACATTGTTAGATACAATAATTACATAGTGTTATCGCTATTTGTCATGGCAGTGGTTACCCCCAGTTTTATCAGCTTCGCGGACGCGACCAGCTTTCATTTCCTTATCTTATCTGATATCATTCCGCTCTCAGAAATGCCATGCATGACATCAATAGGTATTATTATTTTGCACCAACTGTTAATGTTAGTTGTAACTACGTTATCGAAATACAAATAGGGCCCGCTGTCGATATCAGTTCTAAAGAAACTACGCTATACGCAGTTTCCTTTCTTCCCAATATCCGTATGTGACGCTTTTAAGTTGTGTCAAAGAGCAGACAAAAAGCTCGGCCGCTGGAGGCGTCGGGGCGGCCATAGCGGACCGTGACGCGCGCGGCGGTGCGATGGCACCGCGGCTAATTTTAGCAGCGGTTCGGAAGCGCGGCCCACTCACAAGTGGCGACTCTGCCGCGAGTTCACGTTGTGCTCCCGCGCTCCCAGTGCTTACCGAGGCCGGATGAACAGTGCGCCGTGAACCACAACTTCTTGTAGTGTTCTATTGTGATTTTACTGCCATGGGATCCGAAAACGACGCGGTGACACGTAAGTCGTAGACGTAGTGCTGGGCACAAACAGTTACGGTGTCCTTATCGTCGTTCTCAGTCATTGCTTCTGCAGGGTTCGGTTTATGAAGGAGTTGACTAACGGATACGAGCATGACGAGATCGCTGACCAAATATTGCATACATATAATTATGCATCACTTCTCGGAATCGGACTACTTTAATGACGTAGGATTTTTATTTCCATTACCGCGGCGACATTGGTGATCTAAATAATGATCTGTTGGTTTTCCTTCGATACATTCCGCATAATATTAAATATCAGACCCGGTTGTATTTTTACGCTCGGACAGATCTGTCTGTCCGGCGCGACCTCCACTTTGCAACATCTTTAGAGGAATATCTGTAAACTGTACACAACCTAAAAATTACTACTCTTCGTAGACATGCATATATTATGCTAGGGAATGACGGAATGTTTATAAGGAAGAAAATTCAATTGAAATAATAAAAAATGTTTAAATCAGTCGTCGGTTTTTCTAGCTGTAGTTTGTCGCCGCTAAAGATAAGTAATTTTTTTCATATAGTTCACGAAGTCCGACGCTACTTTATGGTAATCTGATCTAATTAACTTTATCAAGAGCGATCAATAGCTCTTTTATATACTCGTATCCGTTTTACTTTTTTTAAGGGGTTACATTTATTAAGGGGTTATTTGTAATTTGAAAATTGATCCAAATATTTGTCGCGTTGACCCAATTCACATGTTTCGTTCACGAAAGTGCCACTCACAACAGCCCTTACTTACCTTCACTCAAGCGGCGTCATTTCACGCCGCCCTACTTTTGTTCGCTTGCTACTTATGACACGCTAATTAAGACCTAAGTCTCTTGTATATTGGCAATTAAAGTAGTCTCAGGTCAAATGTCTAATCATTTGTCTTTCGGTAACCAGAATCTACGTCACGTGGTATTTACTAAGAGCACAAATAGATTTGAAATAATAAAATCTTCCGAAAAGTTTTACAAAGAACGTTTAACCCACCTCATTACGTAGGTCTTAGGTTTGTACTTGTCAAATTATTGTCTAATTGTGAGTAAAAAAATTGCATTACCGTTGTGATCTTTTTGGTCACGCATTCTAATCTTCCAACTATCTGATTCCTTTGTCCATAACCAAACTTTAACCCGAAAACGCTTTATCACGTACATGCACGTACACATGTTATTGTGTCGCAATACCAATGTGATTCATTAGAATCAACAATACAACTTCGATTTTGAATTAATTTGCAGGATTACAAAGGATTCCGTAGAAACTAGGAAGCCTAGACAGCGATATAAACACAATGAAAATGATCAAAATTATAAATTAACATCTATTTGTGATTTTTGTGTCTTCGTAGATTGCGCTATATGTGTCAAAAATATTCCTTATTTACGTCAGTTTATACAGTAACCTTGAAATTCCAACTAATAGAAGATGTACAATTTCATGGTACAAATATTTCTCTGAGACAATAGTCTGCGTTAGTTAGGCATTAATTTTATTCAGTATCTGCAGTGTCCTTCGGGATTCGATCCATCGTCGTTGGATTTTCCGGAAAAAGCCAGACATTAGGGCGTAAGTGGGGTGGGGCTGTAGAGTGAGATCGATCGCTGCGCGCCAGACCAACCTGCCGTCTGCCCGAACTATAGAGAAACTTCCAAGTACGAGACACTTGCTATATATGGTCCATATAAATTCAATACGGACTGACCTAGTAATAATATCTTTGTGAAAGCTGAATCGACGTCTGAGCCCGCGAATTGTTAGCCTTCGGGACAATAACCTTTCCCATTTCTGAGTATTAAAATATTGTAGCCCCACTAAGAATGTACTCGGAGTTCAGTTTAATGATAGTTTATAAACAACTTGATAAATAATTAAATGTAACTGTTTGCTTTTATATAGATGACATCATCACCCGTTATAACAGTAAGAAAAGATAATTTTGAGGTAATTTCACAAACTGTTGCAACTTTACATGCGTCGCGAAAAGTATGTAAATTAGGGGACGTAGGATGGATGACTCACTGGGAAATTCGTTTACCCTCTTTGCATCGACTAGGGTAAATCTATTTTGTAACCCCACACCGTACGACTTCGATTATTATCACACTGAACAGTTGTTACTATGTTTCTCTAACAATCAAACTATAAATCATTAAGTCAAAGTATTTATGCCCATGTACACATATTATGTATGTTCGAACACCGAGCCGTCGTCACCGTGACGCGACGATGTCGATTCATTTAATGTTGGCTCAGTTTTGGCATAAAGATTCAGTCGCATATGAGATTCCCTTCCAACATTTTTTGACTCAAAGCTTTTTCAGACATTTTTACATAATGTCTTTAGTCCTAAATTTTGTGAGAAATGGATCCTTTCCCATTATTGTCTCTTTATCGTCGTCTATGTATGTAGTAATGAGACGACGCAGGTTACCTCCGACCTCTAAAATTTATTTTATTTAATAATTTATGTACACACAAACAATGATTACAAAGAAAAAGTATGAATAAATTTAGTACAAAGACAGCTTATTTCATTTAGAAATTTCTTCCAGCTGGCCTGACACTGGACAGTTTAAAAGAGATGAAGACTTAGTGTGCACTTAGCAAAATTACATGACATGACACGTACATTCATACATACATATTATACATAAACATATACATACATAAACAATAATAAAAACAACTGTATATAAACAAATATATATATATATATATATATATTCATGTACATATGCTTACATATACATCCACACGTAAATATGCCTACATATACAAAAACATTCTTACAATAATTAATTATTTTGGTAGTATGGAAAGATAGTGCTCTTTAATTTGTTTATTCAAGAAAGACATTGAGCCTCGCGGAATACAGAAGAAAGTTCATTCCAAAGTCTGACTGCCTGTACGGAGAAAGAGTGGGAGTAGGAATTAGCTCTAAATGTTGGAAATGCTAAGACGGTTTTGAGATGAGATCTGCAAAAGGAGTTAGGGGAATGGACAAAGGTAAATCTATCACGAAGATACGACGGATAAGCGGGATTGTGTAGGATATTAAAAAGAAAACAAACATAAACAACATACAAAACACTATATTGTGATTAATATGTTTCGGTTTCCAAGGTTTCAGGCATTTAGGCTTTCAAGGATTTAGGCTTATAATCGTCGAACCTGGAACCAGATCAATTACGTGAAGGGCGACACACAACATTTAAAACCATATGGTAATTAAGCCCAGGGTGCTATGAAAATTAAATGAGCTCCTGGGTGCGGTTATCGTGCAGTGTGCAGGTTGGGTGCTACATCAGTGGCGCAGGTGGGCTGATGTCACCGGGCCGCCGCCGCTATTTTTAGCTCGGCACTCGTCAGCGCGTACACTGCTTTAGTATTTATGTAGTTGCATTGTTTTCTCAGCGTTCTATACACTCTAGATCATATACATGTGTTGGCTTCAGTTTGTATTTTTTAACTGATAAGTCGTTTAATAATCCCACCAGATATGAAGACAAATATGTTGACATGTTAGCTTTGAAAATGCCTCTTCACTCTTGAAATGTGTGAATAGGCTGGCATTAAATCATTACAAAGGATTTTCTCTAGTAAAACTTACAGGGTTGTAACCTAACTACGTGTAGCCAGCATGTCAGTAAAATTCTATCCTAAAAAGATTTGGAAACAATTAGATAATTTTGGCCGTGTGGTGGCGGCTTAAGAGAATCTACCACCCCATCTCATCCCGTGTGTCGTAAAAGTCGACTGAGAGAAAATGAAAACCAGGATATGGGTAGCAGCATCTTCCTCTAACATCTGAATGAATAAACATCGGTCGCCAACCCGCCTGCATATCGTAACAACTATGGCAAAATCCTGCCAAAATGAGAGCTAATAAACTTTTGTGGCAATCTATGGGAGAGGCCTATGTTCGGCAGTGGACTAGTGATGGGCTTAAATAATGATGATGATGAAAGTTAAGCCAATTTACACACCATAGTGTTTGCACACTATGAAATATGGTCGTATTCACAGCATTAAAAAGTACTTAAGAGTGAAAATTCATTCGACTCCACCAAGTAGCTGTAGGCAGTGAGATAACAAAATAATAATACCTATAATTGTTATAATAACAATAGCTTTGATATCGTCGACAATAACCTTTCATCGGACGCCCGCCACTGTTTGTTGGGCGAGATGAATTATCAACCAGCTGATTTTAGGTCAAAGACTCCCGCTCGTTGATAGATAGAGAGCTTTTAGAAGCGATTCATAATAGAAAAGTCTTATTCTTAAAACTAGGTTAATTTCTTTTGAGTGCAACTTTGTTGCAAGGTCTTAAGCTTGATGTGGAAGAAAACGTGACAAGTTTTGTTAAAGAATTATACTCAAGTAGAAGAGATATGTAGAATTAGTAGACGCGTTGTCTTAATGTAATATTATCGATTAGTCAGACTGAGTGCTATTCAAAATGATTGCGAGGGACGATGCGACGTACTGGCGCCATTAAAATTTTCAAGGATTGATATTTTAACGTAATTTGCCTTAGATGTTTTAAAAGTATGGTGAATGGAAAGGTACCAATGTGATTTTACAGTATCTAACACGATTATAATGTGATATCGATAAAAGTTTTTAGGAGTCATTATTGTTAGGATGACCTAACAATAACTTTTGAAAGACTTTTCATTGTCACTTTGTCTTCCGTTCTTCTCTCCGGACCTGTTTTTTTGCTGACTTCATTTCCATTCCGTTTGAAAAAAAAACACGTTTAAGATAATTACAAAAGAAAAAAGGTATTGCTTTACTTTATTTTCTTTTTTAGGACATTGTAAAAACCCTAACACTGAAAGTATAACTTTACGTGTTGATGAATCTCCATTTTTATAGCTGAGAAAATGCAAAAATATTAAGGCTGATTAGATACTTAAAACTTGCTTAATGCGCATTATGACAGTATTCAATCGAAGTAAATGTACGTTAGCATTGAACTCGTGTTGTGATTTGGAGGCGATAATCCGTATCCAAGGCCATTCAACGCTAAGCCGAATGGAGCTTCGCTGACTCACGGCGCACGGCCGTCCTCCTTGAGTAGGCGGACAACGTAGCCCTTATGGCCAGGTACCTACCGATGAGATTTCTGCAACTGCGTGATTGCAAGCCGCTCTGACTCATAGTCGAAGACTCAGGTGCCGCAACGTTACATGAGTATTGAAACTACGCAGCGTAGAGTAGCTGCCTCGTGATCGCTAAGGCGTCTCGCTGTGATGCACGAGATAAGAGCTGTGTTTAGCCGATGCGACAAGCCAATTAACTCGGAGCGCAAACTAACGTAAGTCACCTTTGTACTCTTATACACCTTTCCTGTATATATTTGTCACTATGGACACTGCCTGTTTTAATTTACGTAAGGTGTTGGGAATTAAAAATGCTTTTTGTAATGCAATGCATCGTAAACCTACTAACAGCATCCTTGTCAATGTTACTAATGTGGCGCTAAGAGATGTCACTGCGGTGCGGACTCCCGTACGGTCGGTGGTGGCTGTGGGGTGAGGGGGCGGCGGCGGCGCATGCGCGGCGCGGTTTGGGGAAGGGCAGAGCGCGGGGCTGCGCCGCGGCCCAGTATCGACGCGATAGTCGGGCGCGTAGCGCGTATGTCCGCCGCATACAACCGTGTATTACGTAAAGTGTCACCATGCCGGACTCCGGGCCCTCCCTGTGCAGCGTCCTCAACCCCCGTGAGTGTCCCGCGCCGGCTTCGCTTGGCCCGCTTGACTCTCTGTCGCGACTAACCCGCTAACGCGCAGCCTTCTCTTGCAGATGCTTGGTTCGACCCGCAGAGGCTGCACCCAGAAGGTGAGTGTTGGTGGTGGTGGCGGGCGGCGATCGATGGCGCGGGTCCGCGCGGGCCGCCGCCGCGCCGCCGGCCCCGCGCACGCACGCGCCCGGACGCTCCCGCCGACTCGACAACCTTGACATCTTGACGCTTCTTGTGCCACTAACCCAGCTCCTTTGCTCGCAGTCATTTTACTAACCACTGACACTCGCTCGTCGCATTCGGTCGAGAGGAAAATCGTAAGTTACACAATAATAAATAGTAGCAGATGCCCGACCGACGACCCTCGAAACCATTGTCTTTGTACGAGAGGTACGTGCGCGGAAAAAACTGACGGTGACTTGTAGTTTTCCATTTACAATGTTATTAGTTCAGTGTATAACCGCGTAGTTCAGTTCACTCGTGAACGCAAGCCCATGCAGCCGGCGGGCAGCGGCAGACCCGGCCTGCCAAGCTGCATTTAGAACACGTGAGCCGCCCGAGCCGCGACACTCCTCGCCGGTGATCCCGCACGCACCACTGACTTGTCGACTCAAAGTCATACTATCACTGCGTGACATTCCGTTGCCAAAACTGCACAGCGGCTGCCCTTATGGGTAACCTACATTAGGATTATAGAGCGTGAAATTCATTCTAGCTTAACAACGATTAATAATATACAAGCGGTCGGCCGATGTTTTGGCTATTTGCCGCGACATAAAGATTCAGTCAAACTTTCCCAAGAGATATATTTTTTTTTTTAATAAAACCTGAAGAACTGATTCGTTTAAGTTCGTCGTCGTCGTTTTAACCTATCACAAGTCCACTGCTGAACGTAGGCCTCCCCCATAGATAGCTACAAAAGCTTGGAGCTCCCATTTTGGAGGGATTTTGCCATAATTGCCACGCTTGGCAGGCGGGTCGGCAACCGCAGTTTATTTATTCAGATGTTCCAGAAAGATGCTGCTGCCCATCTCCTGGTTCACATTTTTCCTCTGTCGACTTTTACGACACCCATGGGATGAGATGGTCTGGTAGATTCTCTTTTTATTTCATTTCTCTTTTTTGCTGCACGTATCACAAGTTCTCACTAACCATTTTTTATTTAGAGGTATATCAATAAAGTTAGGCCGCCAACACACGGTCTTTTAAGTTTAATTAGTTTGAATTTGCAACCCAATTCGTCTGTTTCTAAATTGTCTAATGTAATTAAGCGTCAGCGCTCAACAAGTCTTACGAATAAGGTCGGGCGAGTCATCATGGTTCACTAATTGCAACGGAAGGTTGATTTGCTTTGTTTCCCTGGCGTAAGAAATTCGATCTACCTGAGATCACGTTAGCTATCTGTACATGATAAGGTGCACAATCGCACGGCTGTACGCGTTACTTGGCATTGTGACTTTGACTTGACGCAACACTAACTTCATTGTGTTCCCTTGATACCATTATACTGTAACTTGAGCTTGGCGGCCCCTTCTTGTGGCTCAAGTTTCTGTCATAACGTGCTGTTTGTATATTAAAAATCATGAAAATAGATGGTTGGATAACGCGTTCATTGAATTTTCTTAGTTTTTATTCAATTGAAACTAGGATTTTATTGGTGGTAGTATTTCTGTGCAGGAATCCGTCTAGTTACCACCCCGGAGCCAGTTATACAGTCGTGAAGCAGTAGCGAGCAAACAATATTGTGTTTCGGTTTGTAGGGCACTGAGAGCTAGCGTAATCACTGCGCATATGAGACTTAAGAACATGTCTCAGCCTGACGGGCGCAGTGTGGTATCACACAAAAATGTTCTGGGTGACACAGCATTTGTTATGGACAGGCGTTGCAGGTGAACGTTTTGCTCGTTTTTCCAATAAAAAAGGAAGAATCTAGAAGCACATGGGTAATAGCTTAAAGAAGTGGTAATTTTTTATGGTTGTAAGTGACGAGACTATAAGCGCCTCGCATGCTGCCAATTGAAATCCCTATCATTAAAATAATTACACGGCCTAGCCAACCAGGTAATACTACAGTAATAACAATAAAAAGTTTTCTAAAGATCGATTATGTACTTTGCCTCATAATTTATCTGATAAGGCGGAATAAATCTCTTAATCTTTATTTTACATACATAAATACATAAGAGCACGACTGTATCGCATAAGGGGTAGTCAGAGACTGGGCATTCACTGCAAAAACAGATGACTGCCACAATCCACGTTTCACCAAAACAATATAATGCACTTGGTGTGATAGGTGGTGAGCCTTTTACGGGATCCATTGGATGGGATGGTGTGGTAGTATTCTTTTAACGAGCACACTTTATTTTATGTTTAGCTTACCTAACTTTTGGAATACTCTTTTGTAAATTAGTCAACATGGCACGTTATTAAACGGAGCTCAAAAGTTTAAATCTATTAACTATGATAGATCAAGTAATTTGCGTCTTATAACCTTGGCTTGTAACCTTGGCAACGATTGATAAATTCCCCCCAAAATGAGAGCTACAAACTTTTGAAGCAATCTATGGGGGAGGCCTATGTTCAGCAGTGGACTAGTGATAGGCTGAAATGATGAATGATGACGAACCTTGGCTGCGTCATAAATGAACGTAGAATCGCAAAACTATTCATGAATAGAAGAGCATAGCTTGCATTTGATACAGTGATTGGGGCGACAGATCGGCCGGCCGACGAGGGGCATCCGCGACGCGCGGAGCCCGCTTTTTTTAGACTTGATTGATTTAAAGTATTTTAACAACATCCGTACGACGAATTTAGATGAATTAATGCGAAATAATATCGTGGCGAATCTGCTGTTGCTTCAACGGATAATCTTCACACTCACTTGGACACAGTTACTGTCCTACTTGGTCATCAGAAACCAGGTTTACTGGTGGTAGGATTCCTATGCAGAAATCCGTCTAGGTAGGTACCACCCCAGGGCCAGTTATTCTGCCGTGAAGCAGTAGTGTGCAAACATTACTTTGTTTCGGTCTATAGGGCACTGAGAGCTAACGTAATCACTGGGCATATGAGACTTCAGAAGTCTCAAGGTGATGGGCGCAGTGTGGTGCTACACAGAAATATTCGAAGTAACACAGCAACTGTTATGAGCAGACGTTGCACTTACCATCAGGTGAACGTTTTGCTTGTCTCATCACTTTATTCAATAAAAAAAAAGATAGGGTTTCCATGACCTCGTGCTTCTCTAAAAATTAAAGAGATTTGCGATATCCATCCAATTTCTCTAAGACGTCTTTTACGTCGTTAACAGTCGTAAAATCTAGTGAATTATGTGATATTTCCTACCTCTTTACTTGTCGGAGGTTTATTTAAATTTTTTTATTTTATCCAGGAATACAACGTCACCTACATACAATTGATGGAGGAATTTTGTACATGATAATACTTAACGTTTCATACAAAATTTGTAACTACTAAATTATCTTTATCATCATCATCATCAATTCAGCCTTTCTTAGTCCACAGTTGAACATAGGCCTCCCCCTTTTTGGAAACCAATGGGGGAGGTCTAAATTACCTTATAGGTATATAATTAAGAAGGAATCTAAAACAGTTTAAAATGTCCGTGCGAATAAATAGGGCCCATGTTGATAAAAAGAAATGTCCGATCGATATTCACTGATAATTAATCCCTCTTCAGAAAATTATTGTAATTTTCTACTCACTACTTTTTAAATATTTAAATAAAAAATCACAATAAAAAAATTTGGACGTAGCGCCTAACAAAATTTGAATTGAAAATTTTGAGCTTTTTATTTAATAGCTACCTGCCGCCCAAAATAAGCCGACCACATGTCTTTATAGCCTACTAGTTGACACCCGCGACTTCGTCTGCGTGGAAAAAGTTATTTTAAACATCCCGTGTGAACTATTTCATTTTCCGGGATAAAAAGTATCCAAATTTCGTCAAGATCGGTTAAGCAGTTGAACCGTGAAAAGGTAACAAACAGACAGAGGGACAGAGAGAGTTACTTTCGCATTTATATATTAGTATGGACTAGCTGATGCCCGCGACTGCGTCCACGTGGATATAGGTTTTAAAATATCCCGAGGGAACAATTTAATTTTCCGGGATAAAAACCTAAATTAACCTATGTCCGCCCCCAGGATGCAAGGTAGCTCTGTGCCAAATTTCGTTTAGGCCTGTTAAGCGGTTGAACCGTGAAAACGTAACAAACAGACAGAGGGGCAGAGTGAGTTACTTTCGTATTAATATAGTTAATAGAATGAGGCGTTACTTTGCGGAAATCCATTATAGTAAAGGAGAGAAAGTTAATTTGCTAAGATCCGCATGCAAAATGTAAAATGGTGTGTATTACCTAGTTTTAAAGAGCACCGCCCGCCCTCCCTCAACAGCGTGCACAAGAAAACCAATACCGCCACCGGTTGACGCCGAGACCGTCAACTCGGCGGTTGACAGTCGTAGAGTCAATATCACTTGATAATGCCTCGTTTTGAGGTGAAACACGTGTCGTGTTCTCGACTTCAGTGGTGTGTATTGCCTAGTGGTAGTGTTGTAGTGGTGGAGGGTAGATGTAGATTGTAGATTGCAACGGGCCGGTCTCCGCAACTCCACGTCTAGCGCGTATTTTGCGTGTGGGCAGGAACGTTGTGCTACTCGAGCCATCCAAGCTCCTCCAGAAATCGCAGCAGGCCCTTGATGTTCCCCGCGTTGTCGTCCACCTCATGGAGCGGTCTCGGCGAGCCGAGATGCTTGACCCGGTATATGGCGACCGTAGGGCAGTCCAATAGGACATGGGCCGCCGTTTCGTCCGTCTCCATACAGGCTCTGCACAGAGGGCTGTCTGTAACACCTAAATTAAACAGATGTTTGTTAAATGATCCATGTCCAGTTATAGCACTACTGATCGTTCTGATTTGGGGTTTATTCAGACGAAGTAGCGCCTTGGAGATGCGACTGTTGATAACGGGCAAAGCTGTCTTTGCTTGTCTACACTCTGGGTGACTTGCCCAGATTTGTGCATGTTGGTTCCTAGTGCGTTTGCAGACTAGCGAGCGAACATACCTGAGGGGAAGTGGCAGTATAGGTTCTGGACCCACAGCACACTGGTTGGAGCCTCCTCGAGCAAGTTCTCGGCCGCGTCGTTGCCCCTAGCTCCGCTGTGTCCCTTAATCCATTGTAGGGTTATTTCATTGAATTGACATACCTCATTTAATTTCTGGTAGCATTCGTAGATGAGCCCTGAATTCATAACATTGCTATTGAGGGCCAGTAGTACCGCCATGCTGTCGGAGAGTATTCGGATGGAATAGTCTTTTACCTTCCTTTCAGCTATAGCCGATGCTGCGTGAATAATGCCCATACACTCTGCCTGAAACACTGTATTGTGGGCACCGAGTGGTGTGCTTATTTGTATATTTAGGTCCTCTGAAAAAGTTCCAGAGCCTGTACCTGACCCGGTTTTGGAACCATCTGTGAAGATTCTGAGTTCCCTTGGGTTTAGTCCTTCAGAACGTTGGTCTTCGTGTAATTGTATTTTGTACTTCTTATCGAATACAAATTGCTTTGGGATCCTATCATACACAGCCTGTAGAACGGGCATTTCTGCAAACAGTTCTGTAAGTATATTGGTATGTGGGATCTTGTTATTACTCCAGAGATTCAGTGTTTTGAGCCTTATGGCTGCCAAAGCTGCTTCCTGTTGGATGTGTAGGTGCAGCGGTGGCAGGTCTAGCATGGCTTCTAGGGCCACTGTGGGAGTAGTCCTCATGCATCCTGTCGTGGCCAGACATGCTAGCCTCTGACATCTTTGGAGTTTGTTAATAGCAGTAGTTAATCTTGTTCTTGGCCACCAAACTACTGCACCGTATGTAATCATTGGGCGGATAATCATCTTGTATAGCCACATGATGATTTTCGGTGACAGGCCCCAGCGATTGCCGATCATCCTTTTGCATTGCCAAAAGGTGATAGTCGCTTTTTTGATTTTGTTTTCAATGTGATTGTTCCAGTTCAGTTTGCTGTCCAGTATGATGCCTAGGTATTTTACCTCTGATGACAGCCGTAGTTCGGTACCGAATAAACTGGGAAGATGATATTTATTCAGTACCCGTTTGTGGGTGAACATTATCAGTTCAGTTTTGTTTGGGTTGACTGTTAGGTCGTATTCCTTGCACCAGCGTTCTACTATAAGTAGCGCCGCTTGTGCAAGGTCGCAGACTATACTAGCTTGCTTTCCTGAGAGTAGTATTGCTAGATCGTCTGCGTACCCTATTGTGTAGAAATGGTTTGCATTTAGTTTTGTGATGAGGTCGTTGATGACTAGGTTCCACAGGAGCGGTGACAGCACACCACCCTGTGGACAACCTTTCGCTATCTTAACTATTTGACTCTCACCTGCGATGCGCACTATACGTTTGCTTAGTGCGTTTATAATCCAGTTCGTTAAGGTTGGCTCCACATCATGTTTGACGAGGGCATTACCTATGCTGGTGAAGTTGGTTTTGTCAAAGGCTCCTTCTATATCGATGAAGGTTCCTAGACAGATGTTTTTCTGGTTAAGGGCTAACTCGATCTGGGTGACTACCCGGTGGAGTGCCGATTCTGTTGATTTACCTGAGCTATAAGCATGCTGATTGCTATGCAAAGGTTTGTATAATAGTGCCCTTCCCCTCAGCTCCCTTTCACATACCTTTTCCAAGGCTTTCAGCATAAAGGATGTGAGGCTGATAGGTCTGAAGGATTTGGCATTAGTATAGTCACTTTTGCCCGGTTTGGGGATGAAGATTACTTTCACTTCCCTCCAGATTTTTGGGACGTATCTATGCGCTAGGCATGCTGTCATAATTACGGCAAGTACCTTTATAATCAGTGTCCCCCCCCCACTGAAGGAGAGCAGGGAAGATACCATCAGGTCCTGCCGCTTTGTAAGGTTGGAAACTGCTTATGGCCCATTGTAGTTTTTCAACTGTAACCACATGTTGGGCGTATTTCCAGTCTTGGTCACTTGGAATTATGTTTTCCTCTTGCCAGTCTACTTCCTGAACCAATCTGCATCCTGGAAAGTGTGTCTCCAGCAGGATGCGTTGGGCTTCAGCTGGTGAGGAGGTGTATGTGTTGTCGGGTTTGCGAAGAGTGTCAGGCCCTGAGATTGTTTGTTGGGCCAGAACTTTCCTTACCCGATTTGCTTGTTCACAGGATTCTATGTTACTGCAGAATTTGCGTCATCCCACAGTTCGTCGATACCTGATGCATTTTTTGTACTCATACTTGGCCTCTTTGTAGGAGTCCCAGTCTTCGTCAGTCGATGTGTTCATTGCCCTATTTAGGGTTTTCCTGACTTTTTTCCGTTTACGTTCTAGCTCAATCCCCCACCAGGATTGCTTGCTAGATTTCTTTACGGCGTCAGTTTCTGGACATGCATTGTGGTAGCTTTCTATCAGAGTATCTGTTAGAGCCGTTACCTGTTCTTCTATTTTGTATGTATCCTCCAATCTGTCGATTTCAGTAAGCCCCGCAAGCTTGGGTACTAGCGTTTGTATATATTTCGCCCGATCCGTCTTGCGGGGGTTACGTTTCGGAGGTATTGAGGAAATATTCACCTGTAACTCGAATCGAATCCATCTGTGGTCTGAGCATGAAGCCTCATCGGAAACGTGCCAGCCCTGGATGGATTTGGCCACGCCTTCGGAAGCGAGCGTAAGGTCAATAATTGTGCGACTTCGTCTCGTTACGAATGTTGGTTCACAACCTATATTTATAAGTGTTAGGTTAGTTGTAAATAAATATTCAACCAAGGTCTTACCTCTGTCATTGCTTGTTTCCATACCCCATAATGGGTGGTGTGCATTGGAGTCGGTACCGATGACAACCTCCAGTCCGGTCTTTTCACAATGGTGAACCAGCCTGGTTAGGTCGTGTGGAGGTGGTGTGTCTGCCTCCGGCATGTATGCCGAGGCGACGACCACATTCAGTCCCGCTGTGTTTAGGATCCTTAAAGCAACCAGGTCTCTGGAACAGAAATCTGTTAAAGGTTGTGCACTAATGTTATTTGTGATGTAGATACACGCTCTAGGGTTGTCGTGATCGTAAGAGCAGTATAACTTACCTCCTGAATTAGAGAGGCCCCGTATGCGGCCGGCCCTGACCCACGGCTCTTGAATCAGGGCTATGGCCGTTTGCTTTGCCTCCACCCACTGTTTGCCTGTATGGTGTTAATCGGGTACGAAGGGCACGCCATCGCATGATGTGTCCCCTTCCCCCCCACCTATGTGTGGTGGAGGGTATCTGGTGGCGGTATTGGTTTTCTTGTGCACGCTGATGAGGGAGGGCGGGCGGTGCTCTTCAAAACTAGGTAATACACACCATTTTACATTTTGCATGCGGATATTAACAAATTAACTTTCTCTCCTTTACTTTCGCATTTATGATACTAGTATGGACTAATATGGATTATGCTGTTCACATTATCGATATCTATTTAAGTGAGTAACGTAGCTAGAGTTGCCACGAGAATGGTTTCGATATGTGTGCTGCAGATGTCACACTTTGAAGGTTATTCTGAAACTCAGTCAGATGTTTCCAATTTCGGCAGGCATGGAAAAGAAAGTTGAAATAACCTAGCGATATCTGCAATGAGGACGTGTGAAACTTTTCTGTTATCACGACTGCGTCAGACTCTTATCGAAGATAGCACGATAAATTTCATAATAGTACCGTTGGCAAATACAGTTTTCAAAAAGATCTTAGAAAGTATTTTGTAATTCTTAGTTCAGCTATACAAGTTGGATCTTCATCTTAGATCACTGACCCCCAACGATTGAAGTAACTGACCGAGCCGAGGCTGCCCCCTTGGGCACCCTCGAGTCAGTTACTCTCGCGAACAGGATGACGGTCCAAGCAAGGGTCTCGGGGGCCCTTGCGCCAGTCATCCACAAATGATGGTTTCCGCTAAGCGCCCTCAGCGCTCTGCCACCTGTCAATCCGGCGAAGCTGTGAAAGCCTTCGGCCTAACAGTGACCATAAGTCCCAAAAAAAATCTTAAATCACCTTTCTCCATCGTCTTAAATATCCAGTAGGTACTTCAACACTGCATTACTACTGCAACACTGTTATCCTGACTCACGTAAGAGCTCAAAGTTATTTTGACAATGGTTAAAAAAAGATATTTAACTATAAAAAACTTGAAAGATATTTTCTTTTCTAATTTATGACAAATTACCTATTAGAGTAAAAAAAAAAGAACAAAACCTTATGTAATATCATAAATTACTCGCTATTATTACGTTGATCAAATGTTAGGGTGATGAGTGTAAGTGGCCATGTTGAATACTTTTTTTTATCGAACAGAGTGACGGCAAGAGCAAATCGTTCACCCAAAACATTTCTGTGTGGAACCACACAGCGATCGTCATCCCTGTGACATCAATTCTTAATTCTCATATGCCAGTTATTACACAAGCTGTCAGTGCCCTTTAGACCGAAGTGATGTTTGGGTACTACTGCTTCTCGGCAGCATAACTAGCCCTGGGGCGGTACATCCACGACCAAATTATTATATTGTTATAAGAAACATTTAACAATGCACTAAAGTTTATTCCAATTTATGTCGTGTGAAATAAACATTGTTTTAATTCCTTCTTTTACTTTCTTTTTCGTGGTTGTGGGCAGACCGAGGAGTTATCTTGGGCTTAAGAAATAACTTAATCAAAACTTTGTTCGCGTATAATGTTAGCATATATCCATCTGAAGAACTTATTCAATCAATTTAGATAAAATTATTAATATGTAGACTGCCTGCTCTAGTAGACAGGTTGTTTGCCTATTGAGTCGCGGGTGTTGGGTTCAATTCCCAGCAAGGCTAACATTTATGCAATACTCTATTTTTTTGGTTTTAGGCCTGGATGCTAGTGGAGGTCCGACCCATGTCATAGACACTGCACCCGTACCTTTCTTCGATCTTATCGCATAGACGTTACATCGAAATAGAGAATGCGAGGACGAGTGAGTGCCTCTGTGTACTGGACTGTTGCGTGAATGTTTACGGCACTGTAATATTTCCTGCGTAATATTTCCTTTTTATTGTATATTCTTTAGACATCTTTAAAACAATGATTTCTAATATTTATGCGAATATTATATCTTCATATATATAATTCTTCTGTGCGTGTGTATGTCACTGAACTCCTCCTAAACGCCTGGACCGATGTTGATGAATTATTTTGTCTATGTTTGCGTGGTTCCCTGGATGTTTTAGATTCAAAATTGGACCCGGTAGGTGGCGCTGCGATAGTTCTAGAAAAATGACAAATGTCATGTAAAATTGTTTGCTGAATCTGTTAACATCAGGCGAGCCCACGATCGGACAGGACAACGTCTTCCGCTGGTATAAATATATATATATTAAATGTATAAATATATATATATATATATATATATATATATATATATATATATATATATATATATATATATATATATATATTTATACGTAGCATACTGGCGGCGACGTGGTTCGTCATCAGTTCATTTTGTTTCCCTCGATGGCGAAAGTGGGCTACGCGAGTGGCCTCTGCCAACCCTTATATATATATATGGGAAAGAGGCGTAATTGTATGTATGTAATGTACTCACAATAGTGACATCATTAGCGGCGCACTTGTAACGTGCTCACGTAATCCGAGCCACGCGCTCATTGTTTCCTACACGCTACCGCTAGAGTGCACCTGCAGCGCGAGTGAGCTCGAAACTGCTCCATTAATAAATGTCAGCTACTGAGAGTTGCTGTGCGTAAAGTGACGTACGAGCAACACGTTCACCTGATGGTAAGTGCAACGTCTGCCCATAACAAATGCAGTGTCACCCGGAACAGATCGGCGTGGCACCAAACTCCGACCGTCGCCACGAGACATCGGTTCTTAAGTCTCATATTGTTTGCGATTGCGCCAGCTCTTAGTGCCCTTCATACGGAAGCACAGTAATGTTTGCGCAGTAATGCTTCGCGGCAGGAACTCTAAATGTTCCCAAATAAAAAGTAGCTTAGATTGCTCTGTAAAATGTCACCTATCTCCCAATGAGTCCCGTCAAAATCGATTCAGCCGTTTCGAAGATTAGACCGGACAAATAAACAGACAGACAGACAGCACTAATAGACTTTTACTGGCGGTATGATTCCTATGCGGGAATCCGTCTAGGTAGGTACAACCCCAGGGCCAGTTATTGTGTTATATTAAAACTGGATATAGAACAGGTGCACGAATGCAATGGAAGTGAAAGAATATTGCTATTAGTAAAAAATAATAATTGACATAATGTTGCCATAGGTAAAACATATCTTATAACTAATTAAAGGTAAAAAATAAAGTAAAAATTAAAATATAAATATCTAAATTATAGTATGTTCTGTATTGAACAATTTGAATTAGAGAAGGAAAAATGTACACGTAAAAGTATACATTTTTTTCTTTCTCAACTTGTTTCAATATTTGTTAAACAATTTTGAATGGTGTTCTACAAAAGTTACCCGGGGTATCACTCCCAACTCTAAGAATCCTTTGAAGTACCGGTTTATTACGGTGGTAACTGGTAACGGTAAATCCGGTCCGAAAAACATATATATTTTTATTTATATCTCATCCCATACGTACTGATTAAATGGTTCCAGTTAATTGATCGGTGGGATATCGGAATGCTGCGTTGTTTAACGTTAATTAATGCCATTGATTTTATGAATTTGTAAACCCCTTTGTATTTTAAAAAGCTTACCGGTAGCGATATAATATCCACGTCGTAGGAACTTCGGTGGGAAATTCATAGCTTATAAACCACGCGCAATTATCCTAATTACCTCTACAAGTGTAAAGTTACTAAGAGACACGTTGTTCTGGAGCTAAAATATGTTTATTTTGGAAAACAAATTTTTAATTATGTATATCTATTTATTATTTTTAATCTAACGGTATCTAACGGTTTTAATCTGGTGGTAGGATTCCTATGCAGGAATCCGTCTAGGTAGGTACCACCCCAGGGCCAGTTATTCTGCCGTGAAACAGTAGTGTGCAAACATTACTGTGTTTCGGTTTGAAGGGCACTGTGCCTGGGTGACACAGCATTTCAACAGCAGAGGTTGCACTTACCATCAGGTGAACGTTTTGCTCGTTTCATCACTTAATAACTTCAAACTTTTTTTCCTATATGTTATAAAATATTTTAAAGTTTTCCCTTGTGGGTCAAGGCCGGATAAGTAAATATATCTATAAAGAAAGAAAAACCCTGCTTCCATTTTGTAATTAGTTGAACTATACTAAAGTACTAAACTGTACGATGGCAGCGCTGAACGTGACTTGTAGCGAGAGTGTGGCCGCGGCAGATGTGTCGCATGTGAGCTCACATCGATCACCCGCTCGGAGTGACGCACGACTTCGGAGGAAATTCGTTCTCTTTTCCATATGTCTTACACATGAACCCGGCATCTCAAATAATTTTCGATGGCTAAAACTTAAAAGTCTTACTCATAAAAAATACTTATGGTAGATTTGTAAAACTGAAAAATTACAAACCTAATAAGGCCTACTAAAAGTTTTTTTTTATTGCGCCCGTCACTCTGAGACATCAGTTCTTAGGTCACATATGCCCAGTGATTACGCTAGATCTCAGTGGCCGTCGAACCGCAACACAGTAATGTTTGCACACTACTGTTTCACGGCAGAATAACTGGCCTGGGGTAGTACCTATCTAGACGGATTCCTGCATAGGAATCCTACCACCAGTAGTGTACTTCAGTAGCAGTACACCAAAAAATAAATTACAATTTGATTAGTTGCTTCTTACATTATGCAAACGGTAGCCGCGAAGGCTACAATACACAACCAAAATGAATAGAGACGGATGCTCCTTAACGATTTATTACAATTCATGTATTCATAAAAAAGTCGTCAGTTCGCAAACATGCATAGGTCTGAATGAGCAATGCAGCCGGCGGCGGCACGCGCCTAGCACAGGAATAGAACCAGCGGCCGAGACATTCTCTTGAGCGCGTCGGCTGACAGGAATGCTTGTCGTATGCCACTCCAGCAGGGTACTTGTCCTTGTGGCAATGTACTCGTTGAAATGACAGAAATTAAGAAATTTGCTCCGATACAATTTAATGAGGAATTGTCAAATCTATAGTAGTTCAAATTCGTAACCTGTGAGATGCCGCTGCTTCTACGCGTTTATCAAGTTGTATAAATGCAATGAACAATTCACTTACAAACATTTTTAAAGTGAAAACTTCTTTAGAATCGTTTTAATTTGAAACTCGATGAACCGAAAAAGCGTCATTAAAAAGAGACAAACACATGCTACACGTATAGGATTAAGCCTGCGATAGAATGAAATAGAATAAAGTATACATTGTTATATTATATTTTCGTAGATCTTGCACTCATTAGCTCGACAACAAGATCAAAAGCAGTAATTGACGCTGTATTTCAAACATATATTGATCATTTCCAAACCAACGCATTAATTTCATACTTGTAGTTATGCCATAAGCTTATATAAATTGTGAAATAATTTTTCAACTTGGTAACAATGTTATAATAAATAAACCCTTTAGCTATCCTACGCCTGATACTCTGCATTCGTCTCATTCTCTCGAAGTTTAGTTTTCTGAAGATTTCAGTTCAACAGCGTGTGAACTGCGCACATTTTTTTGGTTTCACACTGGCCGCTGCCACGCTTATTTTCCACAACAGCTGCGTGTGCATCCGCGTTATCGGCGCGTGCGTGCGTGCCCTTACCGGCCAGCAAACCCCGCCGAGCGATATTTTTACCCGCCGCCGCCTCGTCATTGTATTTCTGTTTCTCCTATTCGACAAGGCATAGTTGCGTGTGGAAATACCACGTTAATTTGTTCTGTTTGTCTAATGCCACAGATAGACTTTTGAATGTATGTTTTCCATACAAATAAATTAAATTAATACATAAATAAATTAATAATAAATAAAACAAAATAACAGCGTTTAACTCAATGCTTATGAAACTTATACGGTACTTATAAGGAAAAATATTTTTTTTTAAATTTTTGTCTGACTGTTTGTTCCGACTAATCTCTGAAACGGCTGGACAGATTTTGACGGGACTTTCACTGACAGATAGCTGATATTATAGCGGGTAACTTGTGTTACTTTAATTTTAGAAAAATAATTAGGGTTCCGTCCAAAAAAATTAAAAACCCTTAAATCCAAATAGGGGCTTCTTTACGCGGGTGAAACCGCGAGGCTCAGCTGGTTTTTAATATTTTACGGCGACAGACAACAGAAGTTGTTATTTTACGCGGTTAGGTGTGCCTTAAAACAAGCTTCAGATCAGGCAAATTGGCTGGTGAAGCAGTAAAAGCAATAGGGCTTGTAGCATAATAATCACCGTTAGTAAATAAATAACTGATATACGATTTAAAATAAATAACTGAAATACTATAAGCTTAAAAAAAATCATGCTTCGTAACATTTAATTACAGAATATATGTGCCATTTTGTTCGATGACTTTTTGCCATCTTGAAGGTGATGAAACATGATCCCGTTGCTGTAGAAATTTTGCGACTTCTGAGCAAAAAAACGCGACAAGTAGTTTTGGCAGTTCTCTCTTCCTGTCAACCTGTTACTACCGAAAGTATGAA
Source organism: Luehdorfia chinensis (assembly GCA_019845155.1). Lineage (NCBI taxonomy): Eukaryota > Metazoa > Arthropoda > Insecta > Lepidoptera > Papilionidae > Luehdorfia > Luehdorfia chinensis. The sequence goes on along the minus strand of JAHVAK010000630.1, from coordinate 1,753,473 downwards.
GAGCACGAAACAGGTGGAAATCGGAAGGTGCAAGGTCAGGGCTATACGGCGGCCTCACACACCTCCTAGCCAAAATCTCTTAATTTTAGCAAAGGGGCTAAAGATGTGTGTGGTCTAGTTTTGTCGTGATGAAAGACCCCACACCCTTTCTATTGATCAATTCCAGCCGCTTTCTCTCAACTTCTTACTTTATTCTCATCAGTTGGTAGTAGAGATCCCAATCGATGGTTCTGCCCGTTATTTGTAGATCTGTAGCCTCTGCCTACCCCTTAAATGAGAAAAAGGCGTTATGTATGTATAATTGAAAAACATGCAATCCTTTAGAATAGATAATCAGTCTTGAACATTCGTTTTCTTTTAATAAAAAAAAAGATTATGAACAATTTTCTTAAGGCATAAAGTCATGTGTTGAAGATCTTACCTCAGCATTTTTGTTGAAGTTTATCATACTCGTATTGTAAATGCCGTGTGGTAGCGGTTTAAGAGAACCGACCACCACATCTCATCCCGTGGGTGCCATAGAAATCAACAGAGGGATAATAAAAACCAGGAGATGAACAGCAGCATCTTCCTGCAACATCTGAATAAATAAACTGCGGCTGTCAACCCGTCTGCCAAGCGTGGCAACTATGGCAAAATCCCCCCAAATTAAGAGCTACAAACTTTTGTAGCAATCTATTGCGAAGGCCTACGGCGCCATCTCGTTAGGGTCAAGGGTTGAAAAGCTCAGTTGCAGTCGGAGGTAAGATTGGAGAAAGGATTAAGTGTAGTGGAACTAACGACTCCCATACATCCAAGCACAAAAACCTGTGTATAAAAATAAAATTCACGCACCCACAAGAACAATCTTACATACACTTACTGGTGTTAGGATTCCCATGCAGGAATGCGTCTAGGTAGGTATCACACCACCGCCCGTAAATCTGCCGTGAAGCAGTGGTGTGCAAACATTACTGTGTTTCCGTCTGATTTGCACTGAGAGCATAGCCGACACTACTGCTGGCAGGGAGAGGTTCCGCCCGATATAACTGACCAGGATACTCCGCTCCGACTCCCATGCTGGGCACACCGAAAGGGTGTGGGATGCGGAGTCCTGGTCCCTCCCACCGCAGTGGAAGCAGTTCGCCGTCGCCTCGCGTCCGATCTTACACAGATAATCACCGAAGCAGCCGTGTCCGGTAATTATCTGTGTGAGACGGTAGGTGAGTCTTCCTCCTCGTCGCTGCATCCAGGCCTCGAAGACCGGCAGGACTGCACTGACGACGCGTTTGCGTGCATATTGCTCCTCGCGGAGCCGAGCACGCCACGTCGCCAATGCGCTCTGTCGTTCCTGCCGTTTGATGGACTCGAGCGCCTCATCTGGCTCGCTGTCACCGCTCTGGTGGAGGGTGCGGATCCGGTGATACACCCTCGCATCCATGTCCGCCAGTATTTCCAGCGGCGGAAAGCGAGCCAGGACGGTCGCCGCCTCAACAGATACCGTGCGGTATCCTCGTACGATCTGTATGGCCATCCTCCGCTGGACACTGTAGAGTTTTGTTCTACAGCGTCGGATGGCTAGCCTTTTTGCCCATACGGGCGCCCCGTACAAGGCTACGGATCGTACTACTCCCGCATAGAGGCGGCGGACTTCCTCCCTCGGCCCCCCGAGATTGGGCAGCAGTCTGTGCATGGCACCCGCTACCCTCTCGATCTGGGGGACTAGGCGCTCGAAGTGTTCTTCGAAGCCCCAGCGACTATCCAGATGCAGGCCCAGGTATTTCATATACCGGCCCACTCTGACTTCAGACCCACCTACTCGGACGCACGAGTCGGGAGGTTCCTTGCTGCGTGGCAATTTGTGGAACCATAGCGCCTCGGTCTTGTGAGGGGCTATCTCCAGTCCCAACTCGTGGATTTTGGCGACGACGACTTCCGCCCCAAGCTCGGCGAGCTCCTTGGTCCTCTCGAAGGTGTTCCCGCTGGCGACCACCAGTGTGTCATCTGCACAGCAGATGACGTTTACACCAGCGGGAAGATCGACGCGCAGGACTGCATCGTAGGCGATGTTCCACAGTAACGGGCCCAACACCGACCCCTGCGGAACACCGCACTGGATCTCCCTCCGGATTCTCCTACCGTCTTGATCCATGTTCAAAATGTACCTGTCGCGCAAGTAGTCCGCGATAACGCCTCGCAGGTAAGGGGGGACTTGATGCTGTGCTAATCCCCCCTTAATCGCGTCCCAGGGAATGGAATTGAAGGCGTTGACGATATCGAGACTTATCGCCAACGCCACGCCTCCCCGGGACACAGCCTCTCCGACAGGGAGCGGACGCGCAAGACCGCGTCTACGGTCGAACGCTCCCGTCTGAAGCCAAACTGGCAGTCGGCGAGATCGGGACCGACACGCGACAGATGCCGGTTGAGACGAGCGGCAACGATTCTCTCGAACAGTTTGCCAACCTCGTCCAACAGGCATATGGGACGGTACGCAGAGGGAGAATCTGCAGCCCTACCTTCCTTCTTCAAGAGGACCAATCTTGCCTCCTTCCAGGCCGTGGGGAACGTGGCACTACGGAGACAGCTGGTGAACAGCCGCCTCAGCCTGTCCCCCAGAGCAGCCAGACTCAACACCCACACCCGACCAGGTATTCCGTCGGGTCCTGGTGCGGTGTTCCGGGCTCTCAAGCGGCTAACAGCTCGGTCCAGCTCCTGTACGGTCACCACCAACTCGTTCTGCCACTCGCCACGCGACGGCGGGGGGTAGACAGAGGGACTTGACCGGCCCTCCGGGAAAAGCGACGTGACCACTTGTCCCAGCAGGTCCGGATCTAGAGTCTCCGTCACCGGAGGCGTCCATGGCCGAAGTTTACCCAACACCATTCGGTATGGACGCCCCCACGGATTCTCGTTGAGTTCCTCCAGGAGCTCATCCCAGGACCGAGATCTGGCGTCTGCAATGGCGATTTGTAACGCCTTTGTAGCCGCTCGGTAAGCCCCGTAGAGACTGGCTGTCTCTTCAGCCGGAGCTCATCTTCTCCTCCGGGCCCTAGTGTATTGGCGCCGACACCGCAAACAGATCGCGCGAAGTCGTGCGATTTCTGCCGACCACCAGTACACCGCCCGGTGCTTGAGGCGTCCGGTTCGGGGCATCGACGCATCGCAAATTTGCGTCATTGTGCCCCGGAACCAGTTTGCTTCCACTTCGGGATCGGACGGAACCTCTTCGTCTATTTCTGGCCATGCCGCGACGATGGCGGCGGCTTCGAGCTTGTCTCGATCTAGCCGCTTGAGACACCACCGACGCGGGGGGCTGCCTTCTCGGCGGCTGGAGCTTGCTTCGGGTCGGCGAATTGCGACATCGAATACGATGTGGCGGTGGTCAGAGAGTGTGACCACCTCCTCCGCGACCCGCCAGCCCGACAACATACGCATTGCAGGGGGAATCGCCCGACCCCTAAGCCAGCGCGGCTTCGTTTAGTAAATGTTGTGTTGCCATATGTAGATTTTATAAACATGGTTTTGTGTGAAGTCTCGCTTTGTTACGGTATAGGCAAGTGAGACTTATCAAGGTCAACAGCTAAGATCACAGTAATGTTTCGTGAAATATTTCGTGGACAAGGTCAAAGCCAAGGACTAGGGTCATAGGAGCAATAAACGATATAATTAACTGCTTAGCTAAAGAAAAATTCCAACTATTTACGAGGCTGTAAGAGTTTTTGTTATGAGTACAGTATTTTTATTTTATTTTTAAATCAAACACTCCATTATGTCCTTTTGGCTGTTTTGTTTGACCACAACGACAAGAGCCTACAATATAGTGCCACAAGTGTACGCGCAAACACAGACGCTCAATCGTTCTAACCTACCTGCGCTCGATAAGTCTCATGAGATAAAACCGAAGGTTTTTTTATTGCATAAAGTGATGAAACGAGCAAAACATTCATTTGATGGTAAGTGCGACGTCTGCCCATAACAAATGCTGTGTCACCCCAAAAATTTGTGCGCGAAACCAGACTGTGCCCATCACCCTTATACATAGGTTCTTAAGTCTCATATACACAGTGATTACGCTAGCGCACAGTGCCCTTCAAACCGGAACACAGTAATTTTTGCACATGTCTGCTTCACGGTAGAATAACTGGTCCAGGGGTGGTACCTACCTAGACGGACTTCTGCATAGGAATCCTACCACCAGCAGAATCAGATACACTGGGATTATCATTGACAACACAATCAGACTCGAAAACAAATAATTTGTCAGTTTGTTTGTAAAATTAAAGCGTAATCGCGGTCTAAAAGTAATCCTGGTGTGGGACAATGCCTCTTAGAAGAAAAAAGAAACTGATAATTTAAATAAAAGTAAGTTTACGGATTTTATCGCGTTTAATTTTAACTATTTGTAACCCGACGTTTCGAACGTTTTGCAGCACTCATGGTCACGGGAGGACCGAGGTGACAGATGTCCTGATGTCATAGTAGCATTTAACTATTAGTTTTGGTCCGATACTGTGTCTTCTAAGTCTTGCAGTGGTTGCTTGGTTGGTTTTTGATAGCTGTATGTTCTTTTAGTTTAATATACAGCTAATGTGAAGCATCTTCGCACCAGGAAGTCTGCAGTCTGTGACCATGTTCTGGATCATCCCAACCATTGCATCAGATTTGATAAACCACAAATACTCGCAAAAGAACACCGATTCCTACAAAGGATGATTCGCGAGGCTATTGAAATTTAAAAATAACATCCTAATTTTAATAGAGAAGATGGTTGGGTACTACCACCAGCTTGGGATCCTATAATTATTTAAATTAAATTAATAACCAAGCATACCACTGAAAGACTTCAAGACACAATCCGACTCAAATAGGGAAGTATTTATGTATATCATCGATCGGGGTCGGCTTTTTTACGCGGGTAAAATCTAATGATATATATGAATCGTTAACGTGTTCTTGTCTGAGGGGCATCCTAGCTGGTGTAATTCCTAGGCATATTAGATCAAACTTGTGATCGGGCAATTATCGAAATTCAACCGCATTTTTTTTTATTGAATTTAATGTATTTTTAACACATTGTATACAAAGCTTTTTGCACTCCTCCATATAAACTTTAGCTTGCCAAATCTTACACTCCATGCGCACAATATGCTTAAAAAGTGCAGTGTAGTGCACACAGAACTGCGGGTGGGGAGAGGTGACACTAACAGGTGAACGTTTTAGTCGCCTCGTTATTTGATACCAAAAAAAAAAGATAACCCTATTCATTACCGGCTTATTCCGTCGACCGTGTCGACTAACCTACAATATATGTCTTGTCTGGGGCGTGTATCGGTTTTTATAATCCCACAACCACTGATGGATGACATAAACCTTTGCTTTTGTTTAGATTAAACGAATCCCAGTTATTCTGCCGTGAAGCGGTAGTGTGCGAACATTACTGTGTTTCGGTTTGAATGCACTGTGAGCTAGTGTAATCACTGGACATATGAGATTTAAGAACGGATGTCTCAGGGTGATCACAAATGTTCTGCATGACACAAAATCTGCTATGGGCAGACGTTGCACTCACCCTCAGGTGAACGTTTTGCTCGTATCATCACTTGATTCAATTAAAAAAAATCCAATTGTCAGTAGCGTCCCATGCCTCCAACTCCAAAATCGATGAAGCATGTGAAAGTTTTTAATCGTGTGTCATTAAAGTACGTAACGACAGTACAAAAACAAACTAACTGCATAATAACAGGGAATACGTTGACTTGATTAATTATTCATCATTGCAAGTTATCCGTTTTTAATATATGCACATCATTAAAAGGTTTATGACTTCTGAAGAAACGTTTCCAAATAAAATGTTTAAGTATGTGTCTCGTAGTCTCGTTCAGAACTAATTTCTGTTTGCATTTGCCTGATAAGGTAATCATTTATTATCAAAACTGTGTGCAATTGATGTTACAATTGAATAAGACTAGGTAACAACAGTTTGTCCATTTCGGACGTACATTAAGAAATATAAGATTATAAAATATTAACAATTACTTTAACATTATGTCACGGAGTTCTAGAAAAATATTCTGCACGTTATAGAAACATTTACTCATCAACCATTCCTTAAGTATTTTTTTTTAAACTGGGTTCCATCTAGTGATGTCACAAATTCAGGCAATTTATTAAATATTTTAATTCCAGTGAATTAACAGCTTTTATTAAAGATACTCGTACAACTGGAAGAGAACACAGTAGATACATCATACTCGTATCTTTATTGCGATCGTAAATTTATTATTGTTTAAATTTTCTTATGATAATGTTCGTGCTGTTCCTTGACAAATAAACATATATATATATATATACACACGACATATGTATATGTAGGCTTCACTTAATTGTGTATCATTTTTTTTTATTGGATTGAGTGACGAAGCGAGCAAAACGTTCACCTGATGTAAAGTGCAACGTGTACCCATTACAAATGCTGTGACACCCAGAACGTTTCTGTGTGACAAAACACTGTGCCCGTCACCCTGAGACATCAGTTCTTAAGTCTCATATGCCCGGTGATTACTCTAGCTCACCGTACCCATCAAACCGAAACACAGTAATGTTTGCACACTACTGCTTCACGGCAGAAGAACTGGCATAGCGTCAAGACAATGCATTTTATAAATTGACTATTAACGACCTAGTATCTCTTTCCGTAGCTTCAGTTCGATTCTAAAAAGGTCTGGGATTTAGTTAAATTCGAAAGTTAATGTCGAATAAGTTATCAGTTTCATATTTAAGGCAGGGATACTCAACTGACGTGAGATCGCTTCAAAACCTACGTCGAAGCAAACGTGCCATAATGCCGCAGTCGCCTCATGTCCCACTCTGAACTGCGTGGAGTAACTACGCTACGTTCCTGGTAACACGCTGTGGACCTAGTTCTTGACAGGAGCGAGAAAAATGCATTTCTGCGATGTGATGTCTCACTTACTCACGCAGGTGATACTCGCTTCACGGGTAGGTTAGCGGGGCGTCCAGCTTCCTACTCCGACCTAACTACCTCCGCCTCCATGGAGTTTTTTTATACAAAATCTCGTTTCCAAGAATTAAAAACAGAATTGGCTACATGCATTAAATTGCATTAGAATGGCTTGACATGTACATGCGCGTTACGATCATTATTCAAATTTACGTTTGCGACTATTATTGAAGATAAAGATGATTGACAGTACACAACACAGTACAGTAAATCTCGACTTGTTATGTATCGCCCACTCTGCGAGCGTTTGCGTTGGTGAAGGGCACTGTAGCTTTTAATTACTGGGCATATGAGACAACTGATGTTCGTGGGTGACAAGGGCACATTGCCCCTCTAACCGAAACACACTAATGTTTGCACACTACTGCTTCACGGCAGAATAACTGGCCATGGTGGTAGGATTCCTATGTAGGAATCCGTCTAGGTAGGTACCACCCCAACATTACTGTGTTTCGGTTTGAAGGGCACTGAGAGCTAGCGTAATCACTGGGCATATGAGACTTAAGAACTGATGTCTCAGGGTGACGGGCGCATTGTGGTGTCACACTGTTCTGGGTGACACAGCATTTGTTATGGGCACACGTTGAACTTACCATCAGGTGAACGTTTTGCTCGTTCCGTCACTAAAAAAACGTACCCAGACGGATTTTTAAAGAGACGCATGCTTCAACTATAATGATCCTCCTTTGTCTTCAAACAGTTCCATCCTCAAGCGACTTCGTACGCTTGCTCCGTAACCTATCTTTGTGTGCAATGTTTATCCAGCGATCGATAAAGCACGGTGCCAACGACCGCCGCCCCGACCCCTCCGACCTCCGCCCTGCCCTTTATCCGCCTAATAAAAATAGCGCCTGCACGATTATTTTGGCAATCATACGCGTATCCACTTAATGTTGCAGTCGGTATATTGCTAGTGCTTGGTACATCACCTTTGTTCTGTTCGCGCCTCCGGCCAACTTTCAGTTTCCACGAGCGCTTCCCGAAACGAGTTTCCGTTTGTACTTTCGTTTGCGAAAATGTCAACGTCTATTAACGACGAATATGTATTTAGTTGTTTACAAGTTTTAAGTTACCATTATTAAGTTAGATAACAGCGACGACTGGTGAACTCAATTCAGCTGTGTGGAACTGAATATAATGTTGTTTTATTTAATGTAGATTAATTAACATTACATATACTCTCCCATAATCTTTAAACATTAAGATAGTTTTAGTATACACGATAACAGCGTTGATTTAACAAAGATCTGTTCTGGGTGGAATTGGCATGAAGCCCGCTGGGTTTTTGGTCGGTTCCTACTCATTCAGTCATTGACAAATGTTTAAAAATCAACTATTAAAAATCATGTTAAACGAGTATAGGTAGAGGTGCAATGCAGTCTGATTATTGACATTGCAGGTATATACAAGATGGCTACAATAAAAAAACAACGAAGACAGTATGGGGAAATTTAATGGCACAACTAGCTGATGCCCGCAACTTTGACCACGTGGATATAGGTTTTTAAATATCGCGTGGAAACTATTTGATTTTCCTTAATAAAATGTATCCTATGTCCGTCTCCAGGATGCAAGGTATCTCTGTACCGAATTTTGTCAAGATCGGTTCATCGTTTGAACCGTGAAAAGGTAACAAACAGACAGAATAGAATAGAATATTTTGTTATTCAATATAGATCATTTACATAATACTTATTGAACGTTTTTTTTAAACTACACTGGTTCGCAAAGAAATGGCTCTGTCCTGGGAAGAACCAGTAAGAAAGAGTCACAAAGAGGGACAGAGAGAGTTACTTTTGCATTTATAATACTCGTATTAGTATGGATGTCAACAATTTTTACGCCCCAATCAGGTTCTGTAAGGTTAATTAAAGAAACAATGTTATTTCAAGAGCCCAGTCGGCGACCTGCTTGAACGTGGCGTAGCGCCATGAGTCATTATTGCCGCTCTGGACTCTGGAGTAGCAGCCATCTGCTACTTCTGATCGGTAATGCAGATTATTTACGGGCTCAATCGAAAGCAATCGATTCGAATTGGCCTGGCGCGAGATTAGCTACCTATCGTATTTCTCTCCGTATCATATTTATATAAAGTTTATTGCGAGGACGCGACATAGCTTCACACATAGGTTTGCCATGTTTTTTTAAAATAAAATCGGACAAGATAATAAAAAGTCGTTTTACGACATATTTTATATAAAAAAAAAAAGTTTCAGCCTATAAATGTCCCACTACTGAGCACAGGCCTCCTCTCATTTCTGAGAGGGTTTTGGAGCTAGGAAGAATCCGCCACGCTACTCAAATGCGGGTTGGCGGACTTCACATGTCTTCGAAATATTTTTTATTCCTCAGACATGCAGGTTTCCTCACGATGTTTTCCTTCACCGCCGAGCACGTGGTAAATCAGCACTTAAAATTGCAATTAACAATTTTAGTGGTGCCGGCACCGGGAATCGAACCCAGGTCACTCGCGTACTATATTATATAATAATAATAATTTTATTATTATATTTTATAATAATAATTTTATTATTTCTTATCGTTAAATAGAACTACTTTTACGGATTTTATCGCGATTATTTTAAACTATTTATAACCCGACGTTTCGATTACTTTACGGCGCCCATGGTCACGAGGGGACCGTAAAATCCGTAAAAGTAGTTTTATTAATAGTGTAATATTCGCGTAGACATAAGAAATCATAATTTCTTATCTTATTGTTTATTTACTGCCTTCTCTTTGTGAGTATTTAAAAATAGTTCTCATTTTAAGTGATTAAAAAGCAATTATAACAAATATATATTACGCCCAGTAATCGTTTGCGCTGTTTTGATAGTCTCTATTTTAACTTCTAGCTCCGACAGAATATCAGCGCTGTAGCAAAATGCTCGGTTGCTTTTTCGTTGCTGCAATCCAGTGACTATACTTTGTGATACTTTTAGCTACATCCCATATTTGTGCGTGTATGTATGTATGTAGATGCGTGGGTGTGTGTATGCCTATATTCATCCATATATATTTGTACTTTTAATTATAATTGTTAATAGTTTTTGCAGCTACGATAAAAAAATGTTCTGTGTTCTGAAATACAAAATAAATATTTTTTTTATGGAATGTTCTGCCGTCAGCGGTTTTTCCGGACCGATACGACTTAGGGACCTTCAAGAAATCCTATTCCTCCGGTATTGTAGGTGTTCATGGGCGGCGGTGATCACTTACCATCACGTGAGCCACCTGCTCGTTTGCCTCCTATTCTATAAAAAAAAAATGTTTTGTTTTTACAACTTGTCAACTGCGTGGCCTAGCGTCGAAGGTCCTTAAGACCTAATCAGAGCCAACATAAAAAAAAACTGTTTCTGACACTACGTCCTAGATTACCTCGCATGACCGTCATATCAGACGTAGGTAGGTATAATCGAGTGAGTGCCTTTATATTTGCGCGTACACTATCCAGTTGATAGTTTCCGACAGTGTTAGGAAGATGTCACCGTGGTCCAGAATCGGCCAATAGGCTACCATTAAATGTTTTCGGGATGCCCATACTTTAATTCTCTTTTCGTTATTCCACGCAAGGTATATTAGATTTGGTCATGATCTTGGCATCAGTCCGTCGTTCATAATTTGCTATAGTTTTATGCAAATAATTCATTTAAACTTAACACTAATTGACTGGTTTAGGCAATATTAGGCTTGGATGAAAATTTTCATCGAAATTAAAAGTAGCTGTAAGATCATTATGGGTTACCTGTCAACAGTTCTCAGTCACAACGTACGTGACACATGTAATAAAACTAATTGTGTGGATTTTATCATGTTTCATTTTGTCGGCTCGGTTGGCGCAGTGGCTAAGCCCTTGGCTTGTGCGCCGCGGGTCGCGGGTTCGATTCCCGCACGGGACAGATATTTGTATGGTCTACATATAGTTGTTTCCCGGTCTGGGTGTTTGTGCATGTGGAATTTATGTCTGTAAAACGCACCCACAACACAGGAGAAATCCTACAGTGGGGCTTCGTTTCTTTAAAAAAAAAGATCTATAACCCTTCGTTTCGATACGTTTGTATATAACTCAATCGCACTATAAAATGGTTTACATTCAAATCCTAAAATAATAACGCCGCAAATGCAATAGCGATCTTAAAAACGACAATACGATACCATCGTTAAGGCCGCTGCCGGACGCGTAACGGACAGTCCGGAAAAAGGCTGGTCACACGGCGCGCGCGGTGACGTTAGGTGACGTGTGCGTGGCGGAGCGCCGCGTGGCGGTGGAGGGCGCAGGCCCGCTCACTCCACCGCCATGGCGCGCCCCAGACAGTCGCCGCGCCACGCCGGACAGTACGTCGAGCTACCACCCCGCGGTCCAGGTACCCAAACCTTACAATATCGCTCGGAAAACTACGCATTAAGCCTTTTAAGTTATGTGTATAACGTCGACTGCGTCCTGTCCGGTATTGTACTTGTTGATAGCTACATCTGTCGTGTTAATTGTTGGCGTGTTATCTAGTCTGGAGGTATATAATTATGAAAAATTCACATAGTAATCTAAATTATAGTTAAGTAGACTAAATTCTGTTATAGGATTATGTCAAGTAAGCGGACTTTCAGTCATAAATTGTGGACGTGGAACGGAAACCTCAGCCGTGTTCACGTGCACGCAACATATTGTATGGTTTCGACTCCTTTCCCTTTAAGTTTTGTCTTTGCGTTTCGATGTAAAAAGTTTCGTTCAAGTTAACGTCGCTAAAAATTAATAAATTCAATGTTTAAAAGTGAAAAGTTTGTATACAATCTGGAAACATTACGTGTTCCATTTAGCCTACGTAATCTATAAGGTACCTAACGTTTTTTCCAATTGCAACCTCATTCGTTAAACTACAGTTTCAATCTGTCTCGGAGCGGGTTAAAGTTACGTTAGACGTATCAATTTAGCCGCAAGCTGTACAGGCTTTCTTTAATGACATCATAAGCGTATACTAAGTTATTTTAATTTTTTATGCATTAGTTTAACAGCATTTGGTAATTTCGGAAAAGTAGGTGACATACGCGTGCTGACTTAGCGTTGTGGTTATGCATCGTGCGGCATGACGTTGTCAAGTCTAGGCTAGATAACGCATTCTATTTAATTCTATCAGCATGTTTTTTAAATTATTATTCGAATGGCAAATGTCACCGTCGTGTGCGTCTCATAAGATATCGGCGCGGTGCAGTACCTATGCAGCGAAGACCCACAACGTCAGTGCGGGTTATCGACACAATAACTTATGTAGTTAATACTTAGCTGTTAAACTTATGACGTTTTAAAAATATATTACTAGCTTAAAATACATGACAATTGATAAACTCAATTCATACGAGTTAGAGGAGGCCTTTGCCAATGGGTACACTCAGGGTGTACCTATTGGCCTGCAAGGCAAAGGCCTCCTCTAAGTCCTTCCACTGCGCCTTGTCCAATCACACACCTTGATGGTTGGCACGCCACCACTCTGCGCTTTTCACGGAATTTTCTGCGACGCACGACCACTCTGCGGAACTTGCTACCGCTCGCCGTTTTTCCGGACGGATACGACTTAGGGACCTTCAAGAAAAGAGCTTATTCCTTTCTCTAAGGCCGGCAATGCTCCCGCGATTCCTATGGTGTTGCGGATGTTAATTGTCGGCGGAGATCACTTAACACTTGTCCCCTCTTCTATAAAAAAATCTTATAGTAGTTTATATATATGTTAGGTTACTTTTAACGAAGTATTTGCTTGTGTCAGGAAGTTCCGCTCTTCCATAGCAATTTATAATTAAGATATTAAAACATACAATTTGTATTAGACGTTATTAGGTTATTAAATAACAATAGCCCTGTCGCGTGTAACTCTTCTAAACCATCTTTCCATCTGCAATATTGTTCACCTCTACTTCTTTTTGTGTCTATCGGATACCAGTTGATGAATGTGGCTCCATTACCTTAAGATTGGCATCAAGCGTCCTGTTCTATATGTCAGGAATTTTATTTCTTGGTCTAATGTTATAATTTCTTATTCTATCTCTTTCTCAGTACAAGCGCGCTCCGTTCTATCCAATGTTGGTTGGTTAAATAAATTATATTTAAAGTAATAATTAGTCAGTCTTCTATTGCGCGGTTTGCTTGCCATCCCACGCAGTAATACGCGACTCGATTAATCAGAAACTTGATGGGTGTTTTTAGAAACAGCATCGTCCCGACTGACGAGTCTATAAAGCCTGAGCCTATAAAGCCGCAATACACCTCCGCCCTCATTAACATAGTCGACTTGTGTAGAAACGTTTCGATACTCATTTAAAAAATATGCACAAAGGTGTCGTACGGTCGCTTCTTTAAACTTATTTCATTATTTGCTTTCTTATGAGTTTTGTATTGGTTTTATTTGCAAAAAAAAAAACATTATTGTCATCGACGAGAGGTCTACATGTGTTGTGATTTTGATTATTTAATTTTATATCCTTATAATTAATATCCTTTCGTAACTATTTACTATATACATAAATATTTACACGTACGCGTCCTCCAGTTCCGAAACAAAAATTCCCTGTATCTTGTTCAACGAATGATGATAAGATAAATATACAAACTTAGATTCTTCTCTCGGTTGACACAGTGACTAAGTGATTGTCTTCTGCGCTGGGGATCGCGGGTTCGATTCCCGCATTGAACTAATATTGTATGACGTACAGATTGTTAGAACCGGGTCTGAGCGTTTGTGTACGTGATATTCATATCTGTAAATGCATCCATGATTGAGGAAAAATTCTAGTGTTTGACATTTACTTTCCTAAATAAATGATAAATATTCATAACTCATATAAAAAAATCCATATTCATCATACAAACTCACTCATCAAACATACCCTAGCGGGATACGAACCCACGACCCCCAGCTTTGAATGCAAGGTCGCTAACGCCTAGGCTATCGTGTCGTTGTAGTTTATCCAGTTGCAATACATTCTTGTATAATTCGATTGCATTATCAAAGTAATGAAAAGACCAAAGGTGACCAATCTTATTGAATTACGAATCCCTCTTGGTTAGTACCACCGCTGGCCCAGTTAATCTACTGATAACTAGTAACGTGCAATCAATATACTGTGTTTCGTTCTGAAGCGGATTGATAGCGTTACTACTGGGTATATGAGACTTCAGAGCCGTGTGGTGGCGGCTCGTTAAAAGAATACTACCACTCCATCTCATCCAATGGATCTCGTGAAAGGCGAGTAAGGAATTAAACTGCACTGTGCACCCAACAGCGCATGGTGGCGATGGGCTCACCACCTATCACACCAAGTGCATTATATTGCTTTGGTGAAACGTGGATTGTGGCAGTCATCTGTTTTTGCAGTGAATGCCCAGTCTCTGACTACCCCTTATGCGATACAGTCGTGATCTTATGTATGTATGTATATGAGACTTCAGAAGATGTCTCAGGGTGATGAATGCAGAGGTTTGTTATGGGCATTGCTCGTCTGCATGCAACACGCATTTGTTTTGGGTTTTATAGTGTTTTATCATATAAGGGAAAGGGAAAGGGAACAGCATTACACTTTACCGTCACAAGCATAAAGCCGCGATCAGATGTGCCCCGTCGTTGGGAGTGTGTCGGTGAGCTAACAGCGATGGTGTGTCCGCAGTGGAGTCGCTGATCTACTGGCGCTCTGCGGCGCGGTCGGGCGCCGCGCTGGGCGGCGGTCTAGCGCTGCTGGTGGCGCTGGCCAGCTGCTCCGTTGTGTCGGTGCTGGCGTACGCCGCGCTGCTGGCGCTCGCCGCCGCCGTGGCATTCCGCATCTACCGCAACGTGCTGCAGGCCGTGCAGAAAACCAACGACGGACATCCCTTCAAGTCAGTATCCCTGTTTATATATAATGTTTACCAGAGACGTTCACTTTAATAAAAAAAGACTGCAACGTAGTACGTGTGACAGAACTGCAACTTCTTAGATTTAGAACTTAGGTGAAGCAGGCGACTACATCTGCGTGGATATGTTTTTAAACAAAAAAAATATCATGGGAACTCTTTGATTTATAGGAGTAAAAATTATCCTATGTCCGTCTCTAGGATGCATGCTATCTCTGTGCCAAATGGGTCAGGGTCTGAAATGATTTTGAACACCTATTAATAATAATTACAACTGACAGACTAGTACATTTTCTTATTAAGTGTTAGTGTAGATTTTAGTTATAAAAACACAAAATTCTAACTACTTTCAAATTTTTCCGAATTCTGAAATGAAAAGTTTTTTTTTTATTGTATAAAGTGACGAAACGAGCAAACCGTTCTGATGGTAAGTGCAACGTCCGCCCACAACAAATGCTGTGTCACGCAGAATATTTCTGTGTGACACCACACTGCGCCCGTCACCCTGAGGCGTCAGTTCTTAAATCTGAAATGCCCAGTGAATACGCTAGCTCTCAGTGCCCTTCAAACCGAAAAACATTAATGTTTGCACACTGCTGCTTCACGGCAGAATAACTGGCCCTGGAGTGGTGCCTACCTAGATGGATTCCTGCATAGGAATCCTACCACCAGTAAAGTTCTGTGCGTTTAGGTAATTAGGTACATCAAACATTTCACAATCGCATTTATCGGGCGGTTGCGTATTTTATTCATAAATAACACACATATTAACTAAATATAAGATATTCGAGTGAATTATGAAATTGTATATATAACTTTTGGGCAAAATTCGATAGCTGTCAAATGAACGGCCAAACGTATAAGGTGACATCAACTACTACATATCAAAAGTATAAAGTGACATCAATTTGATACCTGGGGGACAAACAACGGCGCGGTGACGTCATGGGTCAACGACCGGCGCGCGTATAGTATGTTACTTTGTGAAGGCCCTAGCGGAAGGCTCTCTTGACCTTTACAGAGTTTCAAAACAATGCTGGGAAAGTAAACAAAACGTACAGGCTTACGTGGGTAAAACCGCAGTGTCAATTATTCAAATAAGTCAAACAGTAGTGTCCAAAAACGGTTTCGGTCTGAGGGGCACTGATAGCTAAGGACAAACAGGAAAGACCTATGTCTCGGAATGATTGAAAAAATTTACTGGTGGCAGGATTCCTACGCGGGATTCCGTCTAGGTAGGTACCACCCTAGGGCTATTAGGCCGTGAAGCAGTAAGTAGTGTACAAACATTACTGTGTTTCGGTTTGAAGGAAAGATAACAAACAGACAGAGGGGCAGAGAGAGTTACTTTCGCATTTATAATATTACTAATGATTCATGCATCAGGAGAGAGACCCCTCAGACAACTTTTATACAATCAAGTATACTTGAGACTGTCTTCAACGGTTGTTCCGTTTTCATTCAACGCAGTGAGATGCGTCTAGTACAATCATACGATAAACAAAAGAGCTGTTTGTACAGATGTCGACGTGAAGGCTTCGACGCCCATGGGTTCTCAAACTAGCAAGTTTTTTTTTATGTCCGGACGGAAGTCTCATGTCAACCGCAAACGATTGAAGCTTTTAATCTCATAATAAAACATCGTTATATTTTTTTTATAAAATTTGTTAAAGTAATCGATAAAAATTGATTATTTCATTACAGACTGACGCAAATGCTGTGTCACCCAGAACATTTCCGTGTGACACCACACTGCGCCCGTCACCCAGAGACATCAGTTCTTAAGTCGCATATGCCCAGTGATTACGCTAGCTCGCAGTGCCCTTCAAACCGTAACACAGTAACGTTCGCACACTACTGCTTCACAGCAGAACAACTGGCCCTTGGACCACCCAAGCTACCTAGACGGATTCCTGCATAGGAATTCTACCACCAAATGCAAACATTAATACATTGTGTTTCGGTCTGAAGTGCACTGAAAGCTAGTGTAATCACTGAGCGTATGAGAATTACGAACTGATGTCTCTTGTGTGGTGCCACACAGAAATATTCTGAGTGACACCACACACATACCATCAGGTGGACGTTTCGCTTTCTTCGGCACTTTATACATACATACAGTCACGCCTCTTTCCCATAGGGGTAGGCAGAGACCACATCTTTCCACTTGCTACGATCCTGACACACATCTTTAGCTTCCTCTACTTTCATTAGTGTTTTTATACAAGCTCGTCGGTTGCGGGTACCTATGACGTGGCCTTTCCTTAAAACGATTTCGATCTTATCGTAATATGTTCGCCTACGTCGACCCTTACCGGCTTGCCCATTCACACTCGCCTCATAAATCTGTTTCGTCAATCTTCTTTCATCCATCCTCTCTACCTGTTCAAACCATCTAAGCATCCCTTTCTCTATCTTTGCGGCACTTCATGTAATAAAAAAAAGTGTTTGTGTGTAAGTGTGTTTGGGTAAGGGGCCTGTGTACGCGCGCGCGCGTTTCTGTGTGTGTGTGTGAGAGAGAGAGAGAGTATAGTTAAATAACCCAGGAACCACAAGAGATTTTACGTTTTACGTTTACGATCAGCTTTGCAATTTTCTAAGTTTGTTTACTTTAATCGTCGGCCTCTGATTTTATCCAGCACTTATAAACACATCTATCACATTTATCAGAAAGCTTCAGAAGTGTGTTTATTTCACGTGGAACGATTATTGTATCGTTTATAAATATTTTTATGCAACATCCATACTCCCACACTAATATTATAAATGTTTTTACTTTAATCGTCGGCCTCTGATTTTATCCAGCACTTATAAACACATCTATCACATTTATCAGAAAGCTTCAGAAGTGTGTTTATTTCACGTGGAACGATTATTGTATCGTTTATAAATATTTTTAAGCAACATCCATACTCCCACACTAATATTATAAATGTTTGTTACCTTTTCACGGTTCAATCCCTAAACCGATCTTGACGAAATTTGGCACAGAGATACCTTGCATCCTGGACACGACATACACGGACGTTGTCGCAGGCATCTGCTAGTAATGTATAAATGAACGTAGAATATTCCTCTTGACTGCTGTAGACCGCGCGAGATATTTCGATTACTACCAGTAGGATATATTAAAGTGCGTTACTGGGTAGTGTTTTCATACAAGCGCACCCTCGAGTCTGTTACTCTCGCGAACAGGATGACGGTCCAAGCCGAGGTCCCCTCTCGGGGGCCCTTGCGCCAGTCATCCATAAATAAAGGTTTCGGCTAAGCGCCCTCAGCGCTATGCCACCTTTCAATCCGGCGAAGCTGTAAAAGCCTTCGGGCCAACAGTGACCATAAAAAAAAAAAAAAATCGTCGGTTGCGGGTACTTTTGACGTGGCCTTTCCTTAAAACGACTTCGATCTCATCGTAATACGTTCGCCTACGTCGACTCTTACCGGCTTGCCCGTTCACACTCGCCTCATAAATCTGTTTCGTCAATCTTCTTTCATCCATCCTCTCTGCGTGTCCAAACCATCTAAGCATCCCTTTCTCTGTCCTTCTCACTACATCATCTACCACACCGCAACGTTTCCTTATCACGCTGTTTCTCACTTTGTATGAAAACACTAATGAAAGTATAGGAAGCTAAGGATCGTAGCAAGTGGAAAGATGTGGTCCCTACCTAACCCTATGGGAAAGATACGTGACTCTGTGTATGTATGTATGTACCGGGGTATACACTCAATTTTTAGCAGAATAACTGGCCTGGGGTGGAACCTACCTAGACGGATTCCTGCATAGGAATCCTACCACTAGTAAAATAGTTTGCGATTAAAACCTTAAATATGCCAACGCTCCGACAGGGTTAGTCTAGATATCTACTAGACAATATTCTTTCATTCAAAATAATCGGGTTCTTTAATCAAACGTTACAAGTAAGAAGTTACAAAACAATGTATCCAGTGCGGTTGCGGTGTAAAAAGTGAAACTAGACGGATATCAATTCGCGTGGCCAATGGCTTTGTGTCGTGGTGCCGAACGCTTTTGTAACAACTTTCATCTCGATTGTGGTGAAAGGGGTACCTCGCGGATGCTGGCCCATGAGCCGTACAATGATATATCTTATTCTCTTAATCTATTCCTGTACACATTCATTTCCATTCGACGTAACTCGAGTCTGCGCGAGTTACAAAATTTGGATGTTTACCACAGAGCAGGTATTCGATCTTATCGTCTTCTATAAGCGTTCATGCTATAAGATCGAAAGAAATATTCTATTCAGTGACAGAAGCAATAGGGTAATATAACACCGAGGCCCGAAAACTGATGTATTTCGATCAATTGTGGTCTTTACATCTTAAAGATTTTGAAGTTTTGTTGTAGACGCAGTCAATTTTCTATCTGCCATTCCGTCAGCCTGTTAATATAATGATTTCTTATATTTACGCGAATACTACACATTCAACTAAAACTAATTTTTACGGATTTTGTCGCGTTTAATTTTGGATCTATTTATAACCCGACGTTTCGAGCGCTTTACGGCACCCATGGTCACAGGGGGGGACTGAGGTGACAATAAATGTCCTGATGTACCCGGGTTAACTATGACAAAATTAGTAAATAAATAACATTATAAAAAAATTGTTTTATTTAAAAGCCTGTTAACAGTCCACCGCGGAAATGGGTCTCTCCCAACGATGGATTTGACGTAACATCCGTACCGATAATGAAGTAATCAAAGCACCAATAGCCTAATGGTTTATGGCGCGGACTGCGAAACGTGACATCGCATAAACGAGCCCGCCATTTGACTATTGTCGTGTACCATCTCCTAGCACAAGCTTTTAAGCTTAGCTTAACAGCTTGTGCTAGGAGTTAACAGGAATATTAATAATGTAACATTAGCATAGCACTGCTAGTACTTCTTTTTAAAGATGGTTAATACGCCTCCTGCGGGAAGTTTACAGATCTTATGCGGCATTCACGACATCCACTGGATGAGACAGGCAGAATTACTTAAGCCTTAAAATTATTTAGCGCAATTACATTTAACGGCCGAAACCATACAGCTGTCCAGGGCACGTTGAGTTCAAAACATGACTCATACTCAGCGAGGTGTATCAATCAACAGTTATTCGACGCCGCCCGTCGACAGTGGCGACCTATCATTTAGCCATTTTAGAAAGCAACAGATATGCAATACCTTTTAGTGTAATTTTCAAATTTCAAAGTAACTAAATACTAAGCTGGCCGTGGTAGTTCAGGGCCGGGCGATCGTTTTGAATGGCATAGCACGCGATTTACTGGTGGTACGACGTACTATGACCCTACTCTGTAACTAATTAGACGGCTTCCTCAGGGCCAGTTATTCTGCCATGAAGCATTGGTGAACAAACATTACTGTTTCGGTCTGAAGGGCACTGAGAGCTAGTGTAATCACTGGGCATATGAGACAAGAACTAATATCCCAGGGCGACGGACACAGCATACAGAAATGTTCTGGGTGACACATGATTCGTTGTGATGGGCATACGTTGCGTTTACCATCAGGTGAACGTTTTGCTCGTCACTTTCCCCAACACGAGTGACGACTCTGTCGATGGTGACGTTATCACTAAAATCGTGTATTGCTATTAAAAGCTCTGATTTACCACGGGCAAACGGCAAAAGATAACATCGTGAGACATAAGGTAACATTTAAGAACTGATGTGGGTGACGAGCGCAGTGTGGTCACACAGAAATGTTCTGGGTGGACACAGCATTTGTTATGGGCAGACGTTGCACTTACGTGAACGATTTGCACTTCCATTGAAAAAAACACGAGTGACTGGGCTCCGTCGATGGTGACGGTATCAGACGAGCGCAGTGTGGTCACACAAAAATGTTCTGGGTGGACACAGCATTTGCTATGGGCAGACGTTGCACTTACGTGAACGATTTGCACTTCCATTGAAAAAAACACGAGTGACTGGGCTCCGTCGATGGCGACGTTATCAGTAAAATCGTTTATTGCTGTTTAAGCGTTTAAATTTGCCACGGGCAACTACTGTGCACCTTCGATTTACCATTTGCCACGGGCAAACGGCAGAAGATAACATCGTGAGGGATTTCCTACAAGATAATTTTAGGAGAAACTAGCACAGGAGCGGACTCTTTCTATTTCTTAAACCCTCTCAAAAACGTGACCGGCAGCTTTTATACTAACAAACTACAAAGTTAAATATAATATTATTTTTAATTACTTTATTAATATTATTTGCCAGTCTCTAATTCTTATGTAAATATTTAAAAGTTTATTACCTACTTTAAGATATGTGAGTTGATAAAATGTATCGCTTTGCTAAGTTTACGTTTCTGCGTCGTTAATTTGTGGAAAACGAATAAGAATAATTATTTTTGTGGTTTCAATTTAATTGAGGCTTTGTAAATAGAATTTAGTGACGAGACGGACATATTGTTCATCCGACGGTAAGTGCAACGGCAGACGGTGCACTTACCGTCCGGTGACATATCAAATGCTGTGTCACCAAGAACATACTAGCATCTTCTTGTCAGACTGGCCGATTTTAACTACGGTGACAGGTTCCTCATACTGTCGGAAGATATCAACAATACTATACTGCTGGTGGGGACGCAATGGGGAAGTGAGAATTTTTTTCTACTCGTACCAAAGTGGTGTCCCGACGGGGTGCGAAATACGTGTGTAGTCTCTGCCTACCCTTTATATGTGAAAAAGGCGTGACTGTATGTATACATATATGTTAGTGTACGCGCAAACACAGGGGCGCTCACGCGTCCTTATAAAAAAGCAAGGCCAGTCGATAATGAAGCTAACTCTCGGTTCGGTTGCAGATGGCTGCTGGAGCAGGACATCAGCGTGCCGGCCGACGTCGCGCAGGCGCTGGCCGCCGCTGCCACCGCGCACCTCAACGCGACCGCGAACGAACTGCGCAGGTACGCACACGCACACGCACACACGCACGCACGCACGCACGCACGCACAACACACACCACACAAACACACACACACACCCACACACACACACACACACACACACACACACACAAACACACACACTCACACACACACATGCACGGGCACACCCATGCACGCGCGCACACACAGCCACATACGCACACCCACCCGCAGGCACACACGCACCCAAGCACGCACACCACCCACTAAGGTTACCACCTTTTACCTGAACCAAAAGTCTTCTAATTATTTACGTTAAATGAATCCTAGAAAAAGTCAACCTATGCGAGATAAAGTATTTCCACCTACTTTATTGTTTAAAGTTTAGACGACAATTGCCGGAAATAACGTACAATACTTTATTATAAAGCACGGGAGGGCAACCTCACCACTGACACATACATTACACACATATACAATGATGATGACTTCCTGACGGATTCCGATCAGGCCGGTCGTATTACCGACCGGCAACGCATTAGCAACACCTCACACTGACGTTGTCGCAGATACTCCATTCGACGGAGGTGATCGCTTAGTATATTAGGCACACAAGTTGTATTGACCATGACCAGACGATAAAAATAACACAATAGTCGACAGTAAGTCTGAACACGGGTTTGTTTATATACTGTAAAATAAGTAAAGTTTCAGCCTATAAATGTCCCACTGCTGAGCACAGGCCTCCTCTCATTTCTGAGAGGGTTTTGGAGCTAGGAAGAATCCGCCACGCCGCTCCAATGCGGGTTGGCGGACTTCACATGTCTTCGAAATATTTTTATTTCTCCTACATGCAGGTTTCCTCACGATGTTTTACCTTCACCGCCGAGCACGTGGTAAATCAGCACTTAAAATTGCAGTTAACAATTTTAGAGGTGCCGGCACCGGGAATCGAACCCAGGTCACTCGTGTACTATGAAATTTAAAGTGAATTTTTGTTATGTCCACGATATCGAATTGAGAGAGCCCGAGACGTCCCCGTTGGAGATAGTTGAAGTGTGCCCCGGAAATTCCAAAAAGTTTGCCAGCCATACATACAATATTTTCAGGTTAACAAACTGATGTATATATTATATGTAGTGCGATAAGTCCAAACACAAGCATTCTAGCCTTTATCTTCTCATTGGTTAAAGGCAGCATCAAATGCACGCGACAGTCGCAGAACTATCGAAACAAACCGTTGTTGCCGTGTGGTAGCGGCTTAAGAGAATCGACCACCCCATCTCATCCTGTGGGTGTCGTAAAAGTCGACAGAGGGAAAACGAAAACCAGGAGATGGGCAGCAGCATCTTTCTGGAACATAAATGAACTGCGGTTGCCAACTCGCCTACCAAGCGTGGCAACTATAACAAAATCCCCCCAAAATGAGAGCTACAAACTTTTGTGGCATTTTATGAGGGAGGCCTATGTTCAGTAGTGGACTAGTGAAAGGCTGAAATGATGATGGTGATGATGAAACTTTGTTGGTGTTTTGTATTACTATTTCAACGATAATTACAAAAAAGAAGAAGAAATTAGTTTAACTCTACGAAAACAACAGAGCGAAGATGTTGCGCCTTTCCCCCACCTCGGTGATACGACGTTAGTGTTCTTAGCGGGCAGGAATTACACCAATGGGTCTCTGTGGGCTTGCAGGCTGTTCCTGGTTGAGGACCTGGTGGACTCGCTGAAGTTCGGCGTGCTGCTGTGGTGCCTCACCTACGTTGGCGCCTGCTTCAACGGCATCACGCTCATCATTCTCGGTTCGTTTCTTTTGTAGCGATTCTTTATAACAATTCATTACTACTGTAACTCATTAAATTCTTCAATAACCGCATTGTCATATTAAAATTTTTACTAAGAATGAATAAAACATTATTTAATGTGTGTATTTTACCGCCATGATTCTATTTAGTTAATTTGGACTATGGCGTGTTTACTATGTTTTTTTCAGACATTATTATCAGCGCATGATATGTTATAATGTCTGGCCGTCTGACGACAAATAATCGGTATCGCTAAAAATTCATCGGCCTCCAACAGGTGCAAAATAACACCTCAAACCCATATGGGGCCGTGGGGTAGCGGCTCAAGAGAATCTACCACCCCATCTCATCCCGTGGGTGTCGTAAAAGTCGACAGAGGGAAATTAAAACCAGGAGATGGGCAGCAGGCATCTTCCTGCAACATCTGAATTAAAAAAATTGCCTGCGTGCAACTATCGCAAAATCCCACAAAGTGACAGCTACATACTTTTGTGGCAATCTATGGGGGAGGCCAATGTTCAGCAGTGGATTAGTGATAGGCTGAAATGTTGATGATGATGATGGGTTTTTTTAGATGTGGCATATGCAAAATTGATGCAACAATGTCTAAGGCCACAATCCGGCAGCCCTTAACGTAACGATTGCGATAAATCCATCTAACTTGGTAGAGTATATCCTGGACGGATAAGCTGGTGGTAATAACACTGAATAAAAAAAAAACAGTGAGATATTTAAGTTTAAGTAAACAAGCGATGAAATGAGTTTACCCCAAGTAACATCTTTTGGACCGCTATTGATTTTGATTTACCTTCAGATACTTTGTATGTTCATGTGTTAATAATTCTGATAATAATCGATACAAAAATTTAATATATCAATAACAAATCAGTCATAATCAAATTTATTTTCAATTTAGACATTATGTCGCCCAACAAATGTCGACAGTCATTCCCGTAGGTCGTATCTACGATGTACAATATAATATAGTATAGAATGGATCTCGAATTTGAATTGGAGATACTGAACGTGACGGTGTGATGTTTCCAGGGTGGATAGCGCTGTTCACGCTGCCGAAGGCGTACGAGATGAACAAGGCGCAGGTTGACGCCAACCTGGAGCTGGCGCGCGCCAAGATCAACGAGATCACCGCCAAGTTAGTAACGCCTTTAAATTACCATTTTTCGCTTTTCTCACTGTCTTGAAATAGTATTCTTTATAAATCCAAAATTGCCTTTATAATGTTAATCTTTCAAACAAAATTCACTAAAGATGTAATTCCGATGATAAGCGAAGATTTCTCGTGTTCCTGGCAAAGTTCTCAAATGTTCTGCCCAATGTAATGAAAATTTGATGAATGTGTAGATGAAACTGATCCAATATTTAGTCTGATAATCGTACATATTTTGTTGAACAAATGAACCGTGATTTACTTTCAATATTAAAATATAATTAATCATAGTGGTGGCGGCTCGTTAAAGGAATACTACCACTCCATCTCATCCAATGGATCTCGTAAAAGGCGAGTAAGGAATTAAACTGCACTGTGCACCCAACAGCGCATGATGGCGATGGGCTCACCACCTATCACACCAAGTGCATTATATTGTTTTGGTGAAACGTGGATTGTGGCAGTCATATGTTTTTGCAGTAAGTGCTCAGTCTCTGACTACCCCTTATGGAATACAGTCGTGATCTTACGTGTGTATGTATGTAATCATAATACGAAGATAAAGAAATCATCTACCTCTTTCCTACCAAGGTGTCGTAAGAGCCGACCAAGCTATTTTACAGACAATCTTTACTCGTGCAGAATAACACCATAATATGCAGAGTACTATGAGGCGTAAGAATTTTTTGATTCCTGCCAAAGTGGCGGCGACGTGGTTCACCACCCGTGGCTACTTATTTCCCACGGGCGCGAAAAGTTGGTTACGGGTGTGGTCACTGCCTACCGCTTATAGGAAAGGGGTGTGACAGTATGTATGTGTATCTAGAATAACACAAGAACGCCTTGCTTTAAATTCCTTGGCATGTCTCCTCAGCTACTTCTATGCAAGAATCGGTCTAGGTATATAACTACAGACACAGAAATGTTCTGGGTGACACAGCATTTGTTATGGGCAGACGTTGCACGTATCATCAGGTGAACGTTTTGCTTGTCTTGTCAATTTAGTTAATAATAAAAAATTGCTTCGTTCTTTGCTGTCAGAGTGGCTTAAAGCAAAGATTATAGTTTTCACTGATACTCATCGAGAATAACACAAAAATGCAATACATTTTTAATCAGTGACATTACGACAGCATATTAATGCGCTGATGGAGTATGCCAGATAGAAGTGCCAAGACACAGATATGTAAGTAGCAATGTTACTTGCAGAGTGCGGGCGGCCGTGCCGCTGGGCAGGAAGGCGGAGAGCGACAAGGACAAGTAGGGAGGGGAGCGACACGCAGCGGCCCGCAGCGAGTCGCGGCGCTCCGCAGCGGATCGCAGCGAGTCGCAGCGACGCGCAGCGGCTCGCCGCGGTCCGCTGCGCTTCGCAGCCGCGCCGGAGTACTTTCACTGTTTGTTATATTTATTATGTACTATTAAAGATACTACCTTACGTGTAAAGCTTTATGAGACGAGTCATGCGGAGATTATTGTATTTGCTTTTTGAAATTTTAAATTAAAATAATGTCGAACCGACTGCCGGTGTTTCATTTGCGCCCTCTACCTACAGCTTGGAACGATTCTGGTAAAAAAACTTGACACAGACTAAAACAGTCTGCCGTTCATTAAACGGCGAAGAATCAGTATCATAAATAACGTCAAAAATATGTTGACTATTTTGATATTAGTCTGCTGCACAACAGATTACTCCATCATTAATTAAATTTTTTGGAAAGTGACCAAAGCTGTCACATTTGGCATACGAATTGGAATTTTTCTTTTAATAAACATATTTGCTTTCTTTCTTGAATTCGGAATCTAGTCATATGTATATGTGTATATTTGTATGTATGTATATATGTGTTTATTGCGCATGTATGTATATATATATAATGTTAATATTATATGTATTTTTGTTTGTTATTATTATAACATATTACAGAATATTGTATTTCTTTATATATTAGTACTTTTTTTTGTAGATTACTGTGGTTATTTCTTTTTTTTGTTTGATCTTGGCACCCACTACATCTTCTCTGCTCGACCCGAAGGTAGACTGGTAGAGAATGCCTTGAAGCATTAAGTCCGCCTTTTTGTACATAGTTTTTTGTGTGTGCAAATAAAATTTAAATGAATAAATTAATTAATAAATTGGCATCCAAAATGTTATAATTTCCACAAAGAAATCTCGCCGCTCATCTGATCTATGTAATTACGTCACTAGATGAGACTTACAGGTAGACAAGACAGACGGCGAGCATTCTGAAAGTTTTGTAGACCTCTGCATTATAATATAATAAATTCTAAATCTTTACGTTACTAATGTCAGTTGGTAACTAACTGACATTCCAGTTTCAAGCACATTCCATCGAATGCCTGCCGTTAATATGCTAACACTAATTAATTATGGCATGAAAATAAATGATTAATGAAATCATTCCAAATACAACTGTGTAACAAAATGTAAAAGCTGTTATTATTTATGACATCTCTATCTCCTCCGGAGCAGTCAGTCAGCCCATGTCTCTTTGGTGTAACACAGGGCTCGATTCTTGGTTCATATCCTTTCCTTATATGTACCCCAATGTATTTTTGTTCGGTTTTGAATAATTATAATATTTGATTGATTCTTTTATATCATGCAAGTTGCAACGTGGATATGGATCCGGAATAAATTAATGAAATACTTTTTTAAGTTATTACCGTAGTATTGTTGTGCCACACTCAAAATAGTCAACCAAATGTGCGATTATTCTAGTGTCGTGTACGAGACCGGCCTTCTCTGTCTTATGGTCGATTATCATCTGTTATGAGGTCAGTGTTCATGTCCGTCACAACAGTAGAAAAATTGAGATCTTCAACAATGCGTTATCAATTTTTTTGAAACGGAACAGTAGCGTGTGGAAAGTTTTTGGTTTGTATTAAAAACTTTTGACGTTCGAAGTAACTAGGCGTAAAATTTCAATTTAGATACTTCTTTTGATCCTATCTTAAGAACTGATGTCTGGGCGCAATGTGGTGTCACACAGAAATGTTCTGGGTGACACAGCATTTGTTGTGGGTGGACGTTGCACTTACCATCGTCACTTTCTCAAAAAAAAAGTGGTTAAATTCTAGCTGTCATTGAACCACGTCGTAAGATTTATATTATTTAAGGCGGTCAGTAGGTAGGGATTCAGTTCAAGATAAATTCAGTTTACGCGTTTGATTGAGTTTACGTCTGCAGTTTGCATTTCACAAACATCAACTGAACGTGGTCAAGATTAAAACTCGGTTGGAACCCTGAACGTCCCGATTTTTGATGTTTAGCTCCATAAGCGCGTTAGGAGAGCCGCCATTGTCACATGTCAATAGTCATTGGTGAATTGCGGAGTATTTATGAAGTGAAATTTCTTTGAGCGTGATGAGAGTAATTTTCGTGCGACGTTTCCGTCCTCAAATTAATATTTATCGTTTAATTAACAATTCTTAATATACTGTTTAGTTACTTGCCTGTGACCCAAAATACTATTTGATATAGTTAAAATATTTATTCCTGTAGCCAATAGCAGTCTTCAATATTTTACGGAACTCGTGACGTGACCCGCACTTTACTAGTTTTTAAGGTTTCGTAGTAAATACGGAACCCTTATACACCGCAATTTTTACGTCGTTCTGGAAGAAGAACATACCGAGACAGAATCAATAGTAGAATCGATTACTGAAGTTTAATCTTACTGAAAATGAATATAACTGTGTTTAATTACATGGATAAAAAATAAAAGTTGACCTACAGTTTTTCGAATATAATCTTAGTACCGTCGCAGAGTTCTAGTGGGACCGCACACGCACCGGCCGAGTTCAATAGCCCATACGAATCAGCTGATGCCTACGCTAACACAACGCTCGGGTCGGGCACGATATACCTATGCGCGTACGTTTTATCATAAATATTTATTGAGAACTAAATTGGTAAGTATTTAATAGTTAAATACATTTAGATTTGTTTGATTATTAAAAGATGCGTCAGACTAGGAATATTTCTGAGTCGTGAGTGCGTTTACAGAAAATTTCCAGAACCGAAAATTAAAAATTTATGTCTTTACAAAAACGTTGGCTCCGGCTGGGATTTAAACCCAGGGTCCGCGTCATAGTATTCGCAGTAGTACGCGTTACACTAGACTACGCAGTCGTCACGTAAATAGAGTATTTACTCCAATTTTCTCTTACACAAATTCAGAATCGTCGGAAATACTTTATTTTGTGTTTTCTGAGATAGCTGCTTTTGTGACAAAAAGAACATAGGATATACTGACAGTGTCAAGTGCACTTTTTAGTATTCTGTTTTTTTCTTAAAAAAAACTATGATCTACACTAGGATTTCTCTTATATCAGGCACAAACACCCATACCCAGTACAACTATCTGTAAGCAACACAAATATTTGTCTCGTGCGGGAATCGAATCCGCAACCCATAGCGTAGAAGCCAATCACTTATCCTCGGCGTCCAAATAACCGCTCAAAAAAAATGGAGCTGTTTGGAAAACCTTACAGAAATTCGTTTTTCACACGGTTATTTGCCAAATAATTTACACTACCCTGTATCGGAGCAATTGCTTCAATTATGTCAACCTTACTCGATACATAAAAGTGTTTATTACACTATCTTTTACATTTTGTGTAAGTCTTTACTTTCATGTTCAAAATCATAAATACTGCCGCATAAATCTAAATAGTAACAGCATAAATTTGTAACATTAGTTCTCCTACTTTAATACACTTACTAGCGACTTATTTTTTTTACGAAAATTCCGTAACACATGAGCGACGACACGCTGAACATCCAAGATCCAATTAATTGCGACGTTTTGAATGTGAGAAACGAGTTCGGCGAGACGTTTAATATGACGCGAAAAGTACGAAAAATAGGTACTTAGACAGAAAGAGAAAAAGAAAGAACTATGTAACAAGTTCGAACGTCACGAGACCAGCGGGCAAGAAACATATGAAAATGTTAAATAATCAATGTGAAATAAAAAAGTTAAATCAAATTTTAAGAATAATATTATGTATTCTCAAAAAAGGTTAGCATATTTTACAATCCGTATTGGCCTCGTCTGTAAAACACTGATGGTAAAGTGCCTCTGGAATCTTGATATGCGACTTACTGTGCTACGTTATTCAACACTTAGTAAAGTAGTTAGATCTATGCAATTTCAAATCTACTGTAGTTTTTTTTATAAAAGGTGTAACAAAATTTAAACTATAGGTACCTTGGAGAAACACTTTTTTTAAATTAAAAAATAAATAAAAATCTACGTAATATAAATATTTATCTGGTACAAATAATTTCATTAACCAAACTTTCGAAATTTGTACACAATACAACCATGCCCGAAAACCAACAATTTGTGTTTTGCACAAATGTTGAAACCCGCTGGAATTCGAACCCAGGACCCGCGGCGTAGAAGTCAGGTACGCTAACCACTAGGCCACGCGAAAATAAATCCCGTGCTTTCTTTATTGTTCTGAAAGCGAAGATAAACTATAAACTTTAAATGTTTTAAAAAAAATTAGATCTGTTTTTATTTCAAAAAGAATTGTATCTTAAAATAGAGAAGTCATAATAAAAAAATTGCTTTTAGCAAGATCAGTAGTGTATACGCTCGTCTATCTTCAATATTGAAATTGGTTTCTAAATTAAAGAAGAACATTTCAACTATTCTTTGTTAATAATTTTAAATTGTGATTTTACATGAGAAGAAACAAACCGGTTTACACCGGCCTAGTCTGAGGACAAGCCCCGCGAGTGTTTAGAGTGTGTTGAGAGCAATTAGTCATATTAATTTATCGTAATACAAATTAACTTATTATATTTATCATAAAGTTTTCACTGCTGTACCAATAATGTCATTTACGCATTTACTCGTATTTGACTGTTCACGGAGTCGCTTGTAGATGGCACTGTTGTAATATATTGCAACATTCTGGTTGGACTA
This sequence comes from Luehdorfia chinensis, assembly GCA_019845155.1. NCBI lineage: Eukaryota > Metazoa > Arthropoda > Insecta > Lepidoptera > Papilionidae > Luehdorfia > Luehdorfia chinensis. The sequence goes on along the minus strand of JAHVAK010000630.1, from coordinate 1,722,764 downwards.
AATATAACTATTTATGCCACTAGTTAGGTCTAGACAACTTACTTCTGTTTAAGTTTACAGTGAGCTCAATGCCCATACAAAAAATAATGGCTCCTCTACATGTATATTCATTCTACATTGAATCTTGTCAGATACGTATATTATTATGTTACGAAAAGTTTTGAAATAGTTTGCTAAGATGGCGCTTACGTTAATTAATTTTTCTTTATAAGCGTATTCATTTAACTTTAAATGAAATCGATTCCTAAGGAGTAAACTCTAAAAATAAAACAAATATTCAGATAATTGTTAGTAATAAAATATTATTTCATTATTTTATTTTTGTCAAATAAAATTATTCTAGCTATGGAAACAGTGGTTTTTGGTAAAAACGTTAGGTAGAATTTTAATAATAATATCGGTTAATTATTTTATGCGTAATTAAAAATTGTAATAAACCATTTACAATATTTACAAATGATTGGAATTGAAATTAACAAAGTTAAATATTTAGTTAATTGCATACCTGAATTGAAATAACTGTGCAAACTGCCTTCTGTTTGGTTCTAAACATAAACGAGCACGTTTTCGCAAGGTTTCTTTCAAATGATTTATTCACAGTCACAGTATCACATCATCTTTTATCACTTTAAGCATCCACAATATGCCGTTTAATTGACCTAAATTCCGCGCTTCTTCCGTATATACAAGTATTTTTAATCAGATCACAAATAAAAGTGCATCGAAGAACAAATACGATTAATAAACTGAAATAATTAACATAAGCACTGTTATATTTTCAAAAGTTCAGAGCTCACACGTGACTAAGTGACTTATTTACCTATTTTTTGCATTTTGCTATTTTACGTTAAAGGTGGCGGGGAGCGAATTCGCCTCCAATAGCATCGTGGACTACGCGTGAAACGAAAATGTTTTAAACAGGGCTGTTTCAAAAAAGATTTTTAATTATTATACTAATTTTTATCACTACTGCTTTTATTAATCTGAATTTATTTTTAATATTGCCAAAAGATTCATTGGATCAGGTATATTAAAGTAAAAGCTGTGACCGAACATAAAAAATTCATAGTTTATTTTGATCTCTTTAACGTCCCATATATTTTTTTCGAATCATCTGAATAAATAAACTGCGGTTGCCAACCCACCTACCAAGCGTGGTAACTATGGCAAAATCCTTCCAAAATGAGAGCTACAAACTTATGGCAATCTGTGGGGGAGGCCTATGTTCAGCAGTGGACTAGTGATAGGCTAATATGATGATGATGATGATGACATTTTTTTTAAATTTTGAAAACGTCCATTATCACATATGCTTAACTTCTGACTACTTTCATTTTCATAAGAATAAACGCATGGCTCTGGTTATCATATACAATTGCTAGTTGCTCCTTACGTTGGAATACATTTACTTTCGACTCATATTTCCGTTACCACAATTGAAAAACGCGGATACGATAAAGTTCGCGAAATATTTACGTAAAATGAGCCACCCAATGTGCAGTTGCAATTATTGCACTTACATGCATCTACGCTTACGTTATCTTACATGCATCGAGCTAACGTAAGCGTAGATGCACAAAACCGTTTTTGTTTAATGTTGTGTCATGTTTAATTAAATTCCGAAACGACACAGCCATAGAGGCGCCCGGGAGGGGATGTACAACCGTGTACTACGTCGCAGTGCTCAGTGTTGCCAACTTAGGGGTTTTCCTTCCAGATGGGGAAGAAAAATGGTTTTATAAATGTAATGTGAAATGTTTATAAAATGTATGATTTCTAAAAATACAGCGAGGCTGAGAAGGATTCTATTGTAATGGAAGAAATATTATTAAATATGTACATTTATGTCGTAATGACAATCAGTGATATGATTATCATTCTTATTACATTTTTTTAATTATTGTTTTCTAGGATTTATACTAATGGAATTATTAATGATTCAATACTAAGTAATTGTATTGTAATAATAATGATGAATATTTTGATACTACTTTTACTGTTATGCTCTATCGACAACTTTTTTGTTTAATTTAAAAACTGGCATACAAAAACTAAAAAGTAGACAAACGTCTACACTGCCGACATACACTTAGTTTAGGTTTTTCAAATGTTCAGTGGGAGTTTTTAATATGTCTTTAAGGGTAAAAAAAATCATGTGTTGGCGACAGTGACAGCGCTTCAGTTGGTTGTTAGTTTTTTTATTATTTTTTTTTTATTTTTTTTATTATTTTTTTTTTTTTTATTTTTTTTTTTTTCTTTAGTCGTCACCTCTAAGTCTAAAGTCATTTGGTCGCGCTTCTGTTTTTGAATTATCGCGACGAAAAGAAGTCGTAAAGTGTATTCTATCTAACGTCACAATATCTAACAATGGTATAGGTATACGATGTTGCTAACAAGAACCATTTGACTGTAGGTTTATTCTCATGAACAATAAATTCGTAAGGTGTTACGCATTATGATCGTGAATGTGTTTAAAACCGAAAAAAACCCAGAAACCAGTTTTAAAAGCCGTGTACGTGTGTGTCGTGCAAGATGGACTGTATTTCGCAGATTATTTTGTAACTTCGTAAATAATGTTATGCCATGAGTATCGTCCGGCAAAGGCTATCCCAGGTACGAATAGAGTATTTTTATTCAGTATAGATTATTGACGTAGAACTTATTAAACGTATTTTTTTAAATTGAAGTGGTTCGCAAACTTCTTCAGTTTTATGTGGCAGCATGAAACCCATGGGGCCTTTTTTGTAATAATTTTATAAAGTACGAAACGGCGTATGAAAATCTGCCACCCAGTCTCATTTGGTAGGTATGGTAAGTGTCATCCAAGGGAAATATTGAAAAATCTTGGACGTCCGGCCAGATGGCGGCTTAACCATGTCGAAGAATGACAGAAAATTCACGATCTTGAACGCTTTTTTTCTCCGATAGCCTTTACTTCGTCGCTTATGCGTTCGTAAGGACATTGACCTATCGACTGTGATCGTAATTACCTATAGACGGGAGCTACCGCGAGTTGTCGGTTCTTTTAAAAATACGTGATTAATTTTAATTTACAAAAAAAAAAAACTCTAAAACTGATACTACCAATCGTTTCTGTAACTGAAACTGTACTAATTTTCTTTGTTTCCAGAACGATGTAAAAATTACGGTGTATATTCGTCCTGTGCGTCACAGCCACTTGGCGACTATTTAGACAATTGGTACTACATAATGAAACGTTCATTGGAAATCAGTGAGTGAGGTATCGTATTTCGTTAGATAGACCTTGAAAAATGGTTCAAAGTAACTATTATATAAGCCAATATTTGGTGAGATATGCGTTTTCTAGTGTCGTGTCTCTCAAACAGTCAACATTGTGTTAAATAGCTCTTAGTTAAATTTAAAACAATTAATTAACGATTAACAACTTATACGCTTTGCAATTAAATAAGAATAAATTAAACAGAGATTGTTACCACCGTGCGAAGCATCTTCAAGGTTGACCGTTTGTCTTAACCGCAAGAATCGCGTGCGCTGTGTTGTTGTTCAATCGAGTTTTTGCAAGTAAGAAAGATCTAAAATAATATTACGGATGCCTACGTTATGCGCCGCTTGCCAGAGGGTCTCTGGAAATAATAAAAATTATTCCATTATCTGTTCTCATTGTAAAATGAGTTACCACACAGTTTGTATTTAAGATCTTTGCAAACTAACATCAGATTTTAGAGTGAAGTGGTTTTGTCCTACATGTAAAAACAAAACAGTACTCAGCAATATGCTGAGTACTGAATTTGCATTCAGTGATCACGCTCGTACCAATGTAACCTACATACTACCTCAACACTATCGGTTTTACCGTCGAAGAAGTAGGTAAGGCACTCCGTCGCTTAAATCGTCACAAGGTGATATTTCATCACCGTCATTTTTTGTAACACAAAGTGCGAGTCCGTTATCATATCCGCTGACTAACATTTTTATTTCTATCTGAAGAACTGCTCTTTAAATCAGGAGCTATCTCCTCCAGGTTCCATAGAAAACTATAGACCAGTATCCATACTTTCTTGTTTTTGGTAAGCTTTTTGAAACGCTAATATAAGCTAAGTTATCATGGCATTTTAAGCATATTATTTCTGAAAGGCAGCATAGTTTTGTTAAATACAGGTCCACAACGTCTAATCTTATTTCATATGCCGAGACTCTATCGGAATATATTGATAACTTCACGTGTGTAGATGTCATCTATACAGACTTTAGCAAGGCTTTTGATAAGGTGGACCACGATATTCTTTTGACAAAATTATCTGCCTTGGGTGTGGGTGGGTTCCTTTTAAAATGGTGTATTCCATACCTCAATAGAAGGACTTCGGTTGTGGTAGTCAATGTTTATCAGTCAAAACCCTTTACAGCGCTTCCGTTCCACAGGGATCAATATTGGGTCCACTATTTTGTAATGTATTTGTAAATGACATAACACCCTGTTATCTACTCTCAGATTCCTTTTTGTTACCTGACGATTTAAAAAAAAATTAAACCTACTCGCAACCAACAACATCAGCAGCAACTTCAAGAAGACCTAGATGGCTTATTGTTGTGGTGCGGTAAAAACGGAATGACTCTTAATATAAACAAATGTTTACATGTATGATTCTCAAAAAAAAAAGAGGGTTGAGAGCATTTGAGATCTTAGGGTAATTTTTGACAGCAAATTGCGCTTCAATTTACATGTTGATACCATTGTTAGGACCGGGTTCAGAATGCTCGGATTTGTTTTAAGGAACATGAAGTGTTTCAAAAATCCTTGGTGTAAAATTACGATGTAAAAGGCGCTGGTTCGAAGGTAGCTTGAGTACTTCAGCTCAGTGTGGAATCCGCACTATGTTCATGTTTAAGGTATTGAGAGAATACGGAAACGTTTCTTGGGGCATCTTTCGTATGACTGTGGTGTTCTATAGAAATTTACGAATTATAACACTCGCCTCGAGCACTTTAAACTTCTTTCCCTTTCGTTCCGTAGGCAGCTGACAGACCATCTTACACTATACAAGAATGTTAATAACATTATTGACTGCCCATATTTACTCTCCCGACTATTCAGCACCCAGCAAATCAATCCAAACGTCGCGTTTTATCCACTTTTGCACTATAATGTCTCGCACTAAACTTGGATTGCATGCGCCTCTTAATAGAGTAGTTAGGAAATATAACGAAAAATATAAAAGAATGGATGTGGATATATTTTGGATGTGGATTTGATACTGACACTATTTTAGTTCAAATCTCTTTTGTAATTTTGAATTTCGTATTCTATATTTCTATTTTGTTTTATGAAATTGTATGGTGTTCTTCACGGAGAGAATTGAATTTGCTCTAGCTTTGATAAGATACATTTTAGCGATTTAGAGGATTTACTAAGGAACTGTGTCTTGTTATGTATTTACTGTTACGAACTAGCCTCATATTATACAGTGAGTTAAATCTATCCTGCATTTCATTCATCAACTATCGTGAACGACGCAGAACAACGAATATCGTTTCGCATCCACAGATTTATAATTCAATATAATATTTACTTGGACTATAAAAGTAAGTAAAGTAAAGTTTCAGCCTATAAATGTCCCACTACTGAGCACAGGCCTCCTCTCATTTCTGAGAGGGTTTTGGAGCTAGGAAGAATCCGCCACGCTTCTCCAATGCGGGTTGGCGGACTTCACATGTCTTCGAAAATATTTTTTATTCCTCAGACATGCAGGTTTCCTCACGATGTTTTCCTTCACCGCCGAGCACGTGGTAAATCAGCACTTAAAATTGCAATTAACAATTTTAGTGGTGCCGGCACCGGGAATCGAACCCAGGTCACTCGCGTACTATGAAATTTAAAGCGAGCGCCTAGCATAAAAATGTGCTAAATTATTCAAATGAACGTGGGAGTGGCTAGAATAGAAGACAAGTTCTTTTACATATTTTGACGTTGACACGAGATGGCGATGAATAATTTATTAACTTGAAAATTGGTTTGGCATATTTTCATATTAATTGTAATAATAGGTCGGAGAGAAAAACGAAGAAAAGGAAAAGGACCACGCTCCCGCAGAGTAGCTAAGCTAAGTTAAAATAATAACATAATGCAGCTGTTTCGTGAGATGAGTGAAGACAATTGAACCTCTTTGCTGTTAAACTTACTTACTGTTTTTTTTTTACGTATTTTGTGAACACAACCTTGTTTTCTTAAGTCTTTCACACTCTTAAACTAATGTTGGTGACGATGCCTGTTGTTCGACATTTGAAAGGATTTACCGAAGGAAAGGCGGAGTTATGATAAAAATGTTTGGAGAAAAAAAACTCCTCACACTAGAGTTTCTCCTGTATCGTATGGGTTCGTAGGTGCGTTTTACAGTCATATATTTCATATGCCTCTCTGTATCCCTCGTTATTCGTAATGGGTATGGCCGGCTTAGATACGTTGGCACTAAGGCGACAACTGTTACCTGGTACCTCGTAAACCTGGTAGTGCATTACTACATGTTGATGCAGAATAAAATCGAGAACCAGACTGCTTTAGAGCAAATTAAGCTCAGTGTCCCGAGATGTAATGGATCAATAGTTACACGGCGGCCACAGAGGCTTCTGCAGCGGTCGCGCAAGCGGACACGCTGTGATAGCAACGCGCTCACTGTGCGTACACGACTACTGCTCGGCGACATACTAGCACAGTGCCATGACGTTCACATATTTATATTTGCCAATGAATGGGTTTTTTATTGGAAATGCTTAGATATATTTGAATGCAATATTTTAAATGACATTTTTTTATATTTTTTTTTGATTTGACATAACCTATAGTTTTTTCTGTGTTATTCTTTTTTGTTCACATGATATTAATGTGGAGAGTGAGGAGGAGAGAGAGGAAAGGTGAGGAGTGCAGAAAGCTTAAGTTTATGTATAATATCTGCGGGGGCGGATTTGATACCCTGGCTGTCCTAGGCCTACGGAAGATTGCCGCCTACTCCCTGTGAAGCACGTGCGATTGAATGACGTACAAGAATTAAATTAAATTAAAAAAGACAACAAAAGTCTGTAATTAATAAAAGTATCTCAATCAGTGGCTTTAGATACTGATGCTTACCATGATATTCTCTTTCGCTTTCACGCGGACGAAAGACGTTTTGTAGAAACGGTTTGCGACACCCCCGTGACGAGATGGGGTGGTAGTAAGCCGCCACTGCACTATCAATATCAAACATCAAAACGCAAAATATATGGAAAATAACAAAATTTAATAAACTACTGCCACTTTTCTTGCCACTTTTCGAGTTGGCGCCAAAAGTCCCGTCTAAGGGTTTGTCGTTGACAAAATGTATGAATGTTGCCATTATAGTCAAGCATTAATTTTTCTTCCCTTATTGCAAATTATCCTCAATTATATCTTAGACATAATATAATAAATATACAAGAAATATGTTTACAAGAAATTCGGCTAAAATTAAACTGATTGGAAAGTTTCTGTTATGGCAATATTAGGCAGAAGTCTATATTGGCAGATGACATAACATGACAGCAGAACTATGACATTTGAAAGTTGCTAACTTCTAATGTTTAGAAGTATTAAGACTAATTTTTGATATTTACACAAAATTATATAATAATCAATAAGTTCTACTTTGTAATAAAAATCATTATGCTAACGTTATTTATGCTACGATTTTATTATAACCCTAGAAAACATTTAATTTTGTTTTAAAGTTACATGTATTATAATGAGAACAAACCAGACTACGACTAGGCCAGTTTGCATTTAAAATACCTTTGACGATTGACGAGATGTCTTTATGTAAGACTGAAGCATAGAGTATATATATACTATATATACTGAAGCATATAGTAATACAAGACTGAAGTCCGAGAAATAGAATATATGTACGGATACTTTCGGTCCTCTTCTGACCCTATTATTTAACCTAATGCAATAGATTATTAAATTCATACTTATCGTCGTTGGTAAAATAAATTACTCAAATAAGTGTTTGTGACCAGTATTAGTAGTTGATTTAGTTATTATAAATTTGAAAGTAAGGTTTTTCTGTCTTGTTGGCTTTGGTGCTGTGTTAATTTTTGAAGTTCCTGATATGGTTGAAATTGCAAGGTTAGTACCTTACGAATACTTTTTTGTTGTCATTGACCTTAATTAAAATTAACATTCTCGTGTTGATTGATAACATTCTTGATTTGATAACTTTCGTGTAGGCTATTCCTTAACTGATTTTGTGGATAAATTGCATATGATTTACAATGTTTACTTAAGTTTTTATAATAGAATAAAAAGTCTTTTATTATTACAGATTCCAAATTATATGTATATTATGTGCAACAATGTGTTAGTTTAGTTTTAAACTGACTTTAAAAAAGAAGGAAGTTCTATGTTAGACTGTATTTTTTTACTTGTTTTCTCATACAAAATAATGTATGTGCTTCATGTGTGCCATTTAAATTGATTGTAATGGTTCCATTTCATTGTCATTTCATTAGTTTCAATCAAGTGTCTGTATGTCAACATGAATGCACACAAATTGTACTTTTAAATACTAGTTTTGAAATACTTAATGCACATGTTCCTGTGAATAATCCTTGTAATGGGGTAATGAGTACTGTATATGCAATCTAAACAGTATAAATATGTATATATTAAAATAAATATTTCACAAGCTGTCTTACTATTGTACTCACGAAGAGTACATAAAGCTGATTACATATGGTATTTAAATGAGAGCTGCGGACATGTTCTGTTCACTTATTTATTTAACTTAGCAACTGATATAAATCTTATCTATACTCAGGTGTAGAAAATTAAAATTGCCAAGTGTGTGTCAGGCCTGCAAATGAATGAGTTCTGTAGCCATGTATATTTGAGATATCTTTGTAATATAAATTAAGAGCATCATTCATCAATATAAATTACTACAATCAAAATAAATTACTACTACATTTTTCATTAAATATTTTTACTACAGTCTGTGTTATAATATTTATTGACTATACTTAATATGATATTACTTAGAATAGAATTAACTTTATTCAAAGCAGATCATTTACATTATTTTCACTACACTGGTTTGGGAAAAAATACCTTGGTCCTGAGAGAACCAGAATACTATTTTTTTTGTGTTTTTTGGTCAATCTTTTTTAACAGTAATATTTTTGATTTGATAAATGTGACAGAATGAGCAGAACATTCACTTGATGGTAAGTGCGACATCTGCCCATAACAAATGCTGTGTCACCCAGAACATTTCTGTGTGACACCGCACTGCGCCTGTCACCCTGAGACATCAGTTCTTAAGTCTCAAATGCCCAGTGATTACTCTAGCTCTCAGTGCCCTTCAAATCAAAACACAGTAATGTTTCACATTATTGCTTCAAGGCAGAATAACTGGCCCTGGGGTGGTACCCACCTAGACGGATTCCTGCATGTGAATCCTACCATAGTATAATAAAAATAAAGATGTAGAAACAGCTTGGCAGTGATCACCTCATTCCCAGGGATTATCATCGTCCATATATTTAATATTATAATAACCGTCTTTTTAAAGTCAGCATATAATAAAAATAACTAAAAGTCACATTTGTGAATTTTTATATATTCAATTTGAAGGTTAAGAAAATAGTTCTTTTATTACATTTTAAAAACATTTTGACTGCACTCTGATATATCATTTGTGACTTTCATTATTTATGCTTTGTGGTATCATTCTATATTCATAAACAATTATCATCTTAATATATGTATATTATATGAATGGGGAATTGTGACACATAGATAGACCGACAGAGACTAAAAATACTAATAGGGTTCTTTGCTGACTATGGAACCCTAAAAAGCTCAATGTTTAATCATTGATAACACACTGTTGTGGAAGCTTGCTCCACTTTACTGGAAGCTGTATGGTACCACTCAATCATCTCTTTTAGATGCTTCTAGGCTATTTCACTTGTCACTGCTAAGGGTGGTTGTTGATTAATATTTTTATAAAGTTAGTTTTTTGCAGTAGACGTGTGCTTAATTATAACATGTTACTTGATGTGGCAATAAAGTTCAATGAGTATTTTTTATTATTGTAAAACCGTGGTTAATTTCTAAATGAGACTAATGATAATGTAATTGTGTTGATTGCATAATCAGCCTTTATAATATCTACCTTTCCATAAATATCATAATCTATTGTCTAAAAGTAACTATAATATATATTATATAACTACATGCCTAACCAGCCCCATTACAATTACATTTTAATTCTTTTTATGTGCTTATGTATATGTAACTTATTAAACTTAAAGTATCAATCTTTCAGTTTATATGTCTTGACAATTTAGTTTTGTCTTTGTTTAACAATTGGTGTGTGAAATCTTAGCAGTAGTGTAGTTGTGTGGGCAGCACTCAGTACATGTAGCAATGTCACCAGTTGCAACTCTTCACGAAGACGGGGAGAAGCATGAGGTGTTGGCGCCGGGCGTTGTTGACGCGCTGCAGCGCACTATGACCCTCGTCGTAGACAGGTTTGCACACACTTCGCTTTTTGCTTAACTTAACCATGACAGCTTAAGATGTGACCAGCGAGAGCACTGTGTATTGTATAGTGTTATATTTACAATAATAATAATATAATAATAGCCTTTAATCAGACAAATTAGTTTTTACAAACAATATTTTCAAAGTAACTAGTTTCTCATATTTTACATCTATTTTTAATTAATAAAGTCTTTATTTTCTTGTCTAAATTGCTTTGACAACCCTGTCTGTTTGCCTTTTATTGACAAAGGCCTCCTCCTATTGTCTCCTTAGATGTCTGTTACCAGCTGCTCTGGTCCAATGCGGCCTGCCACTATTTTAAAGTTGTCAACCCATCTTCTATATGGTCTGCGTCTTTTTCTTTTCTTGTCTCCTGTGTTCCAGTGCATTATTGTTTGATTCCATTTTCTTTTCCTCTGATAGTATGTCCAGTCCATCTCCATTTAAGAATATAAACAGGAAAAGGAATGGTGTCTTTTTGTATCACATTTTTTTTTGGTAATCAATACTGAACAATTTATTTTTAATATTTGGTTGGGAAAAAGTCTTTTTGCATATAGTATGTATATAAACTGTTAATAAAATCTCATTGGCTGTATTACATTTGCGATTCTTTATTGAGACGTAATAAAACCAAACCGTTTTGATAACTGACTTGAAAAGATTGATAACTGGTGATGAAAAGTGGATCATGTGCGATAAAGGTTGTGGCCTAAGGTCAGTCAGGCTTCAAAGACTGTGCCAAAACTCGGGTTAACTCGCAATGAGGCGATGCTGTGTGTATAGTGGGATTGGAAGGGCGTTGTTCATTATGAGCTTTTACCGCCGGGCAGAACCATCGATTCGGATCTCTACTGCCAACAACTGATGAGAATAAAGGAAGAAGTTGAAAGAAAGCGGCCGGAATTAATCAATAGAAAGGTCGTGGTCTTTCATCACAACAACTTTAGACATATTTAGCCACTCAGCAAACATTAAGAAAGTTTGGCTGGGAGGTGTTTATGCATCCACCATATAGCCCTGACCTTGCACCTCCAGATTTCCACCTATTTCGGTCTGTTCAGAATAAAAGTAAAGTTTCAGCCTATAAATGTCCTACTGCTGAGCACAGGCCTTCTCTCATTTCTGAGAGGGTTTTGGAGCTAGGAAGAATCCGCCACGCTGCTCCAATACGGGTTAGCGGACTGCACATGTCTTCGAAATATTTTTTATTTCTCAGACATGCAGGTTTCCTCACGATGTTTTACTTTACCGCCGAGCACGTGGTAAATCAGCACTTGCAATTGCAATTAACAATTTTAGTGGTGCCGGCACCGGGAATCGAACCCAGCTCACTCGCGTACTATCGCGTAATATCATGATATTTAAAGCGAGGGCCTAGCCCCTGAGCTACCACGGTTCTATACTCCAGTCTATATACGTAATTAAATGTAAATAAACTTTGAAAAAAATGTCTTGAATTTTCGTATAAAACTCGAAGAAACTTTTTCTCCAACCTATTATGTTATTAATATCTATGTTTATTCCCAAAGAACCAGATCTATGAATATCAGGTGTCTTCACAGATTTCGCTACCTTATAATAGAATATACTCGTATTTATGTACACATCTTATTGTAGCTTAATGGCGAATTTAAATTTTACTAGAACTTGGTAGATTAGGTGGTAGGCAGATGTATTAAGTTCATAGCGCGAGAGAAAGTGTAATTTATTTTCTGGAGCATTATTACATTTAATGTCGATTTATCACATACGTCGAAATAAGTGAAAACTGGCATGTGCATGTCTGAAAAATAATAAATAACCCCTTTCGCAGTAGAAGGACAGACCGTGGCAGACATGCATTGGATTTTTATGTCTGCCAGAATTGCTTGGAGCTGAGTGTACGAAGCAAAATATCAGCCACACCTGCTATTGGCTACCGTTTGACTGGATATAGCCCACCTACAACCGTCGTCTGCGAAATGTTATTGATTTTATAATTTATGTATACACATACAACGGAAAAAATTAAAGATTTAACATACCTCAGAATATTTGTAGAGAGATATGCATATTTAAAATTGTAATTTCTTTCTCCAGACTGTTTAAAAAGAGAAAAACCAGTTAGTTTATTCTTTTCATAATAGAAAAAAATATACGTATAGCTACATATAGGTATACCGATACAGTGTACCCTTTTTTTTTAAATTACTGGTGGTAGGATTGCTATGCAGGAATCCGTCTAGGTAGTTACCACCCCAGGGCCAGTTATTCTGCCGTGAAGCAGTAGTGTGCAAACATTACTGTGTTTCGGTTTGAAGGGCACTGTGAGCTAGCGTAATCACTGGGCATATGAGACTTAAGAACTTATGTCTCAGGGTGACACACAGAAATTTTGCTAGATGACACAGCATTTATTATGTACAAACGTTGCACTTACCATCAGGTCAACGTTTTACTCGTTTCGTCACTTTATCAATTAAAAAAAAACTAGGTTAGGAATAGAAAAAACCCAACCCACATTGTAATTGGACGGGAGGATTCATGCAGGTAAATTATTCCGGTGTATATTAATCGCTCAAATACTTTTATCAAACACATGCAAAGTAGGCAGTTCCTAGCAAAATTAAGATAACATTTTTGTGTTAATTGATTGAATGTATGAGCAGAATTAGTGCACGAAAAGTTAATTACAAATATCTTAAACTTATCCGGTGCACTGAACGAAAAAAATACATTTACATTACGTGTTAAAAATTGTAATTCGTTTTAATTTTAAATTGTAATTTTCGTTTTATATTGTAATTTTCATAGGTATATCCATACTTATCCATACTTACTTACTTATTATAAATGCGAAAGTAACTCTCTCTGTCCCTCGTGTCTGTTTGTTACCTTTTCACGGTTCAACCGCTGAACCGATCTTGATGAAATTTGGAACAGATATAGCTTGCATCCTGGGAATGGACACAGGAGACTTTTTACCCTGGAAAATCAAATGGTTCCCACAGGATATTTAAAAAACCTTTATCCACGCGGACGAAGTTGCGGGCATCAGCTAGTTTCATATAGACAAACCATTTCGTAAAGAGCATTTTAAACACTAAAATATAAAATGTTACATTTATCAGTAGTAATATTAAGGAAATTAATAAATCGCTTAAGAGATTAAGTGCTTGGCCGTGCGCCTCTATTATTGGCGAAATAAAAACACGTCGCGTATGTGCAGACGCACGCGACGGAGCGAGTAGGGAGCTCGTGTCTCAAAGATCTACAAAACGTAGCTCGTCGGCATAGTATTGAACATTCTTGTCTATCGTAGGTTGAACGAAGAGAAGGAACGTGCACCGTGTCTGGGTGAAGGCGACGGTCGTATCAGGATGTTGGGGTCACAGCGGCGCGTTGCGCTCGACGTACTGCTGGCCTGCTGGGGGCTGGGCACCTGGCTCGGCGTCAATGGGCTGTATGTACAGCTGCCGCTGCTTGTGGAACGCTTGCCGGAGGGCTGGACGCTGCCGGCTTCCATGGCTCTCGCCGTGCAGCTGGCCAACATTGGCCTCGTTATCTACGCCGTGCTGCGTCGTCTGTTTCCGCGCGCGTCCGACGCTCCCTACATCTACGGGCTGCTGGCGATCGGCACTCTCGCCCTCACTGTGAACGCCTTCCTGTACACCGCCACCGCACCCATCGGCAGTAAGGATCGTTCGGTAGCTTTCCTAGTCTTGACGTTTTTCGCGGCGCTAGTCGGCTGCACCAGCTCAGTGTTGTTCTACCCATACCTAAGACATTTCCGTGACGTGTATTTAGCGACGTACTTGGTGGGCGAAGGTCTCAGTGGATTCATACCCAGTATTCTTGCTCTGATACAAGGCGTGGGCGGCGAGCCGGAGTGCGTACCGTCGGCGGACAATTCGACGTTGATTGCAGTCTATCCTCCGGCGCGTTTCGACACCATGGTGTTCCTGCTCCTACTCGGAACGTTGTCCGCGTTGAGCTTAGTGGGTTTCACATTCGTGCACAATTTGAAAGTGTTCGATTCGGAGCGGGTGACGCAATCGGCGCTGGCGAAGGACGACGAGGCGTCGGTGCCGAAGGAGTCGCTGTTGCGAGCGAGCTGGCTGGCGGTGTTGGTGCTGATGGCGTGGCTGAACGCGTTGGCCAATGGTGTTTTGCCGTCCGTGCAGTCGTACTCGTGCATGCCGTACGGCGTGCGCGCGTACCACCTGGCGGTGTCGCTGGGCGCGATGGCCAACCCGGCGGCGTGCCTGGCAGGCGTGTGGCTGCGACCGCTGACGTCGCGGGCGCTGGGCGCTCTAATGTTGTGCGCCGCGCTGCCGCTGGCCCACATCCTCGCGACGGCGCTGCTCAGCCCCGCGCCGCCGTTGCAGCATCAACCCATCGGAGAGGCCTTGGTTGTGAGTCATGATGCTGAATATTTTTTTCTTTACAATACGTTTTACGACATAAGTAGGCGAAGGCATTGCAAATGCTGTTATTAGATTGCCCGGCTCATTACACGTCACCGATAGTGTTGCATGCTGTACCAACAATATCCGGAGTTGGCTAATTTGTATGTTAATAGGTTTTCTTTAAGAAATTTTCCTGTGTCGAATCCAAATACGATTAATCTACATTTCAATGATAAATGTCGTAATTAATGGTTATTCAATAGCGCAAACTGTTGTATCGAAATCAATGGGCATATTTTGAATTATTTTAAGACATCTACACATAAAAGACACCGTGTTGTGGCTTAAGAGAATTTACCACCCCATCTCATCCCGTGGGTGTCGTAAAAGTCGACAGAGGGAAAATAAAAACCGGGAGATGGCAGCAGCATCTTCGGGGAACATCTGAATAAATAAACTGCTATTGCCAACCCGCCTGCCCAGCGTGGCAAATATGGCGTAATCCCCTCAAAATGAGAGCAGAATCCCCGCGGTTGCGTTCCCTATTTTGTGTGTTGACATAGTCAGTATATAATTTATCGATAATTCGAATATCGAAAAATCGTTTGCTGAATCTGTTAACAGCAGGCAAGTCAACATTCGGGGAGGACAACGTCTGGGGTCCGCTAGTAATTATATATTCGATTATATTAAATAATTTGTTATGATTTCGACTCATCGCCTCATGACATGAGCGTGGATGTGAGAATGCAACAAGTGAGCAATGAATAAATCGAGATGTGTTTCGGACGTCACGAAGAAGTTGCTCCGTGATCATTTAGCAGAGAATCATGAGAACATATATAGTTAGTAGTTGGTCACCGTTACAAGTGTGCATTTAATTATATTTATTTTATTTTACGTTTATTTATGTATATAATATGTATGTATACCGTATATGTTTATGTGATTAATATATATTTATATGTAACTATATTTATAATATACTTATTTGAGTTATTTAGGTTTTTTTCTTTCTTTTTTTCTCTTTTTTCCTTTATTGCTACACCTAATCATAATCTCACCACTCCATGGGTTGACTGGGAGAAAATGCTTAAAGGCATTAAGTCCGCCATTTGTATCCTTTTATTGTAAAGGAAGCAATAAAGATTTAAATAAATAAATAGATCCGGTATGTTGTGGATTTTTCTATGTTTCCGTTACCTTGAATCGGACCTTACGATAATACGGTCATTAATTTTTTCTTGGAATATTTTTTCTTGAACTGCAGTAATTGGGGTAATTATCTGATAGCGTTATCTTAAATCCCATCCGATAAGTGAATTTTGCACTTGACACATGACAACGGTTGTAATGATATCACTGATAGTAAATTATTTATGTCTGCATTCTTTGTTAATTTATTTTTAACGTAAGTTAGCTTTCTAACCCGCTATCACGTCTTCTGAGTTTCGGGAAGGCGATTGGGGGAAATCCCTGGACGATCTTGTGACGAACAGGGAAAATAAGGGGAACCACCAATAATCCTAATAAGTCTTTGTATATTTATGAAAATGTAAGGTACGTACGGAAACTAATGTATTTATTTAATAAAAAAGTGACTGTATCCTGTAGAATGGACCGAGATGACGCGCTAGAGGTTCCTGTGTTTTGGTTGGCCAAAACTAGAAAATCTCTTCTTAAAATTTTATAACAAAATTCCTAAAAGTGTGACTCAAAAATTTGACATAGAAATCAACAAACTTGACAAGAAGACATTATTAGAAAATGCGTATTATACAATAGATCATTATATAGAGGACAGAGATGTGTGGAAATAACTCTTACTCTGCACTACTAAATTTACGATGGAATTTTTATGTAACTTATAAATGACATGTAATATGGCATTGAAAAAAAAGAAAGACATCAGAGTTTCTTGCCGGTTCTTCTCTAAGAAGATCTTATTTTTTGAACCGGTGTAGATTTTGACATAAGAGTTTTATACAAACCTAAACTGGATAAAGCAAGTTTGACTTTTGACTTAGACTTTGAATCGACACGAATAACCGTTTTCGGACTGCAGGATTAGATGGCATATGTTACGAGTACTTTGGCCACCAAACCCCGCGTCATGGATACGTTGTAGTTAGTGGGTGTGGCAATGTCCCATGTGTCGGTTTCCCCTACATGCAAAACCGTAACAATGGACGCAAATAAAGAGGCGCTAGCAGATCTTCATCTGTGCCTTTAAGATCAGAGGAAGATTTGGACTTTGGATAGGAAACTAGTAATTTGTGTTGTGTGTTAAGAGAATCTACTACCCTAAAAGTCCCTAAAAGTCGACAGAGGTAAAATTTAAACCGAAAGAGTTGGACTGTAGCATCTTCCTGGAACATCTGAATAAATAAACTGCGGTTGCCAACCCGCCTGCCAAGCGTGGAAACTATGGCATCCCTTAAAAATGAGGCTGAAATGATGATGATGATGATGAATAAGAATTATTATAACATGATAAAGCAGGCTAATGATGGTAGGGATCCTATACCCTGCAGGAGTCCGCTCAGGCAGGTACCACCGCAGTACCAGTTATTCTGCCGTACAGTAGTATTGACATTACATGTTAACAAATAAAACAGATACAAGCCTAAGCCTTCAATACAAATTGAGATTGCAAACTACTGCAGTCACTACTTTCATAATGTGGAAGTGTCTAATGCGAGACATCAGTTCTTAAGTCTCATATGCCCTGTGATTACGCTAGCTCACAGTGCCCTTCAAACCGAAACACAGTAATGCTTGCACACTACTGCTTCACAGCAGAATAACTGGCCCTGGGGTGGTACCTACCTAGACGGGTTCCTGCATAGGACTCCTACCACCAGTAACTAACTTAACTGTTCTGGTAACGTGGTTGTTGCAGGTGGGGGCGTGGGTGCTGACCTCTGCGTGTGTGTCGTACGCGCGCATGTGGGTGTACGGGTGGGCGCGGCGCGGCGGGGCGCGGGGCATGCGGCTCTGCGGCGCCGTCACGCAGGCGGGCTCCGCGCTCGGCTCGCTGCTGTTCTTTCTGCTCATCAACTACACGGGCCTCTTCACGCAGCCTCAAGCCTGTCATGCGCCCTCCATATAGACAATTTTCTCCTAGTAGCTGAAAAGTGAGGCTGTTCGCGACGTTCGCGACGTGGCGGCGTTGTCACAAAGGTTCTACTTTCGGCTCGGTGCTTTCTGCCCGTCAACTACACGGATCTCTTCACGCAGTCTGACGCCTGGCCATCGTCCTATGTGTAGTGAAAATTCTCCGAGTAGTTGGAAAGTACGGCTGCTTTCGACATGGCGGCGCGGAAAAAGGTTCCACATTCGGCTTGCCGCCGCTCTTCCTGTTCGTCAACTACGCGGGCCTCTTCACGCAGCCTGATAACTGTTCTGAACCATCCATACAGTCAATATTCTTAGGGCGGATTTCACCGTTGAAACTAAACGCGATCAGTTCAAGAAAAGTTTAAGCGTTTAACTGAGTTCAATGCTACAGTTTGCATTTCATCAACATCAAATGAACGCAGTCAATGCTAAACGCGGTTCAAATTCTGAACGCCAAATTTTCGACGTTCAACTCCTTAAACGCGTTTAGAGAGCTGTCATTGTCAATTGCACAACTATGTAAACACAAAAATTATGTTTAATTCGTATTATTTATTGTTTGCGTACCTATGTAACCTATGCATGAAAACAGGCTGTTTTAAATAAATCGTCTTTTTGTTTTAGATTGTGACGATATTTCATGTAAACTTCGTATTTCTAAACGCGATCAAAATGGAGTCGGTGAAATCGTTTAGACGAAAACCGAGATCAAATGATACATATGAACTCAGTTAAGTAAAACGTGGTTTTATTAAATTTGGTTTTTTAAGCAATCGGTGAAATCGGGTCTTAGTAGCTGAAAGTTTGGCTAAAAGTTTGGCTGGACGCGACATGGTGGCGCCGTCACGACGGTTCCACATACGGCTTGCTGCTACTCTTTTCCTCTTTCCAGCATCCCGCAGCCGTGAGATACGTAGCCGCCAAATACGTCGCGTCCTTATCTTTCATTAACCGTTTTGTGAACGCGCCGTCATTAGTATTTTTAAGGTAGCAGAATTGGTAATACAAACCGGTGAAACTGGTAAAAGTGTAATCTTCTGCCAGCCAAGTTACGGTCTCGGTGGTCTTTTTTTATTGGAAATAGTGACAAGACGAGCAAATCCCGATTATAAGTGCAACGTGCCCATAACAAATGCTGTCTCATCGAGGACACATTCTAAACTCTTCACCATGAGATATCAGTTCTTAAGTCTCATAATTACACTAGCTCTCGGTGCACTTCACACCGAAACACAGTAATGTTTGCACGGTACTACTTCACGGCAGAATAACTGACCCTGGGGTGGCACATACCTTGACGGATTCCCGCATAGGACACCTAACACCAGTAAATAATAATAATTTATAATACACCACATTTTATGTGAACGATTTTTTTTTCTATGAATATTCATTTTAGTTATGAAGATATAATTTAGAAAGAATTTACAAAGTTTAGAAAAAATTAAACGGATTCCTGTACAGGAATCCTAAAACCCAAGACAACAGCCTATGGGCATCTGCATAAAAATATTTAGTTCCTCCCATTAATATAAATATTTCCGTTTTAATGTGGACCATATCATGTTCCTTATTCATCTTGTATTGCCAGATACTTAAGCAATTTGAAACTGACAAATAATTTTGACCTTTTTATTCCATACTGTTATTTAAGTTATATGTACTAACTTTATAAACACTAACGGCCGCACGATATAGTCGATCCATTATTTTATTTTCTACTTGACGATTGCACTCCTTTCAAGTTTCCTTACTAACAAGAAACTTTCAGTCGCAATGTCAAACTTTGTTGGCGTGGGCGCTGTATTGAATATATTTTTACGTTCAATCTTAAAGATTTATACAAATAATACTAATAGACGAACAATACAAATTACACTATATTCTAAGTCTGACAATCTATACATCGTTATTCATAATTGGTATAACATCCCGGCTACTTTGACCCTAACTCAAGAAAGTCGTTGCCCCGAACCAGAGAAATTCAAAACACGTTTTCTTCTCCATTTAATTTATGTTACCTTACTACGGCGTCATACTAACAGATTTACTTCGCAACAGATTCCCTTAAGCTTCATGTTATCCTAGTACTTGCGAGTTATCTCGATGGCAGCTCAATGAACGCCCAATTAAATTTATGAGTTCATTGCCTCGATAAGTATAACAGGGTAGTCACCTATGAGTTTTAAGCAAATTCTTTAAGTATCACGCTACGAGGCTTATTATATTTTTTGAGGCATATACACATCGTCCCTAAGCCCAGCCTGCCGTGATGTATAGGACATTACGAATGACCCTGTATGCAATGCGGCTAATATCAACAGCGGAAATCATTAAACCAAATATCATCGAGAAAATAAAATAACGGATCGACTGTGGCAAGTGACTATAGAGTGTAGAGGTAAGGAGCGACGACTCACATAAAAAAGTGTCTGACAAAATGCACACATTAACAGTTCCAAAAATCACCAAAATGGCGCCTATGTAGCAAAAAGTATGACCTGAAGTTAACGGTATTGGATGGAGTGAAGTATGCTAAAGGAAATCACTAAAATATAAAAGTAGTTGTATCCAATAGAGTTGTTGATAAAATACTGTGTTTAAAAAGTCAGATGATAACGTTTATTAATCTAGTTTTTTCTTGTTTTTATTGGATAAAGTGACGAGACGAGCAAAACGTTCACCTGTTTGTAAGTGCAACGTCTGCCCATAACAAATGCTGTTTCACCCAGAACAACGAGTGGCACCACACTGCGCCCGTCACCTTGAGACATTAGTTCCTTAGTCTCATATGCTCAGTGATTACACTACTGTTTTACAGCAGAATAACTAGCCCTGGGGTGGTACCTACCTAGACGGATTCCTGCACAGGAATCCTACCCCCAGTTAAGTTGAATTGTACAGCTCCTTTTTCCACTGAGACTTGAAATTACTTTTATAAATTCTTTGAAAATAGCGCCTTTACGGACCGGATATAAAACTTTCTCCGTTTAATTCTGTCCTCTTACGATTACTAGCGCTTCATTTCAAATTAGGACTTTTGCTACAGTGGCCAATTTTATTTGACTCGATTTCTCCGACACTAATTATATAAAGTCCTCCTTACCTCTTCTCTCTGAACAAGTGACATTTGACTTATTGCTACTTTATTGTAATTTAATTACTTAATTGTGATGTTAGCTGATAGATATATGAAATTTATATAATATCAGACGGAAGCCGATACTAAGGCAGGCATGTAACATTATATTTCGTTGTACGAGTATGTAACATTTGGTTGTAGAATTATTTGATAATTCTTTTAATCATAGACAATTTATATTTATGATATATTGTTATTATTTGCGTTTTCGAATGTTTATTTGTATTTAATTTGTTTTTAATAAATTGGTTCTAAATTTTAGCGCAGTATTTTATGGGGGTTCAGCACCACGTATACGTACGTACGTATGGTGGTGCTGAAACACACAAATATATAGTGAGTTCAACAAATTGTTTTCATTCAGAGCCTTTCACTGACATAAATTGTCCAGTTTATGTTGAATTTCTTGTTTCGAAGCAAATTAAACATAAAATAAAAAACAAAGTTTACGTTGTCGTGATTAATTATTTATTTTTTGAAAGAAAGAGACGAGACGAGCATTTTTTTTTATTGTAAAAAGTGACGAAACGAGCAAATCATTCACCGGATGGTAAGTGCAACGTCCGCCCACAACAAATGCTGTATCACACAGAATATTTCTGTGTGACACCACACTGCGCCCGTCACCCTGACACATCATTTCTGAAGTCTCATATGCCCAGTGATTACGCTAGCTCACAGTGCCCTTCAAACCGAAACACAGTAATGTTTGCACACCACTGCTTCACGGCAGAATAACTGGCCCTGGGGTGGTACCTACCTAGATGAATTCCTGCATAGGAATCCTACCACCAGTAAATATCGTGCATTTGCAGCATATCGTGCATTTCATGGTTAGTGCAAGGTCTGTCCAATTATTTATTTATTCAGAATCGCCAATAAGAGATGCTGTCACATTTTTAGTAGTGCCGCAATGCCGTGGTCACCCTGAGATATCAGTTCCTAAGTTCCATATGCATAGTAGCTAGCAAGAATTGTTTTTATGTAATTATATGACTATTATATTTTTTAGCCGATTGGTGTCCGGCAGAGTAGAATAGCACGTACTTCTTTACTAACGAGGTTTTTTTTTATTGCATAAAGTGATGAAACGAGCAAAACGTTCACCTGATGGTAAGTTCAACATCTGCCCATAACAAATGATGTGCCACCCAGAAAATTTCTGTGTGACACTACACTGTACCCATCACCCTGAGACAGGTTCTTAAGTCTCATATGCCCAGTGATTACGCTAGCTCACAGTGCCCTTCCAACCGAAACACAGTAATGTTTGAACACTACTGCTTCGCGGTAGAATAACTGGCCCTGGGGTGGTACCTACCTAGACGGACTCCTGCATAGGAATCCTACCACCAGTAAAGAGGTGAAAGCACTGGTAAAGAGGTAAAGAGGTATCGTAAGAGGCGACTAAGCTATTGTACGGGCAGCCTTTATTCGTGAATAACACCATAATATGCAATGCTGTCACTATACTGCTCGTGGGAACGCTATGGAGAGTAAGAATTTTTATCCCGCAAAGGCGGAAAGTGCGTTGAGTGGGCCTATATCCCTTATATGGGAAAAAGGCGTGACTGTATGTATTTTCGATCAATGTATGCAGTTGTCCCACTATCTTTGACTTTTTTTCCGTCTAGGTAAGTACCACCCCAGTGCCAGTTATTTTGCCGTGAAGCAGTAGTGTGCAAGCATTGCTGTGTTTCGGTTTTAAGGGCACTGTGAGCTAGCGTAATCATCGGGCATATGAGAAATGACGAACGAAGAAGAACTGATGTCTCAGTGACGGGCGTAGTGTGGTGTCATAGACACAGTCATGTTCAGGGCGACACAGCATTTGTTATGGACGCACTTACCGCCAGGTTAACGTTTTGCTAGTTTCATCACTTTATCCAATAAAAAAAAACAGAGCTTCCAAATGTAAAATTAACACAAAATGAATTATCCACTGATAGGTACAAACCTTATCTTATTTTTGAAAGGATTTTGGAGTCGGGAACTACTCATCACGTTGCTCCTCTACGGGTTCGCGAACTACTCATGTCGTCGAAGTTCTTTTTATTTCACAGCCATGCCAATTTCGACTTTTCCGTCATTGCCGAGCATGTGGCAAATCAGCACTTCAAAGAACGACTGACAATTTTATTGGTGTCGGCACCGGGGATAGAACCCAGTGCACTCGTGTACTATGCAATTTAAGTCGAGTGCTGGCCCCTTAGGCGCCGTAATGTAGTAATGATTTCATCTTTACCTTCAACATAAACTAAATAAAATGATAACAAGAACAAGCAATGAGAAGTACGCCTTGCCACGCGTCATCCGCAATGAGTACATAAGGCCTGGCTGGTTCTCCCGGTTTACTAGATAAAGAAACTCTCAGTATTTGTAAATGCTTTTCTGAGTAATGATGAAACTATTTTTGGCTTTCCACAGAAGTTGAATATATACCCTCTCAATTAATAAAAAAATATTTTAACTCTGTCTACCTTCCACATATAGATAATATACTATATAATACGTAATTCTGTTGGTAATATGTAGAATTTATCTTAATTAATTCAATAATAGTGAGTCAATACTTCGATAGAAATAAATAAAAAAAAATCTGTCAGAACGGATATACACTCAGCGTCACAAAAATCGCACCTCTCTCAGTTTGCGCGAAAAATGGCTGTAATGGCTAGAAACGAATTATATTTATATAAATATTGGTATGTTTGAAATGGGTATTTGAATAGCTTTACATTATTAATAAAAAAATCATGAAATCATTAAAACATTTATCATTATAGAGCGTCAAAAATAAACACTGTCAAATACTCGTTAGTAAGGACGCTAGTTACACCACCTAAAAAGGGTATAAAAGGGTCGATCTGGATGAAATATGGGCCAGTCGTAATTTAGACTTTGCAGTGAACACACGTGAACAAGTAACCCAAGTTAGAACAAGTAAAGATGGACACCAGCTCTGAAGAAGCCGCTCAAGTGATTGCCCTATTGCAGTCGGGGATGCGGCAGTGTGACGTTGCTCGACAGTTGAACCTGTCCCGTTTTTCAGTTCGACTGGTGGTTATGTTAGAAAACCGGGATCTGGAAGAAAACGGTCCACATCAGAAAGAGATGACCGTTTCATCGTTACGACATCTTTACGAAACCGTTTTACAAATGCTGTTGAGTTGCAACAACAGCTTCGATCAACTCGGAGAATATCTGTGAGTGTTTCTACGATAAGAAGAAGGTTACACGAAAAGAGTTTAACAGCCCATAGACCTGCTAAAGGTTCAAAACTTACTGCACAGCATCGCAGAGATCGCCTAGAGTTTGCTCGCAATCTTTGCGAGTGGACTCCAGAACAGTGGCGGACCGTACTCTTCTCTGATGAGACGAGGGTCTGTCTCTTCTGCAATGACAGACGTAGAAGGGTCTACAGAAGACAGGGGGAGAGGTTCACACAACCCTGCTTCGAAGAATCCGTCGAATACGGGGTTGGCTCGTGTATGTTTTGGGGCGGCATTTCCGTCGACGGGAATACGGAAACTTGTGTGCGTTTCCCGGACTCGGGGTGGCCGTGGGCAAGGGTCATTAAATGCTGGTCGGTACATTACTGAAATCCTGGAGGAACATGTGGTCCCGTATGCTGGTTATGTCGGTAATGGATTCATGTTAATGCATGATAATGCTCGTTGCCACACCGCGGCTATTGTACGGGATTATTTACAGGAGGTCGATATCCCTGTTATGCATTGGCCAGCACGAAGTCCAGACCTTAACCCAATAGAACATCTCTGGGATGACCTAAAACGGCGCGTGCGAGCTCGAGATCCAGCTCCAGCCACTCTTCAAGAGCTCCAAGATGCGGTACTTGAAGAGTGGGAAGAAATACCCCAAGAGGCTGTTGCGATCCTTGTAAGGTCCATGAAAGATCGCATGGAAGCCGTTATCAAGGCAAGGGGGGGGGGGGGGGGTAACACTAGGTTTTAAGAACTTTTTTTTGTATTTATTAAGTTTTTTTTTAAATTATTAATTTGCAAATTTGTACATACCCTGTCTTTTTCTTTAATTTCTCTTTCGTCTCGTTATAAAAGTAAAATTCAATTAAAATTCCTGAAAGCAAATGAAATTACCTTTCGAATGATACCCTCAAACCACAACATTGCCATTGGCCTGTTGTGTTAAAATAGTATTTAAATTATTTTTTTCGGATGTGCGATTTTTTTGACGCAGAGTGTATAACTTCTAAACCGCTAAAGATATGTTACTAAAGATTTTAAATAGAATAAACGTTTTCTTCATTTCTACTTTTATTTTTGTTGAACTAATATCTCAATTTTCTTTTGACGGAATAAGGTTCTCTTTATACCTAACCTGCTTACCCCGTTGTAAACACAAACTAGCACTTTTGGCGCCAACTGGAAAAGTAGCGGTAGTGTTTTTATTTAATTTTGTAATTTCTGTGTATATTTGGAGTTTTGATGTTTAATATTGATAGTTTATTATCCAGCAAGTGCTCCTGAAAGTGTACAGTCATTGGAAAATTCAATTCAAGACCAATATTGTGCTTTTCGTTTTGTCACCATAAGTCCAGCAAATCTTCAGTAAAAGTCAACTATCATTTTACTGTTGATCGAAATCGAAATTTTAACGAAGATTCGAAGATTGTATACTTGGATATATAGCTGACGCACAAACCGTGCAGGCCAAGAAATGGGGAAATAAATAAATAAAGTGAAAGGATCATCTATTTAAAGTCATGTATGGGAGTGATTAATAATTTGAATTACTAACTTCAACGTTTGTCAGTGGCATATGCGCAACCCCGCGATGCCAAAATTTAAAAAAAAACACAAACTTAGACACGGGCCAAAATTAATTATAGGAATGTTCCTATTTTAAATTTCCCTCCATTTTACGAGCCAAAAAATGTGGAGGAGGGAAATTGAACATTTTCGCGCGAGAATTGTTTGCAATTTAAATAAAATGAATGCTAGTGGCGAGTTTATTAAAAAGATTTTGTAACAAAAAATTAGAGCGCAGTGAGCGCACTGTCTATATTACAGAACGGAGCCCCGTATGTGGGTTGTTTCTTTTGGCGGCACGCCGCACCATCTTTAGTCCACAATTTATTGTGTTTTTGTTTATATAATCGCTACTTTTTTGTGTTTTGGAAAACACTGTTGCCTATTTGCAAGATTGTAATGTGACAACCGTAAGCCTACTTTTATTAATTACACATATTTTCAATGATATTTGTTAGCGTAATTTGAGGTTATATACAGTGTTTCGGATTTATTGTAATTTAATCAACCTGATAAAAGAATATTTTAGAACGTCTTCGGTTCAAGAACTGCAATCGGTCTCATATATCAGTATTGTCCATAGAAGCAGAATATATTGAAAAACTAAAATGGATGATTTAATAAAGTTTGCAGAAAAAAGGGAAAGAAAAGAGTTTATTTTTAATTTAAAACTTTAAAATGTACTTCTTTTGTTAACGCGAGCATTCTCTCTGTTTGGGCTGCGCCCAGTCCGGTAAAAAGGACTCACTTAATAAAATTTGATACAGGGTCCATTTAAGACTAGCTACACCACTGGTGCCACACAGAACTGAATCGCAAAGATCTGGATGAAAATCTATACTGAACTATTGGCGCACACTGGAGCCTCCGTGAAGAGCTTCGTGTAGTTGACCAGCGGGAATATTAGCGCGCAGCCGAGGACCGAGCCAGCCTGCGTGGAGAAGCCACAAGCCCGCATGCCGCGCGCGCCTCCCCGCTGCGCCCACATGTGGGTCCACATGCGCCCGTACCACAACGCTGCTGTTGAAGCCACCCAAGCTAGAACCTGCGCCAATTTTGTTCTAGTCAGCTACGAATATTAATTAATGCTTATTAGTGCTGCTAACAGATCTTAAAAATAACGTAAGTTGAAATCAATAGTTAAAAATTATGTCTTAAGTTTAACTCATTACATAACACAAATTCAATACAATGGAATTATTATAATAAGTTACAATACAATTAATAATTCCAGTACAGTAGACTGCCTGGCGTAGTGGACAGAGTCGTCGTCGTTCGTCGTTTCAGCCTATCACAAGTCCACTGCTAAACATAGGCCTCCCCCATAGACAGCCACAAAAGTTTGTAGCTCTCATTTTGGAGGGATTTTGACGTAGTTGCCACGTTTGGCAGGCGGTTTGGCAAACGCAGTTTATTTATTCAGATGTTCCAGGAAGATGCCCCTGCACATCTCCTGGTTTTTGATTTCCCTCTGTGGACTTTTACGACACCCCTGGGATGAGATGGGGTGGTAGATTCTTTTAGACCGCTACCACACGTCTGAGTGAAATTTGATGAACTTTTATGCCGCGGGACTTGGGCTCGAATCATAGCCGAAGCCAACATTTGTACTAAATCTTTTGTGAGTTTTGGATCTGGTTGTGTTGTGATGGTCTCCGTTGTTCTGCCACTGCTCCTAGCCTACCTCCGATCTTATCGCATGAGCGTTACATCGGACGCGAGTAGATTGGAACCAGTGAGTTCATCTGTGTTTGCGCGGCACTGTAATATCTTCTGCGCAGTTGATAGATTCCGACTATACTCAGAAGTTACCGGCATGGCCAAAAATCGTCCAGGACGATATCAGCACAAACGGACAGCCGGTCAAAAACTTTAAAATAACTACGCCAATAAATGTTATACCAAGAGGATAAAATGGAATCACATCGTTTTTGAATACAGTTAATAGTATCAGGCGTTACTTTGCGGAAATCCATTATAATGTTAATTTGCAAAATGCGTGCGTATCTTAGCAAATTAACTTACATTCCCTCATAGTTTTTGAAGTCTAATATTCCGTTCTCCGTTCCAGTTTAAATTGAACATATCTTGTTACGTTAATCTGAAAATTGATTACATACCACTAGTACTTGTCCGATAACACTGTTATGGAGCGGCGGCGTGGGGCTGAGCAGCGCCGTTGCAAGAACGTAGCAAAATGGTACCATCGAGGCCGTGAGCATAGCTCCTAGCATCCGAGCCGACATAAGTGGAAACCAAACACTGGCCAAACAGACCAGTGGATTCGTCAGCGTCCTTAGTGTCACCGCCAAGTGATATGTCCTGGTTCCATACGGCTTGCAGGAGTAGGTTTGAACCGAGTTCAAAACACCGTTTACGAGAGCGTTCAGGATCACTGTTAGAATATTAAGACATATCCAGTTTGGCTGCAGTAAGTTCAGCCTAGTATATACGTCTTCCTTATGAATGACGCCTCTCGATTGTGATTTTCGTTCGGAATCAAACGTAGTGGCATTTTGTATAAACGTAAAACTAATTAAACTGAGAACAGAAAAAGCTCCAAGCATGAGCAGGAATATGGTTATACTGAAACGTGGCTGTGGATAGACGGCTGTCAAAGTCGAGTTGACAGCAGAAAGAATACACTCAGGCTCACCACCCACACCTTGAAACAACGTCAGGACGCTCGGTATGAAACCACTTAAACTTTCACCAATTAAGAATGTGATCAAGTATATATCACGGAAATATCTTAAGTAAGGGTAGAAGAGCACGCCGCTGGTGCAGCTAGCGAGAGAAATAACGAAGACTAAACTTATAAAAAGAACGGAGCGTTCCGACCCGCTCACAGTTACTGTTTCAGCGTAGAAGAATGCGATCAAAATCAAGGACGCCGTACCGATAAAAAGCAGACTATAAATATAAAGTGCGTCCGAGACACGGGGAAAGAGACGACGAAGAATTCCGTAAATGATGACGCCAACGTTAGCCAGTTGTATAGCAAGGGTCAACCAAGTAGGTAGAGCCCAGCCTTCAGGCAGCCGGTCCACGAGCAACGGCAGTTGCATGAACAAGCCGTTGACGGCAATCCATGTGCCCATTCCGAAACACACCAGCAGCATGTCAAGTGTAACACGTCGTTTCGTGCCACACGTTCCTTCATTACTCTCGCCTTCCAAGCATGGAGATAGTTCTTTCTTTACGTTGAACCTAAAAAAAAAATTGTGCGTGTCAGCTCCGACGCCCAACTGGAGTTTACTTATGTGCGAATGTCCTTGAATATACAATAGACAAAGGGGGTAAATAAACGCATCTCTTGTAATACTGAAAACAATTATATAATTTTATTCATATTTATTTATATTGATTCGATAAAATGTTATACACAAATTGTGTATATTGTGCTGCCATCTATTGACAGATACTTATATTACTATGTTAATTTTGACTTATTCTGCCTAGATGGCGCTAAAATTAATTTATTTTTCATTTTTATAAAAACAAAGTTTTTTGTTATCACACGATTTTATTATTAATCAAATGTTGGGACCGGGGACTAAAGTCCCCTACTATATAATTACTAACATAACATGACATCATCATCATCAATTTTTTCCTATCTACGCATTCTGCTGTGTACTCTACCAGTCTTATACGGACTAAATGTTTTTTCAGCCTTTTCAACATCACTCCCAGATTACATCCTGTCAAGATGATTAATTTAAAAACTTGTGAACTAAACGAAATGGGTCCTTATTTACAGCTGATGAAGAAGATATCATTTATATTTCTGAAGAATTAATCACAACCGACGAGCGTGTGTGAAAACGCTAATGAAAGTAGAAGAAGCTAAATATGTGTGTCAGGATCGTAGCAAGTGGAAAGATGTGGTCTCTGCCTACCCCTATGGGAAAGAGGCGTGACTGTATGTATGTATGTATGTATGTATTAATCACAAATAATTATATCATCATTTCAGCCTATCACTAGTCCACTGCTGCACATAAGCGTCCCATAGATTGCCACAAAAAGTTGTAGCTCTCATTTTGAAGGGATTTTGCCATAGCTGCCATGCTTGACAGGCTGGTTGGCAACCGCAGTTTATTTAATAAGATGTTCCAGTAAGATGCTGCTGCCCATCTCCTGGTTTTTATTCTCCCTCTGTCGACTTTTACGACACCCACGGGATGAGATAGGGTGGTAGATTCTCTTGCCACCACATGACATGCCACAACATTGTCAGGTACGTAAATCACTAAATATGTTATGAAAAGTATGTCACCCAGAAAATTTCTGTGCGACACTACACTGTGCCCTCATGTGACATCAGTTCTTTAGTCTCATATGCCCAGCGATTACGCTAGCTCTCAGTGCCCTTCAAACCGAAACACAGTAATGTTTGCACACTACTGCTTTACGGCAGAATAACTGGCCCTGAGGTGGTACCTACGTAGACGGATACGCTCGATTTTACTACCCACCAATTTTTCGTACCGGGGGCTTTAAATGAAACCGATTCTTAAGGAGTAAAGTCCAAAAATGTACAGGCTATTTAATAAATAAATAAATAAATAAGCCTTTTATTATTTCTCATTTTTCATGCAATTACAGTAATTATTAAACTTTAGCGGTATATAATTATTAGTGTTTTTTTTTATTACAATATTTGTATATATTATATTTTTATTATATTTATTTAATTTTTAAATGAGAACCCCTCTGCGGGTAAAGGCCTCCTCCAACTTTGTCCATTGTTTTCTGTCTTTCGCCTTTGAATGCCACTCGTCTCCTGCTGCATCTTTGATGTCGTCGGACCATCTTCTAAAAGGCCTGCCTCTTTTCCTTTTCCCCTTAGGTCCTTTCCATAGGACGACAGTACGCTTTGTCCATCGAGTGTCCGTCGTTCTGGCTATATGACCTGCCCATTTCCATTTTAGTTTCATGGAGTGAAGTAAGAAATCTATTTGTCTTGTTCTTTCTCTTATCTTGGTGTGACGTACTCTATCTCTCCTTCGTATCCCTAATATGGAGCGTTCCATGGCGGCTTGACATATCCTAATTTTTTCTTTTGCCTGTTTCGTATATGTCCAGGTTTGTGAGCCATATGTTAGACACGGAAGGATTCCGCTATCTATTACTTTCTTTTTTACAGAAAGCGGCATGTCTCCTTTCATTATCTCTTTGTGAGCCCAGTATTTTTGCCATGTTATGTTAATCCTTCTAGTTATTTCTTCCAAGTTGTTGTTCCGGTGAAATGAGACTTGTTTACCTAGGTATATGTAGGTATCTACATATTCTAGGTTTTCGTTTCCTATCTTTATCGGTGATTTTGAGGAGTTGGTCATCAATTTAGTTTTTTGCAGGTTCATTTCTAACCCCACGCGTGCGCTTTCTGACTGTAGGTGTTGTATCATATTTTCTAATTGTGAAATTGATTCTGAAAATAAGATTATGTCATCAGCAAAGCGCAGATGGCTAAGGTATTGGTCATTTATTAAGATACCAAGGTTTTTCCATTCAAGTTTCTTGAATATCATCTCTAATACTGCAATAAAGAGCTTTGGGGATAGAGGGTCACCTTGTTTTACGCCTCTTCTGATTTTTATTTCAGGACCGTTTGTTTCCAGTCTGACTCTACTTGTACTTCTCATATATATATTTTTTATTATATTACAGTAGCTGCCGTCTATGTGATTTGCCATCAAAGCCTCCCATATTGAGTTGTGTGAAATAGAGTCAAATGCCTTCTGGTAATCAATAAAGGCTAAGTAAAGAGGTCTTTGGAAATCCTTGTATTTCTCTATTACGTTCTCCAAGGTTTGGATATGGTCAATGGTAGAGAATCCTCTGCGAAAACCTGCTTGCTCTACAGGTTGATTTTTGTCGATTTTTGTAGATATTCGGCTTAAAATACATTGTGAGAATAGTTTGTAGAGACTCGGTAGTAGACTTATAGGGCGATAGTTTCTAATGTCGTTTGGATCACCTTTCTTATATAATAATATTATATTCGATTTCGTCCATTGTTCGGGCACTCTCTCCTCTTTAATTATGGTATTGAAGAGAGCGGTTATTATAGGTGTTAATAGAGTTCGTCCCAGCTTAAGTGCCTCGTTTGGAATACCGTCTGGGCCTGGACTCTTGTCTGATTTCAGCCTATTTATTTCTCGATCTATTTCTGTTGTGTTCCATTCAATATTCGCTTTACTTTGAGGGTAAAAAGTTATGATTTCGGAGTTTTCATTATTTTTTTTGGTCGTAGAGGTTGGCATAAAAATTTGTTGCTATTTTTATAATATTTTCTCTGTTGGTTGAGGGTGTAGAGTATTCCGATAGGCTTGGTATCCAGGTTTTGTGTGTACGGAGTTCTTTGTATGCACGTTTGCAGCTACCACTAGTCCCCAAGTGTTTCTCTATTATTTTTGATCTATGATTCTTGTAGTCTTTTCTGATTCTTTTATTAGTTTCTTTATAGATAGAGCTCAATTTTATCTTATCTTCGTGGCTTTTTGGTTTAAAATTTTGTAGTTTATGACGTTGTTTAATGAGACTCAAGGTTTCCTCGGTAAGGATTTTGTTTAATGTGCACTTATATTTTTGTTTATCTGTTTTCATGCAGATAAACAAAAATACAATACAACATGTACAGGCCAATCCTTATTGTATAAGGATTGGCCTGTACATGTATCATCTGGTTTTATAGATTTTATATTATTTTCTAATTTTTCTAGGTAGAAACTTGCTTCTTTTTGGTTTTTTAGGGTATATGTAGAGCATCTGTACTTTACTCGGTTTCTTTTCGTTTGTTTAAATGATATTTTAGATCTGACCATTCTATGGTCTGATGGGAACTTTATGGTATTTAAAACATGTACATCTTTGAATTTGTTCGGAAAATTTGTAAGAATGTAATCTATTTCATTCGTGGTTTTCTGATCTGGTGACTTCCACGTCCATTTTTGACTAGACTTTTTCTTGAAAAAAGTGTTCATAATGGATAGATTGTGTTCTTGAGCATATTGTATTAACAATTGACCTCTAGGGCTTCTTTTACCGAACCCGAAATGTCCAAAAAGTTTGTTTCCTTCGGTGTCTTTCTGTCCTACTTTTGCGTTGAAGTCGCCCATAACTATTATAAATTTACTTGAATTTTCATGAGCTCTATGTAGAGTTTCGTAAAATGACTCAATTTCGGCTTCTTCAGACTCTTCGGTAGGTGCGTATACTTGGATAATAGTGATTGGTGTATCGTTTATATCTATGTCTAAAAGTGCTACTCGGTCAGACAAACCTATGAAGCTTTTGATACAAGATTTAAGGTACTTTTTTATGATGAAGCCGACTCCATATCTTCCCTTTGTCTGTCCGTTGAAACATAACATAAAATCGTCGTACTCGTCTATGCCATATCCCACTCTTCTCATTTCTGACAATCCGATGATATCGTATTTAACATTGTTGAGGGCGTTCGTAAGTTCTATGAGTTTGGCTGTGCTTGCCAGGGTTCTTACATTGTATGTGCCGATGTGGAAATCTATTTTATTTTTCTTATTTTTTAAAATGTCTTTCTGTTGTGTTGGAGGGTTGTAGTCAAGAGAAGAACCAGTTTCTTTCTCCTCCCCCGCGGTGACCAGCCGTGTTGGGTTTTTGAATGGTAGAGGGGCCTCTTTTAATTGCTAGGAGCTGGATGTAGGAGTTTTAGTTTTGGTAGAATGTTCGGAATCTTTTCTTTGTCGTATAAAAGCTGTGATTTTATTCTTTTTCAGAGCTTGATTTTCGAGGGTTGTTCCGTCTTGCTTTGGGGAAATTTCTAGATTACGTTTCTTTGTGTGTTGTTGACTAGTAGGGGCTTTATGAGCGTTTAAAAATATTATTTTGTCGTATTTAATTATGGCTTTTTTGCCTTCTGCTCTATATTTTAATAGTTCTGTTTGTAGTTGTTTTCTCTTCTCTAAAACTTTTTGTGGGTAATCCTCTTTAAAATATATAGCGCTATTTTTAATATTTTTCTTGTTTTGTAATAATGTAATTTTTTTCCCCATAGTTGTGAAGGTAACTGTAACTGGCCTGGCAACTTCCTTTTTCTTTCCTAATCGTTTTACTGATTCAATTTCGTTCCGCTCACAAGATATATTAATTCCGTTAATAAATGTTAAAATTTTATTCTCTAGCTCTTGATATGATTTTTCTCCTTCCTCGATACCAAAAAATACCAAGTTTTTCTTCCTGATATATCTCTCCATACGATCCAAAACATTTTCTTGATTTTGTACTTGTTCGTATAATTTACTATAATTTTGTTCCATTTTTTCGAATTTTTCGCTGATGTTTTTGTTAATAGTGTTTATGCTGCTTGTAATATTTGTTTCCATTTGTTTCCTTTCTCTTTTTTGTTCTGCTATATCGATTTGTATAGATTTTAACATTTTCATAATGTCCTCCATATTGCTCGCTATCTGCCAATAGATGTCGCTAATTTTCGAAAAGTTTTAAATTTGTTGATGGTTCTTATCTTGGTTGTGCGTGATGTCGTTACTCGATACTAGATGGCGCTGACTTTGACGTTAGTGGTCAGTTTTGTTGCTGAATGATTAATTTTAAAATTAGGTTATGTATGCATAAATATTTGATTTTCCTTACTGTTTCGTGTTGCTGTAGGCTTCTACTAGATTGCTTTTCGTTATTGTTGCATAATTTTGGTAAATTTTTTGTTTCTTCCAGATATTTCACACTGTTTAATTGTATGTTTATTGATCACTTATTTTTGTTGTCCGGTCCGAAATTTGTTGATTTTCACCAATTTATATTTAATCACGTTAGTTCCCAGCACTATTCTTCCTAATTATTATATTTTCAGATCTTATGAGCACTTTTAATTATTTTTATTTTCACTTTTGTTGCGGAGCTCGCAAAACAGCTGTTGACAGCACAGAGTACCCTCCACTAACAGGCTATTTACTAGGTATTTATTACAATGCTAGTCGTTAGTTAGGTAGCAATCACCGCTGCCCCTGAGTTACCAACGAGCCACCTTTGTATGACATCGATTAGCACAATTGCATGCAGTGAGCTTCTAATGGCTCACCTAAATCACTTAACAAACAATAGTTTTTGCCTTGTTTAACATGCTACTATTACATTTATGAATTAAGGGACGATGTGGCTAAAGAAAAGGAGCGCATTTAACTCATGATAATAATAATAACGGTCCGCATCGTCCGCCGATATCTTTCCCTTTCCCTCTAACCCTCGGCCGTTTGGTCTCCCCTGCCGAGGGCTCAATGCTGGTTGGGATTTTATTCATATATTTTATTGTATAGTATTATGTGTAGTATATGTCTTTTAGTATCTTATTTATTTTATATATTAATCTATATATTTATATATATCCCAGGCAGTCGGGAAAACTACGGAAATACCCCAAATAATAATAAAAATCACGTTGTATCATTACAACTTACTGGCTGGTTCGTACACGATACATTTAAATAGCAATGATGCGGCGTTGTTAGAGACTGCGCCTGAGATAAGTTTTAGAAACACCTGAGATACAGCTCACCAGCACCCACCTTCCGCGGATGGTCAGTAACAGTCGGTAGTTTGCTACCCCAACTATGAAAATGGCCCTGGGGTGGTACCTACCTAGACGGATTCCTGCACAGGAATCCTACCACCAGTAAGATCATGAAGTCTTGCAGTGGTATGCTTGGTTTATCATTTCATTTTATTAATTATAGGATCCCAAGCCGGTGGTAGTATCCAACCCAACCTTCTCTATTGAAATTTTTCAACCTTCTTTATTGAAATTGAGGATTTGTGGTCTATCTAATCTAATGTAATGGTTATGATGATCCAGAACATGTAGACTGCAGTCTGGAGTTTCTGACCGTTTATTAAATGTATTATAGTCGCTTGAATATAAGAAATTATAAAGAAAGTAGTTTGGATTCAGCAATACTCTCATGCCTCGCCTGAGACAGACTTGAACATTTAGCGACAAAATTAAAGCCAATATTCGGACCACACAGAGCAATGGGAAGGAGTTGCTTATATACGCAATAAAAAAATTAAACTAATACCGCTAGAAGTAAAAATAGGTCTGATTTTATTGAAATTAATAAAAGAGTTATTAAAATTTTATACAATAATGTTATTTACATACATACATACATAAGATCACGACTGTGTGAAGGGGTAGTCAGAGACTGGGCACTCACTGCAAAAGCAGATGACCACAATCCACGTTTCACCAAAACAATATAATGCACTTGGTGTGACAGGTGGTGAGCCCATCGCCACCATGCGCTGCTGGGTGCACAGTGCAGTTTTATTCCTTACTCGCCTTTTACGAGATCCATTGGATGAGATGGAGTGGTAGTATTCTTTTAACGAGCCGCCATCACACGGCACGGTTATTTAGTATGAAATAAATAAAGCTATATTATTATATATATTTTTAAAAGTGTATCATATGTGTTACTTGCCCTTAACTTCTCTATCCTTGACAACGTCGCGAAGCCGTTTTAGTACAAGCATAGTTTGTTCGCCGGGACAATGGCTCTCGCTAGCTTCGTGCCTGTCTACTTCGTTTCAAAAAACGTTTACTTGGTGACAGCGTTTCTTTGTTGGCAATCAGGTCTTTAGAATCCATATTTTTAAAACGGATCAAATTGTATTGAACAATAACATACATGACTTTTTTATACAATTTTCTTACAATATCTTGTACATTCTAACAAATTATAGATAGCCTCCTGGTATTTAATGTAATCCAATTTTGATACTTTTTCCAGCAGTAAGTTATTGTGCCGCGCAGTGTGTTTTTTTACCTAAAAATCGGACATCTTATAAAACTTTATATATTTTTAGGTATTCCAAATGCATCAGTAAAACACCCAGACCCAGTTCAGATGTACTTAAAGCAAAATTTATGATATATCTCAAATATTTTGTGAAAATTTTTATTTTTATAATTTTATTATATAAATAAATCAATGCTTAGAATAACTTCTTTTAGCCAAACTTTGAAACTGGCAAAAAGTTAAAACTATTGCCATAACAAGTAAAAAAAAAACTTCTTTTAATTTTTTTTTAATTTATTTGGGAAACAAACAATATTTATAATACAGAAAATAACAAATTCATAATAAAAAAAACATACTTCAGTTAAGTTTCCACTAAATTAATTTTGATAATATTTTTGTGTAAATGTAAGACATTTATTAGACATAACTTACATAATTTTTTTTTAATATTTTTTTGAATAAAGTGACGAAACAAGCAAAACGTTCACCTGATGGTAAGTGCAACGTTTGCTCATAACAAATGCTGTGCCACCCAGTGTGTGGCACCACTCTGCGCTAGTCACCCTGAGACATTTGTTCTTAAGTCTCATTCGCTTCACCGTTGTCACGAGAAAAGCCAAAAAATGCGCCGCGAAACGTGAGATGTACCATACGAAAAATACTAATATGGTTCATAAATCTGGTTTTAGGTACATCTGAACTCTTCGTGTTTAAAGTCAAAGTCAAAGTCAAAATTTCTTTGTTCAATTTAGGCTTGTTTAAAGCTCTTATGAACGTCAAAATCTACACCGGTTCAAAAATGACCTTCTCAGAAAAGAACTGGTAAGAAACTTTGGGGTCTTTATTTTTTCAATGCCATTTCTACTTGCCAAGTTCTACTCATGGATTTGAAATACTATAAAGTATATTATAGTGGAATGAGAGGATGTACGATTTTTGGGTAAAAAAAAACAGTTCGCGCCGGTACTAATAATCCAAACAAGTCTCAGTTAAAATAGAAACGCGTCCCCGGGAAGGACGACGACTCGAAGTGGTCTCGAGTCATTGTGCTAGCACCGTGAGAGTGCTGGGGGCAGTGAGAACTGCCCCCGGGTATAGCTAAAATTTTAGTGAAGCGATGGAGGGGTCACGTTTGCGTTCCGAACGGAGATCCCGCGACCCCTCTTAACCGCTGATGGAGACCACCGTGGGGTTTTAGTAGGTAAGAGTCCCACATAACCCGGCTGCCCCCCTGGCCAGTCGGGTATAACTAAAGGATTTCCCCATGTACAAAAAAAAAACAAAAGGGGACGTGAACTCACGCTTTAGCAGCCGTTTATCGTCCACCGCGACCACACACGCCAACCAGCTATCAGCTATTATAAATTCAATTAGTCTTGGCAATTTGAAAACTGTCAATCGATGACGTAACCCGTTATTTAGCCTTACCGCAACAAAAGACAACATATACATACAGTCACGCCTCTTTCCCATTGGGGTAGGCAAAGATCACATCTTTCCACTTGCTACCATCCTGACACACATCTTTAGCTTCTTCTTCTTTCATTAGCGTTTTCATACAAGCTCGTCGGTTGCGGGTACATTTTTTTATAAACACAATACTTATAGATATATACATATTATATATCACACGAACATATACTGTTGTTTTTTTGGGTTGTAGAATTTTATTCTGCCTTGAACCAGTAGCGTGCAAACATTACTGTGTTTTGGCCTGAAGGGCACTGAGAGCTAGTGTAATCACTGTGCATATGAGATTAAAGAACTGATGTCTCGGGGTGACGGGTGCAGTGTGGTGTAACACAGAAATATTCTGGGTAACACAGCATTGTTACGGGCAGACGCTGCATCAGGTGAACCTTTTACCCGTTTTGTCACTTTATCCAATAAAAAAAAAACTTTCTTATGTACTTAAACGTGTTTACCATATAAGTGGAATGCGAAAGGCGATCTCATACCAGATCTTATCCGTACTGGTGACAGTAGAAGCGTTTGAGATTCGAAGTGTCTGGTACTACAATCGCCAAACGTGGCGTCTACGGCATATACCCTTTGGGCAAGCATGCGAGAGGCCTATGTCCAGCAGTGGACTTTTACTAGCTGATATGAAGTGCTTGAAGAGAAAGAAGTAATGTTGGTGTTCTTGTGACACAGTGTAGGTAACGCGTAGAAGTCGAGGATTTAAACCTAATTAACAAGCTGCATTCATCGGTTGCAGAATTTCGAGTGGACTTCGTGCTTTATTAATTAATTAATTTATTTATAGTAGAAATAAGAAGGCCATTTAAAAGTTTTCACCGTTAAACATTAAACCAATAAAGAAATCATTAGTCGGTAGATAAGACAACAGGTATATGAGGAAATAACAACAAAACACACGCAAACAAGAACAACAGTAACAACATACTCAGCAAAAGAATTGTTTCCCCAAAATAACTTAGCTGAGAAACACTGCTATTGAACAGGTCCAAGTCTATTTCACCGGAAACTTCATTGTAAGTTCTACACGCACGTACCAAAAAAGAGTTTTGCCTATATGTGGTCCGGACTAACGGCACATGAAGTAAGCGTGGTTTACGTTTAGTTCTTGTTATAATTCCTAGCTGACTGAGCAGCTCCGGAGAGTCAACGGTGGCATTTGCTAATTTAAAAAGATATATCAATTTAACCAATTTAAGCCATTATAGGTTTTTTTTATTTGTTAAAAGTGATGGAACGAAGAAAACGTTCACCTGATGGTAAGTGCAACGTCTGCCCATAACAAATGCTGTGTCACCCAGAACAGTGTGCCACCACAATGCGCCCATCACCCTGAGACATCAGTTCTTAAGTCTCATATGCCCAGTGATTACGCTAGCTGTCAGTGCCCTTCAAACCGAAACACTGTAATGTTCGCACACTACTACTTCACGGCAGAATAACTGGCCCTGGGGTGGTACCTACCTAGACGGATTCCTGCATAGGAATCCTATCACAAAACCTATTACAAAATAATATTATATGTTACTTACATTTTGAATGTTCGTTGGCGTGCGTTCTTATAAGCAACTGCAGCTCTACACCATGACACGATAAACAGAAACCAGTATGTTTTTTATCGTTTCCTGATGTAGACCTTACAAGTTATAGAAGTCATTTTGTAATAAAATATAGTATCTGATGTGCTGTTCTCCTAGCCGATTTCGACCACGGCGACAACTGCCGACTACTGTCGAGAGCCATCAA
Source organism: Luehdorfia chinensis (assembly GCA_019845155.1). Classification (NCBI taxonomy): domain Eukaryota; kingdom Metazoa; phylum Arthropoda; class Insecta; order Lepidoptera; family Papilionidae; genus Luehdorfia; species Luehdorfia chinensis. The sequence goes on along the minus strand of JAHVAK010000630.1, from coordinate 1,682,751 downwards.
CTGCGCAGGAGATATTATAGTGCCACAAGTGTACGCGCAAACACAAAGGCACTCACTCGTCCCAACCTACCCGCGCCCGATGTAACGCTGATGCGATAAGATCGGAGGTAGGCTAGGATGCAGTGTCAGAAACACGGGGACAATCACAACACAACCAGAACCGAAAACCAACAATTTATGTTTTAGCATAAAATGTTGGCTCCGGCTAGGATTCGTATCTAGTAGTGATGTAAAGAATATTAAATTGTGAAAATACTCTGCGAATGTGATTGTCACAAATACTTCATATTTTGCTTATAAGCTTTGTAAAAATAGTTTGTGTTTATATAAAATTATCTTTTTTTTTTTTATAAGAGGTAATTTACTATTTTACATACATACATACATAAGATCACGACAGTATCCCATAAGGGGTAGTCAGAGACTGGGCACTCACTGCAAAAACAAATGACTGCCACAATCCACGTTTCACCAAAACAATATAATGCACTTGGTGTGATAGGTGAGCCCATCGCCACCATGCGCTGTTGGGTGCACAGTGCAGTTTAATTCCTTACTCGCCTTTTACGAGATCCATTGGATGAGATGGAGTGGTAGTATTCTTTTAACGAGCCGCCACCGCCACCACACGGCATCTTTTCTTTACTATTTTCTCCTAGATAACTAGTCGTTAAATAATCAAACAAACTATCGGCTTAGTTAGGATAGACTCGACAATTTCCGGAATAAGATTTCCGCAAGTCCAGAGAGAGAGCCTTGAATTATTATTGCGATAATTGGTGCATAGAAAGACGGTGCAAGATTTACAAAATATATAAACTATATTATTTAAATTCGCGAATATCGATGACCAATATTCGTGTTCGCATTCGCGAATACATAAAGGTGTATGTAAAGATATTTTTTTTTTTTATTTTCCTTTTTAAAAAACGAAGCCCCACAGCAGGATTTCTCCTGTGTCGTGGGTGCGTTTTGCAGACATAAATTCCACATGCACAAACAGCCAGACCCGGAACAACTATATAGGCTATTCAAATATTTGTCCCGTGCGGGAATGCAATCCGCGACCCGCGGCGCAGAAGCCTAGGGCTTAGCCACTGCGCCAACCGAGCCGTGCGTGTGCGTCTCACAAATGTCTCTCGTCAATCTTCGTGACGAATAGAAGTAATTCCTTAAGAGCAAGGTAAAAATAAATTCAAACCTCCTCATAAAAAAACATATCGCATCCCGCACGCAACACTTGGCACATGCTTTAACAAAACTGAATGTCGTGGGCAACTGACTCGTGAACAGAGACATCGTTTTCTATTATAACTTTTTATTTTATCTTGAGACACATTTAGAAACTACTTTAACATAATAAAGCTTAATAGAATCAGGCGTTACTTTGCGGAAATCCATTATAATGAAGAAAAGTAAGTTACTTTGCTAAGATGTCGAAATGCAGCGCCGTTTACGTGGGTCAGACTGGTCGCAATTTCGGGACCCGATACAAGGAGCATTTGGCCGCGTACAGAAATTGCAATCCCGACAGATCACACTTCGCAAAACATCTTTTGGAAACTGGGCATAACCTAACTAGCGACCACACATTTAAAGTCCTACATATTTGCGACAAGGGGCTTCGGCTGTGTGTGCTGGAGCAATTAGAAATAATAAAAAATAAAAATAATAACATTGCACTGCTGAATGAACAAACAAACGTCTCGAATTCACCACTTTTAAATATCTTTAAATCCAGTACTTAGTAAGTTTAAATATACTCGAAGTAGTCGTTTGCTATCAATTCGGTCGCAAACGGCTGCTTATGTAATTCGGGTGGTGGATTGTGTGAGCAAGCGGTCGCTATCACGATATTGTAATCGCAATGTCGTAGGTGGGGGCCGTTTGCGTCACCTGTAGTATAAATAGGCAGCTCTTTGACCGCGCCGCTCACTCGGCGGCCGCCTGTCGTAGTCTATTACGCTTGATAATGCCTCGTTTTGGGGCGAAACACGTGTTGTGTTCTCGGCTTCGGTGGTGTATATTATCTAGTGGTGGTATTGTAGTGGTTGGTGGAGGGTACCTGGTGGCGGTTCCTGGTGGCGGTGTTAGTTTGCTTGTGCACGCTACTGAGGGAGGGCGGGTGGTGCACTTCAAAAAACTAGGTAATATACACCATTTTTATGTTTTGCATGCGGATCTTAGCAAAGTAACTTACTTTTCTTCATAATAAAGCTTATTTTTAAACTTTGTCACCTCTACATTATATTTATATCCTACATATTTATTACTACATTTTGTTATCTCGCACAAAAGATACCTTTCATTTATATAAAAAAAACTACTAACACTAAAATGTACATAATTACAGGAGCAACAACAGCACTATCTTAAACATGCCTACGCCTTTACAGACTTATGCAGACAATGTGATAATTAGCACACAGTAATTGGTCACGGTCCCAAAGACATACGTAATCCATACATAAGATCACGACTGTATCCCATAAGGGGTAGTCAGAGACTGGGCACTTACTGCAAAAACAGATGACTGCCACAATCCACGTTTCACCAAAACAATAGAATGCACTTGGTGTGATAGGTGGTGAGCCCATCGCCACCATGCGCTGTTGGCTGCACAGTGCAGTTTAATTCCTTACTCGCCTTTTACGAGATCCAATGGATGAGATGGAGTGGTAGTATTCTTTTAACGAGCCGCTCGCACACGGCTTGGTCCCAAAGACACTTTTTTTTTATTTCATTAAAGTGACGGAACGAGCACAACTTTCACCTGATGGTAAGTGCAACGTCTGCCCATAACCAATGCTGTGTCACCCAGAAAATTACTGTGTGACACCACACTGCGCCCGTTACCCTGAGACATCAGTTCTTAAGTCTCATATGCCCAGTGATTACGCTAGCTCACAGTGCCCTTAAAACCGAAACATAGTAATGTTTGCACACTGCTGCGTCACGGCAGAATAACTGGCCCTGAGGTGGTGCCTACCTAGACGGATTCCGGAATCATACCACCAGTAAAAACACCTATATTTGTCCTTTATTAAAATCTTATGTTTTAACATTTTATTCGTCTAATCTAAACTAATGTTACTATAATATTCTTTTGGAAAACGAATTCTCAAAAAACATCCAATTAAATAGATGGCGTTGGGATCGCGTTACTTCCCCCGCCACCGGCCATGCCCTTGTTAATTTTTATTTCATCCGTCAGATATTCCGAAACGCGATAGTGGATTCTCTAATGCTGCCACTACGCTGATTTGGTTACTACCAGTCTCTCGGTGTTCTACAGGTTATATATTCGAGAACATGCGCAGGAATTACACGATTTATTTCCTCCTTACCTTTTCCATCATCGAACAACCATACTCATGGCGGAATTTCATCGTTTTTCTTTGGCTATATCATTTATTCGGACGAAGCGTTTGCTTTGTCACTCGCACAATTTTTCTTAAGCACTGGAACAATTTTTCTGCAGCAGTCTTTTCGTCCGATAATAAAGTGTGTCTTCAACACAAGAGTGAACTGACGCTTACTAAGCCATCAGGTGGGATCTTAATTAAGCGTTAGCTTATTAATAAAAAATACCTAAATTAGGTAGGTAGGTCGCCGCATAGTAGCGGTCTAAGAGCATCTATCACCCAACCCTTCCCTCTTTCTACGTAAAAGTCGACAGAGGAAAATTAAAACCAGGAGCCCATCTCCTGGTTTTAATGGGAGATGGGCAGCATCTTCCTGGAACATCTGAATAAATAAACTGCTGTTGCCAACTCGCCTGCCAAGCGTGGTAACTATGGCAAAATCCCTGCAATATGAGAGCTACAAACTTTTGTGGCTATCTATGGGAGGCCTATGTTCAGCAGTGGACTTGTGATAGGCTGAAACGACGTCGACGGCTTAAATTAGTATAATTCCATTCTGTACCACGATTATGGTTTTCACATCACACTCTTTTGTAGAGGAAGTGCTTCAGCTATGGCGCAAAAGTCAATCCTATGGAGTACGACTCAGGGTGACGTCAGACTGGACGCAGTTGCCAGAACTTCCTGCTTACGACACGCACCGCGAAGGTGTAGTGTTTGGCGCCGACTGTCCTCATGCTGAGCAAGTCCTTAAAAAGGTATTTCAGTAACACTTTAGACTTTAGTAATTTACAATATATATAAAAGCTGAATATGGCAATTTCGCTAAAGTGCCAGGACATGCGACACGATTTGCATCGAAGGCTTTTGACTGTTCCCATTAAGACTTACTTGTAGGATGAGTAAATCCGCAATCAGCTGGTTGTTATCAAGACTCAGATATTTTTGAACCCCTGGTAAGGGAATAAAATACTTTAATAAGTGACGTCCTCGCATTTTTCGACCAAAGCGATAACCTCCGAATATTGTATATATATTTTCGGTGATGTAATTGCTGTTAGCCTTCTCGGCTTTTACAGCTTCATCGGATCTGAATATTGTCAAAGCTATCTATAGCTAGCTATCGATGTTATGGTGCCACAAATGTATACACTATAGCGTTCGCAGGCACGCATTGTGTATACTATATATGTATATACGCATGTGGTGGGCGCCGTGTGGTGGCGGCTCGTTAAAAGAATACTACCACTCCATCTCATCCAATGGATCTCGTAAAAGGCGAGTAAGGAATTAAACTGCACTGTGCACCCAACAGCGCATTGTGGCGATGGGCTCACCACCTATCACACCAAGTGCATTATATTGTTTTGGTGAAACGGGGATTGTGGCAGTCATCTGTTTTTGCAGTGAGTGCCCAGTCTCTGACTACCCCTTATGGGATACAGTCGTGATCTTATGTATGTATGTCAATGTTGTTGTAAGACAGTAATAAACAGAATTTTGGACTAATCACTTGTCTTTTTTATTATAATATCCCGCTGTACATACACACCCATACAGGGACAATCACAACACAACAAGACGCGAAAACTAACATTCTCTTGAACAAATTTCGGCTCTGTCATTCGAACCCGCAGGACCCGTGGCGCAGAAATCAAGTGGTCGTCAGACATTTTGTTGATATAATCTGTAATGCAGAATTCTATTCTGTCATTACTTAATCAGGATAAGGTAAAAAAATTACAACAGTACTCCTGTTGTAATTTTTTAGAAGTCAGTAAATAAATTAATAACATTGATTAATATAATTATTAAAACTGATTAATACATCGAAATATTTAAAACCATTTTATCAGACACGTTAGTGACGCTATCGGCTCTCGATTTTTTCTCTATTGTAACCGTACCTCGTCTTTCTCCCGCACGCACCTTAGATCATGAGTGACTGAGATTTGCCGTCCCGCAAGTCTCGCGCGTGCGCAGGACGCGCGTAAATTTCCTTTATTGTTCGTGTTGAAACTTAAGTGAGTGTAAGAGGAAGCAGCTTTACACTTGTGTGAAGTGAAGTTGAAGTGAAGAGGATCAGCCGCCTGCCACCACGCCATATTCAGCACAAAACCCGAGGTAGCGTGCTTCATATTTTCCCCAATACTAGGTTACACGATTTATTCCCATTAACCCTTATATATAGTCACTATATAGTCGCCCTACCACATGTTGTATGTATAAATGTAGTAAAAAAGTAGAATATACGAGTAGACCATTTCTTTTCAGGCATCATCTAACCGAGCATTTAATCATCGTCACTCCTGGCTCCTCCTACAAGATACACCCTTAAATGTTTCCATAATAGAAGAACTTCTCGCGGACTCCGTTATCCTTCCAGACGCGGATGTCATCTGGACTTGGTCAGATATATCAGTGGACGTGTACCGAGTGAAACAAGGGCAACCTCTCGTCATTTCTGAACTTGAGATTGATAAAAACAATACCCGAGAAGAACTTGAAGCATTTTGGGGACAGATGCCGACTGCTGTAGCTAGAAGGAAGGATCTGCATAACGTCTTCTTAAAAGCTGCCACAATAGTGAGTAGGGTATTTATTGCCTACTTACTAGAAAATCGACCTTTTTATATTAGAAAGTGACGAGACGAGCAAAACATTCACCTGATGTTAACTGCAACGTCCGCCCATAACAAGTGTTGTGTTACCTAGAATATTTTTGTGTGGCACGACACTGCGCTCGTCCCCCTGAGACATCAGATCTTAAGACTCATATACCCAGTAATTACGCTAGCTCACAGTGCCCTTCAGCCGGAAACACAGTAATATTTGCACACTACTGCTTCACGGCAGAATGACTGGCCGTGGAGTGGCCTGTAAACGAATCCTACCACGCAGTGTTATGTAGATTGTGGATTTCAATTCTCATTTTTTGTTTTTCTGCAAGTAAAAAAGAAGCTCGTTACACAATTCTTAGATTTATTTATTGTGTAGATCATGTTCTGTCTCATTACTATCATTATAATTACCATTACAATACAGTTGTATTAAAGTACGTACATTAACTTCCTAAAGTTGGTGGCGGGCGTTGGCTCATTGCAGCTCTTTCAGCTTGCTGATTTCCTTTGATCTTTGTTCTGCCGATGATATCAGCTTCGCGAATTCTATCTAGCAGGGAAACTTTGAGCATAGGCCGGTAATATTGTAGGAATGTATGAAGTTCTGTGAGCGAGAAGAATGAATAAGTTGTCTTTAATTAATGTTATTGGTTCCGTCCATTTTAATTAAAGTTAAATAAATAACTACATATAAATAAATAAATAAAAATAAATAATCAGCTTACATTTGGTATAAACTCTTTACATAGCTTCCTTCTAAGGCCTGCAGAGAAAGACCACGACTCTGTTTTATATGTCAAACACTTTTTTCATTACATTTTTGAGATATACTGGATGAGAAGATGTATGGCAGTTTTAAGAACGCTAACTAGAATTTGATCCTCATTAATCTCGGACAATATGTCGGACTACTCGTTGGCAGGTCCAGTCATTTTAAGTGATGGCAGAAGATGGGCAGCAGCATCTTCCTGGAACATCTGAATAAATAAACTGCGGTTGCCATCCCACCTGCCAAGCGTAGCAACTATCGCATAATACCTCCAAAATGAGATGCTACAAACTTTTGTGGCTATCTTTGGGGAAGGCCTATGTTCAGCAGTGGACTTGTGATAGGCTGAAACGACGACGACGACGACGCCATACTCGCAACCCTTGGCGGGCGTATTAGCAACCGAAGGTTATTTTTATAGATGTACCAAAAAGATACTGTCGCCAATTTTTTGGTTTTAATTGACTTTTAAGACACCGCCGGTAGATTCTCTAAACTTCACCACATGGACTTGATGACCCTAGATCATACTGTATTATATATACCTCCTCATCCAGCTGCAGGTTTCAGGGATCTTTAACGTGTGTGTTGTAACTGTTTAAATACAATATAAATATAAAACACAAGGTACGACTATGTTCCAGATCAGTCAGCCGCAGTATTTCAAAGGCTGGTCGGACCTGAACAACCGCGCCATCGACACATTCCCCAAACTGACTTACCCACTTCTAATGCTCGTCGCCGAGGACTTACATTTTCGGTACGCATCCAATATAATTTTGTAACTTATCACACAGCATAATGTTTTTACAAATATAATTCCACAGAGATTACACAAGATATTGCAGTCAAAAAGCTACAAGCAAATCCCCAAAGGCAAAGGCGAAAGTTAATTTTTTTTTTCGGTTCTTAAGGCTCCCAGGAGCTAATCCAAATAAACCAGTGGTATGCACAAGGCTTAATTTTCTTTTAAAAACCCTTGCATATCTATCCGATCTCACATTTGGTATTGTGAATTTAATACATTTAGTTTAAAAGAAAATTATTAACGTTACCAACGTACTGCTTTACAAATAGTCCTTATTCACCTCACATAAAATAAAAGTTTTATTTTGAAAGTCAAATATTTACAAATGATGATAAAGTATAGTGGTTGTCACCAACTAGGCAAGACAAGTCATTAATGTCTTATTCATATTAATGACATCGATTCTTGGACCATGAATTCAGCCCGGCGGGACATCACACGAAATATCTGTACTGCTGACCCGAAGAACTTACGAATTCTTATGGCGTTATGTGCATCTTTATGCGTTCTATTACTCAAATATGAAGTAAGAAACTTATATGCTACCGTAATGATGTAGTTTCCTGAGGAGTGTTTCATGACGAACGCAAACAAAGGCCTTAGAAAGATCACAAAAAATCCAAAGTCATCCTGCGAATTTTCCCAGGCATTGAGTGGTTATTTATGTATAAAAAAATGTTTTTAGTTTGAGTTTTTATCTGTATCTTTATTTTATACTGCTAATGGAAGAGCGGAGTCTTCTACTACAGGCATCATGTGCTTAAAATAAGGCTCCAGCTATGATAAATAAATAAATTTGAATTGAATATATTCTTAATTAGATCATCGTAAGGTAGAACGACCCTTTTGAAAAACCAAACTGGCTATAGTCAATAAAGCATATCAGTTATCCATAACTTGAATAACATGTAGAATTTCATCAGGCTGATGAATAAAAATACTTTGTTATTGATAAAAATATTATCACGCCTAAGCTCGTCTGATCCCGTCACTCTAATTATTGGAAATAAGCTCGAAAGATCCATTTCGACATGGAATATTCTGCAGCTACAACATGAAACAAGTGGACCTTTACGGCGAGGAGCGTAATGGTTCGTTCGACGGGCTGGCGGGGCTGCTGCAGCGCGGACAGCTGGAGGTCGGCGTCGCCTCAATGTTCATGCGCGGAGACCGCTGGCGCGTGCTGCACTACTGCTCCGAGACCGTGGAGCTCAGGTCGGTGCAATCGATCCATCAACGTTAAGACTTTTGGCGTCAACTCTAAGAGTGGCTTTAGAGTTTTTATAGAATTTTGTAATTTCTGTGTATATTTTGATATTGAAAGATGTATATTACCTAGTTTTTAAGAGCACCGCCCGCCCTCCCACAGTAGCGTTCACGACACCACCTAACACCGCCACCGGGAACCGCCAGCAGATACACTCCACCACTAAAACACTACCACTAGGCAATATTCACTATTGAAGTCGAGACCACGACACGTGTTTCACGTCAAAACATGGCATTATCACTTGATACAATTCTATATGTTGCACGCAGTTCTTAGCAAATTAACTTTCTTTCCTTCATCTTTGGTCTTTAAAATTGTACTTTTCATTGTGTCTTCTTTAATCCAAAAAAAAATCTTCAGATAGAATAGACTTATAGTAGACTATAATTTTTCTGTCGATCGAAATTTTATAGTCTTGTTGCAATATATTTGTACCTATGTTACTTGATACTTAAAAATAATCTACGGCTGTTTCCATAAACAAACAAATAATAAAACTCGACGTTGGCAAAAATTGCACTTGACAGTTAATTGCCAGGTTCAAAGAAGAAGAAGAAGAAGATAGTTTATAAAATGGCGTTTTTAATCTCAGGGAAAGAGACAACCTTACTCCGTTTACGACGAGAGTGACAAGGATAGACAGCGCGTTATACTGAATATGTTGTCGCTGCGTTCGGACATGTTCTTTAGTTGTCTTCTGGGAATATGACGTTTCTTACTTATTTTTATTTTAACTGGTGGTAGGATTCTTATGCAGGAATCCGTCTAGGTTGGTATCACCCCGGGGCCAGTTATTCTGCCGTGAAGCAGTGGTGTGCAAGCATTGCTGTGTTTCGGTTTGAAGGGCACTGTGAGCTAGCGTAACTGGGCACACACTGGGCATTTGAGACTTAAGAACTGACGTCTTAGGGTGACGGGCGCAGACACAGCATTTGTTGTGGGCGAACGTTCCACTTACCATCAGGTGAACTGTGAACTCGTTTCATCACTTTATACAATAAAAAAATCTATGTACAATAATAACATTGGTATGAACCGGGTGTTCGTGTTGGCAGGGGCGCTTTCTTGTTCCGGCAGCCGGCGCAGTCGGCGGTGTCGAACGTGTTCGTGTTGCCGTTCAGCCGCGGCGTGTGGGCGGCGGCGGCGGGCGTGTTCGGCGGCGCGGGCGCGCTGCTGGCGCTGCTGGCGCGGCTGGCGCGCCCGGCCGCCGCGCACGAGCCCGCGCTGCGACACCTCACTCTACCAGACTGCTTCACCTTTATCATCGGCACCGTGTGCCAGCAGGGTAGCCAGCGATCATTACTTTCTTCCTATCCTGACGACCGCGTGGCCTAGTGGTTAGCGTACCTGACTTCTACGCCGCGGGTCCTGGCTTCGAATCCCAACCGGAGTCAACATTTGCCCAAAACACGAATAGTTGGTTTCGGGTCTGGTTGTTTGTGCATGTTAAATGTATGTCTGTAAAACGCACCCATAATAAAGGAGAAATCCTACTGTGGGGCTTCGTTTTTTTTTTTTACAATAATATTTACAATATCATCTTCGTCATCACTTCAGCCTATCACTAGTCCACTGCTGAAGCCTTCCCATAGATTGCCACAAAAGTTCGTCCATTTTGGGGGAATTTTGCAATAGTTGCATAGTACGCTTGGCAGGCGGGTTGGCGACCGCAGTTTATTTATTCAGATTGTCCAGGAAGATACTGCTGCCCGTCATTTATCATTCGCGGTGGGGTGATAGATTCTCTTAAGCCGCCACCACACGGCAATTTCTTCCTTTACTTCGTAACAATCGGATTTCAGTCATCTTTTAATAGAAGTTGTTCGTCAATTTATGGTCTCAGATGAAGGTCGTCCGATGTAGACTGCGGCTGTCACCTCAATCTTCCCGTGACCATGGGTGCTGTAAAGCGCTTGAAACGGGTTATAAATAGTTTAAAAGTTCAAAGCGATAAGCGAAAAGGGTAGCTAACCTGACATCTCCTCTTACAGTGATCCTAAGATCTTTTATATATAGTTAAATAAATAAATAAGCCTTTTATTTTTTCTCATTTTTCGTGCAATTACAGTAATTATTAAACTTTAGAGCTATATAATTATTAGTGGTTTTAATAAATGTAATTTTTACAATATTTGTATATATTATATTTTTATTATATTTATTTTATTTTTAAATGAGAACCCCTCTGCAGGGTAAAGGCCTCCTCCAACTTTGTCCATTGCTTTCTATCTTTCGCCTTTAAATGCCACTCGTCTCCTGCTGTATCTTTGATGTCGTCGGTCCATCTTCTAAAAGGCCTGCCTCTTTTCCTTTTCCCTTTAGGTCCTTTCTATTATAAATAGTTAGCATCGTTAAAACTTCAATAGCGCGATGGACCTATTAGCTATATTCTTAAGCTTCTCATGTATAGATGCGGCTACATCGCGTCATGTCGTAGTGAGCGTGTAGTCACCGCTGAGTGATCAGCTGTGCAGGTCTTCAGTGCGGCGGGAAATAGAGAATATAAAGCACATGTTGTGCCGACAGCAGTCTGGTGCTGCCACTACGAAGGCTGTCGCAGCACTTCTTATCGTACAAACTTAAAAAAAAAACGATGTATGACCCACATATTAGCTACTAGCTAATGCCCGCGACTACGTCCGCGTGGATTTAGGGTTTTTAAATATCCCGTGGGAACTGTTTGATTTTCCGTGATTAAAAGTAACTTACTACGTCTCCAGGATGCAATATATCTCTGCGCCAAATTTCGTCAAGTTCTGTTAAGTGATTGAGCCGTGAATAGTAACAAACAGACAGGGACAGAGATTTATATATATCTTTCGCATTTATAATATTAGTATTGATTTCTTAGGCCTTGCCTTGTCATAAATGAGGCAATTTCTTATATTTATGTTTAGTTTTAATGAAACTAAGACCCGATTTCACCGATCGCTTTGGAAACCAAGTTTAATAAAACCACGTTTTATTGAACTTAGTTCAAATGTATCATTTGAACTCGGTTTACGTCTAACCGATTTCGCCGGCTCCATTTTGATCGCGCTCAGAAAAACGAAGTTTACGTGAAACATCGTCACAATCTAAAACAAAAACTCGATGTATTTATTATTTTGCGACATCAAACAGCCTGTTTTATACATAAGACACATAGGTATACAAACAATAAACAAAACGTATTAAAAATATTTATTGTGTTTACATAGTTGTGCAATTGACAATGACAGCTCTCTAAACGCGTTTAAAGAGCTGAACGTCGAAAATTAGGCGTTCAGAATTTGAACCGCGTTTAGCTTTGACTGCGTTCATTTGATGTTGACGAAATGAAAACTGTAACATTGAACTCAGTTAAACGCTTAAACCTTGTTCAGCTTGAACTGATCGCGTTTAGTTTCAACGGTGAAATCCGCCCTAAATTTAGCGTTTAATTTTAACAATTTATTACCCGATGTTTTGAGTACTTTACTGCATTCGTGCATTCTCCTCGTGTCAAAGTATGGTTTAGTTAAATTTATATGTTACACAATATGTTTGACGACCGCATGGCCTAGTGGTTAGAGTACCTGACTTCTAGGCCGCGGGTCCTCGGTTCGAATCCCAGACGGAGCCAACATTTGTGCTAAAAACATAAATTGCTGGTTTTCGGGTCTGGTTGTGTTGTGATTGTCCCCGTGTTTCTGACACTGCATCCTAGCCTACCTCCGATCTTATCGCATCAGCGTTGCGTCGGGCGCGGGTAGGTTGGGACGAGTGAGTGCCTCTGTGTTTGCGCGTACACTTGTGGCACTATAATATCTCCTGCGCAGTTGATGGCTCTCGACAGTAGTCGGCAGTTGTCGCCGTGGTCGAAATTGGCTAGGAGAACATCATCATCATCACACAATATACGAGTATATAGCTACTGTGACATGGTGGGTGTTCCGTAGATATAAAAAACAATTACCCTTGTCAACACAATAAAATATGTTTATTAAAAAAAGATAGGTCGGGGGTGTAGTGGCCCGCTTAGTGCCTGCTCTCCTACTCCCCTTTGGTTCTGCGTGGCACGAGGAGATCGGCCAGTTCGGGTTACCAGCGACGCAGAAGGAACGCTGGTGATAAAACGACCACGCGGCGTCACGATCGACATGCAGGTGTCCAATTAGCACCGGAAGTCGATTCTGAGGTAGCTGGAATCGATCGTGGACTCGAATCTCGGAACCTTGGATTCAAACCTTGGACCCCAATACGAGGATGAAATTACATTAAAAACTTATTTCGTGATTTAGATATGCAACCGAGAATATGCAGCTACGGTGGGTACAGCACAACGTACGTAAGGTCCGAAAATGAGACGTCTATGTACTTCAGCTGAGCGGTGCGCTGTAGGCCCGTTGAAAATGACCGTAGGCAATACTTCGCGGGGGCCTCGAATGTACGATGGACGTCACGCGAACGGAGACAAAAGAAACCTGTCCCGTCGCAATCAGTGGCATAGGTGCCTCCCCAGGGCCAGTTATTCTGCCGTGAAGTAGTAGTGTGCAAACATTACTGTGTTTCGGCTCGAAGGGCACTGAGAGCTAGCGTAATCACTGGGCATATGAGACTCAAAGAACTTATGTCTCTGGGTGACGAGCGCAGTGTGGTGTCACACAGAAATGTTCTGGGTGACACAGCGTTTGTTATGGGCAGACGTTGCACTTACCATCAGGTGAACGTTTTGCTCGTTTCGTCACTTTATTAAATAAAAAAAGAGGGTATGCAGTTCTAAGATTAGCTTAATATATATAACGTAAATACTTTAATTTGATCGATTTCGCGAATGAAACCGCGGCCAGTCAGTAAAGGCACGAACAGACCCATTGATCTTCGACCATAACTACGTCTTATTTCAGGTTCAGCCCTCTCTCCACGTCTGTGGTCTCTAAGAGTCGTGATGTTCTGCACGTTGCTTGCGTCCCTCTTCGCGTTCACGTCCTACTCGGCGAAGGTGGTGGCCATCCTTCAAGCACCCAGCACTGCGCTGCAGACCATCGATGACCTCACGAACTCGCCAATGACCCTCGGTGTGCAGGAGACCACGTATAAAAAAGTTTATTTTGCTGTGAGTTTCGTTTTAACTAGACACATTTTTCTTCTAATCTAATCGTTTTTGGGAAATTGTAATGTGCATATGAGTACTGTCCATGACTCTTGATAATGCCTCGTTTTGGAGCAAAACACGTGTCGTGTTCTCGACTTCAGTGGTGTATATTATCTAGTGGTAGTATTGTAGTGGTTGGTGGAAGGTACCTGGTGGCGGTTCCTGGTGGCGGTGTTAGTTTGCTTGTGCACGCTACTGGGTTGTTTCGACTAAAAATAAAAAAATAATAGTTAAAAAAAAACTAAAAATACACGCATATATAGAACATCCAACTAAATTACTCATTAGATGGCGCTAATATATTACCTGTTATTTATTTATTTATTCTATTTAGGACCATCAACAGTAGATACAATCATACAAGTTTATATAGAGACAAAGTTTACAGTGAGGTAATTGTTCCACCAATAACAGATGATCACAGCATGCGCCTATGAATTAATTAAGTGACCGAACCGAACAAGAAAAAAAAAAACTAATACTAAATGGTTAAATGGCTAAATGGTAAAACCTAAAAAAAAATACATTAAAGGAACAATATTCAGGCAAAAAAAAGCAATGAAATAAAATTGACTTAAATTACATTAAAGTTCACTGCATTTACATTTTGCCCAACATTAGAATTGCTCTCCATTGTTTAGTTGTAACATCAATATCTGTGGTTTATCAAATCTGATGTAATGGTTGGGATGATCCAGAACATGGTCACAGACTGCAGACTTCCTAGAACGACGATGCTTCACGTCAGCTATGTGTTCTTTTACGCGGGTTCTAAATCATTAACATCAATACAGTTAAATTAAATTAAAGAGAGAACATAATAGTCACTACAATAATCACTACAGCAAGATTTCAACAACAATAGAAGTTCCAAGTACATACAAATGTTTTCATTATGATCGTACTAATGATGATTTCTTATATTTACGCGAACACTACACATTTAAATGAAACTAAGTTTACGGATTTTATCGGGTAATTTTTTTTTTTTTACTATTTATAACCCGACGTTTCGAGCGCTTTACAGCACCCATGGTCACGGGAGGACTGAGGTGACAGATGTCCCGATGTCATAGTTAACCTGGGGTACCTTCAGCTTTTAGTTATTATTTTTGGTCCGATCTACGCAGAAAGAGCTAACTGTGTCTTGAAGTGGTATGCTTAGTTTTTGATTTCATTTTATTTATTATTGGATCCCAAGCTGGTGGTAATACCCAACCATCTTCTCTATTGAAATTAGGATGTTTTTTGATTTCAATAGCCTCGCGAATCATCCTTGGTAGGAATCGGTGTTCTTTTGCTAGGATCTGTGGTTTATCAAATCTGATGTAATGGTTGGGATGATCCAGAACATGGTCACAGACTGCAGACATCCTTCCTTTTGTTTTGCCAAACAAAAAGATCGATGAAAACCCGCGTAAAAGAACACATAGCTGACGTGAAGCATCGTCGTTCTAGGAAGTCTGCGTAGCGAGTAACCTGGGTTCGATCCCCGGTGCCAGCACCTCTAATATTGTTCTACAATTTTAAGTGCTTATTTACCACGTGCTTAGCGGTGAAGGAAAACATCGTGAGGAAACCTGCATGTCCGAGGAATAGAAATATTTCGAGGACATGTGAAGTCCGCCAACCCGCATTGGAGCAGCGTGGCGGATTCTTCCTAGCTCCAAAACCCACACAAAAATGAGAGGAGGCCTGTGCTCAGCAGTGGGACATTTATAGGCTGAAACTTTACTTTTTACTTTTAAAAAGTAGAAAATAAATAATTCAAAGTAGGAGAAAATCGAGCCCTAAGGAGTCGGTTACAAACAAACAAACATACAAGTGAAGCTAATATAAAGCGTGTGAAAACACCCCACGCTTTTTTTTAAATAAAACATTTTTTTCTTATTTACACTATTATTCATTTATATTTATTAGAATGTTTTACACTATTCTTAATTCAAATTTAGTAAAATTTATGTTTTATTTTTTAGTTTGGTTTTCTATATAAAGCGTATTTTTTCGTTTTTTGAAACTATTATTTATATATATTTGCATGCGGATCTTAACAAATTAGCTTATCGTCTTCATTATAATGGATGTCCGCAAAGTATTGGTGGTAGGATTCCTATGCTGGAATCCGTCTAGGTAGGTACCACCCCAGGGCCAGTTATTCTGCCGTGAAGCAGTAGTGTGCAAACATTACTGTGTTTCGGGTTGAAGGGCACTGTGAGCTAGCGTAATCACTGGGCATATGAGACATAAGAACTAATGTCTCAGGGTGAGGTGTCACACAGAAATGTTCTGGGTGACACTGCATTTGTTATGGGCAGACGTTGCACTTACCATCAGGTGGACGTTTTACTGGTTTCAACACTTAAACAAAATCACAATAAAAAAAGAAAAAATAGTAACGCCTGATTCTATTAACTATATTAAAAGAACAACATTAATATAACCAGATCCGACTCAAGATCAAAGTGGGCAGCATTATTAGAAATGTAGATAAGTAGTGAATGGTTGTAGTTGTGCAGGAGAGCAAGGACGCGGCGACGCAGCGGCTGTTCCAGCACAAGCTGCAGCCGCTCGGCGCGCGCGCCTACCTGAGCGCCGCGGCTGGCGTCGAGCGTCTGCGCACCGGACTCTTCGCCTTCCAGGTAGCCTCACCCCTGCCAGTCCCATCCGTGGGACACTCCACAACACGTTCCACAAGCTTTGTTTGATAGTAGAATAGAAAACAATAGAATCATTTTGGTTCAACATAGATTATTTACATAATACTTACTTACGTAACTTTTTTTATATTTTATTCTTAACTACACTGGTTCGCAAAAAAGCCTCTGTTCTGGGAAGAACTAGCAAGAAAACTAGCGGGCATTTTTTTCTTTTAAGTCATTTTAAAAATAACGTAAAATTGCAGTATTATAAAGATATAGAAATAGCTTGGCAGCGATCTCCTCAATCCCATTATCATCATCCATGTATTCTTTATATTATTATAATAAAATGTATAATTATTTATATTATAATAAAAAAGTTGAACTTTTTGATTGAAAGACTTTGTGCACTTTCTGGGATTTTGTTGTAAAAATGTATACATTGCCCCATAAAAGAGTTACTGGCACTGTGAAGTCGAGTAACTGGCATTATTAATTTTTTCTTGTTCCCGTTATTAACACTATGCTCATCATACCTACCTGCCAGTGACGTATTTTCCTAAGGGCATAGAGGCGATAGCCCGGGGCGACCGGGGTACATACAGGACCAGCGGGTCATATTAGTCTAGGGCGAAAAACATGGTAATACGTCTCTGCTACCAGCTCTGCTCCTGGATTCGAATTCTAACCGAAGTCAAAAACAAAACATAAATGATTGGTTTTTGAATCTGGATGTGTGGTATCAGATCATTATGGGATATAACTCTGATACTGTATCCTACCTTCTTTCGATCTTAACTAATGCAACTTAGAATTGGAAGATGAAGATTTTGGTTTATTTTCAGTAAGGTCTGGTCGCTTTTACTTACGAGCACACAATGCACCTGATGTCAAGAGTCAGCTCCAGCCAGCAATTGGCTCTTCGTCAACATATGAAACCTAATAGCGACGCGGTACTATTAAACGTTCCCCGATCGAGCAGACTCGTTTGTAAGATGTTCCGCTCAGTTTACTTGCAGGTTACTGCCGCAGGTCTTGGGTTCGAATCCCAGCCGGATGCCAACGTTTGTGCTCAAACACAAATTGTTGGTTTTCGGGTCTGGTTCTGTTGTGATTGTCCCCGTGTGTCTGACACTGCATGCTAGCCTACCTCCGATCTTATCGCATCAGCGTTGCATCAGGCGCGGGTAGGTTGGGACGAGTGAGTGCCTCTGTGTTTGCGAGTACACATGTGGCACTATAATATCTCCTGTGCAATTGATAGCTATCGACAATATTCGAAAGTTGTCGCCGTGGTCGAAATCGGCCAGGAGAGTATCATCATCATCATCATCTATACTAATTATTATAAATGCGAAAGTAGGGGCTAGTTTCACAAACACCGTACAACTCTTATTACTAAGATAAATATGCTAGTTTGTCATATTTTCTTTAGAAAAACCGCCATTTTTGATTCTCAGTTAAGAGTGTGAAATAGGCCCTAACACTCTCAGTCGCTCTAACTCTGTCCGTTTTATACGGGCCAACTGTTGAACCGATTTTGACGTAGTTGTGCACAGAGATAACTTGCATCTAGGTAGGTACCACCGCAGGACCAGTTATTCTGCCGTGAAGCAGTAGTGTGCAAACATTACTGTTTCGGTTTGAAGGGCACTGCGAGCTAGCGTAATCACTGGGCATATGACACTTAAGAACTTAAGTCTTAGGGTGACAGGCGCAGTGTGGTGCTACACAGAAATATTCTGAGTAACACAGCATCTTTTATGGCCAAACGTTGCACTTACCATCAGGTGAACGTTTCGCTAGTCTCGACACTTTATCAAATAAAAAAAAAAGACTGACGTAGGATAAATCGATAAAATCGAGTACTCACGTTTAAAAAAAAACCTAAATCCACGTAGACGTATTCGCGGGTATCAGCTTGTAATTCTATAATATACTCTATATTTTGGCGCCAACGTAAATAGTTACGATTGAGTTTTTAAGCAAGTCATTCTATGTCAATTTCGAGATTTGATGCTTATAGTGCGTTTTACTTTGCCGCCAAGTGGCTAACAAATTTTAGGTAACAGTGCAGAGGGTTATGTAAAATTAAGTCATTAGTAATTTTTTTATTGGATAAAGTGATGAAACGAGCAAAACGTTCACCTGATGGCAAATATAACGTCTGCTCATAACAAATGCTGTGTCACCCAGAAAATTTCTGTGTGACACCACACGGTGTCCATCACCCTGAGACATAAGTTCTTAAGTCTCATATGCCCAGTGATTACGCTAGCTCACAGTGCCCTTCAAACCGAAACACAGTAATGTTTGCACACTACTGCTTCACGGCAGAATAACTGGCCCTGGGGTGGTACCTGCCTAGACGGATTCCTGCATAGGAATCCTACCAATAAAACGATACTCCGAAGATAGATGTATATGTTTCACTCAAATATACAAGATCTAATTAATCAACTTGTCACTGTCTCTTGATTCGTCCTGTAGCTCCTCTAAACTCAGACACACCTAATTACGTTCGCTTATATACGTATGCCAACGAATGTTCTAGACCGCCAAGAAACTTCTAAAAATCTCGATATTACAATATTCCTGTTAAATCTAGAAAATTCGTTATTCGTTATAACTAATGTAGCGCTATGACGTTACAGCAAATACGGTATTCGTTAAGGGGAAGATATAACGTTATATAAACTTCTTCGTTAGAGAAGTTTAGTTTCTATAACGTTATATATTTATTATTTATTTATTTAGTAATGGAAACAGTCATAAACTATTTTCCAGTGTCAAGTATCATATTCAAGTATACAATCTTCAAGCAGCAAGACTTCAAAATTTTGATCGACAGTAAAATGATAGTTTACTTTTACTGAAGATATGCTGGACTGATGGAGACAAAACGAAAAGCACAATATGGTCTTGAATGGAATTTTCCAATTACTGTACACTTTCAGGAGCACTTTGCTGCATAATAAACTATCAATATTAAACATCAAACTCCAAATGTACACAGAAATGACAAAACTAAATGAAAACACTACTGCCACCTTTAGATTTGGCGCCAAAAGTCCATATCTTTATTTTACCCCTTAGGGTAGACATAACGTTTTAGAATCTTCGTAACAGTATTTTTGTAAAACGAAGACTATTAAGAATTTTCTAATTTACATATTATGTAGTTCGAATTTTAGCGCTACGAGGTGATTGTTGTTTGTTTATTATTTTCATTAAATTCAAGTAAAAAACCACAGTACAAAGACATGTGAAGTTTATTCTCAATACTCTTAGGTGGAGCAAGGTTCAGGGTACGATATCATCAGCAAGACATTCACGGAGCGCGAGAAGTGCGGCCTGAAGGAGATCCAGGCCTTTAAGATGCCTATGGTGGCGGTGCCTATACAACGCCACTCGGGCTACCGAGACTTACTGGCTTCTAGGTGAGGATGTAGCACTGGTTTGTATTGATTTCCTTGTATATTATTGATAAAAGAACCTACTCGTTTCTGAGGGACCGGCATTGTTCTGTTGTCGCGGATTTTCATAGGCGGCTGTATTAATTTATTATGGTGAACGAGCAAGTCGTTGCCCTACCTTACGAACGCTACGAAAACCATTCGTTTGTGTCGATTATTATATGAAAAAATGTCGAACACGACACATTTTTGCCCACTTGATCTGCATCATCCTTCTCTCATGACGAATCAAGTTGCGTTGTCATATCTGGAGACTATGCCAGTGCCGGTAATTGGGTCACCATACGAAACGCGACAGCTAGCCAAACGGAATAATTTATATCCAGTAGGATGATGATGGTGGTAGGATTCCTATGCAGAATCCGTCTAGGTACCACCCCAGGGCCGGTTATTCTGCCGTGAAGCAGAAGTGTGCAAACATTACTGTGTTTCGGTTTGAAGGGCACTGCGAGCTAGCATAATCACTTACCATCAGGTGAACGTTTTGCTCGTTTCATCACTTTCTCCTATAAAAAAAAATGACATAGCTGCAGCCTGGCTCAACTGCTTGCTGTGAGGAGTCGTAAGTTAAACAGTGTGCGGTATGGTGCAGGCTTCGCTGGCAGCGCGAGGTGGGGCTGATGTCGCGGGTGCGGCGCACGTGGCTGGCGGCGGCGCCGCGCTGCGAGTCGGGCGGCTCGGGCTTCGCCAGCGTCGGGCTGCGCGACGTGCTGCCCGCGCTGCACGCGCTGCTGGCCGGCGCTGCGCTCGCAGCGCTGCTGCTGCTGTCCGAGCGCCTGCTCGCTGCGCGCCGCCCGCCACACGCCTCCACTGTCCAGCCCTCGCGCTTCGCAAACTAAACTCCTAGGGACCTGCTATAGTGCTGGCTGTCTATCAAGTTAATTTACAAGTAGTGTTACATTTAACTCTATTAGATACGGCTTAAAAATATTAATAAACAATAATATCGTGCACTTTAATTAAATAAAGTTTTAAAATAGCACGTATTGGTTTGATTTAACTGATCTACCGGTCCGAGGAATAGTGGCTTTAAATGCCAGTAATTACAAAGCCTTTAGTCATTTCTTCAGACGACCGCGTGGCCTAGTGGTCAGAGTACCTGACTTCTAAGCCGCGGGTCCTGGGTTCGAATCCCAGCCGGAGCCATCATTTGTGCTAAAACATAAATTGTTGGTTTTCGGGTCTGGTTGTGTTGTGATTGTCGCCGTGTTTCTGCTGCATCCTGGTCTACCTCCGATCTTATCGCATCCGCGTTACATCGGGCGCGTGTAGGTTAGGACGAGTGAGTGCCTCTGTGTTGGCGCGGACACTTGTGGCACTATAATATCTCCTGCGCAGTTGATGGCTCTCGACAGTAGTTGGAAGTTGTCGCCGTTGTCGAAATCGGTTAGGAAAACATCAGTCATTTCTACTGCTAATTAATGGTCATACTTTTCAAAGCTTAAATTACAAAGAAGTTATAAAATTTAAATAGTGCACAGTTAGCTAAAATATTTTATATCATAAAAATCTATCAAGTGGTGCCTACCTTTGAAATTGCGAGGTAGGTATAGCACAGAAACCATTGATGCTACTTTTTTTCCTTGGAGTAATGCCTAACACATACCCGACTTTTGCGGCGGCATTCTGCCTTCGACGGATTATGGCAGGACCACGGGAACGCATCCACGGCAATAAAAGAAAATTATATATTATTGCCATTTCATTAATTACGACACTTTAGCGTTCCCGAATAACATCTTAAATGATTACGTCTATAGTCTAGAGACAGGAACCAAAGCTGCTTATAGCGCTAAGTGCCAAGTGATAGTAAAAATGACAGTGTTGACAGTTCGAGCGAGAAACAAATATAGCTTATCTGGCCGTGCGAGTGAGAGATTTTGAATGTCAAATGAATTTGATTTTGTTTCAAAATGTAATTTTGGCGATTTGTGTTTGTTTTTAAGTGTTCTGAGTATTTCTTTTTCGATTTGCAACTTATATTTTGAAATAAACTTAAAATCGACCAGCATCGCTATTAAGATTAACCTAAATTCGAAAATATTTTAGGTAAAAAATAAATTCTGAGATGTGTCTGTCTCTGCTGGTACGGATACGTAGGTGCTGTTTTGAACCCAAAAATTAATGTTCTATGACTTCTTGGGCGAACTTTGGGCTGAACAATGTCTATAGGATACTCCGAACTAATGCTATATAAGTATGGTTTTTTAGAGGAAGAATTCCTTTAAACGGTTTTATTAAGTTTTGAAATCAAGAGTGATACATAAGCCTCTTATGTGATTTACTCGCCTTATTATAATTAGTAAACATGTAACCAAATATAAGAAATGGTGTTGCTTTCGAGTTAAGGTATTAAGTGTGTCGTCGGGATTTAAAAATAATTGAATGCGAGAACAAAACTGATCAAAATTGTGTCAAAAGTCTGGTTGATACTACTACTCGTACTACTCGTATAAAATAAAAAGGGAACTCCATAGAGAAAAGCCAAAGTCATCAGTATATAAGACAAAAAGAAAAGCACCTAAGTACGAGCCTTGTGGGATTCTGGACTCGATATAATGAAACTTGCATGTGTACTCCACTTGCGAGCACCTGCTTGACTGTATTGTTGATGTAAGATTAAACACATCTGAGTAAGTCGACATGTACTCG
The DNA here is from genome assembly GCA_019845155.1 of Luehdorfia chinensis. NCBI lineage: Eukaryota > Metazoa > Arthropoda > Insecta > Lepidoptera > Papilionidae > Luehdorfia > Luehdorfia chinensis. Next base: position 1,660,035 of record JAHVAK010000630.1, on the reverse strand, counting down.
TATACCGATATGAGATTTTGTATTTTTTTATTTAATGAACTGACAAAACGAGCAAAACGTTCACCTGGTGCTGAGTGCAACGTCTGCCCATAACAAATGCTGTGTCACCCACAACATTTCTGTGTCACGCCACACTGCGCTCGTCTCCTTGAGACATCAATAATTCTTAATTCTCATATGGCCAGTGATTACATTAGCTCTCAGTGCTCTACAAACCGAAACACAGTAATGTTCTTCTCTTGATGGATTCCTGTATTATTAATAAATAAACAAACTATTTATTAGGCGAAAAGTTTTTATTTAACTTCATTTAAAATCAGTTATGTTCGCTGTTTCACAAAAAATGGCAATTCTAGTTACAACGTACGGTATAAAACCGTATGGAGCTATAAAGAAAAATGCCATGTGTACTTAGTTATTTAACGCTTTATTTAAATCACACGTACCCATTACGTACCTACCCTATTACACAATTATTAATAAGGAATACTAACTCTTCACTATTAATTTTAAAACAATACCAAAACTTGCTTGGCGATGTGACGGGGGACGATAGTTGGACATTCACAAGTTGACTCAAACGCTTAGCTCTCGAGGATGTAAGCTATAGGTAGATACAGATGGCGACGAAGACGCCCAGCACGATTGTTGTCAGCAGCACGTAGTCGAGCAACTGGGCTGCCGCCGCCCACGCATTGCACTCGCCGTTCGCTGTGCCCTGCATAGACAAGATAAGAATTTTTGTTTTGTCTAAAAACTATTAATTAAGTATTAATTACCGAATGTCATGTGGAAGACAAAATTGTATTGGGATTCAAATTCGTTTTCCACGTGAGATTATCTCAAAAGTTACACTCCTAAGTAAGAAAGAAGTAAAGTGTTAGCCTATAAACAAGGGGCGTTTATAGGCTTACACAATACTCCTTTATGAGTTTCTTACCGGTTCTACTCTGAGCATCATCATCATCATCATCATCATCATCACTCTGAGCAGGTCATTTTTTGAACCGGTGTAGATTTTGACGTTCATAAGAGCTTTAAACAAGCCTAATTTTAATAAAGAAATTTGACTTTGACTTTCTCCTGACCACAAGGTAACATTTGAGAGGGTTTTTGCACGTGAATGGTTCTGGCTACCTGCTGTAATGGGGGCAAACTTTACAGATAGTCTAAATACTTTTGTTCCTCACATATGCAGTTTTCTTCAGGATGCTTTCCTTCACCGTCAATCAAGTGGTGAATTAACACTTCTTTAGTGGTGCCGTCAGCAGGAATTGGAACATGACAGCTCGTGTGCTAAATATAATTTGAACTAGTTTTCTCTGGATTTTTAATACATCAAGGTAAAATAAGAAAGATTAAATTTGCAGTATGTAAAATTGGAATTATACTGTACTTTGTTGCAGTTTATCGTGTCTACTACGCTGCAGTGTCCATAGGTAGGAATGAGTTTGTATTCCAGCATTTGTACAACAACACTAATTAGGTTAGAAAATCTCTCAAAAAAGGTATCTGCTCAGTAGTGGTTTTAATTTTAGTGTAAGTCAATACTTCTGCAACATAAATGATACGTTGTCAATTGTGTATTGCGACTGTTCCGTCTAGCAGACTCTGCAGATTATTAGATGTGCTGATCTCTGTGTTAATGATTACTGCATAGGTACACACTGTCGTAGACGACAACATCTTACAAATAGGATTGCGCCGGGCATCGCCGAGTATTACTTATCTCTAGTGGCGTGAGCTCGCAGAACGAGAAGGTCACAGCGACAGTGGTGCGTACGAGGCACGCCTTGCACTTCGGCTAGGCCTCGCACCAACCTGCACACCGACATCGCGAGTAACACCTACCTCTAGCGGCGTGAGCTCGCCGAGCGCGGAGGCCGCTGCGACGAGGGCGCGCACGGGTCGCGGCGGCGCGGCTCGCAGCGCGGCCAGGCGCCGCACCAGCGCCGCGCAGAGCGCCGCCGCGCCGCCGCAAGCGCACAGCACGCCCATCGCCACCACCGAGCGCGGCGCCGTCGCCGAACCCGGCAGCCGTAACAGCGCCGAGATCAGCCTGCCCACAATTACCAATTAGGGATACTCGTCGCTGGAAACCATGGCCAGGAAGCGCTTAAAGATTATCCCAAAATCGAGTACGCCCCTTTACTAAAGTACTAAATTGTATATAGGTAATTTAGTATTATAGTATTAGGTACATAAAGATAGGCAGCCTTACGCAATTATATATTGCTCCTAATATACAAGTATGTTGGGTGTTGCAATACAGTTAACTTAATAGTTAAAATATAACGCGACAAAGTGCTGGAACAATCTACCTCCCCCATTTCGCGCTGTGGAAACTGTTAATAACTTTAGACGCAAATATAAATTTTTGCTTTTGAGTCTTCAAAAACAATGACAATTTCTTTATACACATTTTTTTTCTTTTTTTTCTATTTTTTTTTTTTTTTAATTTTTAGTATGATTATCTATGCAATTGCTAATTTTGTTTAATTGTAATCGTTACAGCACTTTGCGACTTTGCGACAGCTTCTTTCCTTTGTTCTCCTCTCGGCATGTTGCTTTAAGCTAATTGTCGTGTAGCTGTACTTTTATTATTGTAATTCGCTTAGACTAATCTAACAGTAATTTTAAGGATATTGTATAAATATATAATAAACTTGTAGTATAGCGCGCACTACCGGCTTGGGATAAAAAAAAGGCTGTGCTGAAAATCAGTGTTGCGGGCATCCGTAACTCGTACTGAGCGCCGACCTATTCATTACGTCATACTGTAGTACAAACACTGTAGCGTACAGTAAAAAAAAAAATTAGGTTGCAACTTTAGTATGTTAAGGCATTTTTTTTAATCTGATTTTTGTATAATTTGATATATTTCTATTTTTCTAGTTATAACTGTTTTTTTTGTTTTTTCTTTTTATTGTTTTGTTGTAATTCTTTGCTGTGATGCAATGAATAAAGTATCTATCTATCTATCTATCTAAAATTGTAATGCTATAATATACATATTTTTATCTTATAGCACTATTAAAATTCTTACTATGTACTATTATATTATGTACTATTTGTTTATTACTTAAGCGGCGTGAGTGCGTGGGTACGTGTGTGCGCACGCGCGTGTATGTGTAGTGTATGTATATACTCGTACATTCATCTCTTCTCAACATGGTTTCTTACAACGACGATCTGCGGCTACTTATCTTACACAATTAAAGACTTTGTTACTGAGTCAATGGATAACGGTTGGCAAGCGGATTTTATATACACAGATTACAGTAAAGCTTTTGATCGAATAGGTCACAATTTATTAATATCTAAGTTATTATATATGAGAGTAAGAGGTGACCTTCTCAAATAGTTGGCAACAGGCTGTCGTCTTTAATAATTACATATCAGGTTAAATAACTGTACCAAGCTGTGTTCCCCAGGGCTACTAGCCTAATGGTTTAAGGAAGATGCCCATCCACTGTTTCTCATTTCCCTATATAAGCGAAAACATCTTTCATGTAAAGTAAAGAGTAAAAAAAGTTTCAGCCTATAAATGTCCCACTGCTGAGCACAGGCCTCCTCTCATTTCTGAGAGGGTTGTGGAGCTAGGAAGAATCCGCCACGCTGCTCCAATGCGGGTTGGCGGGTCTTCCATGTAACTAAAATAAAATAAAACGGATCCTTATTCCTCATACGAAACCTTCATTGATAAAGACATATCGCTTTTGATATCGTATTAGACATATTATTAACAGTTTTGGTTGTGATATCCTCCCGATCGCTTTTCGAATACTGTCAGAAATTACCAACTTCCAAGCCTTAGGCTAGGATGCAGTGTCAGAGATATAGGGACGATCACAACACAACCAGACCCGAAAACAAACAGTTTATGTATTTGCACAGATGTTGGCCTCCGCTAGGATTCGAACCCCGGACCTGCTTAGAAGTCAGGTACTCTAACCACTACTAGATCGTGAAAGCAGCATTAACTCCGCCTAATTTATACTGACCAGAGCGCAGCAGTAAACGAAGCGCACGCAAAAAGCGGAGGCCGCTTGCTGGGTGGCAGCACTACCGCGGCCAGCAGGAGCAGCGTGGTGCCGGCCAGCACGGCCCCCGTGGCCAGAGCGTGTACCGGCGCCCGCCGCTGCAGGCCCAGGGTCCAGCTGGCCAGGCGCAGCTCGTGTCCGCCGCGCTGCCACGTCCTCACCGACCGGGACACGCTGGCCAGCTCCCATCCACCCGACTCGAACACAGTTACTTGCTGCCGAGAAGAATGAGGATGATAGGATAAATTTACAACTTCATTTATATGTTAGGTGTGGTAGTATATTCATACGATATGTGGCCGCTGGAGTAGAATAGCGCCTACCTCTTTCCTACCGTGGTATCCAGAAGGCCCATGTTCTAATGTAGAATTGTGACTAGGGCATGCTGAATTCGATCGTTTTTAACCGACTACAAAAAGAAAAAGTTTACCTGATGGTAAGTGCAACGTCTGCCCACAACAGATGCTGTGTCACTCAGAACATTTCTGTGTAGCACCACACTGCGCCCGTCACTCTGTGACATCAGTTCTTGAATCTCATATGCCCAGTAATTACACTAGCTCACAGTGCCCTTCCAACTGAAACATAGTAATGCTTGCACATAACTGCTTCACGCCAGAATAACTGGCCCTGGGATGGTACCTAACTAGACGGATTCCTGCATTATAAACGAAAATCCATCAAAATTCTAGGAAATATGTAAAAAAAATCTTTTATCGTGAAAATCGGAAATATTGTGTACATTGCAATGATTTTTAAGTTAAAAATATTGTTATCGGTTGATTTAAATTTAGCTCAATTCAGCGAGACCTTTTTCTTACAGTTTCTTGGAAATCAGAGATAAAAAAGACGTTAATAAATGTGTGATAAAGGGCACTAACTTTTATATCACTGATGGTTAAATCTATCTGATCCAAGTCATGGTCTCGGGAGGCGAATTTGAAGACAATGGTATGGAGGTCTCGAGGCCAGTCTTCGAGCCGTAGGGCCACAGGCGCGGAGAGGTCCAACCGTGAGGTCCACGAGACGCGGCCGCCGCTAGTGATTCGTGCGCGTTGCCCTTCAGTCTCTGCACCTCTCGTTGCCGCACTGACGAGCATTACATCGGGTAGCCAGAGGCGCTCCGCTGACACTAGCGCATTGTCGCAGCCCCAATCGGATGCGTTCCACATGAGCCGCTTGTCGTCCCAATTCTGAAAAGTAAAAGTAAAATAAAGTAACAGCCTATAAATGTCCCACTGCTGAGCACAGGCCTCTTCTCGTTTCTGAGCGGGGTTTGGAGTCGGGAAGAGTCCACCACGCTGCTCCAGTTTGGCAGACTTCAGATGTCCTCGAAATATTTATTATTCCTCAGACATGCAGGTTTCCTCACCATGTTTTCCTTCACCGCCGAGCACGTGGTAAATCGACACTTAAATTGCATTTAACACTTTTAGTGGTGCACCGGGAATCGAACCCAGGTCACTTGCGTACTATGAAATTTAAAGCGAACGCTTAACCCCCGAGCTAACTCTGAAATGTGTTAATTATTTATTATTTCCAGACATTCACATCGATTATAAACTGTATAATAATGCCTGCAAGCTACTGCTTGATGGCAGAATAACTGCCTGTCGTGGTTTCCACCTAGGCGGACTACTGCACAGAAGTCCTACCACTAGTAAAACTACACAGATTATATTATAGATCTATAGAATATTCTGTGTAAAATGTCATGTCACGAAGCTATGCAAACATAAAAATGTTTATTTAGATTGGCATGCACAACGTTTGTATACTGTCCGTTCATATATCCCCACCGCGTAGTCTAGTGGTCTGAGTACCTGAAGTACGACGCGGGTCTTGGGTTCGAACCTGGACGGAGTCAATATGTTGGTTTTCGTGTCATCGACACGAGGACAATCACAACACAATCATACACACTCTGAGCATTACATCGAGCGCTTGTAGGACGAGTGACTGCCACTTTGTTTGCGCGTTCCCCTTTGGCACTATAATATCTTCTGCACAGTTGATAAATTCCGACAGTATTCGGAAGTGGTCGCTAACGTTGTTAATCGGCCTGACGGTCATCATTTTCATCGCCTCATGGATCTTTTAATGGAGTTGGAAGCCACTTTCAGTAATATCTTATATGGCAGCAACTGATACTTACGGTTCAAATCTTTGTTAACTTGACAATGGTGCCTCACTCTATTGACCCTCTCGTACAATATTATTTTAAAAGGTTATAACTGTTCATCGCGCAGCTTAAATGCTGTCTGTCTGTTACCATTTGCAAGTCGGCCAGCATCCGGACGGAAGAGGTCCGCTCGTTGATCGTGGCGTGGCGCACGTCCAGCGACAGCTCCACGACCACGCGAGAGTTCGGCATCGCCTCCCGGTCGTACTCCGCCAGCAGCGTATCCAGCTGAGTGGAGAACACTGTCACGTTTGTGCATTCTGCTGCAACTCTATGAGCACCTGGACAGAGGATGATCACGATTTAGTTTGTGACAACTTAATGTGCTCTTTAAGTTTACACAATTATTAAAGATTGTGCCTTAATCTTAAATTAGTTTAGTTAAATTCAGAAAAGATTTACCTACAGGGAGGGACAGGCAAGATGGCGCCTTAGCTGGTACTGGTTATTGTTTGAGGTTATAAGCTTTTTCGTTACTCATGAAAGAACGTTTAGTAAATCATGAAAAAAACATCAATAATGATCGGGACCATAGTCAATTTCAATGCACCTTAAGCTCAGTGACACTATCCAAACTACTTATATCAAAATAATTAAATTTAACGTTTTTCAACACTGATGGCGTCATGATTCGTGTCGCGTAGAACAGAACGTTCCCTTTATACCGTCCAATTGGAGATTGCAATACGCTTTTTTTGCTTTCTGCGGCACTATCCTAAGTTCACATTCAAGCATAGCATAAACTGTCTGCTTATTTTTACGTTATCTGATTAAATATTGGCGAGTAAACCTTTAAAAAAAAACCAGTGGGATAGTTTGTATGATAATTTACTGTAAATCTTTAAACTAACTCACAGCTCTGATGGTCACAAGGATGAGTAATGTAAAGTCGAAGATGTTAAAGAGTATAGTGCTATCCATAAATAGGGTAAAAGCTTAATTCCCGCACAGGACTCAAGAGGGAAATGATTACCTAAAAGCAGGAACACCAGCGAAGCTAGCGGAGCGGCAACGCAGGACGCCATCTTGCGTGGACTGGGGCAACCGCCCCGTGTTGCAATGCCCTGCCGACAGTGGTTGCGAACATTGTACGCCCCAACTATTAGAAATCTAGAGAGCTTAAGAATATCTATAAAACGATTCAGCGTCTATCTCATCTCTATATTTTAACGAAATAATGCTTAAACCGTGTGGGAAGATTATTAGAGGTTCCTTTGTTAGGGGTCATACAAAGAATCGTAATGATTTCGTTCAGTTTGTCGGTTCTTACGTTTTGATAACTAGATTTTATGATGAATTATAAAAATATAAGAGAGAATTCAAAAAATAACAGTGACTAAATGTAAAAAAGTAAAAAGTAAAGTTTCAGCCTATAAATGTCCCACTACTGAGCACAGGCCTCCTCTCATTTCTGAGAGGGTTTTTGGAGCTAGGAAGAATACGCCACGCTGCTCCAATGCGGGTTGGCGGACTTCACATGTCCTCGAAATATTTCTATTCCTCGGACATGCAGGTTTCCTCACGATGTTTTCCTTCACCGCTAAACTTTACTAAATGTAAAGGTACGAAAATACTACAAATATATATTCTTATGTAATTATCCATATGTTTCCGAATCAAGTTTTATAATAATAATGAGATATTTAGCAATTAATTTTAGATTCTATTTACCAATTAATCTTAGTTATATAAATATCAGCCTTCGAAGAAGTTTGTAAAATAATTTTATTAAACATATATATGAAAACTGTTAAATAACTCTTAATATTTTCGACTAAAATTATGAGCATGCAGAAAATTAATAGTTATTGTAGAGAGTTATAGAGTGTTGGAACACAGTTGGACACTATTTTAAAAGCTTTTATTTAACGCATGTATGTGAAGTTCAAATCTCGCAACTGAATTTAAGAGAGGGGGGAACTTGTCTTGATCGTGGCCGATCGAGCTGAAATTTTGAATATTTTTTTGGTATGGAATAAACAGGTTAAATTAGAAATAATGCCTAGTATTTTGCCACCCTACCGCATTACGTACATACATACAGTAACGCCTTTTTCCCATATAAAGGGGTAAGCAGAGACCACACCCGTAACGTATTTTTCGCTCCCGCAGGAAACGGGACCACATTGCCGCGAGTCAAAAATCTCCATTGCGTTCCCACGAGCAGTATAGTGACAGCATTGCACATTATGATAAAAGTAAAAAGTAAAGTTTTAGCCTATGAATGCCTGCTGCAGCACAGGCCTCCTCTCATTTCCGTGAGGGATTTTGGAGCTAGGAAGAATGCCTTCGAATTTTTTTTTTCAGACATGGTTTCCTCACGATGTTTTCCATCACCGCAGAGCATAACTCAACACTTAAAATTGCAAATAACAACTTTAGGGGTGCCACATTATGGTATTATTCTGTACCTCAGGAGGTCTGTCACCTCAGTCCTCCCGTGGCCACGGGTGCTCGAAACGTCGGGTTATAAATAGTTTAATTTAAAAAGTTTTATTTAAAATAGGTTTTATTTATTTAAATTTTTTATATATTTGTTTTTGTATCTCTCTGAAATCTAGTTATATTTTTTTTTCTTTTTTCTATTTTTTAATCACTGTGTTGCGTGTTGTATGCCGTGAATAAATGATCTTTCTTTCTTTCTCCTTCTTTCTTTAAAATATTATAATTATTAATATAACATAACATTTCAATGTACATTCTTTAAATAGCTAAAAATAAAAAAAAATGTTGCACACCCCTGACTGCGGAATAGTGCGTGGGCACCGTATCTGCGCTGGTATCCGCCGCCTCAAGGGCAATCCCACTGTGCTTTTCTGTACTATCGAGCGTGGTATTTTTACCGGGACTCTGCTATCGGTGCTGGTTCATTTACAAATCCAACAGATAAATCGTTGTTCCTCGTTCGGTCAAGGTCCGACGCTTTGCTGCAAATGCGATATTACTCAGTAAAGGAGTCATCATGGTGTTGAGCAAAGCCGATGTAGCGATTCATTTCATCAGATTTCACTGGTGGTAGGATTTCTATGCAGGAATCAGTCTAGGTAGGTACCACCGCAGGGCCTGTTAATCTGCCGTGAAGCAGTAGTGTGCAAACATTACTATTTTTTTTTTTGTTTCGGTTTGACGGGCAGTGAGAGCTGGCGTAATCACTGGGCATATGCGACTTAAGAAACGATGTCTCAGGGTGACGAGCGCAGTGTGGTGTCACACAGAAATGTTCTGGGTGACACAGCGTTTGTTATGGGCAGACGTTGCACTTACAATCAGGAGAACATTTTGCTCGTTTCGTCACTTTATCAAATTAAAAAATATAAAGGCTCTTTAAACTCGCCAAACGCGTTGTTGTTATTGAAGTAATTAGCCGTAGTCCATTACTTTTTTTAAATGAATTAAAATAAATTATTATAATACATAGTATAATCTTATTTTATTATAATAACACAATCTTTATTTGCCGATAGGTGCCCGGCATTATTAAGCATTTATTGGAGTAGAACATCTGACTGTTATTATAACATACATACATACATAAGATTACGACTGTAATCCATGAGGGGTAGTCAGAGACAGTGAGTGCACTGCAAAAACAGATGACTGCCACAATCCACGTTTCACCAAAACGATATAAGCACTTGGTGTGATAGGTGGTGAGCCCATCGCCACCATGCGCTGTTGGGTGCACAGTGCAGTTTAATTCCTTACTCGCCTTTTAAAGAGATCCATTGGATGAGATGGAGTGGTTGTATTCTTTTAACGAGCCGCCACCACACGGCCAATAAAGGCTGTCCATACAAACCTCAGTCGCCTCTATCGACACCTCGACAGGAAAGAGCCTGTTAGTAGTCTACTGCTAGACTTAAGCCTCTCCGAGGAGGGAGGATTGGTATAATCACCACGCTTGGCAGCCGGATTGGTAATGGCAGTGCCATATTTTTAACCGACTTCAAAAAAGGAGACGGTTGTGTGTTCGTCTGAATATATTTTTATATATTTTTTTTATTTAATAAAGTGACAAAACGAGCAAAACGTCCACCTGATGGTAAGTGCAACGTCTATACATAACAAATGCTGTATCATCCAGTATATTTCAGTGAGACTCCACACTGCGCTCGTAAACCAGAGACATCAGTTCTTAAGTCTCATATGTCCAGTGATTACGCTAGCTCTCAGTGCAACTCGAACCGAAACACTTCCGATCCGATCTTCCGATTTCTGTGCAGGAATCTAGCTAGGTACCACCGCAGGGCCAGTTAAGCAGTAGTCTGCAAACATTACTGTGTTTCGTTCTAAAGGGCACTGAGAGCCAGTGTAATCACTGAGCATACGAGACTAAAGAACTGTTGATGTCTCTGAGTGACGAGAGCTGTGGTGGACGTTGCGCTTACAATTAACGTCGCGTTGCTCTTTACCACGTTTTTATTACTTGCTTTCGTATATTTTTAAGAATAAGATTAAATTTGGTAATAGATTTTAAACTAACTTCCCGAAGAGCTAGAGATGATGTTCTCCTAGCCGATTTCGACCACGGCGATAACTTCCGAATACTGTCGAGAGCCATCAACTGCTCAGTAGTTATTATAGTGCCTCAAGTGTACGAGCATACACAGAGGCACTCACTCGTCCCAACCTAGCCGCGCCCGATGTAACGCTGATGCGATTAGATCGGAGGTATGCTAGGATGCAGTGTCAGAAACACGGGGACAAACACAACACAGCCAGACCCGAAAACCAACAATTTGTGTTTTAGCACAAATGATGGCTCCGGCTGGGATTCGAACCCAGGACACACGGCGTAGAAGTCAGGTACTCTGACCACTAGGCCAAGCGGTCGTCAAAGAGACTTAAAACGTATTTAAATAAAACTATTTTTTACGGATTTTATCGCGTTTAATTTTGTACTATATATCCTCCTTTGTACTATTGGAATAGTCATAGTCATAGTCATATCGTTTATTGCTTCATGTGGTTTTAAAAGATGTTATTTACACGACATGAACCCTGTTAGGGCAATGCAAATTTTAAATAAAATGAGCATGTCTCAATTAAATAAAGACAAATTATTAAAAATGTCAACACAGAAGAAATTATTAAAAGTCCTGATGTCATAGTTAACCCGGAGTACCTTCAGCTTTTAATTATTATTTTTGGTCAGGACATCTGTCACCTCAGTCCTCCCGTGACCATGGGTGCTGCAAAGCGCTCGTAACGTCGGGTTATAAATAGTACAAAATTAAACGCGATAATATCCGTAAAAAATAGTTTTATTAGAATGTGTAGTATTCGCGTAAATATAAGAAAACTTTAAACGTAGCTTAGAACTGGATGTCAATTCATTATTAACTCGCTATCGTGTCTGTATGTCTGTTTTTTGTCTGTCGACTACAAATTTTTAATTGATTACATGCTAACTTAACATATTTAAAAAACATGGTTTATTAAAGTGGGTTACGTGTGTAGTCTGTGCCTCCTTTAATGGTAAAAAGGCTATATGTACGCATAATATTATTTGCTTACTTTTTGATTGTGTTTGCATGCTATCATTATTGGCGTTGCTGTATAACAACCATCAGAGTAATCTCTAGTTGCGGAGGGACGCTGCGTATCAGTAGAAATGAACCTCATTCAAGCGAGGACTAAAATAAAAGTGTAGGACAAGGAACTTTATTGTGATAACATAAACCAACAAACAAATTGAACAAATTGCACTTATCTAAGACAGCTGAGCGAGACGCAAATATCAACAGCGGCTCATTGTAACATTATAGGACAAGAACGCATAGAAACAAAAAAAAAATTAAAATGCAAATTATGATTACTTAATGTAAATAACAATGTCAATTAACTAATAAAACTTAAATTGTTCATTCAACGTCAATTTAATTATTTATTTATTAAGTTATAGAAACAGTCGTAATCTATTTCAAGACGCGACTTCTAAAATTCGATCGACAGTAAAATGACAGTTGTCTTTCACTGAAGATCTGCTGGACTGACGGAGACAAAACGAAAAGTACAATTTTGGTCTTGAATTGAATTTTCCCATCACCGTACACTTTCACGAGCACTTGCTGCATAATAAACTATCTACATTAAACATCAAAACTCAATATATATACAGAAATTACAAAATTCAATAAAAAACTACCGTCACTTTTCGAGTTGGCGCCAAAAGTCATTTATTTTAATGTCGTGAATGAAAAAATAAATAAAAATATACATACTTATCTATTGAGATTATTTATAGTCTGCTGTCTATATCGTTGGCGTCATTTTTATAAAAAAAGATAAAATAATATGTAATATGTATATTTTCATTATCTAGCATAACCATCATCACCATCATCATCATTTCAGCTAATCACTAATCAACTGCTTAACATAGGCCTCCCCCATAGATTGCTACAAAGTTTGTAGCTCTCATTTTGGGGGGAAATTTGATATAGTTGCCACGCTTGGCAGGCGGGTTGGCAACCGCAGTTTATTTATTCTGATGTTACAGGAAGACGCTGCTGCCCATATTCTGGTTTCAATTTGCCCTCTGTCGACTTTTACGACACCCACGGGATGAGATGGGCTGCAACTATATTATGTAATAATTTTTCATTATAAGAATTCAATCTTAACAACAAAAAAGCTTTGTATGTCAGACAGATATTGCTTGGTTTATTAACATTTAAAATAATATATTTTTTTTAAATAACATGTTACAGTTAATGTGAGGATAACGACCGTGTGCCATAATGGTCAGAATACTTGACTAACGTCGCAAATCTCGAGTTCTAATACCTGCCGACGGCAACAATTGTGCAAAAATACAAATCGTTTGGTTTTCGAGTCTGGTTGTGTTGTGCATGTGAAAGTTATATCTGTAAGACTCTTTCTTTTCGTTTTTTTTATGTTATAAAGATCAAAAATATTAAACCGTAGTGAAATACGGAAACGATGAGGGTATATCAATCAGTGAATTTAACCTGCTGATCGACATACGGGTATATATACAGTATACAGAATAATAACATCATGTCATACATACATACATAAGATTACGACTGTATCCCATAAGGGGTAGTCAGAGACTGGGCGCTCACTGCAAAAACAGATGACTGCCACAATCCACGTTTCACCAAAACAATATAATGCACTTGGTGTGATAGGTGGTGAGCCAATCGCCACCATGCGCTGCTGGGTGCACAGTGCAGTTTAATTCCTTACTCGCCTTTTACGAGATCCATTGGATGAGATGGAGTGGTAGTATTCTTTTAACGAGCCGCCACCACTCAGTTGTACATCATATCAAAAAAAATTATAAAACCATATTAGTAGTTTTATATAGCTTAATATAATTAGACATTAATGTGATAAGTAGATATTTCGAAACTTTCGAAAAAGCATACATTTTTTCAAAATTAAAACCTTCGTAAAAAATACCACTTGCTTATGGACTATGTGTAGTTACTAAAGAAGTCCAAGAGCTAGTCTTTCTATATTTTTGCCTGTTATCATTGTATCGTATTGTATTGTGTGTGTATGTGAGTGTACCGTATTGTCATACATTCATAACAATTCCATTCATTCGTAAACTAGCAACAATTTAAGTGGGATGTAGATTCTCGAAAACCACTGCATCGGTTTTTAAAATGCTTTAATGTTAGGAGGCCATACTATTGCAGTTATACATAGGCCTACTTTTTATTCTAAAAATACTTTTACAGAACGCTTCCTCGCTAAAGTATTTCTTTGGTGGATGATACAAATTTTGGATTACACAAGATTAAAATAGGTCGGCAGATAATATACGGAATTTTTACCGAAATGAAATGAAAATATCTTTATTGATTATAAAAAATAAAGCGTAACAGCACCATTTTGAGTAAATTGTACAGAACAAAACCGAATAATAATTGCATTGTGTAAGCAAAACGAAACTGACAACAGACCCAACGTATAAACTTAATATTAAACAAACACTTACTTAATATGTAATAATGTTCTACCAATCAACTGGCGCTTAAATTCTAAATTAATTTACTTGTAAAAGCGAAACGTTTTTTACCTACAATACTCAAAATGGCTGATGTCAATCTTCAACAATCATTACATAAATTTGTTTAACCGTTATTATTATTTACTAGCTGTGCCATGCGGTTTCACCCGATCGATGATATACGTATGTACTTGCCTATTCGATCATTTTGAGTTTTTAATATTTTTGCGCGGAATCCTAAATTTTTCTAAAACTAAAGTAGCCTAAGTTACCCGCTACAATATCAGCTATGTCAGTGAAAGTCCCGTCGAAATTGGTTCAGCCGCTTCGGAGATTTTTAAAAAGTAAAGTAAAGTTTCTGCCTATAAATGTCCCACTGCTGAGCACAGGCCTCCTCTCATTTCTGAGAGGGTTTTGGAGCTAGGAAGAATTCGCCACCGGGTCCGGTTAGCGGACTGCACGTCTTCGAAATATTTTTTTTATTTTATTTCTCAGACATGTAGGTTTCCTCACGATGTTTTCCTTCACCGCCGAGCACGTGGTAATTCAGCACTTAAAATTGCAATTAACAATTTTAGTGGTGCCGGCACCGGGAATCGACCCAGGCCACTCGCGTACTATAAAATTTAAAGCGTGCGCCTAACCCCTGAGCTACCTAGCCTACCCTAGCCACGGCTCAGACACATTGAATAAGGAAGGACATGATTTCGGCAATCGATTAACTAACTCTATAACAGTCACACTATCAGACACAAATATAGGCCTTGTGCAGGTATTTTTTGTGGTAGGTAAGGGGACGTGTATACTTTAATCACGTGAGGTTCGAACAGGGAGGGAGGGGGTCAAAAAAAGTCACGATGAGGGGGATGGGATAATGTGATAATCCTGTGTACTTTTATGTACAGTTAATTGAACTGAGCGACCCAATAATAAAAAATACACGTGATCCCGCGAGGGGGGAGGAGGGGAAGCCTAAAACCTGTCAATCACAAAGGTCGAGGGGGCCTAAAAAGTCTCACGTGGTTTAAAGAATGGCACCTGTGTGAAGAAACGAGCAAGTCGTTAACCAGATGATAAATGTCCTGCCCTTGACAGTTGTCACCCAGAATTTGGCTTAAAGTTCTGTGTCAACATCGGTTCTTAAGTCTCATATGCCGAGTGATTACACTAGCTCTCAGAGCCCTTCAAACCGAAACACAGTAATGTTCGCACACTACTGCTTCACGGCAGAATAACTAGCCCTGGGGTGGTACCTACCTAGACGGATTTCTGGACAGGAATCCTACCACCACCTACCTGCATTGATTTGATGCTTAAACTTTAATACTCGTAATATCAACTAAATAAAGTAATAATTTAATAATATTAAAATGAGTAACATTTTTATGATTATTTTGTAAACGACAAACGCCACAATTTTTACTGGATAACTTACCCACCGTCATTATTTCTCTTAATTTACTAATTCTCTTATTGTACTATATGTTATCCCATACGCAACTATTTTAGAAAGTAAAAGTCACAACGCTAACGTTATTTACAGATTGAACGAATAACAAAACCTTTTATTTGGCTATGTTACTTAATAACTAACTAATATTAATGCTATTTTAACTAACGGTAATCTATATACGTTTAATAAAATTATTTACCGAAAACGTAATCGGATTTGAGAGAAACGGTTCACGTGGAGCGGGATCATTGGCAGATAAGCCAAAAGTTATACGTAATTTTTTTGTACAATGAACCGGTCACAGAAGCGAAGCGAAGTAGAATCTCTTACTGTTGGGCAAGAAAGGTCCTCGAGTGGCAACCTCGTGCCGGAGAACGCAGTGAACGAGGAACTCCAATAAGATGGAGCGACAGTCTTTAATAATTGGACTAAATACTGTACTTAACTGTTATGTTATAGCTTATAACTCTGGTAGGTTTCGTGATCGGTGCTATTTTGGCGTACGAAACCCATTCATTGGTTAATGAAACCGATCACGAAGCCAGCAAGAGTTACACAGTAGACCTCCAGGACTGTGTTTTGTTACAATCTACCTATAAGTGGGACTTATTCTATCCCACATGGGGTGGTGTATAGTCAGCAGTGAACCTGTTATAGGCTGTTATGGTGTGGATGATACGAGTATATTGATTTTTCGATATGTATACTTCTCTTGTACGTATATAGGGTGTTTGGTATAGGGTCCGACAAAATTAATAGGCGTGTACGAGGGCCTATTTGGAGAATACAAGTTGGCCAAAAAAAATCCCTGACCCCCCATCCCTCAATTTTTTGTAAAGATTTTTTTGTGATTTTTCCAGTTTTCACCGAAATCGTACCTATTTACCACCATAACATTTGTAAAATCTGTTTTGGACCAGATGTTTTTACTTGAGTTTGGTCTCTGATACACCTTCAGGCCACGCAAAGCAAAATTAGATACAAATCAGAGCTAACTAACTGATTTAGAGCTCATAGAGTGAAAAAATGAAATAAATTTTACCTCAAAGTTCAACTTTCACAATGATCTAAAAAACCAAAATATGGTAAATAGGCGCGATTTCTGTGAAAATCGGAAAATTCACAAAAAAAATCTTAACAAAAATTGGGGATCAGGGAATTTTTTTGGTCAACTTGTATTCTCCAAATGGGCCCTCGAACACGCCTATTTGGTTTGTCGGACCCTCTACCAAACAGTTGTGTACAGGCACAACTTATGCAACAAAATTTACATTTAATATTAACGAAATATAATAATTAATTAATCTATATGCCTAACGCTATTAATTGGTAAAATCTTTACAATATCATTTACACTTTGTATTATTAAGAATTATAATTATTGTAATAGGAAATGCAGATGCAGCACACTTTTTATTTTAACTTAAACACAATTAGGTATAATTAGCAACGAAACACTTATAAAACTTAAACTAAATTATAACAGTATTTTCAGCATTAAAGTGGATTTTGTACAGTTCTGCTGATTACAGATTCAACTCGGCAACAAAGTTCAGTGCCAAGTGGGAGGACGAACACTCGGCGAGGGCTGCGGCGGCGGCTGTGGCGGTTGTGGTTGCGTGGAGGCGGAAGGTGCCAGACAGCGCCAGTATGGTGGTGTGTCGGCTGCTTGTGCCTGACATGCTGCGGCCAGTCCCGGCCAGCAGAAGCGGTACGCGTACCGCTTGCCGTGCACCTGATGCCAATTAATAATAAGAATAGATTTATTGCAGAAGAATATCCATATGGTAAAAAAGAAAAGTAAAGTAACAGCCCATTTATTTATGTTCACAGCACCCATGGTCACGGGAGGGTGGGTGCTGTAAAGCGCTCGAACGTCGGATTATAAATATTTTGTTTTTATTGTATACAGACGTACATTGACGAAACGAGCAGAACTTTCACCTGATGGTAAGTGTAACGTCCGCCCACAACAAATGTTGTGTCACCCAGAATACCTCTGTGTGACTCCACACTGCGCCCGTCACCCTGAGACATCAGTTCATAAGTCCCAAATGCCCAGTGATTACGCTAGCTCACAGTGTCCTTCAAACCGAAACACAGTAATGCTTGCACACTACTGCTTCACGGCAGAATAACTGACCCTGGGGTGGTACCTACCTAGACGGATTCCTGCATAGGAATCCTACCGCCAGTAAAAAAAAACAGTTAAAATTAAACGCGATAAAATCCGTAAAATACGAGTAACTTTCATTTAAATGTGTAGTTTTTGCGTAAATATAAGAAATTATTAGCCTATTAATGTCCCATTGATGAGCACAGCCCTCCTCGGAGCTATTTTTATTTTTTATTTTTTTTATTCGATTAAGTGTCAAGACGAGCAAAACGTTCACCTGATGGTAAGTGCAACGTTTGCCCATGACAGATACTGGGTTACTCAGAATATTTCTGTGTAGCACCACACTGCGCCCGTCACCTTGAGACATAAGTTCTTAAGTCTCATATGCCCAGTGATTACGCTAGCTCTCAGTGCCCTTCAGACCGAAACACAGTAATGTTTGCACACTACTGCTTCACGGCAGAATAACTGGCCCTGGGGTGGTACCTACCTAGACGGATTCCTGCATAGGAATCCTTCCACCAGTATTCTTACTCTGCACTTGCTAGCCCCTGTCTACCAAACATGTGATATTGTAATTAAATGCATTTTTACATCATCATCATCATCATTTCAGCCTATCACTAGACCACTGCTGAACATAGGCCTCCCCAATAGATTGCCGCAATAGTTTGTAGCTTTGCCGTAGTTGCCAGGATTGGCAGGCGGGTTGGTGTCCGCACTTTATTTATTCAGATGTTCCAGGAAGATGCTGCCCATCTTTTATTTTCGCTCTGTCGACTTTTACGACCACGGGATGAGACGAGGTGGTAGATTCTCTTAGGCCGCCATCGCCACTCTTACCTTGGTCATAATGTTCTTGTCATAGTAATAGCGGAGAGCACGCGATAGCTTGTCATAGTTCATGTTCGGCTTCTGCTTGCGGCGGCCCCAGCGGCGCGCGACCTCATCAGGGTCCGACAGGCGGAACTCGCCATCGCCCGGTGAACCCTGCGAACCGATAACTGTCAATTGTATCTTCCGTCGGAACACTTACCGGAAAGCCCATCTTTTAACATTTCAAATAGCCAATACCAATATGTGTCCGACAGATAAGAATAGCGCCTACCTCTTTTCTACCGAGGTGTCGTAGGAGGCGACTAAGAAATTGTACGGACAGCCTTTACTCGTTCGGAATAACACCATAATATGCAATGATGACACCCGGGCTATGTGAGTGGCATCTGCCTGCCTCTTATATGGGGAAAAAACATGACTGTATTTCAGAATGCTCTTGGAAGAAAGGAAGTAAATATTAGGGTGAAGTAACACCCTATAATGTCTCATTGTTGAGCAAAGGCCTCCTCTCATTTCTGAGAGGGTTTTCGAGCCGGGAAGAATCCGCCACGCTGTTCCAATGCGGGTTGGCGGTCTTCACGTCTTCGAAATATTTTTATTTCTCAGACATGCAGAACCCAGGACACTCGCGTACTGTGAAATTTAAAGCGAGCGCCCAGCCCCTGAGCTACCACGGCTCATTAGTGTAAGCGTTGTGTAATATTGAGACTTTTCTAAAGTTTTCAAGTAATATAAGGAATTTCGAAATTTATCTGCCGTCTTAAAGAAACAGACTAATTAAAAAAAATGTCTTTTAACTAGACAAAACTTTCCTGTGACTTGCGATGTTATATAAGGGTAATTTTTGATATAATGGTAAGTGCGACGTCTGCCTATAACAAATGCTGTATCACCCATATCATTTCTGGATATCATATTGCGCCCGTCACCTTCAGATATCAGTTTTTAAATCTTATACGCCCAGTGATGCTAGTGTAATCACTGGGCTCAGTGCCCTTCGGACCGAAACACAGTAATGTTTGCACACTTCTGCTTCAGGGCGGAATAACTGGCCCTGGGGTGGTACCCGTCTAGACGCATTCCTGCTTAGGAATCCTACCACCAGTAATGGATGGTTATTTTAAACCCATGATTTTGCTGTTATTGTGGGGAAGACCATACTCCATTTCAAACCGATGGTTGTTCTGAGAGCAAAGCATCTTTCAGATTGCCACCAAAGTATGTAGCTCTCATTTTCTGTATTTTGTCATAGGCAGACGTTGCACTTACCATCAGGTGAACAATTTGCTCATTCGTCACTTTATCCAATAAAAAAGAGTAATTTGAAGACTCACTTCCCAGCAGATCCCTGGCGCTCCAGCGGACAACTCCTCCAACAAAAACTGCCACAACTGGACTTGACCGCCGCTGCCGCCGGCCCGCGGACAGTTACTCAACGATGCGTAAGGCTCTTTAACAATGGGTAAAAAGACAATTATAATAAATGAAAACTAAATGTCATGAATACAATCATCATTCTGCAATCAATCCACTACGTGTCCAGTAGTGGCCTTACAACGTGAGAGAATCCATACTAGTATCATAAATGCAAAAGTGACTCTGTCTGCCTTTTCACCGCCTTTTCACTGCTCAACTGTTTTTTTTATTTGATAAAACGACGAGACGTGCAAAACGTTCACCTGATGGTAAGTAGAACGTCTGCCCATAACCGATGCCCATACTCAGAATATTTCTGTGTAGCACCACACTGTGCCTGTCACCCTGAGACATTAGTTCTTAAGTCTCATATGCCCAGTGATTACACTAGCTCTCAGTACCTACCATTCCAACCGAAACACAGTAATGTTTGCACACCGCATGACGGCAGAATAACTGGCCCTGCGGTGGTACCTACCTAGACGGATTCCTGCATAGGAATCCCACCACCGATCTTGGCGGAATTAGGTACAGATAGGTTGCGTCCTGGAAACGGACATAAGATATTTCATCCCGGAAAATCAACGGGGATTTTTAAAAAAAGCTAAACCCACGCCGATGAAGTCGTGGGCATTTGTGTGTTAGTCAGCTAGTACGCTATAATCACCAGACATAAAATGGTTATTTATTTTCAGAAACATTTCTTTATTTCAAACGTTGAACACTAGCACTGTATCGTGGGACATTGTACAATCACAAACTGTATATCGGCGGTAGCGGCTTAAGAGAATCTACCACCCCATCTCATCCCGTGGGTGTCGTAAAAGTCGACAGAGGGAAAATAAAAACCAGGAGATGGGCAGCGGCATCTTCCTGGAACATCTGAATAAATAAACTGCGGTTGCCAAACCGCCTGCCAAACGTATATATAGTAAACATCTCAGAAAACTTTCTTAGCCCGATTATGGACGTTTGCGAATATTTCTTGAGCTTCTCATGTGGCGACGTAGATGTCGCTACATATCCGATGTCCGTGGAAGGCCACAATTTTTTTTTAAACAACTTTTGCAACTTTTACGGGTTTGCTAGGGTGTGGAATCTAGCGCCACAACCATACGGCGAGTAAAGCGAAAACTTTCGAAGTGTGCATACGGTTAAGTGAGGCTAAATAGCGCCTGGCAAAATAAATAGCAGCGATTAGGTTGCAAGTGGTATAATAAATATATAAAACAGCAGGCGTTATGCGTCAGCGATCTTAAAATCTATTAATTTCTTTAAATGTGATGAAATGCGTACTATATTTACGTATTTACTGTTAGGTGTGCAATAGATTAAAATAGCACCTACCTCTTCCTACCGAGGTGTCGTAAGAGGCGACTAGGGTATCGTACGGACAGCCTTTATTTGTGCAGAACAACACCATAATATGCAATGCTGTCATTAAGCTAAGAACGCATTGGAGAGTAAGAATTTTTTGACTCTTATCAAAATGGCGGCGACCTGATTCGCTACCCGTCACGTCTCGTTTCCCACGGGGACGAAAAGTGAGAAAAGCCATGTAAAACTATCATGTGTACAGAATATAATAGTGCGGTAACCGTTAGCATAAACGAAGATTCTTTACCCTTATGTAAAGTATAAACTATAAGATCTGATGACGCGTAAGGTACAATGGGATACACACGGGACAATCACAGCATGACTGCACACCAAAACCAATAATTTGTGTGTTGTGTGTCCACAAATATTGACTTCGAAAGGCGTTCGAACACAAGATAGAACTCAAAAAGTTGCCATGACCGGTGTTATGTTATCAAGTTGTGCAGTAAAAATGGGTGTTCCTCAGGGATCGATACTTGGTACATTTCTGTCTTTGGTTTACATTAATGATCTACCATATTTGGTACAAAAAATGTCTGATATAGTTCTGTTTGCCGATGTTACATCATTGTTGTTTAAAGTTAACAGAAATGGACTGGAACAGCCCAATCAAACTCTAGATATTGTTTCCAAATGGTTTGCGGCAAACAATTTAGTTTTAAATGCAGGCAAAACAAAATGTTTACACTTTAAAATGTCTAAGTCATTAATTTACAGAATTCTAATCTTACGTTTGAAAATTCAACTGTATTCCTTAGTATCACTATTGATTCCAAGTTACAGTGGGGATCACACATTGATAAAACAGCTCCGAAATTAAGTTCTGCCATTTTTGCAATAAAAAATAATTAGAAAGCTGACTGATGAAGCTACTGCTACATTATTATATTTTGCGTACTTCCACAGTATTATGTCCTATGGTGTATGACTGTGGGGATCCGCAGCGGGATTGGAATCAATATTTATTTTGCAAAAACAAGCATTTCGGGCAATCTTTAACTTGGGATCTCGCGAGTCGCTACGCGAGACTTTTCCGTCGTTGTTTTACCAAAAAAATTACTGCATTCTGTTGAATGGGTCAAAATGACACGCTAGAGGTTTCTATGTTTAGGTTGGCTAAAACTAGAAAGTCTTTTCTTATAAGATGTATAATGTTTTATAATTAAATTCCTAAAAGTGTAACACAAAAATAGCACATGGATTTTAAAAAACTTATCAAGAAGACATTATTAGATAAAGCGTATTATAAAATATATGAGTATATAGAGGACAAGGACGTGCGGAAATAACTTATACTCTGCACTTGCAAAGCTCCTGGCTACTTAATTTGTGATGTAATTTTCTTTGTAATCTAAAAATGACATTATGTAATATGACATTGAAAAAAGAAAGACCCCAGAGTTTCTTACTGGTTCTTCTCTGAGAAGGTCATTTTTTGAACCGGTGTAGATTTTGACGTTTATTTAAACAAGAACAAGCTTTAAGCTTGAATAAAGAAATTTTGACTTTCACTTTGACAAGAACTGATGGAACTTCTTATTCTTAATTTCGGATTTAATTTTAAAATTAAATCAAAAACCGAGCGTACCACTGCAAGACTTCAAGATACAGTTAGCTCTTTCTCCGTAGATCGGACCAAAAATAATGATTAAAAGCTGACGGTACACCGGGTTAACCATGACATCGGAACATCAGTCAATTCAGTCCTCCCGTGATCATGGGTGCTGTAAAGCGCTCAAAGCATCGGGTTATAAATACTAAAAATTAAACGCGATAAAATCCGTAAAATTAGTTTCATTTAAATGTGTAGTATTCGCATAAATATAAGAAATCAGTTCCTAGTCGTTCAGGTAGGAACCACCGCAGTACCACCAGTTAATCTGCCGTCAAGTAGTGTACAAACGTTACTGTGTATCGGTTCCAAGGGCACAGATAGCTTGTGCAATCACTGGACAGTGTGGTAGCGGCTTAAGAGAATCTACCACCCCATCTCATCCCGTGGGTGTCGTAAAAGTCGACAGAGGGAACATAAAAACCAGGAGGTGGGCAGCAGCATCTTCCTGGAATATCTGAATAAATAAACTGCGTTTGCCAACCCGCCTGCCAAGCGTGGCAACTATGGCAAAATCCCCCCTCAAAATGAGAGCTTCAAAATTTTGTGGCAATCTATGGGGGAGGCCTATGTTCAGCAGTGGACTAGTGATAGGCTGAAACGACGACGACGAGGACTGAAATCAAGTCGACAGTCCGAATGGAGGCCCGCAGCCTCCCTTGGACGATCATTAGACGACTTGAAATCATTTTGAGATATTCTAAATCGCGCGAGCACGCAGCGAACGCGACAGTCCGAATTTCGAGGTTTTTGTAGGAGTTTATTCACGTATTTATGTTTGGGTCAAACCAAACCTGGCACGCGGGCCCCTGGCCCGTGAGCACAGTATCCGATGAAGCTGTAAAAGCCAAAAGAGGCTATCAGCAATTACATCACCGAAATTATATAATCACTGGACATATGAGACTTATGAGGGAGGTCTCAGAATTTGAAACAGAATTTGTCACGGGCAGACGTTGCACTTACCATCAGGTGAACGTTTGGCATCTCATCAATTTCTACCACAAAAAAGGCATCACGACCCAGCGGTCATGAAATGAAATGTAAGTTCTTCATTTTTCGACGCAAGATATATAATCTTCATTTGTCAAACAATCTACCGCCATTTCGTAATGAGGTTCCTCTGACGTAGAAGAAACAGGCGAAAGAAACTCCGTAGATATACTCTTTTTTTGTAAATCCTTTTTTATCTCAGTCAACATTACATTATAATTAAAATTACGAAAAACAGTGTCAAGGAAAACCAAAGCACGCTCCATTTTCAAATCTAAGACAAGATCTGGGCTGCAAACCACAATAAGACGGAGACCATTTACCTGGATACAATTGTTGTATCCGGCGGTGTTCGCTAGCGCTGAGCCACAGCATGGCACCACACCGCACTGCTCACTGAACACTCCACCAGCTTTTCCGCTTAAACTCATAATTTAACTACGAACTCACTTTCACATACTCTTCTCTACAAAGCTATTTTAAATCCTTCCATCTACGGTTGTCACATACAGTTTTCTATGCCTTTTATATATTTTCAAAAAATCTAATTTAATTTGTACGTCAATGAAAAACGGAAGCTGAAAATGCGGGCGGATGTGCGACCGGAAACGGACAAGTGACTGCGAAGGCAGCTCTAAGACGAGAGGGCGCCGCCCCACGTACCGCCCTCCGTGATGCATGTGAGAGGGCACGAAGTCACAGAGGATCTTTGTCACATATCATTGTAATCTAGTAGATTGATAAAATGAGATCTCGTAAGATATTCGTACGCAATTTCAAGAACCCTTTTCACGTGTTATGGTTTGTATAAATTACCCAAAATAAGCAAACTAGAGTTCAAACATTATCAGTAACCAATGTCATTGTCCCTTAGGCTACGTTTATTTATTTAAAGTATTACTTAATTTTTCCCGTGGATCCTCTTAGCAGCTAAATACTACTACAAATACCACACTAGGTACAATAGCTCTCAGTGCCCTACAAACCGAAACACAGCAATGTTTGCACACTACTGCTTCACGGCAGAATAACATAGATTACTGCATAGGAATCCTACCACCAGTATAAACATCAACTTACTTACCGCGGTAATTTTCCACTTAAATAAAATATCATCACCATCATCAATTCAGCCTATCACTAGTCCACTGCTGAACATATGTAGGCCGACCCCATAGATTGCAACAAAAGCTTGTAGCTCTCAATTTGAGAGGATTTTGCTATAGTTGCCACGCTTGGCGACCTCAGTTTATTTACACAGATGTTCCAGGAAGATGCTGCTTCCCATTACCTGGTTTTAATTTTGCCTCTGTTGACTTTTACGACACCAACGGGATGAGATGGGGTGGTAGATTTTCTTAAGCCACAAATAAAATATGCTTTTAACATTTGAGTCTGTAACACTATTAATTGTCATTGTTTTTTTTTTTATAAAGTGACGAAACGAGCAAAACGTTCACCTGATGGTAAGTGCAACATCTGCCCATAACAAGTGCTGTGTCGCGCAGAACATTTCTGTGTAACACCTCACTGTGCCCGTCACCCTGAGACATGGGTTCTTAAGTTTCATATGCCCAGTGATTGCGCTAGCTCACAGTGCGCTTCAAATCGAAACACATTAATGTTTGCACACTACTGCTTCACGACAGAATAACTGACCCTGGGGTGGTACCTACCAAGACGGATTCCTGCATAGGAATCCTACCACCAGTATAAAATTACATCTAACCCAACGATTTACATACGACGATTTAAATATTATCACGAGAGTGGAGGATGCGGGAAGTAAGGGTCTAATGAAATGTTATTGCCTCCGCGGAGTCGACCGCGGGTCATTGTAAATCCGACATTGTCTTTATGTTGAAGCCTTTGTAATACTTAGAGGTGCCTATATCATTGTAATAAATATTGTCGACTGCGGGCCCTAGTGGACAGAGTGCCTGACCACGTGCCGACCTCCACCTGGGTCCCGGGTTCGAATTCGATCGGAGCCAACATTTGTTCAAAAACACAAATTATTGGTTTTCGCGTCTGGTTGTGTCGTGCATGTGAAATGTATGTCTGTAAAACGCAACGAATATTCCGAACGATAATTTATTATATTTATTAAGCCTAATTATAAAATGTATAAAATGTTCGATTACTGCGCCTCCATACTCGTTAAGATGACCATCGACAACCACAACGTGGTGGTAAGATTCCTATACAGGAATCCGTCTAGGTAGGGACCACCCCGGGCCAGTTATTCTGCCGTGAAGCAGTAGTGTGCAAACATTACTGTGTATCGGTATAAGAGCACTGAGAGCTAGCGTAATCACTGGGCATCAATCACCTGATGGTAAGTGATCACAGCCGCCCATGAACACCTACAATACCAGAGGAATAGCAGATGCGTTGCCGGCCTTTGAGAAATAAATAGGCTCTTTTCTTGAAGGTCCCTAGGTCGTATCGGTCCGGAAAAACCGCTGACGGCAGCAGATTCCATGAAGTGCTTGTGCGTGGCAGAAAATTGCGCGAAAAACGCACTGTGCTGGAATGCCAACCATCAAGGTAGTGACGATGGAATTTTGCGCTGTGGCGCAATGTGCGATGGTGAAAATCAGCGGCTGGAACTAATCCGAACAATTCCTCGGAACACTCCCCATGCTAGATCCTATAAAAATGCAAAGGGATGCAACATCTCTTCGCAAAGCCAGTGGATCGAGCCGATCAGATATAAAATGGTCGTCGACGATTCGAGCCGCTCTTCGTTGAATGGGTGATAATTTCCCAAGTAAATCGCAATATAGGCGTGATAATTTTCGATAGCCGTGTGGTGGCGGCTCGTTAAAAGAATACTCCATCTCATCCAATGGATATCGTAAAAGGCGAGTAAGGAATTAAACTGCACTGTGCACCCAACAGCGCATGGTGGCGATGGGCTCACCACCTATCACACCAAGTGCATTTTATTGTTTTGGTGAAACGTGGATTGTGGCAGTCATCTGTTTTTGCAGTGAGTGCCCAGTCTCTGACAACCCCTTATGGGATACAGTCGTGATCTTATGTATGTATGTACGTATGTAAATTTTGTTATTTCATTACATATCCGTTAGTCTGTTCTGTGCGTTAGTAACTCTACATAAAGCGAGGCCACGCTGGGAGCTAAGCGGTAGCTTAGCCGCCGACGTAGTTCCTTTATATTTAATAGTCTGTGCGGAGGGGTAAGTTCGAGGGACGAGACTGTTTTGTCATAATACGATTAGCCAGTAGTATAGTACTAGAGAGTGTTTAAAAATAACTATAAACAAGGATTTCTTATATATCGTTAGTGCGTTTCACAGACATAAATTACACGACACAACCGGACCCGAAAACCAACAATCTGTGTTTTTGCACATTCGTTGGCTGCGGCTGGAATTCGAACCCAGGACCCACGGCGTAGGAGGAACAATCACCGCTAGACCAAAAGATTGTCATTATAAGTAACACTATTACATTTAGGATCAGGCGCCACTTTGCGGGTATCCATTATACTGAAGAAATGAAAGTTTATTAGCTAAGAAATTCTGCACTTCAACTTCTAATTTCATATTTGAGTAATAGAACGCAGACAGTAGTTATCAATACCAAGAGTTCTTCCGGATCAGCAGTATCTATGGGTGTCCCGCAGGGTTCGATTCTCAGCCCATTTCTATTTCTTATTTACATTAATGACTTACCTTACCTAGTAGGGGACAACCATGATATAGTGTTATTTGCTGATGATACATCTTTGATTTTTAAGATAAAACGTCAACTTTTATTATATGACGAGGTGAATAACGCTATTTCAAAATTAGTACATTGGTTTAACGTTAATAATTTGCTTTTAAACGGCAATAAAACAAAATGTATTAAATTCACAACACCAAATGTTAAACAATTAGATGTAAATGTGCTTGTGAATGGGGAAGAGTTGAGCCTTGTGGATACTGTCTTTCTTGGAATAACACTTGACGCAAAACTTCAATGGAGCCCCCATATATCTAAACTAGCAAGTAGACTTAGCTCTGCAGCTTATGCTGTAAAAAAATTAGGAATTTGACTAATGTTGAAACTGCTAGATTGGTTTATTTTAGTTATTTTCACAGCATAATGTCTTAAGGTATTTTGCTATGGGGAAATGCAACTGTAGAATTGATTTTTGTTTTGCAAAAGAGGGCCGTAAGAGCTATTTATAATCTTGGCTCTAAAGTGTCTCTTAGGAATAAATTTAAAGAAATTAATATCTTAACCTTGGCCTCTCAATATATATATGAAAACGTTTTGTATGTACACAAGAACATAAACCAGTTCACTAGAAAAAGTGATGTTCATAATGTGAATACCAGGAACAAGCACAAATTAATTATGCCAGTTACCCGACTTCACAGAGTCAGTAACTCTTTTATGGGGCAATGTATACGTTTTTACAACAAAATTCCAGAAAGTGCTAAAAGTCTTTCAATCAAAAAGTTTAAATTTTATATTAAACAACTTCATAAAAAGGGTTATTATAATATAAAAGAATACATAGATGATGATAACCCCTGGGAATGAGGTGATCGCCGCCAAGCCATTTCTACATCTTTATAATACTGCTGTTATTGTACATTATTTTAAAATAGACTTAAAAAAAAACCCGCTGGGTTTCTTACTGGTTCTTCCCAGGACAGAGGCATTTTGCGAACCAGTGTAGTTTAAAAAAAGAAAAAAAAATGATTTTCAATAAGTATTATGTAAATAATCTATATTGAATAAAAATATCTTCTATTCTATTCTATTCTAAGATCCGCCAGCAGATACCTTCCACCACTACAACACTACCGCTAGGCAATACACACCACTTAAGTCGAGAACACGACACGCGTCTCACTTTCTCAAAAAAGTTACTAAGTGATATTGACTCTAGGAAGAGTCAATATCACTTGAATAATGCCTGGACGGCAGGCTGCCGCCGAGTGACTGTATATCGTAGAGTCAAATTATTTCCTTCACTATTTTATTACACACGGAGCATAAGACGAATCAGCAGTCTAGTATAATTTAATGAACGCTCCTTTATAACAGTAACTGATCACATTTACTAGTAGTCAGAGCGCCATCAGCCAATGGGCCCGGGAGGGCCGATTATCGACCACGGTATAATAACCGAATACTGTTGTAAGTTGGCTTGGCATTAGGTAAACAAATCGAACCTCTTAGGAGTGGGGGGGGGGGGTAGCTGACCCTCCCTGCTCCCCATTGGCGACGCCATTGCTATCTACTATCTATTTAGTAGAAACTAAGACAGACGAAGACTCAGACATTAAGAAAGTCCTGGAAAAAGTATTCGCAGTCACCTGTTGTATAAAAATTGACATCGACTCTGTTTCCAAATATACAAACATGCATACAGTCACGCCTTTTTCCCATATAAGGGGTAGGCAGAGGCCACTCACGTAGCCCAACTTCACGAGCCCATGTATCTCAACTTATTAAGTTGCTTCTGAGCGCGGCGTCACGCAAGCCCCACGTCGTCTATAATTTGCATGTACGCACATCCTTTCGCCTGTTATTTTTTCGGGACAAACTTATTTGTGGAATTAACCAAATTGGAAGCAAGTTCTGCAGAAACTGACAACGTCTAAAAAACACGAAATACAATTGTGTAGAAATATCTGCAGGTTCATTAAAGTTATGTAACGAAGCTGTTTCTGTCCGGTCCTAAATTACAAAATGTTGATATTTAACGTTATTTACGATGTCGCAACTCGGATGATCTCAGACACTAGTCTCGGACTGCGAGGCCGTCCCTTTCATTTTACTAACCGCAGCCAGCGTTTCTAAGAAACCCTTGGGCGTTTGGTGTATGGCGCAAATCGCAGGCGTTTCGCGTTAAATCGTCGCGTTGCTTCAATAAGAAAGTGCCGACATAATCGATGAAAAAATACTACGAAAGGAATGCCAACGAGAGAACAGTAATGGGGCTCATTTGTAAAAATATAGGTTTACAGCCGTGTGGTGGCGGCTCGTTAAAAGAATACTACCACTCCATCTCATCCAATGGATCTCGTAAAAGGCGAGTAAGGATTTAAACTGCACTGTGCACCCAACAGCGCATAGTGGCGATAGGCTCACCACAATCACATGGATGATGGGATTCCCATCATCACAACAACGTAAACCAAAATCAAATATATCACCTACACGAAATTCACTTTTTAATAAAAATAGAATAATTAAAATCGGTTCATAAACAAAAATGTTGTTCCCAAACATACATAAAAATAAAATATAAGCAGACAAAGTGAGAACATTTTCTAGAACCTCGGTATTTTGTGGTTAGTTAAAAACTTTAAGAAAACTTAGAGTTAGAGATTTCTTAGATTATTGATTACAATAATCATCTATCTACTAGTTAATCTCGAGAGAATTTGTTTACGCCCATACTACACATTTAATAAAACAAATTTACGAATCTTATCATGTTTTATTTATAAACAGTTATAAATAATACATAATACGATTCGAGCGACGGGAGGGCTTGGGTGTTAGACGTCCTGATGTCGTAGTTAATCCAGGCGACTAGATGGGCAGCAGCATCTTCCTGGAACATCTTAATAAATAAACTGCGGTTGCCAACCCGCCTATCAAGCGTGGCAACTATGGCGAG
Organism: Luehdorfia chinensis; assembly: GCA_019845155.1. Lineage (NCBI taxonomy): Eukaryota > Metazoa > Arthropoda > Insecta > Lepidoptera > Papilionidae > Luehdorfia > Luehdorfia chinensis. The sequence continues at coordinate 1,629,358 of JAHVAK010000630.1, read as the reverse complement.
ATTCCCCCAAAATGAGAGCTACAAACTTTTGCGGCAATCTATGGGGGAGGCCTATGTTCAGCAGTGTACTTGTTATAGTCTGAAATGATAATGAAGATGAACGCATCGATATATATAGTTCCCATCGATGTCCGATAAATAATTTTTTTTTTTTAATTATTGTGAACGCCAATAGCTTAATGGTTAAGGGTACGGACTTGCGAAACGTGACGTCGCAGGATCGAGCCCGCCATTTGACTATTATCGTGAACCATCTCCTAGCACAAACTTTTAAGCTTCGTTGGAGTGGTAAACAGGGAATATTAGTAATGTTAATTTCTTAAAAAAAAACTTAAATTCCAAATCCGACTTTATGTGGTCATCAAGTTAGATTATTAAGAACTAGCTGATGTCCGCGACTTTGTCCGCATTGATATAGGTTTTTGAATATCCCGTTAGAGCTATTTGATTTTCCGGGATAAAAAGTATCCTATGTCTGTCTCCTGGATGCAAGATATCTTTGTGCCGAATTCCGTTAAGTTCGGTTCAATGGTTGAGCCATGAAAAGGTAACGAACAGACAGGGGGACAGAGAGTTACTTTCGCATTTATAATATTAAGTATGGATTTTACCTTAAACGTAGCTTTAATGTAATATATTACTAAAGATCGGACTTTTGGGTGCTATTGACAAAATATGTCATCAAAAGTATGGATACGACCAAAAAAATTCCGGGCAAAATTCCGTGTCTCGGAATTACATATATAAATGGGATATCGAATATGGATGAATGTCGGAATCACGAGTACGACTATTATGTAAAGAATGGAAAGACTAAAAAATTATTGCCAATACAGTAGTAACAATAGGTATACTTAATAGTTTTCTAGGTATTTTTGTTTTTGTTTTTTTTTTTGTTTTTAAAAAAACGAAGCCCCACAGTAGGATTTTCTCCTGTATCGTTGGTGCGTTTTACAAACATACATTTGACATGCACAACACAACCAGACCCGAAAAGCAACAATTTGTGTTTTTGCACAAATGTTGCCTCCGGCTGGGAATCGAACCCAGGACCGGTGGCGCAGAAGTCAGGTACGCTAACCACTACGCCATGCGGTCGACGATTTTGCAAGAGATAAGCAATTTTTATGGCTGTCGTCAAAAGGTTCCTTTTGTTAAATTTTGGGTACCTATTTATACTTATTTTTAACTTAAAATTGTGAGGTGATTTATGAAAAAAACTTTATGCTTTAAATTCTAAAATATTCTAAAATATTACAATATCTAAACATTTTTGAAATATCGGGATTACGGAATTTCCGATTCCGGAAAGTCATATCCATGTTTTGACAACGTCTAAAATAGCACCCAATCGACGATCTATATATAACAACATAAGATAAATTTAAAGTTTTCTATTTTTTAAATATGTTTATATGATAATTGTTTCGCATTCCCGCTAACTTTTATGTCTTAAATCCCGCGTAAACTTCAAGAAGGAGGGCGAAGGCGGAGCGCTGCGGGAGGCGCCCGCTAAAGCTCCGCCTATGGGATAGTACGCGGGGGGACCCCACTTGACCTAAGAAATAACAACTTGATTTCTAGGAATTACCTCGCGAGGAAATAAGTCCACAGACACAAAATGTTGACAAACAACTATAACAACAATAGAAGAGAATAGAATATTTTAACACGCTTTTAATAGTTTGATACTTTATGTACATCTGTATGAATATAAAATATTTTTTTATTTATTCTTCACCCACTTCCAGACGTGCCAATAATTCGATATTTTGGTCACGTATTATAACCGATAACAAAATTTGAATTTCATGACTATCTGGTTCCAGCCGTGTGGTAGCGACTTAAAAGAATCTACCACCCCATCTCATCCCGTAGGTGTCGTAAAAGACGGGAAAATGAAAATCAGGAGATGCGTAGCAGCGTCTCCCGGAACATCTGAATAAATAAACTGTGGTGCAAACCCGCTTGCAAAGCGTGGCAACTATGGCAGAATCCCTCCAAAATTAGAGCTAAAAACTATTGGGCAGGACTGTTTTCAGCAGTGGATTAGTGATAGGCTGAAATGATGATGATGATGATGATGTTGAACCTGCAATTCTCACCAGAATAATTGCTGTCCAAACAAGTTTCGATCAGTTTTTTTTAACTATAATTTTATTACCAATGCAGATTTTTACATGACACTTATTGAAAGTCATTTTCGAAGCATTCGAAAAATGCCCCTGTCCTGGAAAGAACCAATAAGAAACCTTTCGAACTCTTTTTTTTTAATCGTTTTAAAAATTACAATAGTGTATTAAACATAAAGATGTAAAAATACCGAGGCATAATGATTTCTTATATATAAACGAACACTTCACATTTAAATGAAATCGAACCGAACCAAAAATAATAATTAAAAGCTGGAGGTACTCCGGGTTAACTACGACATGCACTGGTGGTAGGATTCCTATGCAGGAATCCGTCTAGGTAGGTACCACCCCAGGGCCTGTTATTCTGCTGTGAAGCGGTAGTGCACAAACATTACTGTGTTTCGGTTTGAAGGGCACTGAGAACTAGCGTAATCACTGAGCATATGAGACTTAAGAACTGATGTCTCAAAGTGACGGGCGCAGTGTGGTGTCACACAGAAATATTCTGAGTAACACGGCATCTGTTATGGGCAGACGTTGCACTTACCATCAGGTGAACGTTTTGCTAGTCGCGTCACAAAAAGTCATCAGGACATCTGTCACCTCAGTCAACCCGTGACCATGGGTGCTGTAAAGCACTTGAAACGTCGGGTTATAAATAGTTAAATTAAACGCGATAAAATCCGTAAAATTAGTTTCATGTAAATACCGAGGCAGCCATCATTTCATTCACCATTTCAATGGTTAATATAATCTTTATATTCTTTAATATACCTTTTAAAAAGTCTGCTCGTTCTCGCATTTTGTTGTAAAAATTGCCTTATAAAAGTGTTACCTCTTTAAGTCGGGTAACTGGCACTATTAGTTTATGCTTCTTCCTGGTATTGAAATTATGAACATAACTTTGTTTTTTTTTGTGTTTTTGATTTAAGTTTTTGATTGATTAAGTTTTTTATGTACATACAACGTTTTCATACATTTTTTTATTGGATAAAGTGATGAAACGAGCAAAACGTTCACCTGATGGTAAGTGCAACGTCTGCCCAAATGCTGTGCCACCCAGGAAATTTCTGTGTGACACCACACATTGCCCATCACTCTGAGACATAAGTTCTTAAGTCTGATATGCCCAGTGATTACGCTAGCTCACAGCGCCCTTCAAACCGAAGCACAGTAATGTTTGCACACTACTGCTTCACGGCAGAATAACTGGCCCTGGGGTGGTACCCACCTAGACGGATGCAGGAGGCATAGGAATCCTACCACCTGAGATCCTATCCTACCTACCCTGCGGTGATGGCGAGCTAGCGTAATCACTGGGCATATGAGACTTAGGAACTGATGTCCCGGGGTGACGGGCGCACTGGAGTGTCACACAGAAATGTTCTGGATGACGTACCATTTGTTATGGGTAGACGTTGCAGTTTACATCAAGTGAACGTTTTGCTCGTTTCGTCACTCTATCCAATAAAAAAATACAGTCTACATACAGTGTTTCCTATTATATTTATATTTTCGATTTCGTCCAAATCTTCGATTTCTTCGTAGATTTTGCTTTTATTAGCTCGACAACAAGATTAAAAACAATAATTGACGCCATATTTAAAAGATGTGTTGTCTAAATCCAAACCAAAGAATTTATTTCATACTTTAGTTACTATAAGCCACTCGTTGCATTTGTTGGAATTGAAAACTGGGAGTCTGTGTAATGTGTAATATAATATATTTAGAATAAAATGTAAAATATTTTTTAAATTGGTAACTATATTATAATAAATAAACCCTACAATTGTCCTACTCCCGATACTCTGCATTCGTCTCATTCTCTCGTAGTTTTCTTTACGTTTCACTTCTATCACGTGTGAAGTACACGTTTTTATTTTTGTAATATTTACCCGTGCAGGGAAGGCAAAGGGATCTTAGCTCATACAGCCATTAACGTGATCAAAATGTTTTTTTATTATTTTGCAATCTGTGCACCTATGTGGAACATTACCTTTCAAATTATATAAGTTTAATTTCACTACTTTTATAATAAATACTAGTAAAATGTACTTAAATATTCGATGTTCACGTATTAATACAATGATTAGTAATTCTAATATCGAATGTATGTGTGAATGTAGAGTATCCGAGGTCTATCTCGAGGCGGAACAGGTGGTCCGCATTCCCGCGGTGAGTCAGCGCGCGGAATGTGAAAGCCCGGACTCCGCAGCGGTTCCCAGGCCGCTGGTACTCGGACGCGTGCCCAGCTAGCGGCTAGGAACACTAAGCGCGGATTGAATCTTGAGACAACGGTGTGCATAAAACTGCCAGTCATATTAAATAGACAGACATAGACATAGATTTTATTCGACGTACACAATACAGAAACCACACAGAGAATGCAAATAAAAAAAATATACAGTACAATAAAAAAGAAGAAAGAAACAAGATCTGTAAAACACTGGACACAATAGTGACGCTTTATTGTGAAGTCGAAATGGATCCACTCAGCAAAGACTGCTGGGGAAAGAACACAGCGCTGGTTTTCAGTGGAGCCACTACGTAAGTAAAGAGAGAACGCACGTACGTGTCTGTGTGTAAAAAATACTGGTGGTAGGATTCCTATGCAGGAACCACCCCAGGGCCAGTTATTCTGCCGTGAAGCAGTAGTGTGCCAACATTACTGTGTTTCGGTTTGAAGGGCACTGTGAGCTAGCGTAATCACAGGGCATATGAAACTTAAGAACTGATGTCTCAGGGTGATGGGCACAGTGAGGTGTCACACAGAAATGTTCTGGGTGACACAGCATTTGTTATGGGCAGATGTTGCACGTACCATCAGGTGAACGTTTTGTCATCTCGTTTCATCAGTCATCAGTCTCGTTTCATCACTTTATACAATAAAATAAAATCAAGTAAGTGAACAAATGATAAAAATAATATATATATATATGTATATATATATATATATATATATATATATATATATATATATATATATATATATATATATATATATATATATATATATATATATATATATATATATATATATATATATATATATATATATATGACAATATAGGACAAATATGAGTGGTAATAAGACATCGAATATAGTAAGAACTTAAAAAAATTCAATAAATATCAATAAAACATATCTGATGAAATATAATTAATGTTTTGCCCGACACATTCAATGGATTCAATGGAAAAATATGGAAAATATATATGTATATATATAATAAATAATTATATTAAGAGCACATGTAAGTTTTCCTTTAAAACAGATTAGTTCTTTATTTGTTAATTGAGTAGAGAAAGGGCAGTGTTACGAATGAGCTGAATGAAACTGAAGATGCACTGATCTCTATATAACTGGATCCAATCGTTTACAATTGCTATAATTTGATGCATATACCAGCGCCACCAAATGACTTGACAGAACTTGAAAGTGTAAAACAGCGCATGTGCGATGGTAAAAGAATAGAATAGAATAGAATATTTTTTTATTCAATATAGATTATTTACATAATACATATTGAACGTCTTTTTTTTTAAACTACACTGGTTCGCAAAGAAATGCCTCTGTCCTGGGAAGAACCAGTAAGAAACCCAGCGGCATTATTTTGTTCAGTCATTTTAAATATACAATTACAGCAGTTTAATAAATATGTAGAAATAGCTTGGCAGCGATCACCTCATTCCCAGGGGTTAAATCCATCCATGTATTCCTTAATATTATAATAACCATTCTTAAAAAGTCTTTGTTTAACAAATAGTTTGAACTTTTTTATTGAAAGACTGTGCACTTTCTGGGATTATGTTGTAAAAACGTATACATTGCCCCATGAAAGTGTTACTGACTCTGTGAAGTCGGGTAACTGGCGTAATTAATTTGTGCTTGTTCCTGGTATTCACATTATGAACATCACTTTTTTTATTAAAGTGATTAATATTCTTATGTACATACATAACGTTTTCATATACATATACAGAGTGGCATTCGAATTAAATATTCCCGCAAGCGCACAATTGTCATATTTAGTAGCTATCTATTCATTTGGCGGCGCTAAAGTACGCTTCAATATAGTATATATAATAGATATAATAGAGCATCCTTATAGTATATATAATAGAGCATCCTTACTCCATAAGGATGCTCTATCCAGTTACATAGAGATCAGAGAGAAGATAGGCTAGGCATAGTTAATAGAATCAGGCGATACTTTGCCTAAATCCATTATCCAGGAAAGAAAGTCAATTTGCTAAGATGCGCATGCAAACTTTAAAATGGTGTCGATTTCCTAGTTTTTTAAGAGTATCGCCCCCTCTCCGTCAATAGCGTGCACAATATAAACTAATACCGCCATCGGGAGCCGGCATCGGATACTCTCCACCACTACAACACACCACTAAAGTCGAAATACGACACGTGTTTCACCCCAAAACCAGGCATGAGGTGACACACTTGTCGTTTCCTCGTCAATGTCACTTGATAATGCCTCGTTTTGACAATACACCACTTTGAATTTTACATGCGGATCTTAGCAAATTAACTTTCATTCAATACAGCTTCTTTTAAATTCTTAAGCTGGGTCGGGACTGGTTCAGAAACGACGGAACGTGTGGACACCATGGCTCATCTAATGACCGGTGCGCGGGTTGATTGATTATGTGAAAAAAATTGCAGTGGCGATAACCGGCGGCATGAGATGTTCCACTTGTAGTAAACGCTTCTCGTGAGGGAGGTGACCTCATATTGCAGCAGCAAAGTAAAGATCCCTTACCACCCACACAACGTTGCATTATAAGTACACTAACCAGCCCATGCGAATGTTTTGCATGGTATCGTGATCATGAACTAATGACGCCATCTAGCTTCTAATTTGCTATAACTCTAAAGAACATTAATTATTAGATATACAAAATAATTTTTACAGTGAATGCCCATAATTTGTTAACGCACTTTTGAGAATCTGCACAGAAGACTTTCTTAGCCAATACGTTCGGAATATACAGAAACTATGATATAATTTTTTATATTATATATATAATTTTTCCGTGTGGGCCGTGTGGTGGCGGCTCGTTAAAAGAATACTACCACTCCATCTCATCCAATGGATCTCGTAAAAGGCGAGTAAGGAATTAAACTGCACTGTGCACCCAACGGCGCATGGTGGCGATGGGCTCACCACCTATCACACCAAGTGCATTATATTGTTTTGGTGAAACGTGGATTGTGGCAGTCATCTGTTTTTGCAGTGAGTGCCCAGTCTCTGACTACTCCTTATGGGATACAGTCGTGATCTTATGTATGTATGTTGTAATGACACTCGGAACTTGGCATTGAGAAGTTATGTGCAGCACCGCATTAGGGTAGATTTTGACATTCATAAGAGCTTTATACGAATGAATAAAAGTAAGTTACTTTGCTAAGATCCGCATGCAAAATATAAAAATGGTGTATATTACCTAGTTTTTTGAAGTGCACCACCCGCCCTCCCTCAGTAGCGTGCACAAGCAAACTAACACCGCCACCAGGAACCGCCACCAGGTACCCTCCACCAACCACTACAATACCACCACTAGATAATATACACCACTGAAGTCGAGAACACGACACGTGTTTCGCCCCAAAACGAGGCATTATCAAGCGTAATAGACTCTACGACAGACGGCCGCCGAGTGAGCGGCGCGGTCAAAGAGCTGCCTATTTATACTACAGGTGACGCAAACGGCCCCCACCTACGACATTGCGATTACAATATCGTGATAGCGACCGCTTGCTCACACAATCCACCACCCGAATTACATAAGCAGCCGTTTGCGACCGAATTGATAGCAAACGACTACTTAGAGTATATTTAAACTTTAAGTACTGGATTTAAAGATATTTAAAAGTGGTGAATTCGAGACGTTTGTTTGTTCATTCAGCAGTGCAATGTTATTATTTTTATTTTTAATTATTTCTAATTGTTCCAGCACACACAGCCGAAGCCCCTTGTCGCAAATATGTAGGACTTTAAATGTGTGGTCGCTAGTCAGGTTATGCCCAGTTTCCAAAAGATGTTTTGCGAAGTGTGATCTGTCGGGATTGCAATTTCTGTACGCGGCCAAATGCTCCTTGTATCGGGTATCGAAATTGCGACCAGTCTGACCCACGTAAACGGCGCTGCATTCACTGCAAACAAGTCTATAAACGCCGGATTTTTGGCGTTCATCAATTTTGTCTTTGACGTTACAAGCCCCACTCAGCGAATTGCTTGTCCTGAACGCAACGTAAATATCGTTACGCCTAAGAGTCCTTGCTATTCTCTCAGATACAGGACCCAAGTAGGTCAAACTGCTCACATATCGTCGAACACTTCGGGATGTAGCCGCGTACAGATCTTTGCGTACTATATGAATTTGTTTCTTTTTTATAATGGTGTTAATAATATTTTTTTTTTTTTTTTTTAAAAATAACGATATTTACGTTGCGTTCAGGACAAGCAATTCGCTGAGTGGGGCTTGTAACGTCAAAGACAAAATTGATGAACGCCAAAAATCCGGCGTTTATAGACTTGTTTGCAGTGAATGCAGCGCCGTTTACGTGGGTCAGACTGGTCGCAATTTCGATACCCGATACAAGGAGCATTTGGCCGCGTACAGAAATTGCAATCCCGACAGATCACACTTCGCAAAACATCTTTTGGAAACTGGGCATAACCTGACTAGCGACCACACATTTAAAGTCCTACATATTTGCGACAAGGGGCTTCGGCTGTGTGTGCTGGAACAATTAGAAATAATTAAAAATAAAAATAATAACATTGCACTGCTGAATGAACAAACAAACGTCTCGAATTCACCACTTTTAAATATCTTTAAATCCAGTACTTAAAGTTTAAATATACTCTAAGTAGTCGTTTGCTATCAATTCGGTCGCAAACGGCTGCTTATGTAATTCGGGTGGTGGATTGTGTGAGCAAGCGGTCGCTATCACGATATTGTAATCGCAATGTCGTAGGTGGGGGCCGTTTGCGTCACCTGTAGTATAAATAGGCAGCTCTTTGACCGCGCCGCTCACTCGGCGGCCGTCTGTCGTAGAGTCTATTACGCTTGATAATGCCTCGTTTTGGGGCGAAACACGTGTCGTGTTCTCGACTTCAGTGGTGTATATTATCTAGTGGTGGTATTGTAGTGGTTGGTGGAGGGTACCTGGTGGCGGTTCCTGGTGGCGGTGTTAGTTTGCTTGTGCACGCTACTGAGGGAGGGCGGGTGGTGCACTTCAAAAAACTAGGTAATATACACCATTTTTATATTTTGCATGCGGATCTTAGCAAAGTAACTTACTTTTATTCATTATAATGGATTTCCGCAAAGTAACGCCTGATTCTATTAACTATAGCTTTATACGAGCCTAAACTGACGAAAGAAATTTTTGATTTTGACTTTGTATTGCACTACCACACACCCTATACTTCACCTAAGTGCCTTTAAAACCGAGACACACGACTGCTGGACGGCAGATCATTGGAGCAGCGTGGCGATCTCTTCTCGGCTCCAAAACCCTCTCAAAGCTTGGCAGTGGGATATTTATAGACTGTTACTTTACTTTTTACTCTAATAGTATCTCGAATGGCACTATAATGATACCTATCTAGACGGATTTCCTACACACGACCACCAACCACTGGTATTGTATGGAGTGATATTGATTTTTAATATAACGTTTTGTTATAGAGTGAGTAAGATTTAATTCGGAGTCCGCGGGGACATCACTAAGCCCGGGTCGACGCGGAGCGCGGCGCAAAGCCCGCATTGACTTGCTAATGTGCACCCGCTGTGAGGGGACCTACTATTGAACCCTGTGTTAATGTAGTTTTTTTTTAATTTCTCTCGATACAACATACCCAACAATGGTCACAAATAATTTTCCTGTATCGATCTTATTGGCAGTTAGTGAACAATCGGATGAAAGAGCCTCCACTAAGTGTAGGAGTTAGGAGTTTTTACTGGTGGTAGGATTGCTATGCAAGAATCCGTCTAGGTAGGTACCAGGCCAGTTATTCTGCCGTGAAACAGTGGTGTGCAAACACTACTGTGTTTCGGTCTTAAGCGCATTGAGAGCTAGTGTAATCACTGGGCATATGAGACTTAAGAACTGATGTCTTAGGATGACGCTTGCAGTGTGTACACGTGTACACGGGAATGATCCGGGTGACACATAATTTTTTTTGGGCAGACGTTGCACTTACCATCAGGTGAACGTTTTGCTCGTCTCGTCACTTTATCCAATAAAAAAAACACTACTACTTTTTTGTATGGATTCTAAGTCAAATGATGACCTAATCGCTCTTAATATAAAAGTTACAGATAAAATTAAAATTAATTAAATAAATAACAAAAATTCTACTCTTCGTTGCGTGGTGAACCAATGGTAGGGGTCGAAAGGTAATATATCAGCGAGGGCACGCGCCGACACGGGGGCGAAGTCTCCGGGTGAAGTGATATCAAACTGGCAATGATTCTTTACTTCCACCAGGTCTTCTGCGCTCGGTTATTTATGGATGTCATATATAAACATTCGGGGTTAAATAGGATTATTTTTTATTTAACTGAACTAGAAGTTATTGCTTTTTTGTTGAGAGTACTGTTGCAGACATTTTGTTACGTTTTTTTTTATGAAAGAAAGTGCCGAGACATACAAATCGTTAACCTGATGGAAAGCGGAACGCCCACAAAAGTGCTGTGTCACCAAAAACAATTCTGTGGCATAAGAGTTCTTAAGTCTCAGTTATTACTACTGTTTGACATATCTGACACTGCGGAGGCATCTACCTAGACGAAATCCTGCATAGGAATCCCTATCAGCAAGAAAATGTATTATTTACTTGTGTACACATTACACCGACGTGTGGTGGCGGCTCAAGAGAATCTACCACCTCTCATCCCGTGGGTGTGGTAAAAGTCGACATAGGGAAAATAAAAACCAGGAGATGGGCAGCAGCATCTTCCTGGAAGGTCAGATAAAATAAACTGCGGTTGCCAACCCGCCTACCAAGCGTGGCAAGTATGACAAAATCCCCCCAAAATGAGAGCTACTAACTTTTGCGGCAATCTTTGTATGAAGCCTATGTTCAGCAGTGGACTATAGTAAAGTAGCGGTGGTGATAGACTGAAATGATGATGATGATGATACACATTAAGTTAAAGGTTACAATTTCACCTCCGTTTAGTTAACCCTGGATGAAGAAAAATTTTAATAGGTTTTAAAATAAAATTAAAAGACGCCTTTTCGTATACCTGAATAAAACTATTGATTATGTGGATATAAGCCAACGATATTTAAAGAATGTGCGAATATGGTACTACGAGCTGCCTTACATTAGATAAAAGCGTATTTATATTTTCTTGTAAGAACAGGATTTTTATTTTCATAAAGTAACGAAAGGAAGGAAGGTAAGTTACTTTGCTAAGATTCTTTGCTATGATTCCGCCGAGTCTTACTCGACGGCCGTCTGTCGTAGAGTCTATGACGCTTGATAATGCCTCGTTTTGGGGCGAAACACGTGTCGTGTTCCCGACTTCAGTGGTGTATATTATCTAGTGGTAGTATTGTAGTAGTTGGTGGAGGGTACCTGGTGGCGGTGTTAGTTTGCTTGTGCACGCTACTGAGGGAGGGCGGGCGGTGCTCTTCAATAAACTAGGTAATATACACCATTTTTATATTTTGCATGCGGATCTTAGCAAAGTAACTTACCTTCCTTTATTATAATGGATTTCCGCAAAGTAACGCCTGATTCTATTAACTATAGTAACGAAAGGAGCAAAACCGGACAGCAAGTGTAACGTCAGCCCATAAAATGCTGTGTTACCCAGAACATTTCTGTGTGACACCATAATGAGCCCGGCACCCTGAGACATCAGTTCTCTAGTATCATATGCATAGTGATTACACTACCTCACAGTGCCCTTCAAACCGAAATATAGTAATGTTTGCACACTACTGCTTAACGGCAGAATAACTAGCCCGGCGGTGGTACCTACCTAGACGGACTCCTGCATAGGAATCTTACTACCAGCAGATAGATACCAGTAGATAGAATTGAAATCGAGCAAAAACAACATACATACATACATAGGGTAGGCAGGGACCGCATCTTTCCACTTGCTACGATCCTGACACACATCTTTCGCTTCTTTTACTTTTATTTCCTTTTTCATACACGCTCGTCGTTTCCGTGTACTTTTAATGTGACCTTTTCTCAAAAGTTCTCCGATCTGATCGTGATACGTACGCCTAGGTCGACCCTTACCGGCTTTTCCATTCACACTTGCCTCATAAATCTGTTTCATCAATCTACTTTCATTCATCATCTCTAAGTGTTCAAACCATCTTAGCAACCCTTCCTCTATCTTTGTCACTACATCTTCAACCACACCGCAACGTTCCCTTATCACGCTGTTTCTCATTTTGTCGATCAAAGTTACTCCAGCTATACTTCTCAAACTTCTCATTTCCACAGCGTTAATCTTACTTTCATGATTCTTCTGCCATACCCAGCATTCACTACCATACAAAAGTGTGGGGATCAAGACGCCACTATGTACAGCCAGTCGTGCCTTTTTAAATACGTTCTGGCTGCTCATAAAGTTATGCAGAGCCCCATTCACTTAATTTCCTGCCAATACTCTTCTCTCAATATCAAAGTCATACTTGTACGTACATTCCAATTCTAAACAAGTGTTGTGCAAAACCGTGTATGTATGAATAAAGCATAATATCATCATCATCATCATCATTTCAGCCTTTCATAGTCCACTGTTGAACATAGGCCTCCCCCATAAATTGCCAAACACGGTCCTGAGCCACCAGCATCGAAGGTCGTCGCTCAATCCAGAGAGGGGGCGTCCTGTACTGCGTTTGTCGGTACGTAGTTGCCACTCGAGAACCTTTCTTCCCCAACGTTTATCTGTTCTACGCGCTATACGGCCGGCCCATTGCCACTTCTTGCTAATCCTTAGGGCTATGTCGGTTACTCTAGTTCTGCTGCAGATAACATCGTTACGGATTTTGTCTCGCAGAGAAACTCCGAGCATAGCCCTTTCCATAGCTCTCTGAGCGACTCTGAGCTACCTCATGCGGCCTGATAATAATAATATAATATCACATAATAGTATCGCCTGACATAATATGACAGATTAATAAATGTTGTTATAATAAGAAATGCGGTAGAAAAAGAAAAAAACCCTTCTATTAAATATATGAGACGTCTATGATACTGAGTTTCTAGGAAAAATTGGACTAAGCCTCGATAGACTGGCGCCAGACGCTTTAATTGACCTGTCTTATATGGGTCGCACGTCTGAGACGTTTTTGATTTATGATATTATTCACTTGACGCTTAATCTTTAAAAGAATTCTTGTAAAAAAATAAATAAAAAAAAATAAGGGTTGGAGGAATTGCTGCAGAGCCAGTTATTCTGTCGGGAAGCAGCAGTGTGCAGAAATTACAAAACCTATCTATTTACCAAGGGGTGGAGATCTGGTGTCCTGAAATACAAGCCTAAAGTCTCCCACAGTATTTCAAGAGATGTGCTGTATAATATTTCTTAATCATGTAAATCGTACTATATTGTTGTGAGAAAATAAAACATTATTATTATATTATTACTATTACTCTGTTTCGGTCTGAAGGGCACTGAAGCTAGTGTAATTATCCGGCATAAATATGAGACTTAAGATCTGATGTTTCAGGGTGACGATCGCAGTGTGTCACACAGTAATGTTCTGGGTGACACAGCATTTGTTGTAGGCAGACTGCACATACCATCAGGTTAAGGATTGATCGTCTCGCCACATTTTCCCATAAAGAAACAAAACATTTAAAAAATTATTCAGACAGAAACCTAAAATACCTTTATCTCGTTCGGATAAATACGTATTATTTATTTGTTTATTAATGGAAACAGTCATAAACTATTTTCCAGTGTCAAGTAACATATCCAAGTATACAATCTTCAAGCAGCAAAACTTCAACATTTTCATCGACAGTAAACTGATAGTTGACTTTTACTGAACTTTTACTGAACTGACTTTGCTAGACTGATGGTAGACAAAAAGAAAAGCACAATTTTGGTCCTGATTTGAATTTTCCAATCACTGTACACTTTCAGGAGCACTTGCTGCATAATAAACTATCATTATTAAACATCAAAACTCCAAATATAGTTTTTTTTCATTTCTTGTGCTTATTTTTTGATTGTATATGAGTGCGTTGTCTTGTAGTGCTGTGCTAATAAATGATTTTTTTGTTTCTTTTCTTTTCTTTATAAAGTCTGTGTCGTGGTCGCTATTTGTAATTTATTACTTGACGTGACGATTCTGAAAACAAACCAAGACAAATCGAAAAATAACAAATGCAGGAGAATAAAAGAAATACAAGTGCAACATTTACATTAAAACGCCAATAATATTGTTAATAATATAACTCAGAGCACACTACAACAAATCCCACCATTAAAACTGAGTTGGTGTTGAACGCCTGGTGGGAGTGGCGGGCTGGCGCGCCGGCCAATCGGGCACCCCCACCATTTATATTCATCATGCCACATGCGCAGTTAATACGAATTAATAGCATTAACAGGAAACTCAAAAATTATGCTGCGGTTTTGTAATAAAACTAAGGACGGTAAGGTCGTTGTGTGGCCGCCACACCGTAGATCACACCCGTCTACGATCACGTGGCTTTGTGGTACCTGATTACTACTCCAGTTCTTGGGTTCGAATTTCAGTCGGAGTATATATGCAAATATACAACTGGTTGCGTCTCTCTGTCACTGCATCCTAGCCTACGTCCGTGTCATCGCATGAGCGTTACATTGGTCGCGGGGACGACGAGTGAGTGCATGCTATTCACTTCAACTACGCAGGAGATATTATAATGTACAATTGCCGCACTATAATATCTCCTGCGTAGTAAATAGCTTCTGACTGTATTCGAATGTAAAATTGTGGTTGTGGTCAAAAAGTCATACCTCTACGAGTACAAGAAAGTAATGTGAAATTAAAAAGAAAGACCAAATACATCCGGTCTCATCCCGTAGGTCGATAAAGAGTAACTCCTGGAAAACTTTACTCGTTAGGCAGGCACATATCATAATTTAACAATAGATAACGCCAAAACGTTTTTACTTCATTACTACACAAGTTCAAAGTCACTAAGAGAGCAATGGAAAGAGCCATGCTCTGGATTTGATAAGATTCGTAATAAAGAAATCCGTCGGAGAACCAGGGTCACAGGGAATGGACAAGTCACATGTCGCAGAGGTGACCACCGCTGCAGTATGCAAGTTATAGTGTGGAAACCGCCTTAAAGCAAACGTAGTTTCGGACGCCCTTGAGCTAGATGGAGCAATCTGCGTAGAACGGTTACAATGGGATGGATGATTAAAGCTGAAGATCGAACTAGGTGGGTGAGGCCTATGTCCAACAGTGGACTGCCACATGATGACAATGATAAAATAGAAGTAACCACTTAAAATAATATTTGATTCAGAATAAATAGTCCAAGAAACTCGCAGCACAATCCGCTTGCCAAGCGTGGAGATTACGCCAAGTCCTCCCTTCTAGGATAAGGTCTATGTCCAGCAGTGAACTATGAAAAAGCTGATGAAGTAAAGACACCACAATTGCGGATATAATTTCTTCAGATATAAAATTTCTATCCGCCGTGTGGTAGCCGCCTAAGAGAATCTACCACCCCATCACATCCCGTGGGTGTCGTAAAAGTCGACAGAGGGAAATAAAAACTAGGAGATGGGCAGCAGCATCTTCCTAGAACATCTGAATAAATAAACTGCGGTTGCCAACCCGTCCGCCAAGCGTGGCAACTACGGCAAAATCCCTCCAATATGAGAGCTACAAACTTTTGTAGCTATCTATGGGGGAGGCCTATGTTCAGCAGTGGACTTGTGATAGGCTGTAACGACGAACGACGAAAATTTCTATTAAAATCAACTTTTTTCATAGAAATTTTAGGCCTAAACTCTTAAGGGAGTTTAAGGCAAAATTCTCTAAGGCTAAGATTGTACATAAAAAATATATTTTTATTGTGTTAATTTAAATATTATCTCGTTCACTTTTTAATTTCTTATTTTAATTTACTAAATTCTGTGACTAAGCGTTTTTTTTATTGGGTAAAGTGACGAAACGAGCAAAACGTTCACCAGTAGATTTTTTTTTTTATTTCATAAAAGTGACGGAACGAGCAAAACGTTCACCTGATGGTAAGTGCAACGTTTGCCCATAACAAATGCTGTGTCACCCAGAACAGTGTGACACCACAATGCGCCCGTCACCCAGAGACACCAGTTCTTAAGTCTCATATGCCCAGTGATTACGCTAGCTCACAGTGCCCTTCAAACCGAAACACAGTAATGTTTGCACACTACTGCTTCACGGCAGAATAACCGGCCCTGGGGTGGTACCTACCTAGACGGATTCCCGCATAGGAATCCTACCACCATATGTGTTAAAACTGTCCTTTTTTATTATTTATGTTTTTCGTAGCAGTTATTTTGTTGACCGAATATCTTAAAAACTTATTATCGACTAAGGAGAAACGAGTTACACTATCTTCTTATACATTTCCTTCAGTCTACGCGACCTATGTGTTTTGCAACATTACATGTAAGCATGTAACCGTCCGTCATTACAGAAGGCAACGTGCGTCATATATTATATAAACCGACGGCATTACATGACACATGGTCCAACTCTCCCACGACGTTTTTGCCAGTCGCCAGCGCCGTCGCGGGCATCTGACTCATCCAAAGAACAAACCACGTTTCACGCAAGTAAACTGTTACTGAAATAAAAGATTATAGGTGCAAGTAGATCGTGATTCCAGAACTGTGACTCAAGTTTCATAGTAAATAATGATTCACTTCCGCACTTCAGTAGTTCGACGGTTGTAAAGATTGTGCAAGAAGTCATTAGTAAGACAGTCATCAGTGGCCCGCGGTTTATTAAGATGATAACTCTTAATGTTCATATTAGATTAACTATGACGCCGATAGGTGTCCGGCAGAGTAGAATAGCACCTGTATCATTCCTACCGAGGTGTCGTAAGAGGCGTAGACGACTAAGGTATTGTACGGACAGCTACGAGTACATTCGTCCAGAGTAACACCATAATATGCAACGCAGTCACTATATTGCTCTTGGGAACGCAATGGGGAGTAAGAATTTTTTGACTCGTTCCAAAATGGCGGCGACGTGATTCGCCATCCGTCAAATCACGTTGTTGTCCTATGCAGGAATCCGTCCAGGTAGGTACCACCCCACGCCCAGTTATTCTGCCGTGAAGCAGTAGTGTGCAAGCATTACTGTGTTTCGGTTTGAAGGGCACTGAGAGCCAGTGTAAGTGAGCTAGCGCAATCACTGGGCATTTGAGACTTAAGAACTGATGTCTCAGGGTGACATGCGCAGTGAGGCGTCACACAGAAATATTCTGGGTGACACAGCATTTGTTGTGGGTGTACATTGCACATACCATGAGGTGAACGTTTTGCTCGTTTCGTCACTTTAAACACTAACTGTCTTTGCACACTACTGCTTCACGGCAGATGACCATGGGGTGGTACCTACCTAGACGGATTCCTGCATGGAAATCCTACCACATGGAAAAGTGGGCTACGTGAGTGGTTTCCGCCTACCCTTATATGGGAAAAGGCATGACTGTATGCATGTGGATTAATTAGGATCCCACCTGATGGTGATATCGAAGTAGTTTTCTATAATTAATATACTAGGTTAAAAAATCTTATGAACTCTTCTTTGAAAACACATTGTAATCGGACCGAAAGACTATCAAAACACATTCGACGACTATGGGCCGCGGTCATGATACTTGCTTTCCAATATTTGCACAGATTATTTACATGGCTGATGTACTGGCTAAGCGATTGGTTCGGGGCTTTGTAAGGTCTACAGATAGACGTTCCGCGTCTAGAATTGTATATGCCTAGTTCATATTTGATAATGCCTAGTTTTAGGGTGAAACATGTTTCGTTTTCTCGACTTCAGTGGTGTGTATTGCCTAGTGCACGCTATGGTGGGAGGGCGGGCGGTGCTCTTTAACTAAAACTAGTTAATAAACACCATTTTATATTTTGCAAGCGGATCTTAGCAAATTAACTTTCTTTCCTTCATTACAATGGTTTTCCGCATAGTAATGCCTGATTCTATTAACTATAGTTCACATTTGTAAAACGCATCAACGATATAGGAGAAATCCTAGTGTCAGGGAGTCTTTTAAAGAATGGGTAACGCCACACTATTATAGGCCAACGAGGCACTCACCATCAGATAAAAACGCTCCTACAGTATACCAATGTAACGCTATTATGGTTTGTAACGAACTGCAGCCACAATTACTGGCAAAATCTTCGTGCTTAGCAGTGCGTAGTGCGTAGTGCGTGCGCAGGGCCGGCCCTATACGGCGAACAGAGCGGCAAAATTCTGTGCAATATAATAATTTTATTGCGATGATTTGAGTAGGTGAATGACTTCTTCATTCGTTATTATGTGAAGCTTCCACATACGACAGATATTTCAAAAAGAATACTAACAATGATAAACATTACTAATATTCCTGTTAACCACTCCCAACTAAGCGTAAAAGCTTGTGCTAGGAGATGGTTCACGACAATAGTCGAATGGCGGGCTCGATCCTGCGACATCATGTTTCACAGTCCGTACCCTAAACCTTTAGGCTATTGTCGCTTTTAAAACAAATTTATGTAATTCCATTTACGTCAGAATTTGTAAATAGCGTTGCATGACTATTTTCAACAAAAAGAAAAGTTATGTTGTTGTCTATATCTTCCAATATTTTTGTTTTAGATAGCAACGATACTTCATGTAAACTTCGTTTTCCTAAACGCGATCAAAGAGCTGGTGACATCGGTTAGACGAAAACCGAGATCAAACTATAAATTTGAAATTTTTATTAATCTTGGTTTCCAAACCAAACGGTGAAATCGATTCTAATTTTCAAATCGCCCCATAAACAATGCCTAACAGCACCAATGTTCTATCACGCTTAAAACGTTTCTTACTACTATATGAGATGTTAGTAGCTTTTTCTGAATTCTGGTTTTTATGGCTGAAACTTAACGCCGTGTGGTGTCAGTTTAAGATAATCTACCACCCAAACCATCCCGTGGGTGTCGTGATAGTCTGCAGAGGGAAAATAAAAACCAGGAGATGGGCAACAGTATCTTCCTGAAACAACTGAATAAATAAACTGCGGTTGTCAACCTGTCTGCCAAGCGTGGCAACTGCTGTGGCAAAAGCCCCCGAAATGAAGACTACTAACTTTTGTGGCAATCTATGGGATCTTGCCGTGGTAGCTCAGGGGCTAGTCGCTCGCTTTAAATTTCATAGTACGCGAGTGACCTGGGTTCGATTCCCGGTGCCGGCACCACTAAAATTGTTAATTGCAATTTTAAGTGCTGATTTTACCACGTGCTCGGCGGTGAAGGAAAACATCGTGAGGAAACCTGCATGTTTGAGAAATAAAAAATATTTCGAAGACATGTGAAGTCCGCCAACCCGCATTGGAGCAGCGTGGCGGATTCTTCCTAGCTCCAAAACCCTGTCAGAAATGAGAGGAGGCCTGTGCTCATCAGTGGGACATTTATAGGCTGAAACTTTACTTTTTACTTTACTATGGGAGACAGTCAGCAGTGGACTAGTGATAGGCTGAAACGATTACGATAGCTTAATTAGTCACAGGGAACACCGAACTGGGGTTAGAATAGCGATATATTCTACACTAATAAAATAGTTGATAATTCCAAGTTTGTATTTCCTAACCCTTATTGATGAGTGAATAGACTGAGATAAATTAAAAAAAAAACACAAAGATTGATCAGGCGATTGTATCCATATTGATATTGTAAACGCGATAGTAACACTCTCTGTCCCTCTGTCTGTTTATCTTTTCGCGGGTCAACCGCTGAACCGATCTTGACGAAATTTGGCACGGAGATAACATGCATCCTGGAGACGGACTTATAGTACTTTTTATTCCGGAAAATCAAATAGTTCCCACGGGATATTTGAAGAACCTAAATCCACGCGGGCGAAGATCGGGAGCATCTGCTAGTAAAGTATATTAATAGTCAGTCAGTTTACCACATCGGTCTCCTCCTCATTTATGCTAATATAAAATAAAACTAAAACTACTTACATATTTATTTGTTTTATACCAAATATCTACTTTTATAGCGCCATTTTGTATAAATTAGCATTTCATCATTGATAACTCATTTTCTTTAAGTAAATAAACAAATAATAAGACTGGTAAAAAGTGTAGAAATATCGATTACGTGATAGCGTTTTTTTAAATCCAGCAGAAACAGATCAAATAGAAACTTAAACGTATAGCGGAACGTATTTATGGAAACCACTGGTCGCCAAATGGTCGAAATTTTACCGTAATTCATTAACTTTGTTTAATGAATGAACCAGGATAATGAAGTGAAACGGGAGATGGACAGCAGCACCTTCCTTGAACATCTGAATAAATAAACTGGGGTTGCCAACCCGCCTGCCATGCGTGTCAGCTATGGCAAAATCCCACCAAAATTAGAGCTACAAACTTTTGTGGCAATCTATGGGGGAGGCCTATGTTCAGCGGTGGACTGGTGATAAGCTGAAATGATGATGATGATGATGATTAACTTTTTTTATTGAATTTAATGTATTTGTAACACATATATAAATGTTATTTTTCTGCAGTCCTCCATATTAACTCTAACTATACCAAATCTAGACTCTTCCGTGCGCGCAAATTTTTTAAAAAATTTGTACTTCAGGTATTAATATACATAGCTAACATATATAAATTCGTAAAAAAAATTTGACCGTTATTGAGGTTTGATTAAGTATTTGTTGGTAATATAACTTTTATATACACGAACACTCCCCTGATAAATGTGGAGATAGTTTTAGAACTTAGAATGCAAGAACACCTCAAAGGTATGAATGGGGCTTTTGGCGCCAACTCGAAAAATGGCGGTAGTGTTTTTATTGAATTTTGTGATTTCTGTGTATATTTTAAGTTTTGATGTTTAATATTGATAGTTTATTATGCAGCAAGTGCTCGTGAAAGTGTACAGTAATTGGAAAATTCAATTCAAACCCAAATTGTTCTTTCGTTTTGTCTCGATCAGTCCAACACATCTTCAGTAAAAGTCATCTATCATTGTATTGTCGATCGAAACATAGTCCGTAATACAATTAAATTATTACTTGACATTGTCAAAAATGGCTCGATTTGGTAGCTGATTGCCAGGATCAAAAAAGAAGAAAAAGAAGGTTTTTAAGGAATATTTTCATAGAGTATTATCCATAGACGTGAAGTTAATTTTTATTGAAATATTTTTGATTAATTTGTATTGTACTTTTATAGATAAGGTCTCTTGGACATTTTTTTAGGTTTTTTAACAAATAATAAGGACTGCATTATTTAATATATGTGGCTAAAGTTGCTAAAGTAAAAATAATGCGATTTTACAACCAGAATTTGTCCTCATACGTATATTCCCAACTTATTTGGACCACCATTTTCTTTTTCTCTTTTTCTATATATTTGCAAAAATACGGATACAGTATACAGTAACATTATAAATTCTATGGTGTGAATATTAGCCCTCATACTATTTGTTTGACCTTGACAATATGAATGTTGTTGATTGGTAATCTCAGATTATGCATACTCTTTTGATGTCAACTCTGACCTGTTTGGTTTATGTATTATGTTTGAATTGCTTTGGTTTTAGAATGATGTTTGAATTAGTTTAAATTTGGAATGTCAATTTGTTTGTTCAGATTGAATTTGTCATATTTGCCGTGAAAATCACTAGAAGAAGTAACATATGTATTTTCTATAAATTTTATAATGATTAGGTTTCATCAAAAGTAAATTCAAAAATGTTTCAGTTAAAATAAATAGTTTTCTTATCAGTCCATAAGTGTCTTTTTGGTTTTAAAGTGACCCCATTAGCCACATCTACCATT
Organism: Luehdorfia chinensis; assembly: GCA_019845155.1. Taxonomy (NCBI): domain Eukaryota; kingdom Metazoa; phylum Arthropoda; class Insecta; order Lepidoptera; family Papilionidae; genus Luehdorfia; species Luehdorfia chinensis. The sequence goes on along the minus strand of JAHVAK010000630.1, from coordinate 1,607,158 downwards.
CAAGAAATGTAACTAAACGACAAACGTAAATAATGAATGTTTGATTTTATTCGATATAATGTATTTGTAACATTTATACACAAATCCTCGCTTATCTATACAATCTTCCGTGCTCTTCCAATATAATGTGTTTAGAGTTAAGAGGTACAAAGTTTTCTCGTTACGTATTATTAATATATATGTAGATTTGATAAGGAAGCCTCGTCGGGAGAGTCCGTTTTAATTATTAACAACCTTGCAACTGCTACTTTCCGCAGTACTTTTAGTGGTGGTAGGATTTCTATGCAAGAATCCGTCTAGGTGGGTACCACCCCTGGGCCAGTTATTCTGCCGTGAAACAGTAGTGTACAAACATTACTGTATTCCGGTCTGTAGGGCACTGAGAGGTAGTGTAGTTACGGGGTATATGCGACTGAAGAAAGATGTCTCAGGGTGACGAGCGCAGTGTGTCACACAGAAATGTTCTGGGTGACGCAGCATTTGTTATGAGCAGACATTGCACTTACTATAAGTTACTTCCATCATCATCATCATTTCAGTCTATAGCTAGTCCACTGCTGAACATAGGCCTCCCCCACAGATTGCCACAAAAGTTTGTAGCTCTTATCTTGGGGGATTTCGTAGTTGCCACGCTTGGAAGGCGGGTTGGCAACCTCAGTTTATTTATTCAGATGATGCTGCTGCCCATCTTCTGGTTTTAATTTTCCCACTGCCGACTTTTACGACAGCCAAGTCAACGAGATGGGGTGGTAGATTCTCTTGAGCCGCCACCACACGATATGTACACGGTGTGTACACGGTATTACTTCCATAAAAATCAAATTTAACAAATCCTAAGAATTAGAAGGTCACTCCAACACTAAAAATTCTTATGATTTTGGATTCGAGTGACAAATCCCTGAAAGATTTTGTTTTCACTCGCCGCTGCGTCGCGATGCCCCCCCGGCTTGGCTCGCGGCGCCACGCGCCACATTCTTGGCGAGCACACGTGGAATTTTAGTTACTCACATAAATTACTGACTCATCTCATAGTTCATCAGAATTTCACAAACAGTTTGCTTCAAACTCATTTATAAAAAAATCCAATTGTCTGATTCATTCCAAAAAGTTAAATGGTATTCGTGTCAGCGGATCAATTAATCATTTTTGGATGAAAGGTGTCCGGCTGAGTATCTACCTCTACCTCTTTCCTACCGAGGTGTCGTAAGAGGCGACTAATGTATTATACGGACAGCCTTTATTCAAGCAGATTAACATGGTAATATGCAATGCTGTCACTATACTGCTCATGGGAACGCAATGAGAATTAAGAATTTTTGACTCTTACCAAAACGGCGGCGACATGGTTCGCCACCTGTCACATCTCGTTTCCCGCGAGGATGAAAAGTGGGCTACTTAGTGGCCTCTGCCTACCATTTATATGGGAAAAAGGCGTGACTATATATGTGTGTATAACCTCACACAAAAGAAAAACAAACTTGCATCGTGCTCTACAACAGCTATATATAAAAGTTGGTGTGTGTCTCTATCTTAATATCTACACTGGACCCCTAACCGTTCAGCGAAGATAGCAATGGTAATACCGGCCATTTGGTGCTTAATCAGATCGCTCTGTAAATTGCCGCCAGTTTCTCGATAGTTTCCTTCGAGTACTCGATTTCCATCAGAAATTGATTCGATAAAAGAAAGATGGGTGAATACTTAACGAGTGGAGATGAAAGATCGTGTTGTAATAAAATGAAGATAAGTAATAGATATTTGTAAAATTCCATGAAAAAAGTTACGACTACGGGTTATTCATATATAAAATATTCTTCATTTCATATATTTTTCATTTCATATATTAAAGAAACCAATAGAAAGAAAACTTACCAAATCAAATAATATATTTGATATCAAATGACGATTCTGTAATACTTTATTCCGAAAGTATTTATATTTATTAAATAAAATATAAATTGAAAGCGTTTTTATAAAAGTAATAGGTTTCAGTATTTTTGGTGTGTCTAGATCGTACAGGTCTGGTTGACATTAACGGTTAAAGAAATTAATAAGTAATAAATAAAGATTTTAACCTTCTAATTTGTATATTTTATGTATATTTCTTATAATTAAGGCTGGGCGCTTGCCTTAAATATAATACTACGCGAGGTGGTAGGATTCCTATGCAGGAATCAGTCTAAGTAGGTACCACCCTAGGGCCGGTTATTCTGCCGTGAAGCAGTAGTGTGCAAACATTACTGTGTTTCGGTTTGAAGGGCACTGTAAGCCAGCGTAATCACTGGGCATATGAGACTTAAAAACTTATGTCTCAGGGTGATGGGCACAGTGTGGTGTCACACAGAAATTTCCTGGGTGACCCAGCATTTGTTATGGACAGACGTTGCACTTACCATCAGGTGAACGTTTTGCTCGTTTCATCACTTTATCGAATAAAAAAAAACTCAGTTCTATCTCCTGTGCCGGTACCTCTAAAATTGTTATTTTAATTGGCAATTTTGCACGTACTCAGCGGTGAAAGGAAAACATCGTAAGGAACGTGAGGTCCGCGAAACCACATTGGATTAGCGTGGAGGTACTTTTTCCGACTCCAAAACCCTCTCAGGAATGGAAGGAGACCGGTGCTCAGCTGTGAGACATTTATAGGCTGTAACTTTACTTTTACTTACAGCCTTTAAAACCCAAGTGCTAAATTGATGCAATGGCTGAACATTATCCTCCTACTTCGGTGGTTCGATTCCCGCATGGAACTATTACAAGGCCTACAGTTAATAATATAATTGTTTTACCGGGTCTCGGTGTATGCGCATGTGTAAAATGTAACCACGATACAAGAAAAGTCCTAATGTGAAATAACCTATAAATTGAAAAGAATTGATGATTTTATATTAAATTGAAAAGAAAATTGAAAAGAATAAAATTACTTAGATGTATTTAAAAAAATACTATCGATTAATTTGAAGGATCAGGAGATATGGGTCTTATTAGCGGCACAAAATAATAATTTTTGTCCCTGTATCTTAGGTAGACCATTAGATTCTGTTACGACTGATAACTTCATTAAATAAATTTTGTGGTGTTGGTTCCAGTTTGCATAACTATGTCCAATTTATGTAACATTTCAGTAGTCTTATGGATTGTGTTTTAAATTATTGTCATGTTCTAATGCTTCTTTTGTCAATAACGCTTAATTTAAAAATAAATACTATACATATTTTTGACACATTTCATTATCAGATTTTGGTCCTAAAATGTACCATGTATATTACGACGATCTGATTTTTTCATGTTGAAGTATTATATATTTAAATTACATAGAAAATTTCAAGAAAACAAAAAAATCCACATTATTAATAAATTATATTACGCATAACGCATTATAAGTAATATAATAATATCAAATTTCAAGTAATTTTGTTCATTATAGAGTCAAATCTGATACGACGAAACCTTTTTATAAATAACAATCCTATCAATTTATATCGTAGCTACTCAATGCTGTCAGTAATCACATTAATGCTGTTAGAGGTAATCCGGTTGTTGAAATATACGGAAGATCAGATACTAGGCCATTTTGGCGCTTAGCACAGTAATTGTTTTCCGAGAAATACGCTGAATCAACTTTATAGAGAGATGAATGGCGCGCGGGGTCGCGGTGACTCAGCGGGACTTCATTCATGAGTTTTTTGGCGCGCGCTTGGTATGTTGTCTATTATGCGACGCGAGATGGCTCTGTCATAAATGATAATTTATCACAATCTATTTTTGCATATATTTTTAATTGTGCGGTTCATTAAAATAAATTTTAAGTTCAATTGCGTTTAGTTAATTATTTTCATCCTTTATAGACTTACATAACACAGATTATGAACATCGATAATGGTTGAAAATAACACACGCCTTTGACTTAGTTAAAACTGAAACAGTTACAGCTTATAGCGATACTGCCGTTAGTACTGCTTTACCGGATTTTTCACAGAATAGGCAACAGCATGAAGTAGCAGCACATCTGGTTACTGGCGATTTGACATTTCATCAACATCACGTTGACCGATTTTACCCAGCACTACTCTTACTCAAGTTTTTTAAGTGTTTGTACATGATGCAAGGCATTTTAAAATCCTAGCTGAAATTTATTACTATTTGTAATTAGTAGTTGTAAAATACAATACAATAATATTTTAAATTAAGTAAGATACTGTACGAATAAAAATAATTTTATATTCCTTTAAAGCGACGGCGATGGCGGCACAAGAAATTCTGCCATTTAACAGTTAATATCATAAATGAACAGATGAAATCGAATTCAATGAAGGGAAATAATTTTATATACTTATATAAATTTAATAACTTAAAAATAAACAGACCGATAACTTGCAGCAACATCTGAGGCGGAGGCACTGCGATTGCCAATCCGACAGCGAAGCCTGGCGATTCAGTGGCGAGAGATCTATGTCCAGCAGTGGACTATTAACAGGCTGAGAATGATGTACTGTGTCCGGACGGAATCCATATTATGTAGTTCATAATATGGATTCCGTTGTTATATAAAAAATGTGTAGTTACTACAACGTGATACTATATCACATATAGTCACCCAGAACATTTCTTGTGGCACCGTACTCCGTTCACCTTGAGATATCAGTTCTTAAATCTCATACATACTCGTACATAGAGTCACGCCACTTTCCCGTTGGGGTACGCAGAGACCACATCTTTCAACTTGCTACGATCCTGACACACATCTTTAGCTTCCTCTTCTTTCATTAGTGTTTTCATTCAAGCTCGTTGGTAGATGGTAATTTTGACGTGCCCTTTCCTTAAAACGTCTTCGATCTGATCGTGATACGTTCGCCTACATCTACCTTTACCGGATTGCCCATTCACACTCGCCGCATAAATCTGTTTCGTCGAACTTCTTTCATCCATCCTTTCTCCGTGTCCGAACCATCTTAGCATCCCTTACTCTATCTTTGTCACTGCATCTTCTACCACTCCGCAACGTTCCCTTATCACGCTGGTCAGTTGGTCCATCAAGTCATCAAATCTCATTTGCCGCTGTTATTACTCTACCTCTCCGTTCAAACCGGAACACAGTAATATATGTGCTCTTCTGTGTCACAGTGGAATTACTAGCCCTGCAGTAGTATCTAGATGCACCTAGACGCCCCAAACCTAGATGGATTCTTTCATTGGAATCCTACCACCAGTTGCCGTAATTCAGTGAAAAGAGAGCAGCATTTATCGGCTGGGTGTTAAGCCCTTTGCTTCTGCGCCACGGTCAATGCCCGCACGCGAATTTTTTTTGTATGGCCTACAGATAATTGTTCCGAGTCTGGATGTTTGTGCATATGGAATTTATGTATGTGAAAGACACCCACGATGCACGAGATATCCTATTTTTTCGGACACGTTTTCTTAAAAGAGAAAATAATAACATTTAATAAAACTAATTTTACGGATTCTATTGCGTTTAATTTTTAAACTATTTATAACCCGACGTTTCGAGTGCTTTCACCTCAGTCCCCCCGTGACCATGGGTGCTATACCCATGGTCACGGGGGGACTGAGGTGACAGATGTCCCGATGTCAAAGTTAATCCGGGGTGCCTTCAGCTTTTTTGGTCCGATCGACGCAAAATGAGCTTACAGTGTCTTGAAGTCTTGGGAGTAGTATGACTGGTTTTTGATTTTATTTTATTAAGTGTAGGTTCCCAAGCCGGTGGTGGTACTCAACCATCTTCCCAATGGAAATTTGGATTTAGTTTTTAATTTCAGTAGCCTCGCAAATCATCCTAGTTGGAATCGGTGCTCTTTCGCAAGGATTTGTGGTCTATCAAATCTGATGTAATGGTTGGGGTGATCCAGAACATGCTCACATAGCGCGAATTGTCTACTTGTATGCAGTATGTATAAGCTCGAAAGTTATGAAATGTTATTTAAGTAAGATATAATATATAAATTCTAAGGTAATTGACCTAAATAAATAAATAAAATTAAAGCTTACCAGGCAGTGCGGACTGGGCGCTGGTGCCGGCGGCCTGGTGCTCGGGCAGCGGCGCGGGCGGAGGTCTGCCTGTGGCGCCGGCATGCGCATGCGCCACGTACGCGCTGAAGATGCGCGCAGCCGGGGCGTAGCCCTCGCACACCTGCGCAACGAATATTGTAACTTTTATACATTGACTGGTGGTAGGATTCCTATGCAGGAATCCGTCTAAGTATGTACCACCCTATGGCCAGTTATTATGCCGTGAAGCAGTACTGTGCAAACATTATATGTTTCGGTTTGAAGGGCACTGAGAGCTAGTGCAATCACTGGGCATATGAGACTTAAGAACTGATGTCTCAGGGTGACGGGCGCAGTGTGGTGTCACACAGAGATGTTCTGGGTGACACAGCATTTGTTATGGGCGGAGGTTGCACTTACCATCTGGTGAACAATTTGCTCGTTTCGTCACTATATACTATAAAAAAGAATACTTCAGTTTAACCTTACTTCTTGAGTTTCTAGTAGCCGTGATATAGAAACATTGGTACAAAATGCATGAAATAACGATCTTTCGACAAGCTGTGGTAGCTCAGGGGCAAGGCGCTCGCTTTAAATTTCATAGTCCGCGAGTGACCTGGGCTCGATTCCCGGTGCCGGCATCACTAAAATTGTTAATTGCTATTTGTTGATTTCGTGGTAAATCAGCAAATGGCAATTAACAATTTTATTGCTCTGAGAAATAAAAAATATTTCAAAGTCATGTGAAGCTGGGAAGGAATCCCTCCTTCCCAGCTCCAAAATCCCTCTCAGAAATGAGAGGAGGCCTTTGCTCAGCAGAGGGACATTTATAGGCTGTTAATTTACTTTTTTATAACGATCACCTCTGCCGTGGTAGTTGGGCGCTCGTTTTAAAGTTTTTGACCCGGCTACGATCCCCCATTCCGGGGCGACCGGTGCAGTTGTAAGTTCCGATTCACCACGTGCTCGGCGGTGAAGGAAACCTGCATGTCTAAGCATCGAAAAATATATTTTAACCACGTGAAGTCCCCAAATTCGCATTGGAGCAGCGTGGCGGCATTCAAAGCCCTCTCAAGAAATGAGAACATGGTTGTGCTCAGTGGGACATTTATAGGCTGTAAGTTTATATTACTTTTAGCGATCTGTTAAACCGAAGAATTTTTAATAAAATATACATGGAAGACACATATTTAAGCTATGCGATCAATAACATATGAGCAAAAGAACTTTTACCATGATAGCAGGTTAGTACATCTGCAGCATTATTTGGAAACATTAGTGTTTTTTATTCAACCTTAAACTTGAAATATCAATTAAATGACATATCGTCATCATTACATCACGGTAGCGGCTTAAAAGAATCTACGACCCCATCTCATCCCCGTGGGTGTCGTAAAAGTCGACGGAAGGGACAATAAAACCCAGGAGATAGGGCAGCAGCATCTTCAAGGAATATCTGAATAAATAAACTGCGGTTGCCAACCCGCCTGTCAAGCGTGGCAACTATGGCAAAATCCCCCCAAAATGAGAGCTACTAACTTTTGTGGCAATCTATGGGGGATGATGGGGTCTATCTTCTGCAGTGAACTAGTAATAGGCTAAAGTGATGCTGATGGGTTATTCTCAATGTGTTAATATAATGTTTGTGCGTGTGGTTTTGACGCCTGTATAGGTGGTAAAGCTCAATATAGTGAGTAAGATCGAAGTTTGTCTGTGTGTTTGGAGTTCTATCTATTCGCCAATCGTGATTGGTTCTGATGTGCGCTCAGACGCAACTTGTGCCGGTCGATCTGGGTGACAACCGGCCGGGTAGTCGAACTCCGTGGGTACCTGCAGCCAGCCGTCGTCGCCGAGGGCCAGCAGGAGGGCGCCGGAGCGCGGCAGCAGGCTGCGGCGCGGCGCCTGCACCCCGAACGTGCGCGCCACCCAACGCACGCATCGCACCACGTCGCGGCGATCCCACTTCGCCGGATCTGGTGGAAAAAAGCTCATAGATTAATACTTTTAAAGTGTGTTAATGATTCATACACTGCATACCAGCCGTTAGATCGAGGGCGGGTGAAGACAAGTGAGTGCCTCTGTGTACGTACATTTCAAGCTAGCTTCCGATCTTATCGTAGAACCATTAAATTTACGGGAAAGGTAAGAACGAGCAAGTATCTGTGTCTGATACTGTTATTTACCCCCCCCCCCCCCCCCCCCCCCCAAATGATTATTACTCTTAGGAATTGACCCGCAGGTCATCATCCATGCATCACCATAGTCACGCCTATTTCCCATATAAAGGAGTAGGCAGATGCCTCACAGAGTCAAAGAATTGTTACTCCCGATTGCGTTCCTACGAGCAGTATTGCGTATTTTGGTGTTCTGCATGAATACAGGCTGTCCGTACAATAGCTTAGTCGCCTCTTACGACACCTCGGATGGAAAGAGGTAGGTGCTATTCTTCTCTACCGGAGACCTATTGGCAGTTTGTTAATTATATCTAACGGTTTTGATAGTGGTAGGATTCCCATGCAGTGATCCACCTGTTTCCCACCTCTATACCAGTTATTCAGCGTAATTGCAAGGTCATTTTACTCGTGGTCGGATTCCTATGCAGGAACCACTCTAGGTAGGTGTGCGTGAAGCAGTAGTGTGCATTACTATGTTTCGGTCTGGGCACTGAGAGCTAGTGTAACTAGGGGGCATATGAGACTTAAGTACTGATGTATCAGGGTGACGAGTGTGGTGTCACACAGAATAAAATGTAATCGAACGCATACGCAGTTCCTCTGACAGAAAGAGTCTCAATCGATATAACATAATATGTAAACAATATTAATCTTTTTTTTTTATAAACTGGCAATGCAACGAGTAACATTACTAATACTCTTGATAGTTCAAGACATTAGTTCAATGACAGGCTCGAACTTGCGACCTCAAGTTTTGCAGTCCGTACCCTATGCCATTAGGTTATGTGCACTTAGATCATAAGCTAAAATCAAAATAAAAAAAATTTGGTGCGGGCAACGAGAGATCAAACTTGCGTACTATGCTTAAAGCAAAACACCAAAAAGTCACGGAGTTATCACGACACTCAGAGACATGTGTCTGTCTGACAGGTTTAAAACAACCAAATTCGAAGAAAAACAAATTAATTGTTTTACGGATATATACGAATAGTAATATAAAGTTTGACGGGTATACTCTAAAACCACGCCTCAGTAGCACCCTGATTACTAATTAATACCATAAACAATGTATAAAACAAATAAACTATTTGCATAACCACCGATCTGCTTTTTAATTTTGGCGCCAACTCGAAAAATGGCGGTAGTTTAATCTCTGTGTATATTTTGAGTTCTGATGTTTAATATTGATAGCTTATTGTTCAAGTGCTCGTGAAAGTGTACGGGGATTAGAAAATTAAATTTAAGACCAAAACCTCAGTTTTTGTTTTGTCTCTATCAGTTCAGCATATTGTCAGCAAAAGTCAACCATCATTTTACAGTCAATCGAAATGTTCAAATGTTGTTGCTTGAAGGTTGCTACTTCACTAAAAATAAATGATTTACACTTTGAATATGTTACTTGACACTGTAAAATATTCTATCACTGTTTCGATAAATAAACAAATAATAAAATATAATTGGAAAATCGATATTGGCAAAAATGGATCGATTTCATAGCTAATTGCCAGGATCAAAAAAGAAGAAGAAATCTACTAGGTTTACATAATGATTTCTTATATTTACGCGAACACTACACATTTAAATGAAACTAAGTTTACGGATTTTATCGCGTTTAATTTTTTACTATTTGTAACCCGACGTTTCGAGTGCTTTACAGCACCCATGGTCACGGGAGGACTGAGGTGACAGATGTCCTGATGTCATAGTTAACCTGGGGTACCTTCAGCTTTTAATTATTATTTTTGGTCCGATCTACGCAGAAAGAGGTCGGCTTAATGCCTAAGTAATAAAACAGAAAACCTTACTACCTATGCAGTAAAAGAGATTACTCAACAAATAGTTAAGTCCATAGAGGAGCGGAGCGACAGATACTTGTCAATCAAATTATAGACGTGCCTTATTAAGCTTAGGATCATAAAATCCAAACAGCTACAGTCACGCAAAAGAAAGCAGAGACAACTAAAAACTTTCAACACAAATTATAGAGACATTCTAAAATAAGCATTATAGACAGATGAACTTTTTGCACTATAGCTATGAGTGTTCAGGTTACTAAAGGTCTTTCCTCAGCCCGACATGTGACGTTCGCCGCCAAATATTTTGAACTTCTTGTAAAACTCCTTTGGACACGATGAGAATAAAATCTTTATGTCTAAATTGTGTACAACATTTCTTTTATTCTTAATTAATATTTAAATTAATAATTGTTTGTGTAATGAGCAATTATATTTTAAAATAATCTAATATTCTGTTTTACTTATTTCATTTGGAGCTACTCAGTTGCACGCGCTCTTTTTTATTCCTCAGTCAAGCAAGTTTCCTCACGATGATTATCTTCTCTCATTTTGATTGATGACTAATAGAAAGAATGAGATACATGATGAACGGTATTGACATAATGATAATTATCTGTACTACTTAATAATAGAACTGATAGCACCTGTACTTTATAATCGTACTCTCCTACATGTCGTACCGGAGATGGCGCCGGCTTTTTACTAGAAAAATATTTTTTTTTGTTGAGCTCTGTAATGAAGCGATTTTTAAACGGGATATCATAAGGGTGGTCCCATATAATTTTGGTCAAGTTCTGATGATGGGATCTATGAGAATCATGAAATTGAAGCTGCTGCGTTGAAGTTAATTTCTTGATTAAATAATTAATGAAAACAAATTAAAGTAATAATCGAACATTAAACTTAATTTTATAAACTGAGATTAACAATTTAAAAAAAGTAAAGTTTCAGCCTATAAATGTCCCACTGCTGAGCACAGGCCTCCTCTCACGCTGCTCCAATGCGGGTTGGCGGAATGCACATGCCTTCGAAATATTTTTTATTTTTCAGTCATGCAGGTTTCCTCACGGTGTTTTCCTTCACCGCCGAACACGTGGTAAATCAGCAATTAAAATTGCAATTAAAATTTTAGTGGTGCCGGCACCGGGAATCGCACCCCGGTTAAAGAGAATCTACCACCCCATCTCATCCCGTGACATACTCTGTTAGTGCTATTTTTCTTTTCACCGTATATTTTCTGTAATACTTTACGTAAAAGTTTAATTATAAATTTGCGAACTTCTGGTAGTGAGCGCGTTCATACGAGTATATTGATTGAATTACGTCATATTAAGTAAAATAAAGACAGTATTTAGTTTATATTTATTTATAATTGCTACAGCAAAAAATAGGATAAACAATATTATACAATTTCTATAGCCAGTAACAACCATCCATATTTTACAATTTAAGATTTTTAAATTTTTTTAAAAAATGAAAAAAAAAAAGATAATTTCTGCTGAGAAAGGGAGAAGGGAAAGGTAGTTAAATGGGCCTAGGACGTTTAATTCTTGTTGAACCTAAATTTTGACACATTTTTCAAGGAGCGTCTCAATGAGAAACAATAATGGGTTGGCTAGTAGAGAATTAAGTTCACCCTTTGTTACCTTTTTATTTAAAAGTTTAGCAAAAAAAATTAAAAAATCTAGTTGGATTTTAACTCCTTTTCGATCAAGTTTTACATGTCATTGTAAAGTTCCAATTCGACATTAATTACAAATTACTATTGAAATTCACCAACAAAAATTAAGGTTTACTTGAGCACATATTAACTTGGGCGTCGCTTTGTAAATCTGGAATCATCATCTTATTATCAATATAAATTATTGTATAAAGTGTACAATATATTTTATTGGATAAAGTGATGACGATCATCACTTTATCCAATAAAAAAAAAGGTTCCTATGCTTGGCAGGCGAGTTGGCAACCGCAGTTTATTTATTCAGATGTTCCAGGGCGATGCTGCTGCCCATCTGCTGATTTTAATTCCCTCTGTCGACTTTTACGACGCCCACGGGAAGAGATGGGGTGGTAGATTCTCTGGACGCCACCACGCTGCGAATGTAAGGCTGGAATAGTAGTTTAGTATAATCAGATCTCTCACGAGTCATATCTCATCCGAGGACATTTGTATTTAATTAAGTTCTTTATAAGTTACTGTATTATATCGTAAGGAAACGCAGTTTTAAGTGAAGTGGTCGCTTAATGAATCTAAAGAGCTTAGAACGAGCTATTTCATACTCAAACCGCCGAAGTTAAAATCACATCTTAGAACTTCTCAATATCAAAATTTTCGAGTGACAACCTTGGTCTGCATATGCAAAATGCAATGTAAGAGGCAGTGATGACATCACTAAATTTGCGGGACGTTGATGGACCGCGTTCACATGTCACATGGTAAGGTTTTAGGTCACACTACACTGCTCTGGTACCCTGAGATGCCAGATAGAGAGTCGTATAGGCAGCAATTTTATTAGATACAGTGTCATACAAACCGGAACACAATAATGCTAGTGCACAGTTTGGCAACAGAATTACTGACACTGTGGTAGGTACCATCACAGTAATCCTAGACGGACGTCTGTATTCAATTCCTACCACCAGACAATTTTAAAGAGAGGGCCTTCCCTTTGAGCTACCTCGGCTTAGCATGAGGGTCAAGCTTAAGCGAATAGATGGAGTATAGTATAGCTCAAGCTATAAAACGTATTTTACTATTTTAAGACACTTAACGTAACGCATTACAAAATATTTTTAACTTATAAAATACCATAACAAGAAATAAAATCAAAGCGTCTGTCTGTGATTAATACATTTTGAAATTCACGTCAGCGTTTAAATAAATTGTGTCTGCCTGGCCCATATTAACATTCATAACATTCCGCCAACATGCACTGCAACAGCGTTGCGGTCCCTTCCCGGCTTCAAAACCCTACCTAAATAGGTGGACATCTACGTATGACTAGTAGTGAGACATTTATAATCTGTTGTCATTCTTTTTTACTGATATTAACTTACGACTTTGTTTAAAATATCTCAAACACTCCGTTACTTGGATTCTGAGGTCCACGCTTGCAAAAACTTGCACATCTAGTTTTAAATAGTGTAGTAAATTTTGGAGATCTATTAACATAAAATATATATATATATATATATATATATATATATAATCAGTGGTAGCTTGGAGAAATATGAATAAACCAAAAATCAGAGCAAACGAAAGGTCCAAAATAAATTTCATATTTTTGAATTGTCTTGATCTTCATCGTCATCATCTGTCTACTTTTGCATTTATTCCGCCATCAGTCGGAAGCTATGAGATTATTCCGAGCATTTCTTTTATTCGATTCGTACGTACACTCACGAAATTAGAAAGATTTTATAACAAAGTCAACATGCTTGATACACAATATTCATCGAATATTGTAACATTTATACATTGATTGGTGGTAAGATTCCTATTCAGATTTTAAGTAGGTACCAGCGTAGGACCAGATATACTGCCGTGAAGCAGTAGTGTTGCAAACATTACTGTGTTTCGGTCTAAAGGGCACTGAGAGCTAATGTAATCACATATGATACTTAAAAACTGAGGTCTTCCGTTACACTTAACATCAGAGTAACGTTTTCGATCGTCTCGACACTTTCTGCTATAAAAACTACGACATTCTTGTAACTTGTAATCTTTATGCATTAGTATGTGTAGAAGAAATAATCTTTCAAATAAACTCTATTCTGTTTGTCTTGTTGTACTCTTGAAACGTTGGGACTATAAGCAATACAACAATTTCACAGTTAACATATAAGTCATAAAACTAGGCATTTTAATATTAATTTTTATATATTTTTAACCCAAAGACTTTGTATTTTCCAATTTTGTTTCTGTAATAATTAATCGTCGTGAAAACTTAATGTTTGGAGTTGATATTAAATTTGGTAAGCAGATAGGCCTAGATGTGCTGAGTTGAGAATGTTTATAAAAGGCTGAAATACGAATTTCAGAAGGGACGTTCGTGATTTTTGTAACTAAAAAAATGTGAATATATCATAATATTGTTTTGATCAAACGTGGATTGTGGCAGTCATCTGTTTTTGCAGTGAGTGCCCAGTCTCTGACTACCCCTTATGGGATACAGTCGTGATCTTATGTATGTATGTATGAATATAGCATAAAATATAACCCTTCAAAAATTGATATACAGCAGTTTATGTTGGAACGAGAGCTTTTATAACCTAATTTTTTTAATGCTGGTGGTAAATATATAATGAAATGGCTTAGGGGCAATAATGTCATGTCATTCATAAATAGAATAAAAAAAATTCATTAATTGACGTGCAATTTACTGAGATACTTGAAATTATACAAATAAATTAAAAAAAAATTCGAAACATGATTGTTATTGTACAGAATTCGAAAATAAAAGTTATAATAATAATTGCTTATTTCTGTAAAAAGGTACAACATTGTAGATAAGATTTATCATAAAATTAGGTTTAATTAAAGAACCAAAGTATTGGACTTCCCAATAAAAGCAAAGTCCTGTAGGCTTAGGTTAGAATTGCGAAATTAATACATTTGATATTAAACGCAACTGCAAAGAAAAATTTGATAAGTTATCTGATTTGATAAATTATTACTTTTGAGTTTTGCGTCAAGTTTTGAGTTCATCATATTTGGCAGAGATGGCAAGAAATAACCTTGATAATCTTTAGCAACTAACTTTAAGTATAGGCTCTTACATACCGCAACTTGAGTACACAAAATCCTATACAACATGGAAACACTATTAAAATAACTGACCCGGCACTCATCAACCAATCATCCTCTCATAATTAACTATTGGTCTGTAACCAATTGTTACAGGTTACTCCGACACGACACATTTTTCACTGGTAAAGACCTTCATATCCTGAGATTTAGAGACACAAATCCTCAATAATTAACACTCACGTATTAAAACTTATTATTTAAGCACTGCTGTTAATATTTTTATTGTAAAATCTTCGTCAATCACTTTACCGGCGGGAACCGTCTCATCCCCCGAGTCGGATTCGGAGTCGGAGGGGGGCGTTGGGGGCGCAGGCTCCATGCAAGCATGGCGGGGGGCCAGTTTGCCGGTGCTGGGTGGAGAGTGCGGGACTGTGGGGCTGCGGCGGCTCGCGGGATGGCGCTCGGTGCACTAGGGCCGGCGGCGCGGTCCCCACTTGCTTTTTATCGGCGGCGCTGCGTCACGCGTGACGTCGCGCTTCGTCACCGCGCTGTGACGAGGAAAACGCTTTCTGAGAAGCTGCACGTTCTATACGCGACCGTTTTGCGATTGTTTCTATATCGGGGACATGTGCGCCCGCGTAGTTTATTCATAATGCACTTTCGCTAATCACATTCATGACTAATTGACAGATTATTATGTCACGTATATCTAAACTGTTCCGAGACTTTTCTCTGTCTAACTTCCTGTGCGTGGAATACGAGTTTGTGAGGAATTTTGGATTATTGTTTTAAGAATTGCACCGTGCAAATTGCGTATTAATCTTTATAGGAGATCGCCTACTCTTTAAATCTTGAAGTGAGAAATATAAATCGACTTCGGAGTATGAAACTCCTTATTTTGTTTTATTGCTTTTTTTTTATTTATGCCTTTACTTATAGTAGGTAGATAGCGGGAACGTTATAAGATTTTTGAAATATATTTTTATAAGATTTATGAAATATATTTTTATAAAATTGTTCGCATGGCATTTTATTTAAGGGGAATATATCTTACTGGTAGGATTCCTATGCAGGAATCCGTCTAGGTAGGTACCACCCCAGGGCTAGTTATTCTGCCGTGAAGCAGAAATGTGCAAACATTACTGTGTTTCGGTCTGAAGGGCACTGTAAGCTAGCGTAATCACTGAGCATATGAGACTTAAGAACTTATGTCTCAGAGTGACGGGCGCAGTGTGGTGCTACACAGAAATATTCTGAGTAACACAGCATCTGTTATGGGCAAACGTTGCACTTACCATCAGGTGAACGTTTTGCTCGTCTCGACACTTTATGAAGAAAAAAAATATATAATACTCGTACCTCGAATATAAACTCACTTGCCATTATAAAGAATCGTTTCCTTTGCATAATGAAAGCTAACGTTGTTATCTATAATTTGTACATTCGTTATGTGTTTAATTGTCGCTCATTTCGCAATATCTAATAATCCTGAGAACTTTTTCATATTAACATAAGCCCGAAAACCACTCTGTAGAGGATGATAACGCCTTTCTGAACGATTTCGACCGCATCTTTATTATTTTATTTTTATTTTATTGCTTATTAGCCGTGGTAGCTCAGGGGCTAGGCGCTCGCTTTAAATTTCATAGTACGCGAGTGACCAGGGTTCGATTCCCGGTGCCGGCACCACTAAATTGTTAATTGTAATTTTAAATGCTGATTTACCACGTGCTCGACGGTGAAGGAAAACATCGTGAGGAAACCTGCATGTCTGAGAAATTAAAAAAAAATCGAAAACATGTGAAGTCCGCCAACCCGCATTGGAGCAGCGTGGCGGATTCTTCCTAGCTCCAAAACCCTCTCAGAAATGAGAGGAGGCCTGTGCTCAGTAGTGGGACATTTATAGGCTGAAACTTTACTTTTTTTGCTTATATTATTTTATTGACACAAATAAAAATTGTAAATGGGATAATCCCACAGATTATTTCGAAACGAAGCTGTGTAACGTACTCAGCTACATTTCGCAAATCTTGCATTACAGTAGCTTGAAATATACTTGTACTGTTACCAGTGAATCATCTTTTTTTATAATATGAAGAAACAAGACGAGAAAAGCGTTCACCGAATTGTAAGTGCAATAACTGCTTCAAGGTAGAATAACTGACTCTGACCTACCTTATATTATTCCTGCATAGAAATCCTACCACCAGTTACACGTTGGCCCCAAAATAGGTTATTTTGTGTCCTCAAAATGTCGCGAAGTTCTGGCGGTGTAAGAAAATCTGCAACCTTATCTCATTCATGTGAGTTCCGCCATAGTCGACTGCGGAAAAAGCTCGGTAATCTGATGGATTCCGTCAGGTCGTAGATTGACTGTTTAGTATTTTTTAATGCAAAATAATGACGAGACGATAAATATTATAGATAATTGAAATCCGCGTCCGCGCCAATTAAACTCTGCTATAAATTAAACATTTAAAGTAATGACCCACTGCTAGGTTACATTACAGAGCAATGGGATGTTTAGCTGTTACGAGGACTTTTCGTATAATTGGTCTCATTTTCAATAAGTTTGAAAAGTCCAAAAGTGCGCACCTCAAAGTTTGGGTTTTTGGAAAAAACACAATTGATAATTCACCACTTATCGGTGTTTGACGACCGCGTGGCCTAGTGGTCAGAGTACCTGACTTCTAAGCCGCGGGTCCTGGGTTCGAATCCCAGCCGGAGCCAACATTTGTGCTAATACATAAATTGTTGGTTTTCGGGTCTGGTTGTGTTGTGATTGTCCCCGTGTTTCTGACACTGCATCCTTGCCTACCTCCGATCTTATCGCATCAGCGTTACATCGGGCGCGGGTAGGTTGGGACGAGTGAGTGCCTCTGTGTTTGCGCGTACACTTGTGGCACTATAATATCTCCTGCGCAGTTGATGGTTCTCGACAGTATTCGGCAGGTGTCGCCGTCGTCGAAATCGGCTAGGAGAACATCACATCATCATCATCATCATTCGGTATCGGTATTTATTCGTTATGCCGCAGTTGTACATTTTTTTTAAGAAAATCAAAAAATAAACATTTATATGAAAAGAAAAGTAGAAGAACTTTTAAGAAAAATACGGAAAAAGAATCACCATATACGCACCCAAGCGATTAGTGGTATACATCCCATTTAACCTTTTAACGGCCTACAGAGTGGAACAAGCGAAAGAGTTTCTACGTTTGGGTTCAAAAATTACAGACACGGAAAGTACGACAGTGATATTGAGCGAAGAGTGTAGGCAGTAAATCAAGTATATAACTTTTTTTTTTATTTGATATAAGTGACGGAACGAGCAAAACGTTCACCTGATGGTAAGTGCAACGTCTGCCCATAACAAATGCTGTGTCACCCAGAATATTTCTGTGTGACACCACACCGTGCCCGTCACCCTGAGACATCAGTTATTAAGTCTCATATGCTCAGTAATTACGTTAGGTCTGTGCCCTTCAAACAGAAACACAGTAATGTTTGCACACTACTGCTTCACGGCAGAATAACGAATAACAAGGCCCTGGGGTGCAACGTACCTAGACGGATTCCTGCATAGGAATCCTACCACCAGTAATTGTAATGTATTGTTTCTTGTATAAACCTAATGGTACTATACCATTTAAAAAAAACAAATGATGATTCACAAAAACCTATTATATTTTGGCAGCAATGTAACTGTCCCGATTTGAAAACCAAATTCCCGATAAAATTTACTTTCCGTCCCGAAATTCGACACACTAGACCTGGCAACACTACCTGCATCCATTGACTTTACGTAAAACCGTGCAGGTCGTCGCAAGCAATAGTGCTTGGCGACAGAATGACTTGTTAATAATTCAAACATGGGGCTCAGGCCGTGCTGTGTGACAATATATAGGGCAGGCCTATGTTCAACAGTGGGCAGTATTCATAGAACCACGGCGACGGACGAGTGTCGGTTTGTCAGTTTTCCTTGTATAAAAAATTTAATTTTTTTTATTAACACTGTGACCTGATCTCTTAGTAAGATATCATACGCGATGTACACGACAAAACCTGCTGGTGACTATGTTTTGTTCAAATTTGAATGTTTTTTTCGTTGTCGTCGTTTCAGGCTTACACTAGTCCACTGCTGAACATAAGCGTCCCGCATAGATTGCCACAAAAGTTTGTAGCTCGCTTTTGGGGGTATTTAGCATAGTCGCTTGGCAACCCGCCTGTGGTTGGCAACCGCAGTTTATTTATTCGGATATTCGAGGAAGATTTTTGTTTTTTTTTTAATTGCATAAAGTGACGAAACGAGCAAAACGTTCACCTGATGGTAAGTGCAACGTCTGTCTATAACAAATGCTGTGCCACCCAGAAAATTTCTGTGTGACACTACACTGTGCCCATCACCCTGAGACATAGGTTCTTAAGTCTCATATGCCCAGTGATTACGCTAGCTCACAGTGCCCTTCATACCGAAACACAGTAATGTTTGCACGCTACTGCTTCACGGTAGAATAACTAACCCTGGGGTGGTACCTACCTAGACAGACTCCTGCATAGGAATCCTACCACGAGTAAAATGCCCGTCTCCCGGTTTTAATTTTCCCTCTTTTGACTTTTACGGCAGCCATGGGATAAGATGGTGTGATAGATTCTCTTAAGCCGCCACACTGTTTTTTTATGCAAATTGAAATATGTAGCCCAATAGAATACATACATACATAAGATCACGACTGTATCCCATAAGGGGTAGTCAGAGACTGGGCACTCACTGCAAAAGCAGATGACTGCCACAATCCACGTTTCACCAAAACAATATAATGCACTTGGTGTGATAGGTGTGTAATGATAGGTGGTGAGCCCATCGCCACCATGCGCTATTGCACAGTGCAGTTTTATTCCTTACTCGCCTTTTACGAGATCCATTGGATGAGATGGAGTGGTAGTATTCTTTTAACGAGCCGCCACCACACGGCACCAATAACATACTCCCAATCGAAAGGGTCAATATATCGTCGTTAAATCCTAGTTTCTTTATTAAAAACTAGCTGCGCCCTACGGTTTCATTTGCTTAAAATAAGCCAATCACATGATCCGTTTTAGCTTCGATTCTTTCTCAATAAACGGGCTATTTAACACAAAAATTATTTAACAAATCGGATTAGTATTTCTTGAGATTAGCGCGTACAAACAAACAAACTTTCCAGCTTTGTTCAAGTAGTAAGATTATCCAACTGACCACAAGATGTTTGATAATACCAATACGTGTTCGCTGGTGGAAGGTTTCCTATGCAGGAGTCCGTCTTGGTAGGTACCACCCCAGGGCCAGATAGTCTACCGTGAAGCAGTAGTGTGCAAACATTACTGTGTTTCGGTTTGAAGGGCACTGTGAGCTAGCGTAATCACTGGGTATACGAGACTTAAGAACCTATGTCTCAGGGTGATGGGCACAGTGTAGTGTCACACAGAAATTTTCTAGGTGGCACAGCATTTGTTATGGGCAGACGTTGCACTTACCATCAGGTGAACGTCTTGCTCGTTTTATCACTTTATGCAATAAAAAAAATGTATAAGTAGTACACTGCCAGATATTCTGCCACCGAGCAACGTGTTTAGGTTATATCGGCACTGTATTGTGTTAATTTTGAAGAATGTGACGAGACGAGCAAAGCGTTCATCTGATGATATGTGCAACACCTGCCCACAGCACAGTGTCACCCAGAAAATTTATTTACGGCACCACACTGTGACATCAGTTCTTAAGTGCGTCATACTAGTGAACAGGTACTGTTGGTGGAGGCTGGTTTGCTCGAGTTTGCAATGCATTAAAACATTTAGTATTACATTATTTTTAGTATTGAATCTTGTCTCGAACACATGATTGAACACATGATAGAACACACAAAAACATTTTGTCATGGAGCGAGCTTTGGTTTTCCATGAGACTATTCTTTGCAAAATTAAAATTATACAACATATGTAAATTACCCAACGTACGTTTGTAAATGTATTACGTCGTATCTCATTGTTTATTTATCTTTTGAACTTTTAATGTACGTTGTGTTGTAGTATTGAATAAAGTTTTTTCTTTCTTTCCTTTACTTTATTTTTTTTACTTTTCACTAAAATATCAAAAAAGAGGATGCCTGCGGAGTTTCTTTCACCTGTTTCTTCTCCGTTAGTGGAACCTCATTGGGAAACTTTTTTTTTTGCAAACGTAAGCTGCATAAGTCTCATATACTAGCTATCAATGCTCCCCACACCAAAACACAGTAATATTTGCACAACTACTGGGTCAATTTTATATTTTGAATATCAAAATGATCGTAAAATCAAAAAACAGAATAAACACAGATACTTAACATATTAAAATAGGAATCCTACCACCAGTATACTCCTGACTCCGACCAGGAGACTCCGTGTTCCGTCGAAGATACAATTTTTTTTATTGGATACGTGACAAAACGAGCAACACTTTAACCTAATGGTGAGTGCGACGTCTGCCTATAACAAATGCTGTCACCCAGAACATTACTGTGTGACACGACACTGCGCTCGTCACCCTGAGACATTAATTCTTAAGTCTAATATGGACAGTTGTTACGCTATATTGCCCAAAATTAACAAAAGTGCCCAAAATTAACAAAATATGGGTAACGCTAATCAGTAACGTTGCAAGTTTCGTTACTTTTTTCAGAGCTTATTATTGACGACCGCGTGGCCTAGTTGTCAGCGTACCTGACTTCTAAGCCGCAGGTCCTGGGTTCGAATCCCAGCCGGAGCCAACATTTGTGCTAAAACATAAATTGTTGGTTTTCGGGTCTGGTTGTGTTGTGATTGTCCCCGTGTTTCTGACACTGCATCCAAGCCTACCTCCGATCTTATCGCATCAGCGTTACATCGGGCTCGTGTCGGTTGGGACGAGTGAGTGCCCCCGTGTTTGAGCGTACACTTGTGGCACTATAATATCTCCTGCGCAGTTGATGGCTCTCGACAGTAGTCGGAAGTTGTCGCCGTGGTCGAAATCGGCTAGGAGAACATCATCACTTATTAATGGGCTGTTGCCGATGTACGTAGGTAACCAGGCCAGCCGCATCGCGGAGTGGATAGCAAAACGAAGAAACGGCAACTGCGCTAACCTTGTGTATTTTTTCGCCTTGTACGTATAAGTCGCCCCAAAGAGTAACATCGCAAGTCAATATGCAACTCAGCAAACAAGAATTTATTGCGGGGATAGTCTACGAACGCTCCCGATCCACCACATTTCGAAAATGTCTACAAAAATGGTGTCCGGGAGAGTAGTATAGCACCTACCTCTTTCCTACCGAGGTGTCGTAAGAGGCGGCACACGGTAAGGTAATGCACGGACAGCCTAAATTCGTGCAGAAAAGCACCATAAAATGCAATGCTTTCACTATACTGCTCGTGGGAACGCAATAGGGAATAAGACTGTTTTGACTCGTGCCAAAATGCCGGCGAAGTCTTTCGCCACCCGTCAGGTTTCGTTTCACCCGTCTCATTTCCCGAGAGGGCGAAAAGTGGACTAAATAAATAAATGTACCCCTTATATGGGAAAAAGACGTGACTGTATGTATTTTTAATTGACTGAAAAATGGTACTAGATTCGGAAGAAGCATTTTCGGATTGCCTATTTGTAAAAACAAACGATGACTACAAATGGTTAATATTGCCCATTTGTGGGGTTTTTTTTCTGATTTACTTCTTAAAATTAAGAATAAACCGACATCACGTCTGTATGTTATTTGTTGAAATTCTCGGAACAAGATTGATGCATATCGTGGTCCACGCCGATTCCACTGCACACGAATTACGTCTAGACAAACGGTAACCTGCCTCGAATGTGAGTTACACGTAGGTCCTCGCGAGTCGCTACTAGAACTATTCAAATATACTAATATAATAGATACTTCCGTTATTCTATATTTATGAAAATATAATGTACATACGGAAACACAATGAATTTATTTAAATAAAAAGTGACTGTATTCTGTAGAATGGGCCGAGGCGAAACGCTAGAGGTTCCTGTGTTTAGGTTGGCCAAAACTAGAATGTCTTTCTTAGTAGATACATAAAATGTTATAAGAAAATTCCTATAAGTGTGACAGGCACTTGTCGCACTTGTTGTATAAGTGTGACTTGAGCCGTCGTAGCTCAGGGGCTAGACGCTCGCTTTAAGTGTCATAGAATGCGAGTGACCTGGGTTCGATTCCCGGTGCTGGCACCACTAAAATTGTTGATTGCAATTTTAAGTGCTGATTTACCACGTGCTCGGCGGTGAAGGAAAACATCGTGAGGAAACCTGCATGTCTGAGAAATAAAAAATATTTCGAAGACGTGCAGTCCGCCAACCCGCATTGGAGCAGCGTGGCGGATTCTTCCTAGCTCCATAACCTTCTCAGAAATGAGAGGAGGCCTATGCTCAGCAGTGGGACATTTATAGGCTGAAACTTTACTTTTTTTTTATAAGTGTGACGCAAAAAACTGACATTGACATTGTATAAATGATATTGAAAAAAAAAACGAAAGAGCCCAGAGTTTCTCGCCGGTTCTTCTCTGAGAATCTTATTTTTTTGAACCGGTGTGGATTTTGACATTGATAAAAGCTTTAAAGGCCTAAACTGAATAAAGAAATTTTGACTTTGTACTTTATGACGGACATTTTTTGTACCACATTGAAAGACCGTTAACGTAGATAAGAATAAAAACAAAAATAGAATTCCTGAAAACCATAAATGTTTAAGTACTAGTAAAAAGTAAAGTAGAAAAAAATTAAAATATTCAAATTTTAGCTTTCTCCACGCCTTCTTCATTTATACTTTAACTATGCAAATCCCACACTCTTCCTTGCGCATAATGCTTAAAAAGGGGTACAAAGTTTTCTCTTCAGGTATGTCATAATATGTATGAACCCGATGCCATAATATTATTTACTGATATTTTTATGCTCCCACCGTCTTTGAATGATTAATCCGTTACGAGACTGAAACATAGATTGTTTTTACTTGACTGATACTAAAATTTATTCTGCCGTGAAGCAGTAGTGTGCAAGCATTACTGAGTTTCGGTTTGAAGGGCACTGTGAGCTAGTGTAATCACTGGGCATTTGAGACTTAAGAACTGATGTCTCAGGGTGACGGGCGCAGTGTGGTGTCACACAGAAATATTCTGGGTGACACGGCATTTGTTGTGGGCGGACGTTGCACTTACCATCAGGGGACCGTTTTGCTCGTTTCGTCACTTTATACAATAAAAAAACAAAAATCTTGTGTGATCGGACATAAAATGAAATGAATTAATAAATCTTTATTTCTCAACGTAAGAAATATTAATTCCGTTTCTCGAAATGTCAGTTTTTTACAATCTACCACAGTTTCGTAACGAGGTTCCTCTGATGGGGAAAAACAGGCGAAAAAAACTCCGCAGGTATTCCCTTTTTTTTATCTTAGTCATAACTCATTATATATAAAGTGACAAAGAATAGTCCCATAGAAAACCGAAGCACGCCCCATGAAAAAAATTTTAAACAGATTGAATAATACGAATACAAGTATATTGCCGTGTGGTGGCGGCTTAAGAGAAACTACCACCCTATCTCTTCCCGTGGGTGTCTTAAAACTCTACAAAGGGAAAACGAAAACTAGGAGATGGGCAGCAGCAGCTTCCTGGAACATCTGAAAAAAATAAACTGTCGTATAGTAAATAAACTCTCAAATTTAGAGCTCTACATTTTTGTGGCAATTTATGGGGGAGGCCTGTGGTCAGCAGTGGACTAGTGATAGGCTGAAATGATGACGATAAAGTGTATTGCAAATTCAAGCAAACGATTCGTCACACGACGTCACCGCATGCTGTGATTAAAGCGAGCATGTCAGACAGACTTTACCGCAAATATAAAAAATAACACCTCTTTGATTTCTCACTGCTGAGCATAGGCTTCCTCTCAATTCGGAGTGGGTTTTGGAGCCGGGAAGAGTTCGCCACGCTTCTCCGATACAGTTTGGCGAACACATGACCTCGGAATATTTTTTATTTCTCAGACATAAAGGTTTCCTTACGGTATTATCCTTCACCGCTGAGCACGTGGTAAATCGGCATTCGGCAATTAACTATTTTAGTGGAAGCACCGCGGATCGAACCCAGGTCACTAGCGTAGGTACTATGACATTTATAAAATCAAGCGCCTAGCCCTTCAACGGCTCACCACACATATGATAAATTAAATTAATTTAAATTATTCAGGGCGAGGTGTATTGTAAGTTCATTTGTACTAAAAGCGGCGGTTACATCGAGTTTTTTGACGATAATAATTTTATTGATACAGGAATATTTATATTTATGGAATAATTCTATTATTATGAAATAATAGAACAATTCTTTTAAAACTAGATTGTTTACACAATACTGTGCCGTGTGGTGGCGGCTTAATAGAATCTACCACCACAACTCACCCCCTGAGCAGTAAGTCACAGAGGCATTAAATGTTATAATATTTCCGATTTCGGTGTGCCGCTTATTTATGTATCGTATTGGCTTCGGCCGAGAATAGAACTACAGTCGCGCGACTCAACAGGTAAGTATGCTGACCAGTGGTCCACGCGGTCGGAAGTGCACAATAAACACATTATTTTATATGTTTTTACGTTTGTACATTCAAAAATTCACAATAAGAACCACTTAATTTAAAAGCGAGCTTCTTTGTCCGCAAGATGTTTCGAGTGTATATGTAAATAGTGCGGCTGGGAAGTCCGCGGCACCAGACGCCATTCGCTAGCCGTTTTTATTTATTTTTTATTTTTAAACCACTCCACTCTTTCCCAATTAACAAACAGATGTAGTTGCACTTTTTACCTTGTCAATAGAGAAACTATATTGTAGAGGAAAATATGATATTGTTTCCGTTTCAGTGTAGTTTTATAACAAACAGCTGAAGCCCGTGGCTAAGTCCGGGAGGCTTTACTTTATTTTTATTAATAAACCCTTTTTTTTCTCAATATTTTTGTTTTTATAAATATATATATATTTTTTTTTGATTTTGTGAATGTCATTCAAGCGCGAACGTCCTTACATACGTCTCTCGCCGCTCGGGCTCACTGAAAACAAGCTCTGTAGTCTCTCGACTGCAGCATTAAGCTGAGTGAGCTGAGACCCATTTGTCCAATGCGCCACGACACACATGACAGTATGGTTAATGTAATTTTTTTTTGTTAAATGTTGTTATTGATGTATTTTCCTGTCAGTTATGTATATTGTTTGTTTGGTATTTATTGTAATGTCTTTGTGTCTGTGGCGTGTTATTGCAATAAATGTTTTGTTTCTTTTTTTTTAATTACCGCGGGAACTCTATCATTTTCCGAAATAAAAATTATTCTATGTCAGTTTCCAGGATATCCGATGTGCCGAATTTCGTCAAGACTTCGGACTCCGTAGCCAAATCAAGGACTGCGGCCAGTGGACCACATGTGCGTAGAAGCTTCATTCCTGAAAATATATCAATATTTAGACCAATATACAAAAGAACAGCTTAATGCTAAGCGCAAACAGGTATAAAACTCGGATTGATCATTTCACCGAGTATAAGGCGCATTTGGTGAGATCAACCCGTTCGATATGAGAGACGGTGGACTAACACCCATGGATGCTAAGGACCATGCGAAGTGGAGGCGAGAAAGTCGGAAAGCGGACCCTGACCCTTTTTTTTTATTTCATAGAAGGGACGGAACGAGCAAAACGTTCACCTGATGGTAAGTGTAACGTCTGCCCATAACGAATGCTGTGTCTCCCAGAAAATTACTGTGTGACACCACACTGCGCCCGTCACCCTGAGACATCAGTTCTTAAATCTCATATGCCCAGTGATTACGCTAGCACTCAGTGCCCTTCAAACCGAAACACAGTAATATTTGCACATTACTGCTTCACGGCAGAATAACTGGCCCTGGGGTGGTACCTACCTAGACGGACTCATACATAGGAATCTCACCAGCCGGGACGAATGCCTAGGCAGAAGAAGAACCCTTTCTTTATTCCAAACACCTAAACTCATTTCATTGAAATCACGGCTAAGAGTGCAGCATCACCCAAACACGTGGTCAACACACGCGCAACTGCTGACGGTGCTGGGAACAGTTACGTGACTCCTGTCTCCTAGTATTGTAAGTACCTACTCCTCCTTTCACTGATCATCAAAATGCCAAATGGCAGATAAACCTCGCGATAAATCCCCTAATCCAGGGGTTCCCAAAGTGTGCGCACTGTAAATTTTATATTCGACGTGTGAAGTCGTTTACTTACAGTAAAATCAATAAATGTTATATAATTTTGCGCAAAATATAATTCATAATATATATCCATACTAATATTATAAATGCGAAAGTAACTCTCTCTGTACTTCTGTCTGTTTGTTACCTTTTCACGGTTCTACCGCTGAACCGATCTTGACGAAATTCAACACAGAGGTAGCTTGCATCCTGGTTACGGCCATGGGATACTTTTAATATTAATAATTTAGTTCTGGCGGTATATTCAAAATCTATATACACGCGGACGACGTCGCGGGCCTCATCATCATAATCACTTTATCCTATCACTAGTCCACTGCTGAACATAGACCTCTCCCTTGGATTGCCACGTTTGGCAGGCGGTTTGGCAACCGAAGTTTATTTATTCAGATGTTCCAGAAAGATGCTGCCCATCTTCTGGTTATAATTTTCCCTCTGTCGACTTTTACCACACCGCGGGGTTAAAATGGGGTGATAGAGTGTGGTGGCGACACCTAGCGTTAAATAAAAAAAATGACTAACTGACAGACGTAGACGTCAGGAACGCATTGTCTCAGCGGTGGGATTGTAGTTTTGTATTTGTAAGTACCCTCACACTCGTTGCGCGTTGGTGGTAGCCGTTTTCGTCTCTTGGTTTACAGATAGCGTTACTTATTACAGATAGCGGATAACAGTCTTAAATATAGCAGATCAAAAATACCTAAATCGGTGAGATTACCTTCAAAGAGGACATCAAGCGGCAACTTGTGAGAGGCCATGTCCAACAGCTAGGTAGACACAACAACACAACAGCCGGCAACACACCCGCAATTTTTTTTGCATTGCATTGCTGATGTTAATGGGCGGCGGCGATCACTGACCATTAGATGAAGCTTTTGCCCCCTCTTCTATAAAAAATAATCTAAAAAGGAGATAAAACACATTTAAAACTGTATAGTACTGTCAAAAGTAACGTTCACTTTTTAACAGTGTAGAATCGCTATAAATGAAATAAAGGAGAATCCTAAACTAAACGACGCAAATTGATAGTGACTGTAAAGAATCGGCCCGACCATTGAAGGACCATTTACCATTTTATTTGATACCATTAACCAATGAATGAGCTTCATATGCCAAAATAAAACCGATCACGAAACCTACCAGAGTTACAAAATAGACCTCCAGGTCCATGTTCTCAGACACTACCAGCTTAACGTTGTAGATTGTAGATTGTAGATTGCAACGGGCCGGTCTCCGCAACTCCACGTCTAGCGCGTATTTTGCGTGTGGGCAGGAACGTTGTGCTACTCGAGCCATCCAAGCTCCTCCAGAAATCGCAGCAGGCCCTTGATGTTCCTCGCGACCTCAGGGAGCGGTCTCGGCGAGCCGAGATGCTTGACCCGGTATATGGCGACCGTAGGGCAGTCCAATAGGACATGGGCCGCCGTTTCGTCCGTCTCCATACAGGCTCTGCACAGAGGGCTGTCTGTAACACCTAAATTAAACAGATGTTTGTTAAATGATCCATGTCCAGTTATAGCACTACTGATCGTTCTGATTTGGGGTTTATTCAGACGAAGTAGCGCCTTGGAGATGCGACTGTTGATAACGGGCAAAGCTGTCTTTGCTTGTCTACACTCTGGGTGACTTGCCCAGATTTGTGCATGTTGGTTCCTAGTGCGTTTGCAGACTAGCGAGCGAACATACCTGAGGGGAAGTGGCAGTATAGGTTCTGGACCCACAGCACACTGGTTGGAGCCTCCTCGAGCAAGTTCGTCGGCCGCGTCGTTGCCCCTAGCTCCGCTGTGTCCCTTAATCCATTGTAGGGTTATTTCATTGAATTGACATACCTCATTTAATTTCTGGTAGCATTCGTAGATGAGCCCTGAATTCATAACATTGCTATTGAGGGCCAGTAGTACCGCCATGCTGTCGGAGAGTATTCGGATGGAATAGTCTTTTACCTTTCTTTCAGCTATAGCCGATGCTGCGTGAATAATGCCCATACACTCTGCCTGAAACACTGTATTGTGGGCACCGAGTGGTGTGCTTATTTGTATATTTAGGTCCTCTGAAAAAGTTCCAGAGCCTGTACCTGACCCGGTTTTGGAACCATCTGTGAAGATTCTGAGTTCCCTTGGGTTTAGTCCTTCAGAACGTTGGTCTTCGTGTAATTGTATTTTGTACTTCTTATCGAATACAAATTGCTTTGGGATCCTATCATACACAGCCTGTAGAACGGGCGTTTCTGCAAACAGTTCTGTAAGTATATTGGTATGTGGGATCTTGTTATTACTCCAGAGATTCAGTGTTTTGAGCCTTATGGCTGCCAAAGCTGCTTCCTGTTGGATGTGTAGGTGCAGCGGTGGCAGGTCTAGCATGGCTTCTAGGGCCACTGTGGGAGTAGTCCTCATGCATCCAGGGGCGGGCGTTTGTCTATCTTATTCGCTATATTTGAACACCTCAAGATAGATCAACGCCTATGCTGCTCACCTGTCCGGAGAGCAGTATGGCGAATGGTTTTGGGGGAGAGCGCAGGTCGTGATGATCCCCAAAACAAGTCTGAGGAGTTGTCCTTCCCGTGGTTGCTGCCCGTTATTGATCTGGTTCACTAGGAAACAGATAAAACTGAAACACTCAGACGACCCACAGGCTGTCCCCTACCCTTTACCCACACCCTCCTCTACCCTCCTCATTCCTATCCCCTAACCACACCTTCCCCACTGTTCCGCCGAAGAGTGTGGGCGTATCCGGCGGACTATAACGCCCACCTGCGCTAGGACCTGCGCAGTAGAGCGCCGTAAGCGGGGATGACGGAGTCCTGGAGGGTTGAGCCGATCGTCACATGGGGTTATAAGTGGCGTTAGGCAACACGCCCTCTTTGGTCCCGATTTCAAGCGAAACGGTTGCCCTGTCTGCTAACCACGGATGGGGAAATGGCCACGTGTCCCGTCAGAGGGCCACAGGTGAGGGGCGTGGGGTCCGCTTAGGTTACTATTGTAACCAGAGCGGTGGCAA
The DNA here is from genome assembly GCA_019845155.1 of Luehdorfia chinensis. NCBI lineage: Eukaryota > Metazoa > Arthropoda > Insecta > Lepidoptera > Papilionidae > Luehdorfia > Luehdorfia chinensis. Next base: position 1,577,137 of record JAHVAK010000630.1, on the reverse strand, counting down.
AGGCCATGCTGACGGAGCAAGTGAAGGTTATTTGTAGGCAGTAGGGATGGGCCTATTTTTCAGACCTATCTGCCAGCCGGATCGAGCACCCGATGTCGCGCTGTAAGCCAGCCCTGCGCACCTATATTCTCCCGGTAGTCCTAACGTCCGAAATTATAAAGTAGGACGTTCCCAAAGGTGCGTGCTCCATGGAGGGCGGGAAGCCGGGGGGACGAATTCTCAAAACAACAATGGATGGTTCAAGGCCCATAAATACTAAAACCCACACAGGCATCGCTGGTGTAAACCAAAAATGCCAAACAAACAAAGACGTGTTTACCAGCTTGCTGGGAATCCCGTCTACTTCAAAAACTACTCCCAACGTTGGTGGTCCCTCGGGTAAAACCGGAGACGTAAACCCATTGAAGGGAGCGCGCAGTGCCGAAGGTCCACCAGCGGTGAAAACCGCAGCTTGCGACCAAAAAGCCAGCGCTAAACATGGTGGTTCAGTGACGGGTAACACCGGCACTGGTCCCCACACCTCGGTTGCAAAGGATCCTCTGGAGCCTTTACGCACCGTAGACGCCTTCTCAGCCGCTTGGCAAGTGGTAAGCCGTAAGGGCAAAGGCAAAGCGCCAATTAAGACGCCGCGCCAGCCTGTCGGGCCCTCTGGGGTATCCACTCCTGCCAAAAATAGGCCGAAAAGGAAAAACAAGAAGCAGCGCATGAAAGCCTATATGAGAGCTGAAATGGCTGCTTCAACAACAAAGACCAGGTCTCCCAACCAGTCACCGTCTACTGCGTCGGGGTCCGGTGCGGGAGCCGACCGGCGTCCTAAAGCAGGAAGTGGTGCAAACCAACGTCCAGCCGAAGGATCGCAGGTTGGCACCGGCACAGGTCCAGCGGCAAAGAAGGGGAAGGCTGCCAAAAGACCTGGTAAGAGCCAAAGGGCTAGCAAACGAGTGCTCGATGAGTCCACAACGCCGCGAGGCGATCACAAAAAAGTGAGACTGGAGCACTCCAAACGAACCTCGGTCAGCTACGCCTCAGCTGCCAAGTCGGAGCTGTGCGTCGCAGTAACATGCGCACGCACGGGCCACTTGTCTAAAGAGGACGCAGACAAGGTCCTCGCTGGTATTCAAATTAAAATCATCAGTGAGGCCTGGAACACCAAGGAGCCCGGCACATCAGGACCCGTGTTCAGAGGTAAACCTACCTACACTGAGGGTGCAGTCAAACTTTGGTGTGAAAACCAAGGTGCACTCCAGTGGTTACACGAGAATGTCTCGGACTCAAACCTTGTCCCCGGTGTCCAGCTGGTGGCATTCTCATACCAAACGAACAGGGAATCTGGAAGGACTCACGCGACATAGGACGTGTGTTGGCCTACCAGAATCCGTGGATCGCGGTACGTAAATGGTTACTACTCGGCGCCGAACAACAAAAGGACGGGTGGTTCGTAGTGGTGTCGATTCCGGAGGACCAAATCCCGACTCTGATGCAGGCAGAGCGCCGCCTTGCTTGTGCATGCGGTGCGGTCTATGTCAAGTTTCAGGGTCGAGGCGGCAAGTTTGTCGAAGTCCCTCCGGATCAGGACCCTGCGGGCAGCTCGGACTTAGGCGCCGAGGACAAACCAACAAGCGCCCAAACGGTCAAGGAGAGCACGGCACCCGCAGACGGGGCGATGACTCCTGCCGTTCCTGAGTCGGAAGATCGCCTCTCTGAGGAGGAGTTGGACTGCAGTATGCTGTTCAACTCTGACCCAGTAGGGGAGGAGGAGACTCAGGGCCTTTTGGCAGGGCTAAACATAGGTGGGGGGGAAGGGGACACATCATGCGATGGCGTGCCCTTCGTACCCGATTAACACCATACAGGCAAACCTCCACCACAGCGAAACTGCGACGGCTCAAATGCGCAAGTGAGTGGAGGCAAAGCAAACGGCCATAGCCCTGATTCAAGAGCCGTGGATCAGGGCCGGCCGCATACGGGGCCTCTCTAATTCAGGAGGTAAGTTATACTGCTCTTACGATCACGACAACCCTAGAGCGTGTATCTACATCACAAATAACATTAGTGCACAACCTTTAACAGATTTCTGTTCCAGAGACCTGGTTGCTTTAAGGATCCTAAACACAGCGGGACTGAATGTGGTCGTCGCCTCGGCATACATGCCGGAGGCAGACACACCACCTCCACACGACCTAACCAGGCTGGTTCACCATTGTGAAAAGACCGGACTGGAGGTTGTCATCGGTACCGACTCCAATGCACACCACCCATTATGGGGTATGGAAACAAGCAATGACAGAGGTAAGACCTTGGTTGAATATTTATTTACAACTAACCTAACACTTATAAATATAGGTTGTGAACCAACATTCGTAACGAGACGAAGTCGCACAATTATTGACCTTACGCTCGCTTCCGAAGGCGTGGCCAAATCCATCCAGGGCTGGCACGTTTCCGATGAGGCTTCATGCTCAGACCACAGATGGATTCGATTCGAGTTACAGGTGAATATTTCCTCAATACCTCCGAAACGTAACCCCCGCAAGACGGATCGGGCGAAATATATACAAACGCTAGCACCCAAGCTTGCGGGGCTTACTGAAATCGACAGATTGGAGGATACATACAAAATAGAAGAACAGGTAACGGCTCTAACAGATACTCTGATAGAAAGCTACCACAATGCATGTCCAGAAACTGACGCCGTAAAGAAATCTAGCAAGCAATCCTGGTGGGGGATTGAGCTAGAAGGTAAACGGAAAAAAGTCAGGAAAACCCTAAATAGGGCAATGAACACATCGACTGACGAAGACTGGGACTCCTACAAAGAGGCCAAGTATGAGTACAAAAAATGCATCAGGTATCGACGAACTGTGGGATGGCGCAAATTCTGCAGTAACATAGAATCCTGTGAACAAGCAAATCGGGTAAGGAAAGTTCTGGCCCAACAAACAATCTCAGGGCCTGACACTCTTCGCAAACCCGACAACACATACACCTCCTCACCAGCTGAAGCCCAACGCATCCTGCTGGAGACACACTTTCCAGGATGCAGATTGGTTCAGGAAGTAGACTGGCAAGAGGAAAACATAATTCCAAGTGACCAAGACTGGAAATATGCCCAACATGTGGTTACAGTTGAAAAACTACAATGGGCCATAAGCAGTTTCCAACCTTACAAAGCGGCAGGACCTGATGGTATCTTCCCTGCTCTCCTTCAGTGGGGGGGGGGACACTGATTATAAAGGTACTTGCCGTAATTATGACAGCATGCCTAGCGCATAGATACGTCCCAAAAATCTGGAGGGAAGTGAAAGTAATCTTCATCCCCAAACCGGGCAAAAGTGACTATACTAATGCCAAATCCTTCAGACCTATCAGCCTCACATCCTTTATGCTGAAAGCCTTGGAAAAGGTATGTGAAAGGGAGCTGAGGGGAAGGGCACTATTATACAAACCTTTGCATAGCAATCAGCATGCTTATAGCTCAGGTAAATCAACAGAATCGGCACTCCACCGGGTAGTCACCCAGATCGAGTTAGCCCTTAACCAGAAAAACATCTGTCTAGGAACCTTCATCGATATAGAAGGAGCCTTTCACAAAACCAACTTCACCAGCATAGGTAATGCCCTCGTCAAACATGATGTGGAGCCAACCTTAACGAACTGGATTATAAACGCACTAAGCAAACGTATAGTGCGCATCGCAGGTGAGAGTCAAATAGTTAAGATAGCGAAAGGTTGTCCACAGGGTGGTGTGCTGTCACCGCTCCTGTGGAACCTAGTCATCAACGACCTCATCACAAAACTAAATGTAAACCATTTCTACACAATAGGGTACGCGGACGATCTAGCAATACTACTCTCAGGAAAGCAAGCTAGTATAGTCTGCGACCTTGCACAAGCGGCGCTACTTATAGTAGAACGCTGGTGCAAGGAATACGACCTAACAGTCAACCCAAACAAAACTGAACTGATAATGTTCACCCACAAACGGGTACTGAATAAATATCATCTTCCCAGTTTATTCGGTACCGAACTACGGCTGTCATCAGAGGTAAAATACCAGCTTAACGTTGCAACATAACGCTACTAGCTACATGTTTGAAGGGTGACGATGCTTCATTTCTATGATATGCATTTCATTTGTTGCAACACACACACACACAACACACATGTACCATACACTTACATCACACACCACACACAATTACACCACACAGACACACACACAAACACACACACACACACACACACAATTACACCACACAGACACACACAAACACACAAACACACACACACACACACACACACACACACACACACACACACAAACAAACACACACACACACACACACACACACACACACACACACACACACGCGCACGCACGCACACGCACGCACACACGCGCACACATGCACTAACGCAAACTAAAGTCAACCGTTAAATGACATCTTAGACGAAATAAATGAAAGACTTATTCGCTTATTTAAGTACACACACAAGCAAACCGTGGCAAAAAGGGAAGCCAATTTTAAAGTTCTTGCCCCTATATTGAAAAAGACACGCCAAGACAACCTATTATTAAATTACGCAGCCTTTTAACACCACTGCTACAAATTTAACTTTGTTTATCAATCGTGAACGTTTGCTCATCTTGTGACTGCAACGCAAACTATGTGCGCATTTAGATCCTCCCACCAGGTAACGTCCGTGTCAGCTGGATAATTATAACCAAATTAATGTTACCACGCTAATGCAGGAGTGGGACGAACCGAGGGTGGAGCATATCTTCAATTGGTTTTGCGTTCACGTTAAAAAATATGAGAGCGTGTCTCCGGTTTACATGTTTTCATATTTTTATTTAATTTACATTAAATCGTTTTACGGAAAACTTTAACATTGTTAAAAAATTGTACACGCGGTTTAGCTGTCAGTTCAGAGTAATTGAATACTAAGCCGCGGGCTGTCCGTTCTAATCGGTAAAGGATATGCATCACTGATGATGGGATTTCTATGCAGAAATCCGTCTAGGATGTGAGCACTGTGATGCCTCACAGATGTTTTCTGGGTGGTCAGGTCAGGTACACGATCTGCTGGTCTCATTAGTTTCTTCCATAAACCGTTTACTGGTGGTAGGATTCCTGTGCAGGAATCCGTCTAGGTAGGTACAGACCCAGGGCCAGTTATTCTGCCGTGAAGCAGTGGTGTGCAAACATTACTGTGTTTCGGTTTATAGGGCACTGACAGCTAACGTAATCACGGGACATATGAGACAGAACTCATGTCTCACGGTGACGGGCGCAGTGTGGTGTCACACAGAAATGTTCTGGGTGACACAGCATTTATTATGGTTGCACTTACCGTCAGAAAAACATACAAATTGTTGGTACCGGGATGTAGTTGTTTCAGTTGTTTTTATTATTATTGTTGTTTGACTACCCTGTCTTACCGCGTAACGTTCGGGCGTGAAAAAAGTGATTGTCTTTGTATGCTGCTGCGTGTAAATTTGTGGCACTATAATATATACTCCACCGTATGATATTAAGCTAGTAGAATAATTTTACTGGTGGTAGGATTCCTATGCAGGAATCCGTTTATGTAGGTACCACCCCAGGGCCAGTTATTCTGCCGTGAAGCAGTAGTGTGAACGCATTACTGTGTTTCGGTTTGAAGGGCACTGTGAGCTAGCGTAATCACTGGGCATTTGAGACTTAAGAACTGAACTCAGGGTGACGGGCGCAGTGTGGTGTCACACAGAAATATTCTGGGTGACACAGCATTGTTGTGGGCGGACGTTGCACTTACCATCAGGTGAACGTTTTGCACGTTTCGTCACTTTATACAATAAATCAGGCGTTATTTTGCGGGAATCCGTTATAGTAAAGGAGCGAAAGTTAATTTGCTAAGATCCGCATGCAAAATGTAAAATTATGTATTATCTAGTATTGAAGAGCACCGCCCGCTCTCCCTCAACAGCGTGCACAAGAAAACCGACAGTCAGCCGCCTAGCTGTCGGGTGTCGTCTCCTTTACTATGATATTAAGATTTAAAAAATGTGTTATAGAATCTGCAGTATTGGGTATATGTACCCGTGGTGGCAGCTTAAGAGAATCTACCACCCCATCTTGTTCCGTGGGTCGTAAAAGTAGAAACAGGGAAAATTAAAAGAAGATGGGCAGCAGCATCTTCTTGGAACATCTTTATAAATAAACTGCGGTTGCTAACTCGCCTGCCAAGCGTGGCAACTATGGCAAAATCCCCACAAAAGGAGAGCATCAAACTTTTGTGAGAATCTATAGGGAAGGTCTATGTTAAGATGAAGAGGTTGCCTTGCACCACGTCTAGGTGGAAATCAGAAACCTCTCGAAAAATGTTTTAATTTTTTAAATGTTCCGCACAATAATATTCCTTCAGCGTGTAACAAAAAATAAACTAGAATTTAAAAATCGCAAAATTGCAAGCCTATTTTATTAGGAATCTTCGGCTTCTAAATCACCGCTACTCCACATCGACAACATCGACTTAAAATAATTTATTATAATTGATTTTAACCTCTGCAATGCTAAGTGGCTTTTACTCGTAATATCTCCGTGTGTTGCCATGTGGTTCTGCAAATTCTGAAAAGGATTACAGTGTTGAACATACGTAAGTATTTTATGCGATAGATAATTGTAAAGAAGACAAATTTATAATATAATTAATATCTCCGTGGTGTCCCTCTTCGGTGGCCATGCTTCAGCGAGTTATGTGTGCCATTGAGATTACATTTACAAAACTATTATTTTTAAAACCTTAGATAAATTGTTTTTTTTTTCTGTAGTTATAATTACATTAAATTAGGGTGCTGTAAAACGGTTATGAGTTACATATTAATACGTGAAGAGAAAAATTTGTAATCGTTATAAAGAATACTGCAAGCACAGAGGAGTGTGAGATTTGGCGTAGTTATCTATAGACATTTATGTAGAGAAGGAGTGTAGAAAGCTGAAGCTTAACTTTATATAATATGTGTTAAAAAACCACTCCTTCCCATAATTTCTTTTATTTATTATAAATTAATAAAAGTTCCATAAATGTTTTTTTCTTCTTCAACTCATAGCCTCACTGCTGAGGATGATGACTTTTTTGTTGTTTATTAATTTCTACCTTCGCTTGAGACACTTATTTGGTGTAGCCACTTTATTCAATAATCATTTATTTGGTAAAGTAAAAAGTAAAGTTTCAGCCTATAAATGTCCCACTACTGAGCACAGGCCTCCTCTCATTTCGGAGAGGGTTTTGGAGCTAGGAAGAATCCGCCACGCTGCTCCAATGCGGGTTGGCGGACTTCACATGTCTTCGAAATATTTTTTATTCCTCAGACATGCAGGTTTCCAAACGATGTTTTCCTTCACCGCCGAGCACGTGGTAAAATCAGCACTTAAAATTGCAATTAACAATTTTAGTGGTGCCGGCACCGGGAAGCGAGCGCCTAGCCCCTGAGCTGCCACGGCTTTATTTGGTATAATATAAATATTTGGTGCAGTTGTGGACTTCGGAAGAAAAGTATATAGTAGTATAGTATTGTAGAGTATTGTAGAGTATATAGTATATATAGAGTGGCAGCTATCAGCAAACGTAGTGTTTCTTTTTCTTCTTTATTGATCGAGGCAATTAGCTACCACATCGAGCCATTTTTGTCAATGTCCTATAATATTCCTATTATATTTTTTTGTTTGTTTTTTTATAGAAACAGACTTAACTTTTTCCAATATACATAAATATTAATTTTATATTCTTATAGTTACGCGAATACTACACATTTATATAAAACAATTTTTTACGGATTTCTGTATATCTGAGATTAAGGGGGTGTGTTGATTAGTAATCTCAGATTGCATAACCTTTTTTTGATGTCTACTCTGATATGTTTGGTTTATGTATTATGTTTGAATTGCTTTGGATTTGGAATGATGTTTGAATTACTTTAAATTTGGAATGTCAATTTTTTTTGTTCAGATTGAATTTGTCATATTTTATTAATTCCGTAAAAATCTCTTGAAGAAGTAACATGTCAAGTTATCTGACATAACTTTTGTATTTTATATAAATTTCATGATGATTAGGTTTCATCAAAAGTAAATTCAAAAATGTTTAAGTTAAAATAAATAGTTTTCTAATCAGTCCTTAGTTGTCTTTTTGGTTTGAAAGTGATCCCATTATCCACATCTACCATTCAAGAGTCAGTTTGACTTTAACTTTTATCAACGAAACTTCTGATGTCAATGTCAATTGTTTGTCAATGTCTGATTATTAAAAGGAGGTGTTTACCTTATTAAAAGCAAGTGTTTATAAACTCTTTGATTATAAGGAAAATTAACACTAAACAAGACCGCTATAAACATAAAGAAGAAGGGAAATTAAAAGAAATAAACAATAAAATGGTTATTTACGGAGTTTTTATAGTCAGCAAATCCGGTGGACTAATTTATAACTATGACCATAACATTCCGAAAGTAGAAACAGAGAAAACCTTTGGTTTTCCATTAGATATTAAACTGCATTACGAAAATAAGAAAGTTATAGTAGTTTTTGGCCAAAGGGACGGAATAAATGGTAAATTTTTAATTTCGCTAATTGCATCAAACCCATTCCAGGTGGCTCAGGACCGTGATTTCTGCCAATCTAAGGATCCACTGCTGAACATAGACCTCCCGTCTTTGTTCAGCAGTGAACAGCAGTAGTGTGCAAACATTACTGTGATTTGGTTTAAAGGGCACTGAGAGCTGGTGTAATCACTGGGCATATGTGACTTAAAAACTGCTGTCTGAGGGCGACAGGCACAGTGTGGTGTCACACAGAAATGTTCTGGGTGACATGCTTATTATGTCTTTATATATAATAAAAATAAATCTTTATCAACTTATAATTGAATTTAAAAAGGTAGTTTAAGTATAATGTTTAATTTAATTGTTCTAGTTGGACATATGCTAATGAGTGTCAATGGTTCGCCTGTCACTGGTCGCACTACTGAAGATGGCCGAGATGTTTTTGACATTATGGAATCTAAGGTAACATAATCCTTTTATTCCTGGTAATAAAAATCCATTAGTAAAACAATATAATGATGTTATCTGTCAATTGAAAATATTCTGGTCAAAATATTGGCAAAATATAATACATTAATCTGAAATCCAAAGAAAATCTTAGTAAGCAACAATTTGCATGTTGATGATACAATGTATGAATGAATACTAATACTGAATGTTGGAGCTGTGGTAGCTCAGGGGCAGGCTGCTCACCTTTAATTTCATAGTACGCGAGTAACCTGGGTTCGATCTCCGGCGCCAGCACCTCTATAATTGTTCTAAAATTTTAAGTGCTGATTTACCACATGTTTAGCGGTGAAGGAAAACATCGTGAGGCAAATGCATGTCTGAGGAATAGAAATATTTCAAAAACATGTGTAGTCCACCAACCTGCATTGGACCAGCGTGGCGGACTATTCCCAGCTCTAAAACCCTCTCAGAAATGAGAGGAGGCCTGTGCTCAGCAGTGGGACATTTAAAGGCTGTTACTTTACTTTTTTTTTACTGAATGGTACAATTTATATTACTTATATGACTTCTATGGCTGCTACTTCTTTCATGTTTTTAATTTATCCTTTATAAAGTGGGAAGCGAATCTGTAAATATTACATTCTAAGTGATAAATCATGTGTCAATTGGATCAGATGGATTGTTGTTGACTTGCTCGGCAAAGTGGATTAGCAATAACTTTTTGTATTTGTTTGTCACAGGTTAGATTCCAAATGTAACCAATATTTGTATGACCTATCGGCTTACAGGTGTCCTGCAGAATAGCACCTACCACTTTCCTACTGTGATTGTTGTAAGAGGCGACTGAGGTGTTGTACGGACAGCCTTTATTCAAGCAGAATAACACCGTAATATGAAATGTTGTCACTTTACTTCTTGTGGAAACGCATTGGGGAGTAAGAATTTTCTGATTTGTAACAAACCGGCGGCTACGTGGTTCGCCACCCGTCACGTGTCGTTTCTTGCGAGGTCGAAAAGTGGGTTATGTCAGTGGCCACTGCCTACCCCTGGTATTGGAAAAGGGCGTGACTGTATGACCTACAGATATTTGTTCTGGTTCGCAAGCCTCTTTCCAGTAATTGGGTGACTGGTTCTTGTCACATATATGAAATATAGAAGTGTTATGCTGCTTCTTAACCCTACATGGTATAGAAAAGAATAAATTGATATTCAATATTTTTCTTTTTTATAAACTACACTGGTTCACAAAAAAATGCCTCCGTCCTGGGAAGAACCAGTAAGAAACCCAGCGTGATTTTTTTCAGTCATTTTTAAAATAATGTATGTTATTATGCCAGATTTCTTCTGTATTGTGGAGGCATTTAAAGAATTAAATTGAACTTGTATAACAAAACCAAACCCAAAAACAACAATTTGTGTTTTTGCATGAGTGCTTCAGCTGGGATATAATCCCAGTACACCAAAAAGTAGGCAGGTACTCTGAGCACTAAGCCACACATTCGTCAAGTCTCTCTACACTTATAAAATTAAATTTAGCTAATCATACATCTAAAGTTTATATTATTTTTTATAACGATTTGACCTATTTATTCCAGGAAAACTATCCACTAAGCCTAAAATTTGGTCGACCCAGAGCCACTACAAATGAGAAGATAGTATTGGCTAGCATGTTCTACCCATTATTCGCTCTGGCCAGTCAGCTCAGCCCAGTGCCAAAGTGCTCAGGCATTGAAATATTGACAGCGGACACCTTCAAGCTGGCTTGCTTTCAAACATTAACAGGTATGACTAATGTTAAAAGGATTATATGTAGGGTAAGTTTAAAGAACTTAAAACAAATAAAAACTATTGGTATTTTGGAACACCAGAAATAATGAACTCTTTTTTTACTTTTTATTGCAAGACATATTTTTGTTGCCTTTCGGTGGCATGTAGCCTAAGAAAAATCAAACAAATGACACTATTACCATCTATAGTCAGCACAGCTTTGATCACTTTCAATCAGCGTACCTATATGCAAATTTGCTTAAAAAAGGGGATAAAGTCTGCCCATTTTAGCCCTTACTTAAAGGTAACAATAAAGACTGAGCACAACCTCCCCGCATTTCTTGGTTTTGGAGCCGGGAAAAGTCCGCCACGGTGCTCCAATGCGGGTTGGAGGACTTCATGTCTTCGAAATATTTGTATTCCTCAGACATGCAAGTTTTCTCACGACGGTTCCCTTCACCGCTAAGCACTTGGTAAATCAGCACATAAAATAACAAGTTTAGAGGATCCACCAATGGGGATTAAACTTGAGTGACTCGTTTAATTTTAAATTTTAGGTGAGAGTCCAACCCCTGAGCTACCACAGCTATAAATAACTTGAAATTATTACAGTATCCTTAATATTTTTTATTTGAGAAAGTGACGAAACAAGCAAAACACTCACCTGATGGTAAGTGCAACGTCCGCCCATAACAAATGCTGGTTCACCCAGAAAATTTCTGTGTGACACCATACTGCGACCGTCACACTGAGACATGAGTTCTTAAGTCTCATATGCCCAGTGATTACGCTAGCTCTCAGTGCCCTTCAAACCGAAACACAGTCATGTTTGCACACTACTGCTTCACGGCAGAATAACTGGCCCTGGTACCTACCTAGACAGTAAACTGATGACGGTGACTTAGATAGAAATTTCCGAAATATCTAGGCAATCCTAGTCACAAGTGAGTGTATACGTGACCTAGAGACAACTAACAGCCGTTATTATTTTAGGTGTGAAGTTCATAGTGGTTACGGACACGAACATGCAGGGCACTGAAGTGGTCCTCAAACGTATTTACGAGCTATACTCAGACTACGCCCTCAAGAACCCATTTTATTCCTTGGAGATGCCGATACGCTGCGAGCTGTTCGACACGTCGCTGCACACACTTCTGGAACTCGTGGAAAAATCCGGAACTGCTAATTTATAGTTGATAGTGTAGATTTTAAATGGACTTTAAAAAAATTGGCTCTGTAGTAAGTGCGTCGCACTAGCCCGGGATTAGGCGACACAACTTTTTGTTCATAAATATTTATTTAATCAAAAAAACCGGCTTCAAAGCAACCTAACATGCTTATGCGAATGTAAGTTTCATGATTTTCTAATGGATCCCATTATAAGAACTTGACCAAATTTATACGGGAGCACCTGGACGGTACCCCCTTTTCTAATAAGAAAAGAATCACTGAAATAGGTTCCTAAACAAAGTCATGCCCGAACATACATAAGAAATATACCATTGAAACACTCCTCTTTTATTGAAGTCGGTTAATGAACTTAGAATACATGTAGTTGTGGTCATTACATACATAAGAATGACATTGAATCAAACTACATGATGGGAGATGCACTTCCATCTAACCAAACCCAACTTACTCACTACGAATTGCAATTAATGCTCTCAAAAATCAATGCCTGTACTCGGTAGAAACATTCAAATGCTTTTGCTTTACTTTTTTGTAGATTGCTAGCCAATTGTGGCAACTAGTCATCCAGGGCCCAGGGGACAAAGACTAAGGCGAATCAAATAAGACACGACAAGGCGTTTATATTTCAAAGTGTGTTTTATAATTTTTACATGCAACAGTATGTAGAATTATACTGTATTTTTGAATTCATTTGTTTTTAATTAATTTATTTTATTATATGTTATTTCTCTACTTCTATATACGTCTGGTTAAACATAGAGATTATTACCTATTGAACTTCGGAACTAGTCCACTGCTGAACATAGGCCTCCCAAACTGATTTTCATAACAGCTTGTAGCTCTCATTTCACCACGTGGTGGCGGTTTAAGAGAATCTACCACCCAATCTCAACCAATGGATGTCGTAAAAGTCGACGGAGGGAAAATTAAAACCAGAAGTGATATAAACTGCGGTTGACATGGCAAATTTACCACATGATAAAAATTACCACAGACAGCTCAAAATGGGGCATATTTTCATAATTTTATTGTAAAGTATCATTTGATCTATATTGATAGGTGTTAAATAAAAACCGTGTTAAGTTTACAATAAAAAATTTATTGATATAATAATTATATTTATTTATAACAATCGAAACAAGACGCGGTCCCCCCCCAGACACGTCGCGGTACAATTGTTAAGTTATGTTACCGATCGCTCTTTGTACTTGCTACACGCACGACTCACAATACCTTTATTGCCTGATAGTTGGTACAAATGGAACTCGGGGAAGAACTTACAGATCGGACCATATGTCAAATTAATTAAAAAAGCCAATATGCTGTTACCACACTTAAGCTCCAAATCTGTGTCAATTAAATGTACAGTGTGACCCAAGCATTATCAAAATGCAAGTCGCGTTCGCGGGCCAGGCTTCATCTGAACTGCGAGAAGCTGCACACTGCAGCAGAAATGAAACTTTCAGAAGAGCACGACACGTGTAAAAAAATTGTCACAGAGTACCGCCAGCGAATGCGTAATACAATCAAGTTTATGGTGTATTTATAACCAACAGCTGAAAATATGAAATACAGTTTTGAATGCGCACAACTCGCCGACTTACACCATGGATGACGCATGATACAGGTAACAAAGAGAGGAGTATTTGTTATCTCCAAAAATTAGCTCCATTGGTTTTATATCCATGTAGAAGTCAATCGATGCGACGCTCAAATAATCCAAGTACAATTTCTTGTCAGCCTCGTCCGAGATTCAATGGCCGATACAAAAATAGAACCGATAACGGCGTCTGTTACTTCAGCTCGCTATAATCACTAACTTAATTTAAACCCAAAATCTTAAACTAGCCTGCGATCCGCGGAGGGCCGCCATCACAAGGCTTCCTCACACTTAACGATACGAAGACAATAAGGCTATCGCTAAAGTCTGCTAATACGTTATTTCTTACAATACAGAATCACCAAATACGAAACATGCCAAATGGTGTTATCTAATTTCAGAATTCCCCATCATGTCATTCTCGCCTAATCCCATATCTAGGATTGGTATTAAAAAATCCGCAAGGAAAACATTTTCATGTCACCCGACCTACCCTAACTTACCTACGCAGCCTCATCCGACCCTCCGCAGCATCCACAACACATCTTGAGTATATGAACCTTGCTCCGACAATCCCCTCTAATAAATGTTAAACAAGGACAGTCGCGCTCCAGGTCCAGGCCGCCGGACGGTCGCACGGCTAACATTAACCTTTACGTAATTTCTTCACGATTATACAAAACTACGAAAGTTACCGAGTTTCTTTATAATACCGTTCACGGTGATGTCTAGTTTACTTTAAGTTTTAACCGGCAGTTCAGTTTCCGTATTGCACTTTCGAAATGGCACAGTATATTGCACGCTGACCAATATATATATATCTATTATCAAATTTGTGGTCAGCTTTCGATTGGAAAACCCAAACATTTTTAGGACCTCTGAAAACACTCGAAATACTATTTAAATTTAAATCTTATTTTTAACATTGCATCCAGTTTTCAGAAGTAACGATACTTTAATTACACGACACAAAATATAGATGACGGACATATTTGTGTGTTTAAACAGTTTATCGTAATTTAGAATTTACATCTACTGCTACTGGATTGAAGATTGCTTTTATATCTCAGAATCATCATAAGTCCTTTGTGTCCAAATGTAAGTCAGTCTGCTTAATGATTTCTTATATTTACGCGAACACTACACATTTAAATGAAACTAATTTTACGGATTTTGTCGCGTTTAATTTTACTATTTGTAACCCGACGTTTCGAGCGCTTTACAGCACCCATGGTCACGGGAGCACTGAGGTGACAGATGTCCTAGTTAACCCGGAGTACCTTCAGCTTTAATTTTTGATTGTAAACTGACCTTTTTTATTTATAATTAAAAGCTGAAGGTACGTCCCCTCAGCCCTCCCGTGACCATGGGTGCTGTAAAGCACTCGAAACGTCGGGTTATAAATAGTAAAATTAAACGCGATTTAATCCATAAAATTAGTTTCATTTAAATGAGACAGTCTGTGAAGACAAACATACACTTGAAACATTTTTAAAGTAGCATTTTAAATTTATTCAAGAAAGAAGAAAACCAATTAGGCTTAGCGTTACAATAAGAAATGATTTTAACTAAAGTTTCCATATGTCCTGGATAATTTGTTCAACTTGCATTAAAAAAATACAAGAATAGTATTAAAGATAAGGAAAGACACCACCTTTTGAACATTGGCAGTGTGTTGATTGAAATAGCAGCTCTTTACAACACTAGTAATTGAAATTGGCCAAATAAATACATACAAAAGTTTATAACAAACTAACAGATCAAAAAGTTATTAAGTAGATATATATTTATAGATTGTTATTATATATAGAGTTAAGCTCATCATGTTAATTAAATAGAAGATATGTCGGAAACAAAGAGTATGCCTTCAGAAATTGTATTCAAGAATGACAGATTGATTGTAAAATATCAGAGACTTGAGACAATCTTTCCGATGAAATGTTTGCGTGTTCGATACCAAAACATGTTTAGATTGAGAAATGAATTTTACTGACTCGGGCAAAGTAACAGCTGGCTCCATCGTTCGTCTATTCGTCGGGAACGTCCGACGTAGGTCATTGATAAAATTTCATAAAGCGTTCGGTCGTTCGAATGGAATCGGGCAAGCGTTTGATTCCTATACTGAACCGTTCCACTGTTGTCTCGTGTTGTGTGTCTGTGTGTATAAAAATAAATAAAGGCTGGTGTGTGCGTGGGCACTAGGAGCGCGGCTCGCGCGGGCCCCACAGGCGCAGCGAGAAGTCGTCGGAGGCCGACACCAGCACGTCGTGGTGCACCGGGTTCCAGGACACGGCGTTCACGCAGCGCGTGTGCCCCGACACCACCGCGATCGGCTCCTCGCCGCTGATGTGCCACATGTACACCTGCACACGGACGAGGGCACATTAAACCAACTTGACGGTCACCAGAAAACGTTACAAGTTTAGAGTGATAGAAGAGCACATAATCCACATTACGGTTAGTGGTCTGGCGACCCATACACAGTTGTCACGCGTGAAGTGACGAGACGAGCAAAACTTTCACCTGATGATAAAGTCAAAGCCTAAATGTCAAAATCAAAGCTGTTGTGAACGACAAAATCTACACCGGTTCAAAAAATTACCTTCTCAGAAAAGAACTGGCCAGAATCTCTGGGGTCTTTCTTTTTTTCAATACAATATTAAATTATGTCATCTATAAATTGAAAAAAAAATACATCAGAAATTTTGTAGCCAGGGGTTGCAAGTGCAGAGTATGAGTTATTTCCGCACATCTTTGTCCTCTGCATGTCATGCAATGATCTATTTTATAATACGCTTTATCTAATAATGTCTTCTTGAGAACATTTTTAAAATCTATGTCCGATTTCTGTGTTACACTTTTAGGAATTTTGTTATAAAATTTTATACATTTACTAAGAAAAGATTTACTAGTTTTAGCCAACCTAAACTTAGGAACCTCTAGCGTGTCGCCTCGACCCATTAATTCTACAGCATACAGTAATTTTTTGGTTAAATAAATTAATGTTCTCCCGCAACGTGCAACGTCTGCCTATAACAAATGCTTGTGTTTGTTCCGGCAGGGGTTTTATATGGAAGAAAGTGATTAGACGAGCAGATCGTACACCCGAAGGTAAATGCAACGTCTACCCGTAAATGCAAAAATACCATGTAACCTAGAACATTTCTGTGACACCACACCGCGCCCATCACCCCGAGATATCAGTTCTTAAGTATCATATGCCTAGTAATTAGCTGTCAGTGCCCTTGTTACGAATTAACCACCTGATGGTTGTGTGCGACAACTCTATGAGTGGACCACCACCACTCATAGAGTTGTCCACACATAAGGGTACTCACAATTGACTATGCCCTTGCATCAGGATTGAAAGAAAGTTTTTTTAAAATCCTACTTCTACAGAAAAAGAATGGCTCATACCTAGTATATTAATTTTGACTTTAGTAAAACATGAAAATGTAAATCTAAAAAAAATGTGCATTAAATTTAAAATGGATTTAAGTTTCACTTCACACAACAAGATGTCTATTTTCCTATACTACGGGATCTTGGGAGAAACCTATGCCCAGCCGTGGACTCTATATCAAGTTATGAGTAATAACTATTGCCGTATACTTTAAATCATATATCTTTCACACCTGGAACACCTCGCAAACCCGAATAGCTGGTAGCTGGTGGTAGGATTCCTATGCAGGAATCCGTTGAGGTAGGTACCACCCCAGGGCCAGTTATTCTGCCGTAAAGCAGTAGGATGCAAGCATAACTGTGTTTCGGTTTAAAGGACACTGAGAGCTAGCGCAATCACTGGGCATATGAGACTTAAGAACTGATTACTCATGGTGACGGGCGCATTGTGGTGTCACACTGTTCTGGGTGACACAGCATTTGTTATGGGCAGACGTTGCACTTACCATCAGGTGAACGTTTTGCTCGTTCCGTCACTTGTTGCAAATTAAAAAAAAAATATTACCTGCCTTTCGATATAAAGTAGAAGATATTTCAATGTACATCAGTGTATAAAGTTTCCATTTTGTCGCGGAAAACCTATTCAGATTCAACGGAACACAGGTGTTCCATGGAACATAATATGGAAAGAAACTTAGTTTGCCAACATCCATGCAAAACATAAAATGGTGCATTCGCTAGTTTTTGAAGGGCTGAAACCACCACCGGGATCTGCCACCAGTGTCTTGGTGAAGAGTACCTGGTGGCGGCTCCCGGTTCCGCAAAGTTGCGCTGGTTATATTCACTACACCTTGGAACATTGTCTGGGAAATCCTGCATGAAAGTATTGGAACACATGTGCGTTCCTGCATGAATATGTGCGTCCGTGTGCGTGCATGCATGTGTATGTGCGTCCGTGTGCGTGTGTCTGTGTATTATACGCCTTCGTGTGTGCGTGTACCTTGTTGTCCTCGCTGCCGGACGCGATGAAGTCCTGCTGCGCGCCGCCGAAGCACGCGTGTATGGTGAAGTGGCCCTGGCTCAAGCCGCGGAACCGACGCACCAACGCCCGGGCCCCTGACACCGACCACCGTACTTTAATATTCTATCGATGATCAACATAATGCTGTGTGGGGGCGGCTTAAGAGAATCTACCACCCCATCTCAACCCGTGGGTGTCGTAAAAGTCGACAGGGGAATTAAAAACCGAATGGACATTAGTATCTTCCTGGAATATCCGTATAAATAAGCTGCGGTTGCCAAACCGCCTGCCAAGCTGGCAACTATGGCAAATCCCCCGAAAATGAGAGCTAGCGATTTATTGGGGAGGCCTTTACTCGGCAGTGGACTAGTGAGAGGCTGAAATATTGATCAACATAAATAGAAAACCGTGTGGTCCACCACATAGCGTACCCGCATGCCGATTCAAAGGTTATAGCTGGGATTCAACCAGATGAAGTCAATTTTAGGCAACATATAGATTAGCAGTGTCCGAGTATATTGATGATATAGGACTATACGAGCTAAAACAGATCAGGATAATAAGCCGTGGAAGAATCCATAAATCCATCTTTAAGTGGTTTTTAAAATTGCTTAGTCATCTGCCAATTAAGAAAACTTTTACACATCATATGAGTTCACATAATGATTTCTTATATTTACGCGAACGCTACAAATTTAAATGAAACTAATTTTACGGATTTTACACCCGACGTTTCGAGTGCTTTGCAGCAGCCATGGTCACGAGAGGACTGAGGTGACAGATGTCCCGATGTCATAGTTAACTCGGGGTACCTTCAGCTTTTAATTATTATTTTTGGTACGATCTACGCGGAAAGAGCTAACTGTGGCTTGAAGTCTTGCTGTATCTTGTATTGTGGTTATAATGTGGTCTCTCTTACATAGGGCAAACAAAAACATCAGTAAAAACCCGCGTAAAAGAACGTATAGCCGATGTGAAGCATCGTCGCTCCATGAGGCCTGCAGTCTGTGACCATTTTCTGGATCATCCCAACCGTTACATCAGATTTGATAAACCACAAATCCTCGCAAAAGAACACCGATTCCTACCTAAGATTATTCGCGAGGCTATTAGAGATTAAAAAACATCTTAATTTTAATAGAGAAGATGGTGGGTACTACTACCATCTTGGGATCCTATAATTAATAAAATTAAATCAAAAACCAAGCATACCACTGCTAGACTTCAAGACACAGTTAGCTCTTTCTGTGTAGATCGTACCAAAACTAATAATTAAAAGCTGAAGGTACCCCGGGTTAACCATGACATCAGGACATCAGTCACCTCGGTCCCCCCGTGACCATGGGTGCTGTAAAGCGCTCGAAACGTCGGGTTATAAATAGTAAAATTAAGTCAGAACTAAAAGTAATAACGATATATAGACATAACATTCTTGGAGAATGCCTGAGCCTTTGATGTTTCCCTAATGGAACGGGTGCTTCGGAGTCGCGGGCTATCAGGGTGGAGGTCCCGAGCCCCCAGTGAAGTGAACAATGACTCGAAGTGGTCTCGCGCCATTGTGAAAGCATCGAAGGAGTGCTGGGTTAAGCCAAGCGATGGAGGACATGGTTCCGAGAACTGACATCCCGTGAACCTTTTCCAGCGCCGCCACCACCATCGTGGGGTTTTAGTCGGCAAGAGTTCGACTTAATCCGACTGCCCAGCCCTGGTCGATCGTGTTTTCCCGCGTATAAAAAACGGCGGGACTGTGAATGGCGTATTGCTATTAGGTTGCAACAACTCACGTATGTCCCAGAGGTGGACGCCCTGGTTGGCCACGTTGAGCAGCAGAAGCGTGTCGGCCGCGTTAAGCGTCATCGCCATCACCGCGTGCTCCTCCTGAATCCTGCACACCAAGAACGCAGAATTAAGTACGCATGCTGTACACAGAATTTACAGTTCTCTGGTCTGGACGTATACCAGACAGCTTCAGTCTTGACACTATTCCAATTAAAGGTTAAAGGATATTGGATAAAGTGACGAAACGAACAAAACTTTTACCTGATGGTAAGTGCAACGTCTGCCCATAACATTCTGTGTCACCTAGAATATTTCTGTGTGGGCAACATACTGCGCCCGTCACCCTGTGCCATCAGTTCTTAAGTCTTGCCCAGTGAGTACACTAGCTCTCAGTGCCCTTCGAACCTAAATCGCTTGCGGTATACCAGGAACACATAAGTTAGTACCTGCTGTTCCGACACGAGCTGGTAGAACTGTCAGGGCGTCGTCGCTCACAAACCGCTCGGAGTGTACCAGGAACACATAAATTAGTTGTTACCTACTGATCAGACACGAGCTTTCAGAACTCCGGGCTTGCCGGTCACAAACCGCCCGGTCTGTACCAACCAGGACATAAGTTGATACTATTCTGTAGAAGAGAAGCTGGAACTGCCTGTATTTCGCCGCACCGTCGGAATTGTTTGTGTTGCCTTCTCGGAGTGTACCATGTGAACATCCAACCATCAGTTAGTGGGTATTTTTCTGGCACCAGCTGGTAATCTGCCCGCTAATCACTCGGGCTTTATCAGGACATAAGTGGATACTGTTCCGTAGAAGACCAGGTGGAACTGCCCTTACGTCGCCGCTCACGAATCGCTTGGTGTGTACCAGGAGAACATAAGTTAGTGGATACTGTTTCGATGACACGAGCTATTAAAACAGCCTGCAAATCACCGCTGTCGAACCGTCCGGGCTGTATCTGGAGGACAAAAGTGGATACTGTTCTGTAGAAGTGCAGGTGGAACAGCTCTTGCGCCGCCGCTCAACAACCGTTTGGAGTATACTAGGAACACATAAGTTAGTGGATACCTACTGTTCTAACGCAAGCCGGTAGAACTGTTCGGGCGTCGTTGCTTACGAACCGCTCGGAGTACCAGGAGGTCATAAGTTAGTAAGTTCTGTTTCGACACGAGCTGCCCGCGTGCCGCCTTCGCGAATCGCTGCTAATGTACCAGGAGGGCATAAGTCAGCGGGTACTGTGCCGACGAGAGCTGACAGAGCTGCTTGCGCGCTGCCTTCGTGAATCGCTGCGAATGTACCAGGAGGGCATAAGTCAGCGGGTACTGTGCCGACGAGAGCTGGCAGGGCTGCCCGCGGGCCGCCGTCGCGGATCGCTGCTAATGTACCAGGAGGGCATAAGTCAGCGGGTACTGTGCCGACGAGAGCTGGCAGGGCTGCCCGCGGGCCGCCGTCGCGAATCGCTGCTAATGTACCAGGAGGGCATAAGTCAGCGGGTACTGTGCCGACGAGAGCTGGCAGGGCTGCCCGCGGGCCGCCGTCGCGAATCGCTGCTAATGTACCAGGAGGGCATAAGTCAGCGGGTACTGTTCCGACACGAGCTGGCAGAGCTGCCTGCGGGCCGCCGTCGCGGATCGCTGCTAATGTACCAGGAGGGCATAAGTCAGCGGGTACTGTTCCGACGAGAGCTGGCAGGGCTGCCCGCGGGCCGCCGTCGCGAATCGCTGCTAATGTACCAGGAGGGCATAAGTCAGCGGGTACTGTTCCGACACGAGCTGGCAGAGCTGCCTGCGGGCCGCCGTCGCGGATCGCTGCTAATGTACCAGGAGGGCATAAGTCAGCGGGTACTGTGCCGACGAGAGCTGGCAGGGCTGCCCGCGGGCCGCCGTCGCGAATCGCTGCTAATGTACCAGGAGGGCATAAGTCAGCGGGTACTGTGCCGACGAGAGCTGGCAGGGCTGCCCGCGGGCCGCCGTCGCGAATCGCTGCTAATGTACCAGGAGGGCATAAGTCAGCGGGTACTGTTCCGACACGAGCTGGCAGAGCTGCCTGCGGGCCGCCGTCGCGGATCGCTGCTAATGTACCAGGAGGGCATAAGTCAGCGGGTACTGTGCCGACGAGAGCTGGCAGGGCTGCCCGCGGGCCGCCGTCGCGAATCGCTGCTAATGTACCAGGAGGGCATAAGTCAGCGGGTACTGTTCCGACACGAGCTGGCAGAGCTGCCTGCGGGCCGCCGTCGCGGATCGCTGCTAATGTACCAGGAGGGCATAAGTCAGCGGGTACTGTGCCGACGAGAGCTGGCAGGGCTGCCCGCGGGCCGCCGTCGCGAATCGCTGCTAATGTACCAGGAGGGCATAAGTCAGCGGGTACTGTTCCGACACGAGCTGGCAGAGCTGCCTGCGGGCCGCCGTCGCGAATCGCTGCTAATGTACCAGGAGGGCATAAGTCAGCGGGTACTGTGCCGACGAGAGCTGGCAGGGCTGCCGCGCGCCACCCACGCGAATCGCTGCTAATGTACCAGGAGGGCATAAATCAGCGGGTACTGTTCCGACACGAGCTGGCAGAGCCGCCTGCGGGTCGCCGTCGCGGATCGCTGCTAATGTACCAGGAGGGCATAAGTCAGCGGGTACTGTTCGGAGGCGAGCTGGCAGTGGGGCAGTGGGGCAGCGGGGCAGTGGTACTGACACGTTGCGGTCGGCCAGGTCGGCGAAGTCGTAGTGGCGCACGCGGTGGTGCGTGTCGGCGGCCAGCACGCGGCCGTCGGCGCGCGCGGCCAGCGCGTTGACGCGCACGCCGTCCCACGAGTTGAGCAGCGAGCCGTCCAGCGCGCACTGGTAGAACTGCCCGCGCGCGCCGCCGCACACGAACTTGTCGGAGCCGGCGTGCCAGGCCGCCGCCGTCAGCGAGTCCTCGCTCGAGTGCGACATCTTCACGTGCAGCTGCTCCGTCTGCGGACGCCACTGTACGGTAACGCGACGAAACGACCAAAAACGTTCACCCGATGCTAAGTGCAACGTCACCCAGAACATTTCTGTGTGACACCGCACTGCGCACGTCACCCTGAGACATCAGTTCTTAAGTCTCATATGCCCAGTGATTACGCTAGCTCACAGTGCCCTTCAAACCGAAACACGGTAATGCTTGCACACTACTGCTTCGCGGCAGAATAATTTGCACTCGGGTGGTACCTACGTAGACGGATTTCTGCATAGGAATCCTACCACCAGTATACCTTCCGACATGGCGTCGAGATAAACGCCACCGCATAAAACCACACTAAACTGTCGTCATCGTTTCAGCCTATAAAGCCTAGCCTAACTGCTGAGCACAGGCCTCCCTCTCATTACCGAGAGGATTTTGGAAGTAGGAAGAATCAACCACACTGCTCCAATATGCGAGTTGGCGGACTTAAAGTCTTCGAAATATTTTTTTATTTTTCAGACGTGCAGGTTTCCTCACGATGTTTTCCTTCACCGCCCGAGCACGTGGTAAAACAGCACTTAAAATTACAATTAACAATTTTAGTGATGCCGGCACCGGGAATCGAACCCAGGTCACTCGCGTACTATGAAATTTAAAGCGAACGCCTAGCCCCTGAGCTACCACGTCGAAACGAAATAACCGTGAAAGTTAACCAGCTGTCGGTAGTAACGCGAACGCCGATGGGCAACAACTCGGAAAGTAATGCAGACGTGGCAGCCGACCTCCATATTCCAGATCCAGATGTCGGGGCAGTCCTCGTGGCCGGCCGACAGCAGGTAGCGGCCGTCCGGGCTCCAGGCGAGGTACGAAACGCCGAACGAGTGGCCCTCGAACGACTTCCTGCAACAACGCAATGCTATCGCTCTTAATATTTTGCCGCCAATTCCTAGTCCGAAATCAGTGTACACATTTAAAGAAAAATATAAAAAACATTTAACAATTACACAAAAGTATGATGGTGTTCTCGTAGCCGATTTCGACCACGGCGACAACTTCCGAATACTGTCGAGGGCCATCACTGCGCACGAGATATTATAGTGCCACAAGTGTACGCGCAAACACAGAGGCACTCACTCGTCCCAACCTACCCGCGCCCGATGTAACGCTGATGCGATAAGATCGGAGATAGGCTAGAATGCAGTGTTAGAAACACGGGGACAATCACAACACAACCAGGCCCGAAAACCAACAATTTGTGTTTTAGCACAAATGTTGGCTCCGGCTGGGATTCGAACCCAGGACCCGCAACGTAGAAATCAGGTACTCTGTCCACTAGGCCACGCGGTCGTCAAAAGTATAGTTTAATTGTTAATGCACCATTGTTCTTCTTAACTAAATGTGTACACTTGAAGGTTGTTAAGACTTTGTACTCATCTATAGCTTGTTATAGATTGTTCTATATTTGAAATTAAAGGTCAATGACCTTATTAAACGCATTTGAGTCAAACCATACCACGTTCTAAACGGACCCTAACGCCCTCTAGTTGTGGTTAAATGAATTAACTCAAAATTATTGAACAATATTTTGTTTGAACTGTACATTACTGTGTGTCGTAGACAATTTTTTTTTTTATTTGATAAAGTGTCGAGACGAGCAAAACGTTCACACGATGGTAAGCGCAACGTCTGCCCATAACAGATGCTGTGTTACTCAGAATATTTCTGTGTAGCACCACACTGCGCCCGTCAGCCTGAGACATAAGTTCTTAAGTCTCATATGCCCAGTGATTACGCTAGCTCTCTTATATAATATTAAGTAAAACAAAGTTTACAGACGCGTAACTTCGGCGTGCGAGGTCACAACAAACACGCTACATACTTAACACGACTTTGCTGACACATTTTCTAAAGATATTTTTATTTATTATGTAAAGTACATATATTTTAATTTATTAAATTTTTTTTTCAATATTTTGGTTGTCTAAACAAATAAATAAAATTGAAGTGTCTATTTGTAATAAAAAATTTACAGCTTTTTACTCAATGCTTATGAAAGCATATACTAATAACTAAAAACTATTTTTAAAATTTTTGTCTGTCTGTCTGTCCGTTTGTTCTAATAATTAGGGTACCGCGCAAAAACCACAAAATCTGATTCAAGTAGGGGTCGGTTTTGTTACGCGGGGCACAGCTAGAAAATAAATAAATAATGAGACCTGAAGGAGAGCCGCTTTGCAACGGGGTCGAAGTCCCATATCATGACGGTGTTGTCTTTGGAGCCCGACGCCAGCTTGGAGCCGTCTGGTGACCACTTGCAGTACCACACCTCGTCGCAGTGTTCGTTCAGCACCTGTAAATATATGACGCTAGTGTTACATAAATTACATAAAAGAACGATTTTATCGGATTATTTATACATACATACATAAGATCACGACTGTATCCCATAAGGGGTAGTCAGAGACTGGGCACTCACTGCAAAAACAGATGACTGCCACAATCCACGTTTCACCAAAACAATATTATGACTTGATGTGATAGGTGGTGAGCCCATCGCCACCATGCGCTGTTGGGTGCACGGTGCAGTTTAATTCCTTACTCGCCTTTTACGAGATCCATTGGATGAGATGGAGTGGTGGTATTCTTTTAACAAGCCACCACCACACGGCTTATTTATTAATTATCAATTATTGGTTCGGATTAATTCCAGCAGCTGAATCTCACCATCGCGCCTTACGTCACAACTGAAAATTCCATCGTCACCACCTGGATGGTTGGCATTCCAGAACAGTGCGTTTTTCGCGGAATTTTCTTCCACGCACTTGCACTTTATGGAATGTGCTGCCGTCAGCGACCTTCTAGAAAAGAGCCTACTCCTTTTTCAAAGGCCGGCAACGCATCTGCTATTCCTCTGGCATTGTAGGTGTTCATGGGCGGCGGTGATCACTTACCATCACGTGAGCCACTTGCTCGTTTGCCCCAATTCTATATAAATCGTTTATTTTACGCACACATGTTTAATGGTAATGAAACGTGAGTTCGCGTATGATTTTTTCGAATCCAGGACCCGCGGCCTAGGAGTGGGACTGTGTGCCGTACCTGCAGCGGGTGGATGGGGAAGCGGTCGGGCGAGCAGTGGTGGTCTGCCAGCAGCGAGAAGGGGATGTGGTCTGCGAGCGGCGAGGGTCGGGGCGCGGCGTGGAAGCGGCAGCGCGCCGCCTGCTGCGCCACGGCCTGCGCCAGCAGCGCGCGCAGCCGCCCGGGGGCCATCATCAGCGCCGGTGGCAGCACTGCCTGCTGGCACAAACAGTCGATCTGAACAATCTGGATCGATAAAAAAGATCTCGACAGCCATGTAATGACGGAACTGCTCATAAAATGAACGTAATTTTTTTTCAATCTACCACCGATTGATAATGAGGTTCCTCTTATAAAGAAGGAACTGGCCAAATAAACACCGCAGGCATCTCTCTTTTTCGTGATTATTTTAAATCGAAAGCAGATTGGTAGGTATCGAGTGGCGATCCACGTCGCCACCATTTTGCTCCAAGTCAAAAAATTCTCACTCCCCATTGCGTTCTCACGAGCAATATAATGATAGCATTGAATGTTATGGTATAATTCTACACGAATAAAGGCTGCCTCTTGCCTCTCTCTCTCTCTTGCTCTCTTACCTCTTGCCGTCCTCGGTAGGAAAGAGGAAGATGCAATTCTACTCTGCCGGATATCTATCGGCTAACAAAACCTAAATAAAGCGATAAAAACAGTGATGAATTATTTGCCTTTTTGAATTATCCGTGCGGTGGCGGCTCGTTAAAAGAATACTACCACTCCATCTCATCCAATGGATCTCGTAAAAGGCGAGTAAGGAATTAAACTGCACTGTGCACCCAGCAGCGCATGGTGGCTATGGGCTCACCACCTATCACACCAAGTGCATTATATTGTTTTGGTGGAACGTGGATTGTGGCAGTTATCTGTTTTTGCAGTGAGTGCCCAGTCTCTGACTACCCCTTATGGGATACAGTCGTGATCTTATGTATGTGTGTATGTATGTATGAATTATTTGCGCCACACACTCATAGGGAGAAATGAAAATAATGGATATATATATATACATAAATATATATAATTAAGAGCTCATTTTGCGTTTCGCAAAAGGCATTGCGTTGCATTTTTGATACCTCAAAAGATGTACTGTGACACTGTAATATCTCTAAATCTCCTCTCCCATGAACGGTTCCTTCGTTCTTCTGCAAATCTCTCCCTCTAAAGTTCAATGTTCTCTATATCCCTCATTCCTCCTCTTCAAGAAATCTTTTGCGGTCAACGCTGTGCCATTGTGAAAACCTTTCCCTCTACACATTCGACGAGCAAGTCCCTTTGTTCCTTGTAAAAACTTGTAAAAGCTCATTACTTGGAACTATGATTGTATGCTTCCCTTTTTTTTCCTAATTTTGTTTTCCTGAACTTTAAATCTATTGCTTTTATATACCAATGCCTTCATCTTGTGCTTTATATTAATTTATGTACACCCCCCCCCCCCCTTTGCTCCATTTATGTATTGATTAAAACAATTCCGTTTACAATGGTTGTCTGGAAGAAATCGCTTTCTGTGCGAAAAGACCGTCTATTGTACATTCCTGTGTTTGGAGTACAATAAAGAACATATTGACTGAGTGTGGTGGCGGCTCGTTAAAAGAATACTACCACTCCATCTCATCCAATGGATCTCGTAAAAGGCGAGTAAGGAATTAAACTGCACTGTGCACCCAACAGCGCATGGTGGCGATGGGCTCACCACCTATCACACCAAGTGCATTATATTGTTTTGGTGAAACGAGGATTGTGGCAGTCATCAGTTTTTGCAGTGATTTCCCAGTCTCTGACTACCCTTTATGGGATACAGTCGTGATCTTATGTATGTATGTATTGATTGAGTGATTGTAATATCTCCTGCGCAATTGATACATACAGTATTCGGTAGTTGTCGCAATGAGTGTAACGGTCATCGTAATTTGGGGAATCGCTGACGTTGCTGACGGCCAGGTGAATAGCCGATAGGTGTCCGGCAGAGTGGAATAGCGCCTACCTCTTTCCTGCCGAGGTGTCGTAAGAGGCGACTAAGGTATTGTGCGGACAGCTTTTATTCGGGCAAAATAACACCATAACATGCAATACTGTAACTATATTGCTCGTGAGAACGCAATGGGGCGTTAGAATTTTTTGACTGCTACCAAAATGGCTGCGACGTAGTTTGGTGGCAAACCCCACATTTATGGGAAAAAGGCGTGAGTTTATGTGTGTATGTATGTTTGGTGACGGTGACCTGCACGCGCGCGAGCACGGCGGCGCGCGAGTGAGCGCCGGCGCCGGGCCAGCGAGCCCGCGCCTGCAGCTCGGCGGCGTCGGCGCACATCATGAGCGCCGACAGCCGGTGCACCCGCGCAGTGTCGTGCTGCAGCGGCGTCAGCTCGTTGCGCAGCACGTGCAGCGCGTCCAGCACCCGCCCCGCCTCCAGGTGCTCCAGGTACTTCTGCTCCAGCACCACGAACTTCATCTCCTGTCGATTTGCCAATGATGAGAGAACGAGGTGGTGGTAGAGTTCATATGCAGAAATCCGTGTAGGTAGGTACCACCAGGGCCAGTTATTCTGCCGTAAAACAGTAGTGTGCAAACATCACTGACTGACGGTCTGAATGGCACTGAGAGCTAGTGTAATCACTTAGCATATGGGACTTAAGAACTGATGTCTCAGTGTGACTGTCGCAGTGTGGTGTCACATGTTCTGGGTGACACAGCATTTGCTATGGGCAGACGTTGCACTTACCATCAGGTGAACGTTTTGCTCGTATTGTTCAATAAAAAAATATGTTATTCAATGGAAAACTAAATATTACCTAATTTTGAAGTTTGTTTTCAAATTAAATAACTTCTTATGTATATTATAGTATTCCATAGTCATCATCATCATCATCATCATTTCAACGCTCATCTTAGTCCGCTGTTAAACATAGGTCTCACTCATACCAAACACGGTCCCGAGCCACCTGCATCCATCGACATCCAACACATGTCAATCCATCTAGTTGGGGGCGCCCGACACTGCGTTTGCTGGTATGAGGTTGCCACTTCACCTTGCTTATCCTTAGGGCTACGTCATTTACTCTTCTGTTCTGCTGCGGATATCATCTGTACGGATGATTTCTCGAGCGACTCTGAGATTTATTAAGAGACCTGCAGTGAAGGACCGGACTCGGTTCCGTATGTCATCACTGGCAACACGCAATGGTTGAAAACTTTAGTTTTTAGACATACGTCCTACAAATTAGTTTCGATTACCCACTAACTTTTGAAGTGCGTGAGGGTATCACAGATAGTTTTACTACACATTATAGTAATTTTTTTAGTATTAAGTCATTAGTAAGCAGTGTACAAGTGTTTATTGCTTAGTTCATTTACCTCTGACAAGTTACGAATTATAAATATGTCAGAGTAACACTATGTGGTGTTATATCATTATGTGCTGTGTTGTGGCGGCTTAAGAGAACCTACCGCCCCATCTCATCTCGTGAGTGTCTTAAAAGTGGTCAGAGGGACAATGAAAACCAGAAGATGGGCAGCAGCACCTTCAGGAACAACGGAATAAATAAACTGCGGTTGCCCACCCGCTTAACGAGCGTGGCAACTTTTGCAAAATACCCCCAAAATGAGAGCTACAAGTTATGTCGCACTCTATGTTCAGTAGTGGACTTGTGATAGGCTGAGATGGTAATGTTAATTAGAATAACTCATTTTCCAAAATTATTAGGCCACATTACACTTACGCTTTGCACGGCCGAAATGCGATATCACAGCGATAAAGTTCGATTGATAACCTAGTGTACTGGAAGTGCGTGCATACGCGATTCCCACGAACAAACGCGTTTCTGAAGTTATGACTAAATTAGGGAAACTTGGTATTATACAAATATGCACATACATACATACATACAGTCACGCCTCTTTCCCATAGGGGTAGGCAGGGACCACATCTTTCCACTCGCTACGATCCTGACACACACCTTTAGCTTCTACTTTCATTAGCGTTTTCACACACGCTCGTCGGTTGCGGGTACTTTTAACGTGACCTTTCCTCAAAAGTTCACCGATCTGACTGTGATACGTACGCCTAGGTCGACCCTTACCGGCTTTTCTATTCACACGTGCCTCATAAATCTGTTTCGTCAATCTCCTTTCATTCATCCTCTCTACGTGTCCAAACCATCTAAGCATGCCTTTCTCTATCTTTTTCACTACATCTTCAACCACACCGCAACGTTCCCTCATCACGCTGTTTTTCACTTTGTCAATCAGAGTTACTCCAGCTATATTTATTTATTTATTTATTCTTCATTGATTACACCTTAAGCTAAAGGCTACAATGGGCGGACTTAATGCCTTGTGGCATTCTCTACCAGTCAACCCTGGTTGATGGTGAAAAAAAGAAAAAGAAAAAATGAAAAAATGGCAGGTGCTATATATTTAAAAGAAAGATGATATAGTAACCTAAGATAATAAGTAAATAATCAATATATAAATAATAAAAAATATATAAATATATAGCTATACTTCTCAAACTTCTCATTTCCACAGCGTTAATCTTACTTTCATGCTACTTCTGCCAGACCCAGCATTCACTACCATACAAATATGCAGGATCATCATAAATATCATCATTGCAACCCATCACAAGTCCACTGCTTGTATAAGGCTTTATTTATTTATTTGTTACACATAGATATATGAATGTATCATATATGTCGCAACTCGTGTTAACTTTATTCTATGTTAAGCAGAATCTATAGTAAGTTAGTAACTGCGCCAGTTTTAATGTGGTGATGCAATGAGTGGCTGAGTTGACCAATAATATCACCAGAACTTAGTCATCAAAGTTATTATAGATCACAAATATAGTTTATTAAAACGATGAGTAGTTACAAAGCAAGACGATACGCTGATGTCGCGATGATTGTATAGACTGTTTATTCTGATTATACTTGTTCACGGAGAGCAGTAATTTGCAAAGCTCTAAATACAGTTACTTCACTTAATATGTATAATATATATAAAATAGTACTATTCCCTTAGATACACAGCTACATTCATCGACTTCCAGAAGTTGCTTTCTTTTCAAAGTGGTTTTTGAAAACTGAAGTAAATTTACGTGGCGTACTGACACTAAAGTGTGTGTGGTAGCGGCTTAAAAAAATCTACCACCCCATCTCATCCCAAGTGGGTGTCGTAAAAGTCGACAGAGGGAAAATATAAATCAGAAGACGGGCAGCAGCATCTCCTGGAACATCTGAATAAATAAACTGCGGTTGCCAACCCGCCTGCCAAGCGTGGCAACTATGGCAAAATCACCCCAAAATGAGAGCTGCAACTTTTGTGGCAATCTATGGGGGACGCCTATGTTCATCAGTGGACTAGTGATAGGCTGAAATGATGATGGTGATGACTGACACTAAAATCCAGTAAGTTTTGCAACTCTCATTTGGAAAGGCACTATGTATATATACTAAGGCAATATGCCTTAGTACCTCGCTGCTCGTAATCGCTGTAATTTTTTTTATTAGAAGAGGGGGGGTGAAGCATGCAAGCAGCTCAACTGAACACGCCGCCGCCCATGAACATCTAAACACAAGAGGAATTGTGGATGTATTGCCGGTATTTGAGAAAAGAGTCTCGTCTTCGTCGACGTTTTCCGGGAAGACGTTGCTCCGTATCTCCTGGTTTTTTTTTCCGCTCACTCTAACGACTTCTACGGGTTCAGATTGGGTGGCAAATTAGCTTACGCCGTCTCCTCAGTTAATAATCTGGCGAGGGTAGTATATGACGACGAAAATGTAATGGGCTCTCGACTTATAGCGGAATAGCCGTCAATCACGCCAGGCCTAAAGTAAATAATGTGTAATGGCTAAAGGAACTGGTCAACTACACAAAGCTCTGAGAAGAAAACTTACCTAAGAAATAACACTGAACCCATACTATCGTGGTATGACTTTAGTGTTATTCCTCGCAGGACTTACGGAGAGGTTGTGAGGATCAACGTGTGGGGAGTCTCGCAGCAAGTCGTGCAGCGCGCGCAGGTCGTGGTCGGCCTTCACCCAGTCACCGGCCAGCACGTGTTGACGGAACGTCGCCGCAGCCGGGTGCTCCAGATGCAGCCCCGACTCCTCCATCAACAGCGCCGCACTGCGCCTGGCGACAACGCACCAATGTGTTAATCAACATGAAGAATGCTTATAAGAAAAAAGTAAAGTAACAGCCTATAAATGTCCCACTGCTGGGCACAGGCCTCCTCTCATTTCTGAGAGGGTTTTGGAGCCGGGAATAGTCCGCCACGCTGGTCCAATGCGGGTTGGCGGACTAAGAATAGTAAAGTAAAGTAAAGTTTCAGCCTATAAATGTCCCACTAATGAGCACAGGCCTCCTCTCATTTCTGAGAGGGGTTTGGAGCTAGGAAGAATCCGCCACGCTGCTCCAATGCGGGTTGGCGGGGAATCGAGCAAAACGTTCACCTGAGTAAGTGCAACGTCTGCCCATAGCAAATGTGACCTAGAACATTTCTATGTGACATTACACTGCACCCATTACCCAGAGACATCAGTTCTTAAGTCTCCTAAGCCCACTGATTACACTAGTTCACACCGAAACAGACCGAAACACAGTAATTTTTGCACGCTACTGCTACACGGCAGAATAACTGGCCCTGGGTTGGTGCGTACATAGATGTTAACCTTGTTGGTAATCGTTAAATAAATAAATCTACACAGAAAGAGCTAACTGTGTCTTGAAACCTTGCAGGGGTAGGCTTGGTAAGCCGGTGGTAGTACCCAACCATCTTCTCTATTGAGATTAGGATGTTTTTTTTATTCCAATACCCTCGCGAATCATCGCGAATCGGTGTTCAGCTAGGATATGGTTTAAAAAATCTGATGTAACGGTTGGGATCCTACTGTTAATGAAAAGTAAAAAGTATAATTTATAAACCAAAAATATCAGTGCAAGACTTAAGAAGCAGAAAGAGCTCAAAGCTGAAGGTACCCCGGATTAACTATGACATCAGGACGTCTCCCTGCCTTATCGTTAACATGGGTGCTGTAAAGCGCATGAAACTTCAGGTTTAAATCTAGTTTTATTAAATGGTTTGACTATTCAATATTTTATAACATCAAATCAATATCTCGAAGTACTACACGTTACTCGTTCTATGTGAAAAACACTAGATTACATTAAGACATCACACTAGTAAGCTCTTGGGCAGGTTAACGCCGGTGCATCGACCTCCACAACATAACAGATAAAAATAACCCACAAAGCGATGATTCAGCATGTTTATATCTGTCTCGGGACAGCCGGAATTGTGTACACAATATACTTACGTACACATATGTCTGGAGGTATGGAGCGGGCAGTGTCTACTTGGCATACTACTACCGTCTTTACAAATATTTTGATACAGTTTCTAAATCAGCAATTTGTTTTATCACAATCATCGCGTACTTTAGGTTCTACAGAACAGACTACGTCAGTAAGAAACTGGGGCTTAAACAATTTATATATCTGATTTTAATTGAATTAATATTTGTTTGAAAATCATACAATGTCATCATTTCGGGCTTTCACTTATCCACTGCTGAACATAGGCCTACTTCATAGATTGCCTCAAAAGCTTGTAGCTCTTTTGGGTTATACCATAGTTGCCACGCTTGGCAGGCGGGTTGGCATCCGCAGTTAATCAGTTATTCAGATGTTCCAAGAAGATGCAACTGCCCATCTCGTACTACTCCGCTCACTTTCAGATCAACTATACAATATATCTACCCACAATCAATAGTCCGCAACTCATTCCAGTTATTACACTAGCTCTCAGTGCCCATCGGATCGAAACACGGACGAATTCCTGCATAGGATTCCTACCACTTGTTATGTTTATTCTTGGTTAAATAATTTGACATATTTTAAATGTAATTTATTAGTGTTTTTTTATTTCGATAATGTATTATTATAATATTTTTTTATTTTTTTTATAGTTTTCTCGCCTGGTTGGTATATTTGAATATATAGATAAGTATATACAATGAGATAAAATAAATAAGATATTATAAGATATACACTAAACATAATACTATACAATAATTATTATTATTATATTATTATAATTATTATTATTATATTATTATAATT
The DNA here is from genome assembly GCA_019845155.1 of Luehdorfia chinensis. NCBI lineage: Eukaryota > Metazoa > Arthropoda > Insecta > Lepidoptera > Papilionidae > Luehdorfia > Luehdorfia chinensis. The sequence goes on along the minus strand of JAHVAK010000630.1, from coordinate 1,543,194 downwards.
ATTATTATTATATTATTATACTTCTAGACTTTTAATATGAAATAGGAAACCAGTAGATACCTGTCTCGGGAGTTATGGTGACCTTATCCCTAAAAAAATCCGGACGTCCACGTCAATTTTTTTTAAATAGTTTTTTCACATAGTAGATATTAGATGATTTTTCAAAAAATGTTTAATGAATTCATTAAAATGTTTTCTCGATATATATATTTTCGGTGATGTAATTGCTGTTAGCCTTCTCGGCTTTTACAGCTTCATCGGATACTATTTCTCGATATGGTAGGCAGTCTAGGTAGGTACCACCCCAGGTCCAGTTATTCTGCCGTGAAAGAGTAGAGTATAAACATTACATTGTTTCGGTTTGAAGGGCATTGAGAGCTAGCGTAATCTGACAGAGCTAGCGATTAGCGAACTGATGTCTCAGGGTGACGACGGGCGCAGTGTGGTTTCACACAGAAATGTTCTGGGTGACACAACATTTGTTATGGGCAGACGTTACACTTACGATCATGTGAACGTTTTGCAAGTTCCGTCACTATGATCAAATAAAAAAAAGCATATAAGTACAATGCAATTGTGATAGGCATCTGCAGACCGCCGAATCGCTTGACCTTGACATGTCGGGTATAAAGCACTATCTCACGCCGGTGCGCGCCATGCAAAATTAATAGCTTAAAACATAAGGTAAAAGCAAAAAAGAGTGCGTAACATTCCATTATAACGCGTGTTTCAAAGAAGATTAACAATAACACGATTTGAAACAAAAAAAAAGTTTCCTGTAGATATATTACAAATAATAAGTATAAGAGAGTTCAATACCCTATGGGCCCTATGCAATACTAAATCCACTTTACACCAAGCGTACAGACCTTTGTCTGGAATGTCGCGTCGACGACTTTTGGTTGCAGACAAAATACTAGTGGGTTCATTGAACTCTTGTCTACGACAAAAATCAAGATTTTTAAATCTTTTTTTTTACTTGTGGAAAATTCCTGTCTTGAGTCTTCTCTGACTTTTTACTGGTGGTAGGATTCCTATGCGGGAATCTGTCTAGGTAGGTACCGCCACAGTTATTCTGCCGACAAACAGTATTGAGCAAACATTACTGTTTCTATTATCTATTATAAAAAGGACAAGTAGGTACTGCAACTACATTTTTTTTATTAGGTAAAGTGATGAAACTAGAAAAACGTTCATCTGTAGGTAAGTGCAACATCTACCCATAACAAATGCTGTGTCACCCAGAAAATTCCTGTGCCCATCACCCTGAGACAAAAGTTCTTAAGTCACATATGCCCACTGATTACGCTAGCTAACAGTGCCCTTCAAACCGAAACATAGTAATGTTTGCACACTACTGCTTCACGGCAGAATAACTGGCCCTGGGGTGGTACCTACCTAGACGGATTCCTGCATAGGAATCCTACCACCAGTAATGTTACTCATATGACACTTAAGCACTGATGTCTCCAAGGTGAAGTGCCCAGTGTGGTGCCAACACAGAATTATTCCGGGTGACACGGTATTTGTTATAGGCAGATGTTGCACTTACCATACCAGGTGAACGATTCGCCTCTTCGGAAACAGGAAACGATCCAGTTTGTTCATCTGTCTTGGTCTACCACAAGACCTGGAGACCTATTTTGTAACTCTGGTAAGTTTCGTGATCGGTTTTATTTTGGTGTATGAAGCTCATTCATTGGTTGATGGGATCCAATGAAACCGATCCAGTCCAGTCTGGACTGGTGGTAGACAAAGACTGGGTTTGGTCACCATATCAGTAGAATACCTATGATGTACGTGACTTTGGGCTTTTGTTCAATTGGAAAATTAGCCATAGCCTGTTCTTTCGTTGTATTAGAATAAATTACACAAAAAACATTACAACAATATTTTCCATGATAAAAATTATATATGTCACTAGGATGCAAGCTATATCTATGCCGAATTTCATCAAGATCAGTTCAGAGGCTGAAACGTGAAAAGGTGACAAACAGACAGAGAGAGTTACTTTCGCATTTATAATATTAGTATGCGTTGGTGAAAACATTACTAAAATGGAAATATTACACAAAATTAAGGGCAAAATAACTGCACTTTTTTATTTGGATATAACCCATTTTAATACCCTCAGGGAGTGTAATTGAAAACCAAATGTGCATTTGTTATGTTTACACATTTCATTATCAGTAATTGGCCAAGAGAATAAATACATTATGCGTTACATAACACTCATTTCAATGTCAAAGATTAATTTAATTAACTGGACAACACCTATGGAATTGCCTATTCATTCTTCATTCTTCCAGGTACTGGTAGTAGGATACCTATGCAGAAATCCGTCTGGGTAGGTACCATCCCAGGGCCAGTTGTTCTATTCTGCCGTTTTTTTTTTATTGCATAAAGTGATGAATTAAGCACAACATTCACCTGATGGTAAGTGCAACGTCAGCCCACAACAAATGCCGTGTCACCCAGAAAACCTCTGTGTGACACCACACTGTGCCCATCACCCTGAGACAGGTTCTTAAGTCTCATATGCCCAGTGATTACGCTAGCTAACAGTGCCCTTCAAACCGAAACACAGTAATGTTTGCACACTACTGCTTCACGGCAGAATAACTGGCCCTGGGGTGGTACCTATCTAGACGGATTCCTGCATAGGAATCCTACCACCAGTAGAAGCAGTAGTGCGCAAACATTACTTTGTTTCGGTCTGAGAGCTAGTGTAATGCCGCTGGTTCAGAGACGTCAGTCTCAGGTGGACGCGCAATGTGTGGTGCCACACATAAATATTCTGGGTGACACAGCATTGCTGTGGCGGAAATTGCACATACCATCAGGTGAATGTTATGCTTGTCTCATCCCTTTCTACAATAAAAAAAAATCCCATTCTATGTATTCTGTGTAAGGACCACATATACATGCAAATTGGGATGTAATGTATACCATGTACACAGAGCTCAATGGCTCTGTTGCTTTGGCATCTGGCAGTGGCTAAGTGATTGGCTTTTGAACAAACATTTATATGATCTACACATAGAGGGCTGGTGGTTTGTGCAATTTATTTCTGTGAAATGCTACCATGATACAGAAGAAATTCTAATGTGGGGGTTAAAGTTTTTAAAAATAAAAAAATAACTGATAAAATTAAACTGCAGATTGCAACTTTTTCCCAACTCCCAAGTCCATGCGGGTGTTTTGGAAAATTCAAAGTAGTAGGCAGAAGGGTCAGAATGGTTAATTTCTTGCTATTTATGTCCCCTTATATGTTTTGTTTTGTTTTATGTCCCCTATGTTTTGTTCCCTTATAGTTGGATAACAATAGACATCATGATATTACATTTACTTTTTTTTTTTTACATTTTGCATGGAGATCTTAGCGAATTAACTTTCTTTCCTTTATTGTAATGGATTTCCGCAAAGTAACGCCTGATTCTATTAACTATATAAGTTCTAAAGTCACAATGCCCAGTACCGGCTCTCAGTGCCCTTCAGACCGAAACACAGCAATGTTTGCACTTTATGGCTTCACAACAAAAAAAAGGTTCCTACCTAGATGGATTCTAGCATAGGAGTCCTACCACCAGTTTAGTTTAACTTTTGTTTTTTTTAAAGGTGTTTTAAGCATCATCAGTCATATATAGTCATCAGAAAGTGTTTCAATTATGTATAATACTTATCTGCAGATCTTTTAAGTGAAACTGAATAAAATTAAGCATTTAATTAAAAAGGAAAATTACTTTTCACGCACCACATCTTATAGAAAGTGCAGCACAAAAGATTTAAGATGTCAAAAATACAATTATTGTTACATTTAAAATTACTTTCATACATACATACATACATAAGATCACGACTGTATCCCATAAGGGGTAGTCAGAGACTGGGCACTCACTGCAAAAACAGATGACTGCCACAATCCATGTTTCACCAAAACAATATAATGCACTGGGTGTGATAGGTGGTGAGCCCATCGCCACCATGCGCTGTTGGGTGCAGTGCAGTTTAATTCCTTACTCGCCTTTTACGAGATCCATTGGATGAGATGGAGTGGTAGTATTCTTTTAATGAGCCGCCACCACACGGTTACTTTCATGTGGTAGTTAATCATCATTGCAGACCATCACTAGTCCACTACAGAACACAGGGCCAATGTTAGGGAAGATTGGTTGCTTGGAGCAATCTTTTGTGCAAATCATCATACTGCAGTTGCTAACCAGCTATCCATAGATGGCAAGTATGGCATGTATCGTCTTTAGAATCAATAAGAGAGTAAAACTTTGTTCAATAAGGAACTATAATCAACTCATTTTTTTATGGAATACTACTTAAAGACAAAGACAAGCAAATTTTCACATGATGGTAAGTGGAAAGTCTGACCATAACAAATGCTATATCACCCAGAACATTGTGTTGCACCGCACTTTGCTTGTCACCTCCACATTAGTTTATATTTCTCTTATGCTCACACTAGGTAACAATGCCTTTCAGACCAAAACTCACTAATATTTCCACACCATTCCTTGATGGCAGATTAACTGGCACAGCAGTGGCGTTTATAAGGCCAGATTGCAATAGGTATACTGCCACCAGAAAAATGATGGTGACATTATGAAAGAGCATAAGAATGTAAAATGTGTAGATGTTTATCAACTTTCAATGTAGTAAGCTATCTAAACCAATTATTGATAATATTAACAATTTAGTAATAATACCATTTGCTCTATTCACTTATTATGTGCTTCTGGACAATCTTGTTAACTGGGACAGTTTCTGTTTGTCAGCTAGAAGTTGTATTTTTTGTGTGATATACTTATATGCCTCATACTCTACAGCCATGCCAGAATCTGTCTAGTTAGATGCCACCACAGGGCCAGTTAAACTGCCATGAAACAGATATAGAGTGCAAACAAGCACAGTGTGTCATCACACAGATCTGTTCTGGTTCTGGATTTTGGATTTTGTTATGGGCAGATATTGCACTTACCATCAGGTGAATGTTATGCTTGTATTGTCACTTATTCCTATAAAAAATACTAATAGTAAAAAATCAGAAATATATAATCAACGGAAACTCTCACACATGCTAGGTGTCTTTTGTAATTTTATTGGATTGTTAAAAAGTATGCAAATTGTAATGTAAGTACTAAATTTTAATAAATTATTTACACAATAGTGCATTGTCTCAATAGAAATTCACAGAATATATCATTGTAAAATCACAAAGAAAGAAAATTTAGTATGATCTTAAAAACACAAAGTTATTTGATAAAGGAATCTTGTTGTAATTATTCTATGCCTTAAGTCACGCTCAAAAATGTTTAGGTAAATGTCAAAATTTGAAAAATGCTTTAAGTAAAAATAGTTACAATTTAGACATTAATAAATTTTCTTTATGTTTGTCTACACAAGGATGAATCAATATTTTGTTGCAGAACAATGTATTTGCAATTTTTGGAAGTGTTATTTTTTAAAACAAGTAAGTATAAACAATGCAGTTTTTTGATACATAGAATAAAATGTACAGGTACTATAACATTATTGTTAAATCAACAATAAAAGTTAGTCTTTCAAAAATGAAATAATATTCAAGTAAGTTGCATTAATAAAATTTATAACCATGTATTTTTTGTTATTTAACTTAAAAGATGTTTTCTTTTTATATTGTTATTATTTATTATTGTGAGATTAAGTAATAGTAACATTATGTTTGTCTATAAATTGTTTAACTATTTAGAAAATGTTTGTTTTTACTTTCATACATAACCCTATGATGAGGAAATAATCATACAATCAACAACCACACACCAAAGACAATCAATCTTAAGTAAACAAACAAAAGAACAGTGAGTCATCATAAACTGACTGAATTGCTGATGTTAGAATAATGACGATAAACTGAGCTTATTCCAATAGGAATTAAAATAGTAAGTCCATGATTTCATTGTTTATTACAAACAAAAGTTGCATTGGTAGCAATTAACTCCAGGCAACTCCAGATCCAAAAACTAAAGCCAAATTCTAGTACTAGTTTGTTCTTAAGTTACAGGTCAAGGAAGACAAAACTATTGGAAGTTTTTATAAGTACTCACTCTAATCCAATAGAGAGCAGGTGCTGACCAATGAGACGCACAATCTCCTGGTCAGTCTGAGTCATCCGGAGACCAGGCGGCTGCAGGTCACCGTTACGCGTGGACGCGTCCCCATTGATGTGGTGGGGCGCGCCCACAGCGCCGTTGGCACACGGCTGGTGCATGGCCGCGGGCTCCGGCGACAGCCTGCGGGTGCGCTTGCGCGGCGGCCGCTGGCCTGCGCCCTCGTCCCCCGAGTCACTGGAGGCCAGACTGGCCCTCTCGGCTGCGCGTGCTCGCCGCGCTCCCCGGAGCGCCGAGATCACGAGCGCGCCCTCCGCATCCGCCGCATCGGCCTCGACGCTTCGACCTCGTGACGTCACGGCCGCCCGCTACGCACCACCCGCTCTCAATGGACCATCTCCCTTTGTTCGTCGCTACAAAACTACGCTCTCGATTGTTCCCTTTTAACACCCTTTAGCAAATTATCTAATCAATCAAAACTGATATGGAAACCTTTCAGCACCTCAACACAGTGATATGATCAGTTCCCGAATCCACAATGTTCTCTCTAGCGTACACAAAAATCAGCTGAAAATGAAACGACAGCTGTCTAGTTCGCTATGTGCAAGATCGCCCTTTCCGTTGTAGATGACGTTCGTTTGTTAGTTCGGTCGCACATCGGGTGGAATCGTGTGCAATAATGACCTCAAAATAAAAATATTGTGACACACAAATTGTGCAATCGGAAACAACAGATCTATCCAATTTTTAATTATTGAAATTAATCTTACGTATTAATAAAATTGGTGAAATAAAAATGAAAGTATTAATTAATTTAAGCAATATCATAATCTTTTATTCAAATTAAATCATCTGTCATTATACAATCTGCCTAAAATGGAACGTGACAAAGTTGGAAACGCTAACGTTTCCAAAGTCTGGTATTAATTATTATAACATTTACATAAAATTTATTGAATAACAAATTGATAAGGTTCTGACTTTGTGATAATTTACTTTATTATTAATTATTTTCAATATATATTCAACGAAAAGATATTACTGAAATGAACCAAACAAAACATTCTTCGTAAATGGTCACATTAAAATCAAATCACTTTCAATCTAATGTTTGGATTTTCATTATTAAAGATTATGTTAAATTTTTACCAAAAAAAGAAAAGAAAATAAAAAGTTTATCTCCTGTATGTAACATCTCAAAAGAATAAAATGCATATATATGTATTAGTAATTTTTCTTTACGCAGTCGTTCAACCCATAAATTTACAATTGCTTATCAACGTTAAAAATCAGGTACCTTTTTATAATATTAATGTAATTATGTAGAGTGCTTCAATATACAGAGTATTTAATTTAAACGTTGTTACAGGGCGGTGATGTTATGCAGGAAAACATAACTGCGAACGTATCAGAAGACACAGTTATTTTAGATTTTTTACGTTTGGACGGAGTTTACGTATCACAACTGGTCGACTTTACCAACGTAAGTTACTTTTAAGTTGTTAACATAATGAAAAATATTTATTAGTAATTTAGGGTAGATTCAGAATCGTATAGCACGATTTTAGAGGGTAGAGATGTTGTATTTGAAAGAGGCTTGGTCTCCGATCATAAAAATAGTACTAGCTTTATTAAATATTTCCTTTTTTTTATTACATAAAGTGACGAATCGAGGAAAACGTTCACCTGATGGTAAGTGCAACATCTACCCATAACAAATGCTGTGACATTTCTGTGTGACACCACACTGTGCTAGTCACCCAGAGACATCAGTTCTTAAGTCTCATTTGCCCAATGATTACACTAGCTCTCAGTGCCCGTAAACCGAAACAGTAATGTTTGCACACTACTTCTTCATGGCAGAATAACTGGCACTGGGGTGGTACCTACTCAGACAGATTCCGGCATAAAAATCCTACCACCAGTGATCATGTGAGTGGTGTCACCTAATCCTTGTTGCACTTCTACAAATTTGGGTGTCATAAACTGTTCTCACTATGGTATTTCATTCTGTTTTAACTATTGAGGGATTATAATTGATTTTCTTTATTTTCTCGAAAACGGTGAATTACCTTGTAATGTGAGTTGTATTGTTATGATCAGTTGTTCAGATCATATGCAACTCCTCCACCCATCAAAATCGTAACAAACAATTCTGAAGAATTTTTTAGCTTTTTAATTTTAAGGTTTTAATTATACCTTTTAAACATAATGTATTTGTACATGACATCTTCACTCCTGAGTTTGAATTATTGGTATTGAGGTATAATTTTTGTGTAATGTCCACAATTTTGTTAGGTTACATATATTATATAAGGATCATCACATTATCCTATAATTTAAAATTAGTTTTAATGTGTGAGTACAGTCTGTGGATTTTAACATTTTTGGAATAGTGTATTTGCTAGCACATTTATTCATTTTTGAGTGATTAAATTGTGGATGAACAACCCCCAGCTGGAGCCAAGATAATGCCAGATGCTCTAACACTTAATGTGTTATGTCTTGTGCAAGTAACAACTTGCCTGATGTTTATTAACTGTATGATGTTTTTGTTACCAAAACAACCAAAAGAACACCATCATTTTTATTTCCAGTTCATTACTAATTAATTCTTCATTGATGTCAGCATATTTTCGTTTCAGGAGGTGGAAGCTATGAAAGTAGTGATACCAGCTGAAGAAGAGTTGGGGCAAAGTGGACATCAAACACTTTGCTTTTTAACACATGCAGCACAAGCTGATTTTATAGCCCCCGATGCAATGGCAAAGCTTAGACAGGTAAAAAAAAAGTATAATCCAGAGGTTCCCAAATTATTTCTTACAGAATATTAATTTAATTTTGGTTAGATCTATGCCGATCTATTATAAAATCTTTATAGTATTCATATAAGAATAAAAAATTGTTTGTGAGGTTTTGGCTTTTGAGTAGTAAGGGGTGGGCAGAGGCTACTAACATACATACATACATAAGATCACAACTGTATCCCATAAGGGGTAGTCAGAGACTGGGCACTCACTGCAAAAACAGATGACTGCCACAATTCACGTTTCACCAAAACAATATAATGCACTTGGTGTGATAGGTGGTGAGCTCATCGCCACCATTCGCTGCTGGGTGCACAGTGCAGTTTAATTCCTTACTCGCCTTTTACGAGATCCATTGGATGAGATGGAGTGGTAGTATTCTTTTAACGAGCCGCCACCACACGGCTCTAACATACTACTAACATAGCCCACTTTTCGCCCCGCGGGCCAACGTCGCCGCTTTTTTGGTATGAGTCAAATAATTCATGCTCCCCATTGCATCATTCAGCATGAATAAAGGCTGTCCTTACATATCGTCGGGGATACTGCAAAACCGCGAATATACCACAAGTAAAAGACAGTATCTACAATAGACCTAGTTTTACAGGGGAAGGTTAAAACTTTATAAGTTTTTTATTTCAATGGCTATTGGGCTCATCTTTACATCGGGAGTATTAATTTATGTGTTCCAAGTATTGGTAATAATAGATATCTGTTAAAGTGATTAATTTAGTCGCTACGACAATTACGCGGATCTGATTTGACCACAAACTTATTAAGATGGATATAATATATTAATTTCCGCGGTATTGAAATCAATCAAGTAACTAATGTTTCAAAATAATATTTAATAACCAAAACAAAACATGACTTAAAAATCTGCTCATAAGCTTTATCTCTTACAATAGCATGATTAAATAAAAAAATATATATTAAAAAACAACTTTTTTCTGAAATTTCTAAGAAATACAAACATTGATGACAAGATAATATCAACAGCAGTTTAATTAACTCTTACGTTCTATTCAGCCTGTATCAGCCTTCTCAATTACCTTATTAGAAATAGTATTACACATTATAAACTTAAAAAATTAATAACCAAAATAATAGCTTCCTAACTAACTAAAATAAACTGTCTCATTATGTTAAATAATAAAGGGATAATGTCTCTCGTATACATTTAAATTTAAAAAAATGAGCCCTTTCAGATAATAAATATTGTATTAATATTATATATTAAAATAGTTCACTGCTGAACATAGGCCTCCCCCATAGATAGCCACAAAAGTTTGTAGCTCTCATTTTGGGGGGGATCTTGCCATAGTTGCCACGCTTAGCAGGCGGATTGGCAACCGCAGTTTATTTATTCAGATGTTCCAGGAAGATGCTGCTGCCCATCTCCTGTAAATGTTCATATTTTGATTTTGAGCTGTGGTGGAATATCTGGCTTAATTCTTTTTGGCCTTTGTGGTAATAGTTGAAATTCGTCACTGTAGTTAAGCTTGTATTGAATTGTGCCATTGGGATTGTACTTCATTACTCTTATATCAATCACGCACTTTGCACCAGTTCCTCTTTCAGGGCGGATTGAATCGTAAATAAGATAACTTTTAATACTATAGTCTTTAAAAAAAGTGTGGTCTATCGTAACTACTTCATATGGAGATGGATTCAATCTAGCTTCTTTGGTAACCAAAGAGTATTGACTGGGTAAAAATAAATTATTTTTCTTTCAATTATCGAGTGAACTGAATCCACCTCCATTTGTGTATGTCCCTTTTCTATAAATGTTTGTGTGATGACAATGTTTTTTTCCATCGCCAATCCATCAGTAAAATTACGACATTTTTAGGGTGTTCTTCTATCATTTTCTTCAAATAATCGACAAAAAACGAAGCATACGTTGATGCTTTTAAATCTGTTGTAGTCTCATCAAACCAATAACACTTTACGTTGTTAGTGCCTAGATTGTACACCGTAAAATTATGAACCATCAATTTTGTTTTAGAATACAATGCGCTGGCTGTCAAAAATGGACACAATTTCACAGCTTGTAAATCGGCAGTTATTACGTGCATCGTTCCATTTTTCGCAGCTTCTTTGTCCATAGTCTTTTCCTGTCAAGCTAAATTTTTTCGTGATACATGTTGTTGATATTCTTCCTCTGTAATATTGCCTACTTTGAATGAACAACAAAGATCACATGCGTCTTTTCTTGGTTGAAACAAAGCTATATTTTCATCGTTCAAAACATCTTCAAAAAGTTTTCTGGAGGCCACTTTTTGCCCATTTCTTGTTACCTCTTTAACATAGATACGATAGAATTCGCGTTTTGACTGTATTATCGGTTCTAGATATAATTTTGTGCTTTCTTCTCTGCAGTAATGAGAAGGAAATTTGGGCAGGGCTCTTAAAAATGTTTGTACTAACACTTTCAACGTAGGCAACGCAGCATTTTCTGTCCGGTTTATAGTTGTTTTTTTATTTAGTTTCTCGCCTAACCAATACCTTTCTGTCCACAATTTAATTCCCAATATTCATAAGAACGTCTTTAAACATACTCTCATTTTTTGATTATTACATTTTAAATAATAGACTTTTGTAATACCTCGTCTTGTATCAGCCCTTTCAATGGTTTTCCTTTAAGTCGGTTTTGTATCTACCAAATTTAATACCTATATTCAATGAAAATACTTAATCAACATTGCATTAATACTTATTTGATATTTTACTGATTGTTTTTTTTAATAAACACTAAATTTAACAACAAAAATAAACCACTAATACGCTCCCGATGCCATCTGACCACATACGCGGTATTGACACTTGCCGACAGTAGATACGCAGTATTGTTATTGGGCGATTCTTTGCTTTCTATTGTCCGAACGAAACTCGCGTCAAACAGGCGACTGTAAATCAGAATCTTGCGTGCACTGCCCGCGAAAACTTAAATTGGCTACATTTGTCAGATACGCGGAATTATCCAATGCTAGTTACGCGGAATTATCCAATGCTAGTTACGCGGATTTGCACTATCCCCGACGATATACCTTCTATATACGCAGGTGATAGGATTCCTATGCAGGAATCTGTCTAGATAGGTACCACCGCAAAGCCAGTTATTCTGCCATGAAGCAGTTGTGTATACATTATTATGTTTCAGTCTGAAGGGCACTGATAGGTAGTGTGTATGTGACACAGCATTTGTTATGGGCATACGTTGTGTATAGGTGAACAATTTGTCACTTTTTGCAGTACATATACACCACTTATTTCGTTACAACAATATATTGGTTTGTTCTCAGAAAAACCCAGGAACTGTTAGAGTGGCTGAAGAAGACAAAGGTTGGCGGCAGACCACAGCAACGGCGTGGGCCGGCCGCACTACTCGGCTCCTGTCTCCGGCAGCAGCGAGACACTGCAATGCCGCCAGAGAGCGCGTCTATTTGAGAGCTGCTGACCTGACGAGATGGGCACCTAGACCAGGTAACAAGAACAATTTGTTTCAATACTCATTATCATTAGCTTTAACATTACTTTATATAATATATTCAGCATTCATTGAATCTGCTGATGAGCCATTGGCACTGGGTCTGAATTCCAATTCAGGCCACATTTGTGCAACAAAAATTGATGGGTTTTTGAATATGGTTCTTATTAGGATTGTCGTAAGTTACTGACTTCTTTATCACATACATATATATTTCAATAGAAGTGACGAAATAAGCAGCAAATCATTAACCTGATGGTAAGTGGCACATACCTCTTACAACTATGGCGGTGCCACCCACAACTTTACACTGGTAAGTTCTGTGTAGCAGTACGCATGGTGCTCAGCACCTTGAGACATCGGTTGTTGAGTCACTACCACTATCCTCGCTTTGTCCAACATGGTCACTCCAGCTACTATTCTCAAACATGTCTACATTTTAATACATACATACATACATAAGATCACGACTGTATCCCATAAGGGGTAGTCAGAGACTGGGCACTCACTGCAAAAACAGATGACTGCCACAATCCACATTTCACCAAAACAATATAATGCACTTGGTGTGATAGGTGGTGAGCCCATCGCCACCATGCGCTGTTGGGTGCACAGTGCAGTTTATTATATGATATGAGATCCAGTGGAGAGTCATCATCATCAGAAGTGACTCCATTCCCTGCTAATGCGTTATCGCCAGAGCACGGATGCAAGTGGTTCGCCCTGTGTGTGGTGATATGATACAGCCAAAGAATGTATTGTACTAGAGGTAGGTTGATATTCGAACATTATGATATTGGCAGTAAGTTTTTGATGGTAAATGGACATGATCTAAATAGATATTTTTCTTATCAATTCTTCAAATAAACTGAAATAAGCTTGCCGATCTTTTTCTTAACGTTTGTGTTTTTGGGTGTTCATAAATTGTAAAAAAGAATGTTATTTTGTTAATATATAAGAGAATTGTCATTCATATTTGCAGATTATAAACAAATTTTGTAGTAACCAATTAACATACAATTGCAATTTTCTTAGACCTAGCTAAAGCTTTTGATAAAGTTTCGAAACGAATCGTAGTCAATGTGTGGAAATAGAAAGTTTTACAAGTGATGCGGTTAGCATTTGTTTTGGAGTTCCGCAAGGAAGTATTTTGGGTCCGACCCTGTTTCTTATATAATATGGCATGTGCCAATTACAACTTCCAAGTGCTAACGTGATACGTGATACACAGCTCTTCTTTTTAGTGACTCTCTGAATAGGGTTTTCTCCAATGTGCAGAGAGGTGGACCTACTGGTGGTAGAATTCCTATGCTGGAATCAGTCTAGATAAGTACCACCCCAGGGCCAGTTCTTCTGCCGTGAAGCAGTAGCATGCAAACATTACTGTGTTTCGGTGTGATGGGCAATGAGAAGTAGCTAGGGTAATCACTGGGTCAGTAACTCTTTGTATATGTTTTTTCAACAATATCCCAGAAAGTGCAGTCTTTCAACCAATAAGTTTAAGTAACTTTCTCTAAAGGTGGCAATAGTTTAATTTCGGTACTATAATGCTCATTTAATTGAATGAAACAAGCATTTTTTATTTTTTTTTTACAGGTGTGTGTAAATTGGTACCCTTGTGGTTTAAAATACTGCAAGGGGAAACCACAAGGTGGTCTCAGCTACCGGTGTGGAATCAAGACATGCCACCGTTGCTACCGATATCATTACTACGTCCGACGCCGCGACGCCTGCCTAAGCTATACGTGACAGTGCGCTTTCTGGCCATCGGCCAACATTTTGTGCCAAACTATTCTACTAGTCACTCTTAGTGTAGCGTTTCTGTGCTTTTACAAGGACTCCATTTTGTAACTTGATAATACTCTGTGTTAATCTGTAAATATGATGCTAAGGAATTACATTTATGGCTATAAGAAAATAAAAAAAATATACTTTTGTATTAATGTTTTTTATTATTTTATTTTGTCTGTTTCATTTTATATTCTTGTAACTCTAAACCACCTTCAATAATAATAGATTCATTTATAAGACAGTATTCACGGTAATTCACTAATAGTATAAGTTCAACTGTGTAACTATTGTAATAACTACTTCTTTCACAATTAACTAATCAAAAATTTACAGTAAATTTTTCAATGACATCCAGGGAAAGGCTCGTGACGGTTTTTTCTCAGCACAAACTGGATTTTCCTTTCCATATCTTCATTATAAATAGCCTTGCATCTTTCATGGTTAACCCTTCTTCTCGTCTAAAATGTAAAAAAAATAAATTAAAATTAAAGTAAAAAAAGTAAAAGTTACAGCCTATGAATGTCCCACTACTGAGCACAGGCTTCCTCTCTAATTTCTGTGAGAGTTTTGGAAAAGGAGCTGGGAAAAGTTTGCACAATGCTCCTTTGCGGGTTGGCGTACTACACATGTTGTTGAAAAGTCTTAATTTCTCAAGACTTGCAGGTTTTCTCACAATGTTTTCCTTCACTGCTGAAAAGTAAATAAGCATTCAAAATAACAATGGCACCCCTAGCCAGCACTGGGGATTTTACTCATACTATACAATTTAAGGTGAGCACCCAGCCCTTGAAATAGTTCATCTAAAATGTAATAAACAAAACGAAAATATTTAGAAAACACTCGTTAATTACAATCAGTGATAACACATATGTTCATTCACGGTCGGCTCGGTTGGTGCAGTCGTCAAGCCTTTGGGTTCTGCGCTGCTGGTCGTGGGTTTGATTCGCGCATGGGACAAATATTTTTATGGCCTACGGATACTTCTTCTAGGACTGGGTAGTTTGTGCATGTGGAATTTATGTCTGTAAAAGATACCCACAACACAAGAGAAATCCTACTGTAGGGCACAACATGTTCATAATACATAGATATTTTCTAAACAATTAGATATTTTATAACATTCAAAGACTTCAATCAAGTAGCCTAGGATGAATTATATAATACGAGAGCAGTGTTGAAGCCTTTAACACACACTATGGGTTGTGATTTCGATTCCAGCTTCGAGCATACTATATTTATAATACCCATAGACAATTGCTCTGGGTCTGGATATTTATGTGAAAAATTACAAATGAACACTTTTATATATTTATTTATTCTTTATTGTTGACACCTTAAGCTAAAGGGTACAATGCATCAACTAGCATAGTAGCATTCTCAACCAGTCAACCCTTGTCATGGTGAAAAGTATGAGGCTGGTGCTAGCCAAAGAATAAAAAACTAATAGGATGACACATAAATTAACATTTAAGTGTAATATTTCTTTATATGTAATAAAATAATATATTTATAAACACATATATAATAAGTATGAACTAGATATTTATAATATAACATAAATAAAAAGGTATATAAATAGTAACGTCAGCGATGTCCCTACATCTAATAAAGCTTAAGATATATATATTATATTACGAAACAAAAAAAAATCACAGCGGCTTAAACATTTTAGTTCCAGTTGCTAATTTAACACACAGAAGTACCTATTACCTGGAAAGGTTTTTCATAATATCTGGTAAGTCGAAATTGTTCGAGAATACCCTCTTTGCCAAGAATCCTATTCACAATTCTGCAAGCATCGTCAACATTACCATTTTTTACGAATACTGTGCGGGCTATAAACGAAGGATGCCTATTTGCAAGAAGTTTAAGTGTTAAAAACATTTTGTTTAAGTTAAAGTTTTTAATAACCTCTAAACTCCATAGAACTAATACGAATTTTTTGACATTTTATGCGTCTTTCTGATAAAATTGACAATGACATGTTCGAGTTGGAATAGCATTAGCTCGAGTTCGGGCTGGCAGTTTAGGAACGAAACAAGCGAGAGCGCGAATCGGCAGTTACACTCCACGACATAGGTTGATTTTCATAAATATGACTCAGTTCAATCAAAATGTCATCGTATTATCTTCGGTGCAACGAAAAGTGCTCCAGTTAATGCTCTGCAAGTTGAATGTTCTGACCCATTACATCTAAGACGATATATAGGTTAGCAAGCAACTGAGCCGCCGTGTGGTAGCGGCATAAGAGAATCTACCACCCCATCTCATCCCGTGCGTGTCGTAAAAGTCGACAGAGGGAAAATTAAAACCAGAAGATGGGCAGCAGCATCTTCTTGGAACATCAGAATAAATAAACTGCGACTCTGGCAAAATCCCCACAAAATGAGCGCTACAAACTTTTGTGGCAATCTATGGCCGTGGCCTATGTACCAAGTTTGCCCACTGTTCAATAAAAAAAATTCTTGAAATTGTAAACGGATCCCAATGTAAATATATTCATTCCTCTCTAATAACAGCAATCATTCGATTTTTTCTCCGATCCGATTCTAGGCATTCGATACAATCTGGGCAAAGATCGAATTGAAGTAAATCGATTAAGAAAATCGTGGATTTACAGAGAGATAGCTAGAGATTGCTATAATCCTTATGATTTACAAATATTATAGATTACTTAGAATCCAAATCCAAATCTTCTTAAAGATCGATTAAGTTTCTGCTAACTGCAACAGAACTTTCGTGGTCAATTGCCGAGGAGGTGCGGAACCCGAACACCCACTATAGATCTATACTTAGTCTCTGAGTAAAGCGATCTCTCCGAAGTTGACTGGAGTCATTGTGAAAACCCAAAGACTATATAACCAATGGTTTAATACTCCTTGTGGAAACCCTATACTCGTACATTATTTTTAAATAAATACATTACTAATGATCCCTACCTAGTACGTTTCGGTTTCAGTGTGTCGTAAAAGTAACGCAGTAATATAGGCAAGTATAATAACACATAGTATAGACATTCTAAGCCTATGGTATAGATATTATTATATGTTGTATTATGAATAATAACACGTCTTAGCTCATTAAGCAATAAGTATTGGTGTTATAGGAATATACTAATTGTCATGTTCCATCAGATCTAAATATTGCTGGAATTTTAAGAAATAAATGAACGAGTCAACGACGGCATTAAGCCGGAGCATCCATAAGAATATTATAATGCATATAAACTGTTTTCTCCTATTTCTTATGACTTGACATGATCAATGTCATTTTAAAAGACATTTAAAATTATACACTCGTTTTACTATTTTAAATTATCACGCGAGACGTTACCGGCGGCTATGGCAAACGACGGTGAAATGAAGTCAATTCTTACAGCTTCCTCAAGGTCTGAAGGCAGTACATCACATCAAGTTCGTAAATGGCGGAATGTTGCCCTCCACGAACGATGTTCCATGAATGACATGGTAAAGATTAAGGAAGTGTTTGAGACGGCTCACGGAAACAAGCTGCTGGCTAATGAGTTTAGAAATATATTAAGAACTTTGCTGAATGTAGAATATAACGACGAGGATTTTAAAATACTTTTCATGAAGGTATTAGTTTTTGTTATTAGTAAATAGTAATCGGCATATGTCACCATTAGGAAACAGGCGCGGATCCAGCCCTCAAAAATGTTGTGCCCACGGCCACCCAAAATATCGGCCAAATGCGAGTGGGAATCGCTTACGATTGATACATTGCATTCCTACAAGGGAGTTTACAAAATATTTGACTCGCCGGACAAGAACTTGTACACTGTATAGCTACCGACTCTGGAATGGTGGAATTGTTTTCCCATTCTCTTTTTCATATGGTCATCCCAAGTCGATATCAGTTTATGACAGTTGATTCACTATCGTTTAATTAGTTTCGTTTCGTTTTACTCGAAAAAGTACAGTAAAAGTTTTTTTTGGTTTATACATTACAAATGTACTAAGAAAATACTACCTTATGAAAATTTATTGAACGAATATAAAGTACTTCAAGCAGTCATGCTGTTGTATGATATAAGCGATAACAAATTTGACTGTATTGAATTCACTAATGAATTGTATTACAATATACCGACAAGATCGCACATGCGACCCGCGCGTCCGTATTATTTGCTACTTCACTATGCACAACTAAAGCTGGAATTAGGTGTCCTATAAATCGTATGGTGTCAGCATATAATAAATTGTTTAACGAAGTTGACATATTTGCCCACGACCATTGTACTTTAACAAAAAAAGATAATTCGTTAAACATGGTGGTAGGATTCCTATGCAGGAGTCCCTCTAGGTAGGTACCACCCCAGGGCCAGTTATTCTACCGTGAAGCAGTAGTGTGCAAACATTACTGTGTTTCGGTTTGAAGGGCACTGTGAGCTAGCGTTTTCACTGGGCATATGAAACTTAAGAACCTATGTCTCAGGGTGATGGCACAGTGTATTGTCACACAGAAATTTTCTGGGTGGCACAGCATTTGTTATGGGCACACAGTGCACTTACCATCAGGTGAACGTTTTGCTCGTTTCATCACTTTTTGCAATAAAATAAAAAAAAACAACTTAATTAAACAAATTATTAGGCAGAATAATTCAATGAATCAATAAATAAGTAATTATGTTCGATTGTCTTATCCCATACACAACAACCGCAGACATTATATACATACCTATTAGCCTATTGACCTTAATTAGGGT
This sequence comes from Luehdorfia chinensis, assembly GCA_019845155.1. Classification (NCBI taxonomy): domain Eukaryota; kingdom Metazoa; phylum Arthropoda; class Insecta; order Lepidoptera; family Papilionidae; genus Luehdorfia; species Luehdorfia chinensis. The sequence continues at coordinate 1,524,282 of JAHVAK010000630.1, read as the reverse complement.
TGTGGGCTATAATATACAATATAGAATAATGCCCAACGTACCCAACGCAGTGGATGCGCGCCTGTAAGGAAATTGAAAATATATACCGTAACGCAACTTTGCCGTGATGTAACTATCACGGCTTTTACCACTGCCTTTGGTCCATTTCGCGATTTGATGCCTAATGCCTATCTTTTTTAAATTATCATTTAAGTTTATTTGTTATGTCTGGCGTACGTGGATATGGGAAAGCCTCCGATTCCGTCGAAATTTGGGCGGTGCTACAGTTACTTCAGCGGTGCCAGATTGTTGTACATTACAGTTGCGATCGCTATATGTATGCCGAGTACAGAACCATAGTAGGAAACCGATCCAATTGCAGAAAGTGAGACGGGGCGATGTTATATCCTCGAAACTATTCCCCGCTACATTGGAAGATGTGTTCAAGTTACTGGACTGAATATTATTATTGTTATCTTCGATTTGCCGACGTCGTAGTCATTATAGCAGAATCGCTGGAGGCCCTGAGCACAATGACCTTAACAGTGTCTACGTACGGGGTCGCGGGTAAGTCATGAGATGAACATGGAAAACATGAAAATAATGTCCATGTCACACCTATACCAGTTGGTCCAACTCGGCTGGCAACTCGATCCTGGTTTCGCTTAGTAATTTTTTACGACATTAACATGAGGGAATGGAACTGTGGCTATTGCTGTCCTACGTCATTTTTGTATATGAACATTATCTTTCTGTAGTTATAGTATAAGCTAAAATAACCGGCTGTGGTAACTGATGTGTTTATTGTATATGAAGCTTTGACGACCACTTGGCTCAAAGGTCAGCGTTGGAACGTTGTAGTTACATTTTTTTTTATTACATAAAGTGATGAAACGAGCAAAACGTTCACCTGATGGTAAGTGCAACGTCCGCCCATTACAAATGTTGTGCCACCCAGAAAATTTCTGTGTGACACTACACTGTGCTCTTCACCCTGAGACATAGGTTCTTAAGTCTCATATGCCCAGTGATTACGCTAGCTAACAGTGCCCTTCTAACTGAAACACAGTAATGTTTGCACACTACTGCTTCACGGTAGAATAACTGGCCCTGGGGTGGTACCTACCTAGACGGACTCCTGCATAGGAATCCTACCACCAGCAAAACACGTCACCATAATGAAACAATAAATCGTGCCTAATCTTACTAAACCAATTAAAATTAAAAAAAATTATATATATACGTCGAATTGAAATTGTAACGTAACATAAATACACATATTGCAATCTTATTTTTACGTAATAAAGCTAAGTTTAGTACTGCATACCCTCGTTCAATTTATATTAAATTCTCAACTACACCAATGCTAATAATTGAGACGGGACAGGTTTCTTTTGTCTTCGTTCGCGTGACGTCAATAGATCATTCTAGAACCGTGGTATTGCCTACGTTCATTTCACCGGTCCTGCCATTCTGCGCACCATTCAGCTTGGGTACACAGTACGCAAACGTCTCCTTTTTGGACTTCCGTACGCTGTGCTATAGTTACCTTAGATGCATATTAATTTTATTTCGGTTGCAAATTTATATTTCGGATGAGTAAGTTATTAATTTAACTTCAACCCCATATTGGGATCAAGGTTCGAGTTAAAGATTCAAGTCCAAGGTTCGAAACCAAGTTTTCACTTAAGCAGAAACACATTACCGTTAGTAATCGAACACCGGCCAGCTGACCGTGACGCTACGTGGTCGTTTTATCACCGGCGTCCCATCAGCGTAGCTGGCAAACCCGAAATGGCTGACATCCCTCGTGCCACGCAGAATCACAGAGAAGTACCGGACTACGTCAGCAGGAATTAGGCGGGCCACTACACCCACGGCCTACCATTTTTTTAATAAACCCTCCAACCATTTTTTAAGATACCCTCCACCACTACAATACTACCCCTAGGTAATATACACAACTGAAGTCAAGACCACGACACGTGTTTCGCCCCAAAACTAGGCAGTAAAAAGTAAAGTTTCAGCCTATAAATGTCCCACTGCTGAGCACAGGCCTCCTCTCATTTCTGAGAGGGTTTTGGAGCTAGGAAGAATCCGCCACGCTGCTCCAATGCGGGTTGGCGGACTGCACATGTCTTCGAAATATTTTTTATTTCTCAGACATGCAGGTTTCCTCACGATGTTTTCCTTCACCGCTGAGCACGTGGTAAATCAGCACTTAATAAATTATTTAATTTTAGAGGTGCCGGCACCGGGAATCGATCCCAGGTCACTCGCGTACTATGAAATTTAAAGCGAGCGCCTAGCCCCTGAGATACAACTGCAGTATCAAGTGATATTGACTCCACGACAGAAAGCCGCCGAGACTCGGAACCACTTACACCAATGCCACGACGCACATGCCAGTTGAGCCAAGAGCGCTGCCTGTGAATACCAACCGAAGCAAATGTGTTAACAACCCACAAACTTTCGGTTTATAGGAGCGGTTGCATTGTGGTGTCTTATGTCTCTAAAGCTGACGCTCTGATGCTTCGCATAATCGTTACATCGAAAAGCGACGGTGCCTTGGTGTTAACGGTTATACTGTGCCGTAGCACTATATCTTACGCAGATTACATCTCATTCGTAAAAATAACCTGGTGATCATCATTATCCAATCATCATCATCACTTCAGCCTGTCGCTAGTCCACTGCTGAACAGAGGCCTTCCCCCATATATTGCCACAAAGGTTTGTAGCTCAAATTTTGGGGGGATTTTGCCATAGTTGCCGCGATTGGCAGGCGTGTCGGCAACCGCAGTTCATTTATTCAGCCGTTCCAGGAAGATGCCGCTGCCCATTTCTTGTTTTAATTTTCCCTCTGTCGACTTTACGACACCCACGGGATAACATGGGTGGCTGTTTTGTGATTGAACAGATTTGATTCGTGTCCGTATCGGCAAGAGAAAAAAAAAACAAATTTGTAACTGCGAAACTAAACTGTTACGAGAGCTACTGTCCATATTTTGACGCCGCGAACATTTCTCACTGCTGGCAAGAAGCACCGTACTACCATTCTGGGTGTAGTCATATCTGTGATCGAGGCCACGCCATTTTTGTTGTTCCTTACATGGTTGAACTGTACAGTATCCGTAAAGAATGAGCTAACGATAGGTCGAGCATCTCTTAAATCTATACTACGAGTAATATTATACTCTCTGTCCCACTGTGTTTGTTACCTTTTTCACTGCTCAACCCCCTGAAATTTGGCACAGAGATAGATTGCGTCCTGGTGACGGACATAGGTTATTTTTTATTCCGTAAATTCAAATAGTTCCCACAGTATATTTAAAAAAAAACCTATATTCACGCGGACGAAGTCGCGGGCATCATCTATTTTACAATTAGTGTTAATATTTTACAAGATCAACACGAGCCGCGATGGTGAGATTGACTGGGACCAGCTGGTGTCGCACCTACTTCTAGGCTACTTCGCCAACGACCAGGAGGACCAGCTAGAGTCTCTCCAGCTGCCCATTATGGGCCTGCCGAAGATCATGCGCTCACAGCACCGCCATCCGATATCCAGGATCTGCTTCTGTCCGGATATCGCTAAAGTAAATGTGGCTTTATATTATATACATTGTCTTCTACAGTGTCCTAGACCTCGCTTATTTTCGCAAAAGAGGTGCTCTTTAAAAAAAATCAATAAAGATTCAATACAGACCGCATCACATGCTTTATTTGTTTAAAACAACCGCGTGGCCACTACCAGAGTTCTCGACTTCTACGCCGCAGGTCCTGGGTTCGAATACCAGCCAAAGTCAACATTTCTGCAAAAACACAAGTTTAAATTCGGGGGGATTTTGTCATAATTGCCAGGCTTGGCAGGCGGGTTGGAAACCGCAGCTTTTTTATACCACCTTCTGGATTAAATTTTCCCTTCTGTCGACTTTTACGACACCCACGGGATGAGATGGGATGGTAGATTTTCTTAAGCCGCTACCACACGCCATTCGTGCATAGGAATTATCAAACGGTAACGAATATTGCGTATATTGAGTTTTTTTATTGTATACGCATTATAAACAAAACTAAGTAACACTAAATTTTTACGTAATCATTTTTGGATGACCGAGAGATCTTCTGTTGCATCTAGACAGAAACTTCCACCGATCTTATCACATGAGTGAAAAGAAAAATAGCCGTGTGGTGGCCGCTCGTTAAAAGAATACTACCACTCCATCTCATCCGTTGGATCTCGTAAAAGGCGAGTAAGGAATTAAACTGCACTGTGCACCCAACAGCGCATGGTGGCGATGGGCTCACCACCTATAGCACCAATTGCATTATATTGTTTTGGTGAAACGTGGATTGTGGCAGTCATCTGTTTTTGCAGTGAGTGCCCAGTCTCTGACTACCCCTTATGGGATACAGTCGTGATGTTATGTATGTATGTATGAAAAGAAAAACAACAGCAGGTAATATAAGATCTAACACAAGGATTTCCAAACTATTTTGGGCAAGAGATCCCTTTTCCAAAATGAACTGATACCTCAGACCCCCAATAGCCAAATTACTTTAAAATCCTTAGTTTTTTTTTAATTTTGATACAAAATACTTACCAATTTAAAAACATGGCGGTTGATTATGTCAGTAAACTTGACATCATTTTCTCAACAAAATTTCAAAATAAATAGACAAATTTCAGTAAATATCAAATGTAATTAATAATTCGAAGTGTAATAATCGACCGCGTGGCGTAGTGGTTAGCGGACCTGACTTCTGCGCCACCGGTCCTGGGTTCGATTCCCAGCCGGAGGCAACATTTGTACAAAAAACAAAAATTGTTGCTTTTCGGGTCTGGTTGTGTTGTGCATGTGAAATGTATGTTTCTAAAACGCACCCACGATACAGGAGAAAATCCTACTGTTGGGCTTCGTTTTTTTAATCAAAAAAAAAATTATTAATACAAATTACTTAAAAATGAATCAGTAATAATTAAAAAAAAATTAAAATAACACAACTTATACAGTATCTTGAAAGTTTCAAATAAGAACTTGTGTTTAGTTAATAGGGGTCGATTTTTAGACCTTGTCGGCACCTGGGAAAACGATTTCGACCCCATGGGGTATTGACCACTTTGGAAATCCCTTATGAAGGAGATTTGCACTTTTATTAACTGGAAAAGTTAATGACAGTGTTCAGTTTGTCTTAAGAATCTACCATCCCGTGGGTGTCGTAAAAGTCGACATAGAGAAAATCAAATCCAGGAGATGGGCAGCAGCGTCTTTCTAGAACATCCGCATAAATAATTTTACTTGTGGTAGGATTCCTATTAAAGAATACGTCTAGGTACCACCCCAGGGCCAGTTATTCTGCCGTGAAGCTGTAGTGTGCAAACATTTCTGTGTTTCGGTTTGAAGGGCACTGAGAGCTAGTGTAATCACTGGACATAAGAACTCATGTGTCAGGATGATGGGCGCAGTGTGGTGTCACACAGAAATATTCTGGGTAACACAGCATTTGGTTCGGGCAGACGTTGCAGTTATCATCAGGTGAAAGTTTTGCTCGTTTCATCACATTATCCAATAAAAAAAAATGCGGTTGCCAACCCGACAGCGAAGCGTGGAAATAACCCCTCAAAATGAAGGCTACAAACTTTTGTCGCAATCGATACGGTAGGCCTTTCGTTTAGCAGTGGACTACTGATGGCTGAAATGATGATGATGACTGCAAAATGTATAAACGAGTGTCCACAATCTTTAGAAAGGACATTTGCCAATTCTCATTTTGTTCATGTATTTCTGGGAGCTATGTTATATAGTTTAAATTTTAATGCAATTCCTGGCGCGGTGGGTGTCCAGGATCGCAGCACGGACCCCATGCACGGCTCGTACATAACCGCGAGCCGCGACGGTATGATCAACTGGTGGTCTCTCGATATGAAACTCCTCAGGACTGCGTATTCTTCCAGCAGTGAGTATAAAATATATTGTTACGCGTTGGTTTTGATTTGGACCAAAACGACACTCCCAGGATAGCTGTATGTATATATCTCACTTAAATATACAAGATCTCATTCACATACTCACCTGTTGCACGTTAATCGCCCTTTAGCTCATCTTAACTCTGTGTTTGCTAAAACGCAGTGTATGCCCCGCCCCCCCCCCCCCCCCTCTAGATGGAGCGACCACCTGCACGGTTTTGCGGGAAGTCGATGGATGCAGGTGGCTCAGGACCGTGTTTTTCCAACAGTGGAAATAAAAAAAGTAAAGTTGGCAATCGCAGTTTATTTATTCAGATGTTCCAGGATGATGCTGCTGCCCATCTCCTGGTTTCATTTTCCCTCTGTCGTATTTTACGACACCCACGGGATGAGATGGGGTGATAGATTCTCTAGCAGCCACCAAACGACCCGGAAGCCACAACGTTCTAGAATTTTCGTAACAGTATTTTTTTGTTTTGATACCTGGATTTCTCCTGTATGGTGGTTTTATAGACATTTAGACATGCTCAACACAACCACCCGAAAACGATAATGCATACACTAGTGGCACTATAATATCTCCTGCGCGGTTGATAGCTTCCGGCAGTATTCGGAAGTTTCATCGTGGTAGAAGATCGGCGAGAAGGCCATCAGTTTCTTAAAGTTGTTGTGTTTCGAGAAAAGTATATGGAACTTGTGACTAATTATAAAAAAATTACACTACCAGCACAGTTGAAGGTGCGCAGCACTTGGGTGACGGACATGGTGTGCATGCCGGACGTCAATATCGTGGTCACCAGCTCCACCGAGCGCGACCTGCGCTTCTACGACTGCAGCGCCGGCACCTTCACGCTTAAGATCGTCATCTCTAGCTGGGAGTTCATGGTAACAGAGTATTGTAGCGTTGGTATATCACGTGGAACATTATCTTCAACGTTATTATATTTCCCCATGTTGTGGCAGCGTTCGAAAATCGAACGGGTCTCGTAAAAGCCAACAAAGGGTGTTCAATACATAAACATATAAAATACTATTATGATGCCGTGGTAGCTCAGGGGCTAGGCGCTCGCTTTGAACTTCGTAGTACGCGAGTGACCTGGTTTCGATTCCCGATGCCGGCACCACTAAAATTTTTAATTGCAATTTTAAGTGCTGAATAACCACGTGCTCGGCGGTGAAGGAAAACATCGTGAGGAAACCTGCATATCTGAGAAATAAAAAATATTTCGAAGACATGTGCAGTCTGCATTGGAGCTGCGTGGCGGATTCTTCCTAGCTCCAAAACCCTCTCAGAAATGAGAAAAGGCCTGTGCTCTCAGCAGTGGGACATTTATAGGCTGAAACTTTTACTTTTTACTATTATGTTAGCATATTACTAACATAATAGTATTTAAATGGCAACATTATGTACAACTTTGTTTTATGTGGCGGCATTGGCTGCACGTTTTGTTCAAAGGGCAATGCCAGAAAAATGTCATAGCCTGCATTAGATGGCGGAACAATCACTCAAAATATGCTAGATCAAAAACTTCTTGCTCGTTGACGGACAGCCGCTTCTGAGGTAAGAGGTATCTAGAACTGAGATGCTAGCTCGGGTGAGGTCGAAAAAAATATATTAATATTAAATCGGCTCGGTTGGCGTAGTGGTTAAGCCCTTGACTTCTGCGCCGCGGGTCACGGGTTCGATCGATTCCCGCACGGGGCAAATATTTTTATGACCTACAGATAGTTGTTCCGGGTCTAGGTGTTTGTGCATGTGGAATTTATGTATGTAAAAACGCACCCACGACACAGGACAAAATCCTACTGTGGATGCCCCACAGTAGGATTTCTCCTGTTTACTCCTGGTTTAAAAAAAAAGAAAAGAAAAAAAAATTTGGCGGTTACTATTCCCCTCTTTCAGATATGCACAATGTACTACAACTTCCGTAAAGAGTTGACGGAAAACTGCTTGCTGATCTGCGGCGACGTGGGCGGCTTCGTGCGTGTGCTGCAGTTCTCGCCGGTGCTGCGCGGTCCGTTCCGCAACCAGCCCGGCCGCGCGCTGCAGCAGCTGCGGCACCTCGACCTGCAGAAGCGGGTGGGGAATACGAGCTCACTTTTTACAAGTGCTAGAGCCCCGGTGTAGCTGAATGATCCTCATGCGGGCCTAGCCGATGTAGCTGATTTAATGATCATTATATCAGAAATGAAATGAAATTAAATTCGTTATTTTTCGACGTAAGAAATATAAATTTCGTTGTCAAACATCATTTCTTTACAATGTACCCCGCCTTTTCGTAATGAGATTCCTCTGACGGAGAAGAAACAGGCGAAATAAACTATGTAGGTATCCTATTTTTATACGCTTTATATTAGCTTCACTTGTATGTTTGTATCTTTGAACGATCCGATTTAATTCAAATTTTGCACACCTGTCAAAGACCGATGACAATGCAATAATTCGACTAAAAAATAAAAATAAAAGTTTAAAAAACTACTAAAAAAGCACGCTTTTATAGAAAATCCAACTAAATTACTCAATAGATGGCGCTAATATATTACCTGTTATAGAGGCCATCGTCGTAAATTAGTTTGTAACAAAATAAATAATAGATTAAAAAAACATAGCGTGGGGTGCATGGTGTCAATAGTTATAAATATTTCATTGACAGATATGAGAAGGAGGATTATCATTTCGATGATATCTTAAAAAGCACCCCAAGCTTTATTTAAAATAAAACATTTTTTTCTTATTTACACTATTATTCATTTATATTTATTAGAATTTTTTACACTATTCCTTATTTAAATTTATTAAAATTTATTTCCTATTTTTTAGTTAGGTTTTCTATATCAAGCGTATTTTTTAGTTTTTTTTTCAAACTACTATTTATTTGTAAATCTTTTTTATCTCAGGCAAAAATACATTATGATTTTTTTTTATTGTATAAAGTGACGAAATCATGAGACATCAGTTCTTATGTCTCATATGTCCAGTGATTACACTAGCCTTCAGTAACATTCAGACATAATTCTTCTTCTTCTTCAGACAGAAACAGTAATGTTTGCACACTACTGCTTCACGGCAGTATAACTGACCTGACGACGGACGGACGGATAGACGGACTCTTGCATAGGAATCCTACCACCAGTTATCGCCGTGGTCGAAAATCGGTCATTATACTTGTTGAATTATTCGCTGTTCATCCTTTATTATCCAGCCGCACCTTCTGCCGGAGCTGCAGCTGGTGGAATTCCCACGTGCACACACGGACTGGGTGCGCCAGGTGTCGTTTTATACGTCGCTGAGCTGCGTCGTCTCGTGCGCCACCTGCCCCGACTCGCTGCTCATGTGCGACCTTACCGCCACCAGGACACACACCACGTTCCATGTCGAAAAGGTCTGTGACATCAGCATCACCATTGTCATCATTTATTTAAAGACTTGACTACACTCATCACGCTCTGATAATTAATGCAAAACTTTTGCTTTTACAGCGCTTCAGCAGTTTCCAGTACAATGTACTTATTTGTATGGCGCCATTTGATTTAAAATTATTATTGATAAAAAACAACTTTTAATTGGTAAACTATACCGTGCTAACGGTTTTTGTGGCTGACGTTTTTTATTGGATATGATGAGAGAAAGAGAGAGACGAGCAAAACGTTCACCTGGTGTCAAGTGCAACGTCTGCCCATAACAGATGCTGTGTCACCCAGAATATTTCTGTGTGGGATCACACTGCACCCGTCACCACACACTCAGTGATTACACTAGCTCTCAGTTCCCTTGATGTGTGCACACTACTGCTCTACGGCAGAATTACTAGCCCTATGGTGTAAGCTAGGCTGTCCGTACACACGGGTTAATGCAGATACCGTCACGTTGGTAATGCTGCTGCCCATCACCTGTTTGTGGGTTTTTGGATCGGCATGTTCGGGTGTTCCATTATCAGATAGAGGAGACTGACAGTCGGCGGTTGAGAAAAAAAATCATGTTCCTATACAGCTGACGGGTAACTGCAATTCATTAATTTTAACCGATATACAAAATCGTTGCTATATCTCCTACATAAATCAGTAAAGAATTGAAATGGCCACAGCTGGTTACCATAAACAATTTAAAAAAAAATCCGAGCAGGGAATCCAGTGCTTTGCCTTTGACGAGGATGCGCACGTGCTGGTAACAGGGGGGCCCGACTGCACGGTGCGCGTGTGGAATCCGTTTGTGGCGCGGTCAGCCAGCGCAGTCCTGCAGGGACACCGAGCCGGTGTGGTGACGCTCGTGCTGCAGGACGCCGCCCGCATCGCCTACTCCCTGGCGAGGGACCGTGCTATTAAGGTCTGGGATCTGCAGGCGCAGGTCTGCTTACAGGTATGGGGAATATAGAGCGTTAACTTTCAGAAATCCAATCAACATCATTTCAGCCTATCACTAGTCCACTGCTGAACACAGGCCTCCCCTTTGTAGCTCTCAGAAATCCATTACAGTAAACTAATGCTTGAAACTATTATATTCATCTGTTATCCCATTTCTTACTGGTTTTTTTTTATAGGAGAGGGGGCAAACGAGCAAGTGGCTCACCCGATGGTAAGTGATCACCACCGCCCATGAACAACCGCAATACCAGAAGAATCGCGGGTGCGTTGCCGGCCTTTGAGGAAGGAATAGGCAGGAATCCGTCTAGGTAGATACCACCCCAGGGCCAGTTATTCTGCCGTGAAGCAGTAGTGTGCAAACGTTACTGTGGTTTGGTTTGAAGGGCACTGTGAGATAGCGTAATCACTGGGCATATGAGACTTGAGAACTGATGTCTCGGGGTAACGGGCGCGGTGTAGTGTCACACAGAAATGTTCTGGGTGACATAGCATTTGTTATGGGTAGACGTCGCACTTTACATCAGGTGAACGTTTTGCTCGTTTCGTCGCTCTATCCAATAAAAAATTAGTTAGTGATCAATAATAGTAAAAAAATCCAAACCTGCGACGGTTCGCCTGATTTCTATGACATGTGAAGTTCTCCCTCCAAAATCTTTTGAAAAAAATGAGAGAAGTACTGTACTCAACAGCAAACATCTATATGCTGTGTAGTAAATTTTATAGGTTACCAATTAATATTTCAACACAATATGACTGTTGCCTTTAATTTCTGCAGACTTATATCGACGTTCCGTCACAAATTGGCGAGCGGACCCCAATCTCGGCGGTGTACAATCCAGCCACGCGCGAGTTCATCCTGGCTGCGATCAAGATAGCTGTGCTGATTCTAGACGAGCAGCTCAACCCTCAACACACCGATGGGTTTACTCACTCGCGCGCCGTCTCCAAGATCTTGTACAACCCATTGTTCAAAGTGGTAATCACGTGTGGCATGGACAGCATTATTATCAATTGGGATCCACTAACAGGTGAGCTATAGGTGAGCTATACTATAGTAATTATAAATTATAGAAATCATTAAAATATAGTCATTAGCTTACACTATTTGCACGCGTCTCACATGTAGTTAATAAGCTTAACACAGGGAATTCTTTTTTTACGCTTTATATTAGATTCACTTGTATGTTTGTATGTTAGTAACCGACTCCTTAGGGCTCGATTTTCTCCAACTTTGAACGATCTGATTTAATTCAAATTTTGCACACCTGTCAAAGACCGATGACAGAATGATGAAAGCGTGCTTTTTAGTTTTTTAAAACTATTATTTATTTTGTTACAAACTAATTTAAGACGTTGGCCTCTATAACAGGTAATATATTAGCGCCATCTGTTAAGTAATTTAGTTGGATCTTCTATAAAAGCGTGTTTTTTTAGTTTTTTCAAACTATTATTTATTAATTTTCTGTTTATGATTTTGCACACATAGTAAGAACATAGCAAATGTACACTTTTACATTGTAGCAATGTAGAAGTTTAGACTAATATATATAGTTCGTATCCCACAGTTTATTTCATATATAATTTAGCACTGTTTTAGTTTAAAATTACTTATACTTACTTACTTTTTAAACTTACTCTTTAAAATTAGAATAACATACATTTACTCGCTTACTGTTCCCGTCCTTACTTTAGTTTGGGGCCAACTGAAAATCAGCGCTGCGATTCCGCGGCTTATGCTGAGACGGTTCCTTCCGCCGCTTCATCACCGCACACACAAACACATATATTTTTTTTGCTTTACATTTTCTTTAAATTTTTTCTTTCTATTATGTATACTTTATATTATATGTACCATGTATTATGTGTGTAGATGGAAGTGTCGGAATAAATGTCTTTTATGTCTTTAATGTTAATGGCTATGAGCTATTATATCATAGTTTTTTTTATTGAATATAGTAACGAGACGTGCAAATTGTTCACCTGATGGTAAGTGCAACGTTTTCCCATATTAAATGCTGTGTCATACAGAACATTTCTGTGTGAAACTTTATTGCGCCTATCACCCTGAGACATTAGTTATTTAAAACGGTGAGGACGGATTTTCTACTCCACTACCCATACGACATGGCTGTATCGCATAGCATTAATAACATCAAAGTATTATAGTTAATGGAACCAGGCGTTACTTTGCATGCGAATCTTAGCAATTTGACTTTCTTTTCTTCATAAATGTATTATTAAAAAAAATAGTTTTCGAATTATTTGTTATTAATATGGAGTGCAGAGCTAAGGAGCGACGATTCCCATAGAAAATGTGTCCGACTAATCGCACAGAATAAGGATTCCAATAATTATCAAAATGGAGCTAATGTAGCAAAAAGTATGACCTGAAGTTAACGGTAGTAAATGAAGTGAAGTATGCTGAAGGAAATCACTAAAATATTAAAGTAATAAAGTAGTAAGTAGTAAATAAAGTATCCAATAGAGTTGTTGATAAAAGTACTGTAAGCCGATCGCAATTCATTAAGTTACTGAGGTTTGAGTAATTATTTGTTGGCAACATTAAAATTCTTTGGTGACAATCTCTACTATGTGCGATTGTTTGACTATAGACTATTATGTGTTTGTCATTGGCAGTTTGAACGTAAACAAACGACAGACTATTATGTGATTGACATTGTCAGTATGAACGTAAATAATGAAAGCTTTATAGTATTAAATTTAATCTATTTTTAACATATTTTAGCAACATTCCTCCGTGCACGTAATATGCATGAAAGAGGTACAAAATTTTGCTCTTTACGTATTAATATATAGGAGATATCCTTTATAAAGAACTACTGTTTTGTGTAAGCATAATTTCTCTTCGCATCGTTTCGGTGTCGTCAGGTAAACGCAACGTAATGATTCGGTGGGCGCACTCGCGGCAGCTGCAGGGCGAGCTGGCGCCGGTGGAGGTGACGGCCGCATGCTTCGACCCTGCGCACCAGCTGCTGCTCACCGGCGCCAGGGACGGCACGCTCAAAGTACCACTACCATTTTATTACAAATCTCCTCAAGAACCTTAGGTTTTAATATAGAAGCACCCATGATTATACACCCTTCTTCTATACATATAATAAAAATGTAAACTACTCGTGGTTGTACATTTTAAAATTTTGAGAAATAAATGATTGAGGGGATCTATCATTTTTAGAATTGTCTGTCTGTTTGTTTGTGAATGCATCACGTCTAAAGTACTAAATTTATTCCAAAGACTCAGTAAAAAAATCATTAAGAGTATCTTCCAGTAACATGTAGTCTTTGACGACTGCGTGGCCTAGTGGTCAGAGTACCTGACATCTAAGCCGCGGGTCCTGGGTTCAAATCCCAGCCCGAGCCAACATTTGTGCTAAAACATAAATTGTTGGTTTTCGGGTCTGGTTGTGTTGTGATTGTCCCCGTGTTTCTGACACTGCATCCTAGCCTACCTCCGATCTTATCGCATCAGCGTTACATCGGGCGCGGGTAGGTTGGGACGAGTGAGTGCCTCTGTGTTTGCGCGTACACTTGTGGCACTATAATATCTCCTGCGCAGTTGATGGCTCTCGACAGTAGTCGGAAGTTGTCGCCGTGGTCGAAATCGGCTAGGAGAACATCATCATCAGTCTTTGTTATATCATCATCAGTATCTGTTTAATCTAATAAAAGTTACAAAAAGTCTAAATAATGTACATCTAAGTCTAATCCAAGAAATGGTAATAAAATATGTTAAATAAGGTTCTGTAGTATTAAACTTACACCTGTATCTGAACACACAGCAAATGAAAAAATCATATTATATTTTCTTACAAAGAATGTAATGTACACAAAAATTAATAGTTAAACAGTATCACCAAAAGATGGCGTTGTACAATGATGGAATTGCATTCTCCGCCGTTGAATGACGTTGAGATTTTAGCTTCAAATATTGGCACGCGTTTTTTGCCGGACGGTCGAGATCCGAATTCTTGAAATGTAAACTTGTGCAATTTCCGTCTCATTATTTTGGTTATTCCAATTTATAATAGGCTTATTAGTTGCTACTTTGATATAAATGTTTTTCATTCGTTTTAAGTAAGTTTAAATTTTGATTGATGGATTTATTACTTCTTGAATATCACGACACGGTAGATCTTTACGCGTTTTCCGCCGTCGAAGTACAACAATAGTTAATTAGCATTATCAATAGATGGCGTTGTGCAAATTATGTCCATACCGGTAGTGGGATTCCTTTGCAGGAATCTGTCTAGGTAGGTAACACCCCAGGGCTAGTTATTCTGTCGTGAAGCAGTAGTGTGTGTTTCGGTTTGAAGAGCACTGAGAGCTAGCGTAATCACTGGGAGTATGAGACTTAATAACTGATGTCTCAGGGTGACGAGCGCTGTGTGGTATCACGTAGAAATGTTCTGGTTGACACAGCATTTGTTATGGGCAGACGTTGCACTTGCTATGTTTAATTCGCATTGCGACAACGGGGTCGTTCAATGACTTTGTTGTTATACTCTTATAAAATAAAAAAATATAAAAAAAAACTATTACTCATTTAATTCTGTAGACGTGGAACTTCAACACCGGAGTGTGTCTGCGAAAAATGGAGATTGAGCACATGTGTGAGGTTACCAGCTGTTTTTGGGTCGAGGGGAGGTACGTCTTCTGCTAATTAACTAAATATGTACCTCCTTCACAGATTGTCCGAAAAGTGTGTAGCTTTCATTTTAGGGGGATTTTGCCATAGTTACCACGCTTGGCAGGCGGGTTGGCAACTGCAGTTTATTTTATTCAGATGTTCCAGGGAGATGCTGCTGCCCACCTGGTTTTCATTTTCCCTCTGTCGACTTCTACGTCCTACGGGATGAGATGGAGTGGTAGACCCTTCAAGTTACTATTATTGAAGAAAAAAATAAAAGAAGCTGAGCACGTGTGTCATCATCATTTCAGCCATCGCAAGTCCACTGCTGAACATAGGCCTCCCCCATAGATTGACACAAAACACGGTCCTGAGCAACCTGCATTCTTCAACCTTCCGCGAAACCGTGCTGGTCAACGCTCCATCTTGTGCGCTTGCCGGTACGAGGTTGCCGCTCGAGACCCTTTCTTCCCCAACGGTTATCGGTTCTACGAGCTATATGGCCGGCCCAAAGCCACTTCCGCTTCCTTAAAGCGGTGGTTAGTCTAGTTTAGTATCAGGAATTAAAATCGCAGAATAATTTTAGAGGCCGGGGATCCAAATCAAACCCCTGGTACCACGAAATTGAAGGTGAGCGCCCGGCCCGGCTACCAAGGCTTTATATATTTTTTATATATTCTTTATTGTACACCAAATACAGGAATAAGCACAAAAATTAACAAAAAAAAAGTGTAAAAATATGTACAATAGGCGGTCTTATCGCTCAGAAAGCGATTTCTTCAAAAGTACAGTAAGTTCTAAAGTAGTTAATTTAAATTTTGTTTGTATTTTCTCACCATAACCACCATTGTCGTCAGCTCCATTAGTCCACTACTGAACACAAGCCTCTTCTAAGTTGTAAGGATTTGCAGTAAAACTTGACAGAGTGATTGGTAGTCGTATTGGCTCCATCACCAGGCTTTACTTCAACTTAAGCTTACCTTCTTATACGTAGGTGTCCGGCAGAGTAGAACAGCACCTTCCTCTTACCTACCGGGGTTTCGTAAGAATCGACTTAGGTATTGTACGGACAGCGTGGAAACGCAGTGGCTGAGAAAGAATTTTTTGACTCGTACCAAAATGACGGCGACATCATTCGCCAACCGTCACGTCTCGTTTCTCGCGGGGGCGTCTCTGCCTACCCCACCAGGGGTACAAAATACAGTCAATCACCCCTTTTTCGCATACCAATCCGAAATAGGGGTGATTGACTGTATTTTTTTTAACCTTTTTTAAAAAGTGACAGAAGGAAATAAAGTGATAAAAAGATACTTCGACGTCAGCTCGAAGGCCACAATTTGGGCATAGAGTTGAGTCATTTTAATTAGTAAAAAAATTATGTCGAAACACGGATGGGATTTTAATTTAGAGAGAAATACAAAATATTCAAAAATCACGGTTGTAACTATTTCCGGGATAGGATCCTAGCGGTCGGTTGGAACCGGCACGTAACCGAGTTTGAGGACTCGGGACTTTCGTCCCGCGGCAAGAGCTGGGAGACAAGACACCACGACGACGTGCTGGCGGCCGCCGCGCGCCCCCCGCTGTCGCTCGCCACCGCTTCCTACGCCTCCGAGCTGCTGCTGTGGAAGCTGGAGACCGGCCAGCCCTACAGGTGGCTCTCCACATCGCATTTAGTATGCACAAACCAAACAAAACAGTGCATGTAGCACTGAGCTTTTGATCTGGTTGTGTGAACTTTCTTCCTGAGAGTGGTGCCTTGCTGGGTCTCATCCCGATGGTGTCGTAAAAGTCGACTGAGGGAAAATGAAAACTAGGAGATGGGCAGCAGCATCTTCTTGGAACATCTTGATAGAAACACTGCAGCTGCCAACCCGACTGCCAAGAGAGGCAGCTATGGCAAAATCCTCCCAAACGAGAGCTTCAAACTATTGTGGCAATCTTTGGGGGAGGCCTATATTCAGCTGTGGACTAGTGATAGGCTACTATGATGATGATGATAATGAAGACTATTACAATACAGATGCAGCCAAATTATATTGAAACATAACGATTACAGTTTGTTTTTGATTGATATACTTGTAATTATAAAACAGCTTAATCGCTGTGCACGGTGTGCAGGCGGTTCTCGTGCAGCGAGCCTACACTGCGCATCAAGATGCAGTACAGCAAGCGCGCCGCGTCGCCGCAGCCGCCCGCCTCGTCGCCGCAAGCTCGCCGCGCCTCAGCCGTCTTCCGCCCTAGGTATAACTTAACTGTGTTTTTAGAGCTTACCTCGCCTGTTTCTTCACCGTAAAAGGAACCTCATTACGAGATATCTGTAGATTAAAAATTATGCTATTTGTGCTTAAAATACATTCATATCGTCATTATCCTGAAATTGACGACTGTGTGGCCTAGTGGTCTGAGTACCTAACTTCTACGCCGTGGGTCCTGAGTTTGAATCACAGTCGAAGCCAACATTTTTGCTAAAACACAAATTGTTGGTTTTCTGGTCTGGTTGTGTTGTTTTCCCGTTTTTCTAACACTGCATCCTTTATTTTTTTTTTTGGACGTGGGGAAATCCCGCGTTGATAGCCGACTGGCCAGGGGTGCAGCCGGGTTATGTCGGACTCTTACCGACTAAAACCCCACGGTGGTTTCTATCAGCGCTTAAGAAGGGTCGCGGGATCTCCGTTCGGAACGCAACCGTGACCCCTCCATCGCTACGCTAAAATTTTAAACCGACCCGGCGGCAGTTCTCACTGCCCCAGCACACTCTCGGTGCTAGCACGATGACTCGATACCACTTAGAGTCATCGTCCTCCCCGTGGACGCTTTACTGGGTATTCGGGATTCCACTCCCAAATGCCTGCGACCCCGAAGGCCCCGTTTCTGGTAGGGGATTACCGTTTCTGATAGGCGGGCCGTGACGAGGCCCACCGTTGCCTCGGCGGCGTCGTCTCCGAGAGGGATCTGTCCTCTCTCGATCTCTCCTCTCTCGATCTCTCTCGGCAGCCTATTTCTGGACCATCACGGTCTCACAGAAATTGGCTATGGCCCTCCACGTCGTGTCCCCGCTCAGAATAGCTGACACTACTGCTGGCAGCGAGTGGTTCCATCAGATTCGGCTCACCAGGATCCTCCGCTCCGATTCCCAAGCTGGGCACACCAAAACGGTGTGGGATGCGGAGTCCTAGTCCCTTCGGCAGTGGAAGCAGTTCGCTGTCACCTCCCGCCCGATCTCACATAGATAATCACCAAAGCAGCCGTGCCCAGTAATTATTCGTGTGAGTCGGTAGGTCAGTCTTCCTCCGACCTGCAGGACTGCTGACTGACAACGCGTTTGCGTGCATATTGCTCCTCGTGGAGCCGAGCACGCCACGTCGCCAATGCGCTCTGTCGTTCCTGCCGTTTAATGGACTCGAGCGCCTCATCTGGCTCGCTTCCACCGCTCTGGCGGAGGGTGCGGATCCGGTGGTACACCCCCGCATCCATGTCCGCCAGTATGTCTAGTGGCGGAAAGCGAACCAGGACGGTCGCCGCCTTAAAGGTTACCGTGCGCTACCCTCGTATGATCCGTATGGCCAACCTTCGCTGGACACTGAGTTTTGTTCTTCAACGTCGGATGGCTAGCTTTTTGGGTGCCCATACGGGCGCCCCATACAAGGCTACTGATCGTACTTCTCCCGCGTAGAGGCGGCGGACTTCCTCACTCGGCCCCTCGAGATTGAGCAGCAGTCTGTGCATGGCACCCGCTTCCCTCTCGATCCGGGGGATTAGGCACTCGAAGTGTTCTTCGAAGCCCCAGTGACTATCCAGGTGGAGGCCCAGGCATTTCATATACCGGCCCACTCTGACTCACCCCACCTACTCGGACGTACGAGTCAGGAGGTTCCTTGCTACGCGGCAATTTGTGGAACCATAGCGCCTCGGTCTTGTGAGGGGCTATCTCCAGTCCAAACTCGTGGATTTTGGCGACGACGACTTCCGCCCCAAGCTCGGCGAGTTCCTTGGTCCTCTCGAAGGTGTTCCCGCTGGCGACCACCAGTGTGTCATCTGCATAGCAGATGACGTTTCCACCAGCGGGAAGGTGGGTCCTGAGTTCGAATCACAGTCGAAGCCAACATTTGTGCTAAAACACAAATTGTTGGTTTTCGGGTCTGGTTGTGTTGTTTCCCCGTTTTTCTAACACTGCATCCGAGCCTATATCTTATCGCATCAACGTCACATCTGGCGCGGGTAGAGTCTCTGTGTTTGCGCGTACACTTGGAAGCACTATAATATCTCCTGCGCAGTTTGTTAGCTCCCAAAAATATTCGGAAGTTGTCGTCGTGGCCGAAATCGACCATCCTGAAATATGACATTTTTAACATAAATGTAGAAAAAGATGGCGTGAATATTTTCTTAACTTAATCACCGTGTGGTGGCGGCGTAAGAGAATCTACGAGTACCACCCCAACTCATATTAAGTACATAGAAAATGTACACTTTTACATTTTTTTTAAAATAATTTAATTATATAAACAGATGTTGCATCCCTTTGCATTTTTTATAAGATCTACCATGGGGAGTGTTCCGAAGAATTTTTCGGATTAATTCCAGCCGCTGATTTTCACCATCGCACATTGCGGCATATCGCGAAATTCCATCGTCACCACCTTGATGGTTGGCATTCCAGCACAGTGCGTTTTTGCGCAATTTTCTGCCCCGCACAAGCACCTTATGGAATCTGCTGCCGCCAGCGGTTTTTCCGGACCGATACGATTTAAGGATCTTCAAGAAAAGAGCCTATTCCTTCCTCAAAGGCCGGCAACGCATCTGCTATTCCTCTTGTATTGTAGATGTTAATGGGCGGCGGTGATCACTTACCATCAGGTGATCCGCTTGCTCGTTTGCCTCCTCTAACATAAAAAAAATTAAAAAATTACTAGAACAATTAAACTAAAACTAAAAACCTTAAAAAATATAATATATATACTTTTACATTGTTCATAGTAGCAATGTAGAAGTTTAGACTAAATATATAGTACGTATCCCACAGTTTATTTCATATATAATTTAGTACTATTTTTGTTTTAAATTACTTAAACTTACTCTTTAAAATTAAAGTAACAAACAATTACTCGCTTACTGTTGCCGTCCTTACTGCAGTTTAGGGCCAATTGAAAATCAGCGCTGCAATTCCGCGGCTTATGCTGAGACGGTTCCTTCCGCCGCTTCATCACCGCACACAGAAACACATATTTTTTTCTCTTTACATTGTTTTTTTTTTATTTCATAAAAGTGACGGAACGAGCAAAACGTTCACCTGATGGTAAGTGCAACGTCTGCCCATAATAAATGCTGTGGCACCCAGAAAATTACTGTGTGACACCACACTGCGCCCGTCACCCTGAGACATCCGTTCTTAAGTCTCATATGCCCAGTGATTACGCTAGCTCACAGTGCTCTTCGACCGAAACACTAATGTTTGCACACTACTGCTTCACGGCAGAATAACTGGCCCTGGGGTGGTACCTACCTAGATGGATTCATGCATAGGAATCCTACCACCAGTGAAAATTGTTATTTTTCTTTTAATTTTTTGTTTGTATTATGTATACCTTTGTTATGTGTACCATGTGTATGTAGATGGAAGTATCGGAATAAATGTCTTTTATGTCTTTATAGTTAACATCTCATCCCGTGGCTGTCGTAAAAGTCGATAGAGGGAAAATGAAAAACAAGGAGATGGGCAGCAGTATCTTTCTGGAATATCTGAATAAATAAACTGCGGCTAACAACCCGCCGGCCAAGCGTTGCAACTATGGCGAAACACCCCCAAATGAGAGCTACATACTTATGTGGCAATCAATGGGGGAGGCCCAATGTTCAGCAGTGGACTAGTGATAGGCTGAAATGATGATGATGATGTTAATGAACCTGGAATGCTCACCAGAAACCTCAGGTTATTGCTGTCGAAACGAGTTTTAACCAGTTTTTTTTTAACTTTAATTTTATTATCAATGAAGCTGATCACTTTACATGATAGTTATAGAAAGTAATTTTCAAAGCATTTGAAAACTGTCTCTGTCCTGAGAAGAACCTATAAGATACTAATTGGAGCCTTTTTTTAAATTGTTTGAAAAATTACAATATTGTAATAAACCTAAAATTATACTCATTTGAGACTTTTGGCGATAACACGAAAAGTGGCATTGGTGTTTTTATTTAATTAGATTCTCTTAAACCGCTACCACACCATCATTTGAGCTACAAACTTTTGTGGCAATCTATGGGGGAGGCCTATGTTCAGTGGTGTACCGGTGATAGGCTGTAACGACGATATACCCATTTGCATCGTTAACCCTTGTTCCGCGAGTGGCAGCGTGAGCGGCAGCCGGGCGGGGCGCGCGCGGCGCGTGTCGGCCGTGTCGCTGCCGGCGCACGCGCAGAGCATGCGGCAGCTGGCCGTGCACGCCATGATCTTCCTCGAGACCCGGCCCTGCACCATGCACGTCGGTGAGCCAGCATCCACATCCTGAAACGAGTTTCTATCGGAAATTGCAACTTGTCCATGTGTGCATCGTGTCCGTGCCGATACGCGTCCCCTAGAGTAGGCTAGAATACCTCTTTACTACCGAGGTGTCATACGAAAACATCCAAATCCATTATAATGAAGGAAAAGATCGCCGTGTGGTGGCGGCTTAAGAAAATCTACCACCCCATCTCGTCCCGTGGGTGTCGTAAAAGCCGACAGAGGGAAAATAAAAACCAGGAGATGGGCAGCAGCATCTTCTGGTAACATCTGAATAAATAAACTGCGGTTGCCAACCCGCCTGCCAAGCGTGGCAACTACGGCAAAACACCCCAAAATGAGAGCTACAAGCTTGTGGCAATCTGTGGGGGAGGCCAGTGTTCAGCGGTGGACAGGTGACGGGCTGCAATGATGATGATGAAGTAAAGGAAGTTAATTTGCTAAGATCTATGAAAAATATCACGTAGTGAATATTAAATAGTTTTTGGAGTGCCGCTGGCTGTCTGTCGTAGAGTCTATACACTTGATAATGCCTCGTTTTGAGGTCAAACACTTGTCTTGGTCGCGACTTCAAAAGGTGTATATTGACTAGTGGTAGTATTGTAGTGGTTGAGGGTACCTGGTGGCGGTGTTAGTTTGTTTGTGCACGCCACTGAGGGAGAGCGGGCGGTGCTCTACAAAAACTAGGACAATTTTATATTTTTCATGAGGATCTTAGCAAATTAAATTCCTTCCCTTCCTTAAAATTATCTCAATTAGTGCCTTTAGATATTGATGCTTACCATTTTAAGTTGGTGAATAAAAAAAAAACCTCACGATGATTTGCCGCCCTAAACCCAGGGCCTACTATAGGGAAATCCGCACTCGAGTACAGTAATGCTTGCACACTACCGCTTGTCGTTTACAGGTAAGTGTTGAGATATTTGTCATGTATTAAGATGGTAATAGCCGTGTGGTAGCGGCTTAGGAGAATCTACCACCCCATCTCATCCCGTGGGTGTCGTAAAAGTCGACAGAGGGAAAACGAAAACCAGGAGATGGGCAGCAGCATCTCGCTGGAACATCTGAAAAATTAAACTGCGGTTGCCAACCCGTCTGCCAAGCGTGGCAACTATGGCAAAATCCCCCCAAAACGATAGCTACAAACTTTTGTGGTAATCTATGGGGGAGGCCTATGTTCAGCAGTGGACTGATGTTCTCCTAGCCGATTTCGACCACGGCGACAACTTCCGTCTACTGTCGAGAGCCATCAACTGCGCAGGAGATATTATGGTGCCACAAGTGTACGCGCAAACACAGAGGCACTCACTCGTCCCAACCTACCCGCGCCCGATGTAACGCTGATGCGATAAGATCGGAGGTAGGCTAGGATGCAGTGTCAGAAACACGGGGACAAACACAACACAACCAGATCCGAAAACCAACAATTTGTGTTTTAGCACAAATGTTGGCTCCGGCTGGGATTCGAACCCAGGACCCGCGGCGCAGAAGTCAGGTACTCTGACCACTAGGCCACGCGGTCGTCAAAGCAGTGGACTATTGATAGGCTGAAACGACGACGAAGATTGTAATTTACCTTTCAGCGTCACTCATGCTGTCCTTGGAGAACGGTCAAGTGCAGTGCTGGTCGGACCACCCGGCGGGCGGATACAAGGGGTCGTTCCAGGGCATCCACACGGCCGGCGATTACGTGTCCGCCTTTGCCACGGACATCAACAACGACTATCTGATCACGGGCACCACTGTGGGCTACGTGAAGGTCTGGCTCATGACCAATTATCTCACGGACGAGAAGGTAAGACAATTTATACGGAACAGGTCGCGTCATTATCAGTAAAGCGACAACTACAGTATGTGGCGTATGGCGGTGGTGTATGTGTGATTCAGCTTGACGCATCCCATCGCTACCAGTGTTCTAGTTGTAGGAGTAGGTTGTAAATATTACTAGTTGGAGGAGACGTCCTCCCCAGATCAGACCACCCGATCTGGCGGGTAGCTTTTTTTTTTATAGGAGAGGGGGCAAACGAGCAAGTGGCTCACCTGATGGTAAGTGATCACCACCGCCCATGAACAACCGCAACACCAGAGGAATCGCGGGTGCGTTGCCGGCCTTTGAGGAAGGAACTCTTAGTAGCTACTCTTTTCCTTGGCAGTATCATTCGCCAAAGGTCTTAAAAATAAACATTTAAATAAAAACGATGCCCCATACATTTCTCCAGACTTGTGGGTGCGTTATACGTACCTGAATTCCACATGCACAACACAACCACACCCGAAAACCAACAATTTGCGTTTTTGCCTAAATGTTGGTTCCGACTGGGACTCGAACACATGACGCGTGGCGTAGTATTTAGGTACTCTGACCACTAGGCCATGTGATCGTCAAGAAACAGAAGAACTAAGAGTCAGGTGAACTTCATAGTGAAATTTAAGCTATATATTAGCAGTAAACGTCAAAAAAATAGCCCTGGTAGCTAAGGGACCGGGTGCTCGCCTTTGGTTTGATATTATTACGCGAGTAACCTGGGTTCGATCCCCGGTGCCAGCACCTCTAAAATTATTCTACAATTTTAAGTGCTGATTCACCGGTGAAGTAAAACACCGTGAGGAAACCTGCATATGCGGGGAAAAGAAATATTTCGAGGACACGTGAAGTCCGCCAACCTGCATTGAAGCAGCGCGGCGGACTCTTCCCGGCTCCAAAACCAAAACCCTCTTCGAAATGAGAGGAGACATGTGCTCAGCAGTGGGATATTTTTAGGCTGTTTACTTTTGACTTTTTACTTTAAAAAGTCATGAAGAAAAGTAAGTTACTTTGCTAAGATCCGCATGCAAAATATAAAATGGTGTATATTACCTAGTTTTTTGAAGTGCACCACCCGCCCTCCCTCAGTAGCGTGCACAAGCAAACTAACACCGCCACCAGGAACCGCCACCAGGTACCCTCCACCAACCACTACAATACCACCACTAGATAATATACACCACCGAAGCCGAGAACACGACACGTGTTTCGCCCCAAAACGAGGCATTATCAAGCGTAATACGACTCTACGACAGACGGCCGCCGAGTGAGCGGCGCGGTCAAAGAGCTGCCTATTTATACTACAGGTGACGCAAACGGCCCCCACCTACGACATTGCGATTACAATATTGTGATAGCGACCGCTTGCTCACACAATCCACCACCCGAATTACATAAGCAGCCGTTTGCGACCGAATTGATAGCAAACGACTACTTCGAGTATATTTAAACTTTAAGTACTGGATTTAAAGATATTTAAAAGTGGTGAATTCGAGACGTTTGTTTGTTCATTCAGCAGTGCAATGTTATTATTTTTATTTTTTATTATTTCTAATTGTTCCAGCACACACAGCCGAAGCCCCTTGTCGCAAATATGTAGGACTTTAAATGTGTGGTCGCTAGTTAGGTTATGCCCAGTTTCCAAAAGATGTTTTGCGAAGTGTGATCTGTCGGGATTGCAATTTCTGTCCGCGGCCAAATGCTCCTTGTATCGGGTCCCGAAATTGCGACCAGTCTGACCCACGTAAACGGCGCTGCATTCACTGCAAACAAGTCTATAAACGCCGGATTTTTGGCGTTCATCAATTTTGTCTTTGACGTTACAAGCCCCACTCAGCGAATTGCTTGTCCTGAACGCAACGTAAATATCGTTACGCCTAAGAGTCCTTGCTATTCTCTCAGATACAGGACCCAAGTAGGTCAAACTGCTCACATATCGTCGAACACTTCGGGATGTAGCCGCGTACAGATCTTTGCGAACTATATGAATTTGTTTTTTTACATTGCACTGCTGAATGAACAAACAAACGTCTCGAATTCACCACTTTTAAATATCTTTAAATCCAGTACTTAAAGTTTAAATATACTCGAAGTAGTCGTTTGCTATCAATTCGGTCGCAAACGGCTGCTTATGTAATTCGGGTGGTGGATTGTGTGAGCAAGCGGTCGCTATCACAATATTGTAATCGCAATGTCGTAGGTGGGGGCCGTTTGCGTCACCTGTAGTATAAATAGGCAGCTCTTTGACCGCGCCGCTCACTCGGCGGCCGTCTGTCGTAGAGTCGTATTACGCTTGATAATGCCTCGTTTTGGGGCGAAACACGTGTCGTGTTCTCGGCTTCGGTGGTGTATATTATCTAGTGGTGGTATTGTAGTGGTTGGTGGAGGGTACCTGGTGGCGGTGTTAGTTTGCTTGTGCACGCTACTGAGGGAGGGCGGGTGGTGCACTTCAAAAAACTAGGTAATATACACCATTTTATATTTTGCATGCGGATCTTAGCAAAGTAACTTACTTTTCTTCATTATAATGGATTTCCGCAAAGTAACGCCTGATTCTATTAACTATTTTAAAAAGTCAAAAAGGGTGTAGGTATATTAAATTAAACTGTCCACATGTACTATTTTCAATATATTACTTAAAGGTACAACGGTTAAAGCACACTACAATTATAAAAAAATGTGACATATTTAGAGTTTGTGAGAGATAAGAGGCAGTTTAGTGAAAAATCGTGCGTGTTAACAGCAGTAGGTGTCCGGCAGAGTAGAATAGCACCACGGTAGGAAAGACGTAGTTCCTACCGAGGTGTCGTAAGAGGCAGCTAAGTTATTGTACGGACAGCCTTTATTCGTGCAGATTATGCAATGCTGTCACTGTACTGCTCGTGGGACAATGGGGCGAAAGAATTGTTGACTCGTACCCAAATGCCGGTGGCGGGGTTCGCCGTCCTTCACCTCACGTTTCCCACAGGGGCGAAAAGTAGGCTACTAGTGGGGTTTCTAACTACCCCTTATAGGAAAAAGGTGGTACCGTATGTATGTTTGTATTAACAGCAGGCTAAGTTAATTCTCATTTATAAACAAATGCTGTGACAGATGACACGACAAAACTGCTTCTAGATTCGATCAGCTTAATGTTATCATATTTAGTTCAATAACTGTTTTACATAGGATCATCGTAGGATGGTGCACTTGGTCAGCGTTATCGACCTGCTGAGTCGCGAGTCCTGGATATATTGTCGAACTCACAAATTTGCATCGTGATGTGCAGATCTCATCGCATGACCGTTACATCGGATCAGGGTAGCAGGTGTAGACACATATTCTTCAGCTTCGGATGTTAGTTGCGAATTTGGTGCGCTCATTGTACAGTCGTGTCAAAAATGCTCTGGACATATTTATTATTCAATCACAATATATTTTATGTAGGTGCTGCAATATACATGAACTCCGTTGAATACATACACACACACATAAGATCACGACTGTATCCCATAAGGGGTAGTCAGAGACTGGCCACTCACTGCAAAAACAGATGACTGCCACAATCCGCGTTTCACCAAAAACAATACAATGCACTTGGTGTGATAGGTGGTGAGCCCATCGCCACTATGCGCTGTTGGGTGCACAGTGCAGTTTAATTCCTTACTCGCCTTTTACGAGATCCATTGGATAAGATGGAGTGGTAGTATTCTTTTAACGAGCCGCCACCACACTGTTGCATTACGTGCAATATTAGGTTTTTTATGGACAAAGCACAATCGCTACATTTGTCGCGACTGATAGTTTTTGACCTGAACTCATCACTTTTGAGTATAAAAACCACAAATCTTAAAACACAAAACCAGAAACGTAAGTACTTAAACTTTCAAAAATAAACAAAACCAACCAACAACCACTTACTCAAATAATAACATTTGAAGCAAATCTCGCTATAATAAAACAATTCGACGCGACTGTACTTCAGACGAAGCGAGCGAGACGCACGTATAGACGGAAGCGAGAGGTACCGCTAACGGTCATTCGGTCGCAGGGATATGTTCGTCCGCGGCTCCTCGCTCGCCTCTTGCCCCTTTTTTTTCTTTTATTGCACAAAGTGATGAAAAGAGCAAAACTCTCACCTGATGGTAAGTGCAACGGCTGCCCATAAAAAAAGCTGTGTCACCAAGAAAATTTCTCTGTGACACCACACTGTACCCATCACCCTGAGACATAGGTTCTTAAGTCTCATATGCCCAGTGATTACGCTAGCTCACAGTGCCCTTCAAACCGAAACACAGTAATGTTTGCACGCTACTGCTTCACGGCAGAATAACTGGCCCTGGGGTGGTACCTACCTAGACGGATTCCTGCATAGGAATCCTACCATCAGTAGGTGCCTGCGCAACTAGTGCGATGACTGTAAACCAGGTGCACGTCAGCATGCCTCGCCTCCGGCTGGAGTTCCCCTTCCTGTGGCGCGACCGCGTGGAGGGGCGCGCCAAGCGAAGCGTGCGCGAGCAGCCGCTGCCGCTGCTTCTCAGCAGCCACCGCGCGCACCTGCGCTGCGTCACCACACTCGCTTACATAGACGACCACAAGCTGCTGCTCACGTTAGTGCCTCACCGCCACACTAACGTTCTCAATAAAAAAAAGTAAAGTAACAGCCTACATACGTCTCTCTGCTGAGCACAGGCCTCCTCCCATTTCTGAGAGGGTTTTGGAGCCGGAAAGAATCCGCCGCGCAGCTCCATTGCGGACTTCATATGTCTTCAAAATATTTTTTATTTGTCAGACATGCAGGTTTCGAATAATGACGGAAAATCCATACAAATATACGGACCACGATGTCCCACGGGTTGGTAATAGAAAGTAGCATCACCAGTGTCGGGTAACTGCTCTGCGATCGCCGACTCGACCGTTTTGCGAGGTGTATATAGACAAAAGTTAGAAAAGCATTCTAAACTTGACGCATTTTTGGAAAAATAGAGTTAAAATAAATGCAAGTTTAACAATTCATATATTATCATCTACGTAGGATATGTTATAGTGCCGTAAGCATAAGCTCTACTGTAGGAAACGAAGTTAATTTAGTAAGATTGCCTAGTTTTTGTAGAGCACCGACCGATTTTGACGGGACTTTCACGGACAGATAGCTGATATTATAGCGGGTTACTTAGGTTACTTTAATTTTAGGAAAATAATTAGGGTTCCGCGCAAAAAGATTCAAATTGGGAAGTATACATTTATATTATCGATTGGGGTTAGCTTTTTTACGCGAATGAAACCGCCGGGCACAGCTAGTTGTACTATAAAACAATCGTCGTTTTCATGTATCTACATGCTAAATATCATGAACAGTCGAACAAAATGATATGTCAATGTATGCGTAGTGGCAGTTCGGACTACAGCGTGCGCGTGTGGCGGCTGACGGGGGAGTACCTGCAGACGCTGGGCAGCTTCGTACCCTGGACGTTGGAGAGCACGCGCTTCCCCCCGGACGTGCACAAAGTGGCAAGCTCCACCACTTTCAAGGTTATATTAATTTCGACAATACTACCAGTTTGTTCGCCATGTTTTTTTTTAGTGCCGTGTGGTGGCGGCTCGATAAAAGGATACTACCACTCCATCTCATCCAATGGATCTCGTAAAAGGCGACTAAGGAATTAAACTGCACTGTGCACCCAACAGCGCATGGTGGCGATGGGCTCACCACCTATCACACCAAGTGCATTATATTGTTTTGGTGAAACGTGGATTGTGGCAGTCATCTGTTTTTGCCCAGTCTCTGACTACCCCTTATGGGATACAGTAATGATCTTATGTATGTATGTATGTTTTTTTTATTCGACAAAGTAACGAAACGAGCAAAACGTTCACCTGATGGTAAGTGCAGCAGCTGTCCATAACAAATGCTGCGCAACACAGAACATTCCTGTGTCACACCACAGTGCGCCCGTCACCCTGAGAAATCAGTTCTTATCAGTGATTACGCTAGTCCCTTCAAACCGAAACACAGTAATGTTTGCACACTACTGCTTCAAGGCAGAGTAAGTGGCACTAGGGTGGTACCTGCCTAGACGGATTCCTGCATAGAAATCTTACCACCAGGCAAGCTTAAGAGAATCTTCCACGCCGTCTTATCCGTTGGGTGTCGTAAAAGTCGACCGAGGGAAAATGAAGACCGGGAGATGGGAAGCATCTTCCTGGAACATCTGAATAAATAAACTGCGGTTATCAACCCGCCTGCCAAGCGTGGCAACTATGGCAAAATCACCCCGAAAACTAGAGCTACAAACTGTTGTGGCAATCTATTAGGAAGGCCTATGTTTAGCAGTGGGCTACTGATAGGCTGAAATGACGATAGCGAATGACGACCAGTTTTTGAAAAAAATGGAACCTATTAATTTTAATACAATTCCCTCGGCACTCCACTGTTGAACGTATGCCTTTTCTAAGTTGTCAGGATATACTGTAATCGTCATGTTTTGCATAAGGATTGGCCACAGCACCAGACTGGCTGCCTTCGATCTCGGGTTTTTTTGATGCAGTGTGTAACTAACCCGACTTTGTTATATAATAAGACAATTTCTCGTACTTTTTAGGAATTGTTCAAATAAACAAATTGCGTTGCTTGCTCTGAAAGAGGATAACTTATTTTAGTTCTCACACGTAACTTAACTTGTTATTAACTTAACTACTACTACTGACGACCGCGTGGCGTAGTGGTTAGCGTACCTGACTTCTACGCCACCGGTCCTGGGTTCGATTCCCAGCCGGAGGTAACATTTGTGCAAAAACACAAATTGTTGCTTTTTGGGGTCTGGTTGTGTTGTGCTTGTGAAATGTATGTTTGTAAAACGCACCCACGATACAGGAGAAAATCCTAGTGTGGGGCTTCGTTTTTAAAAAAAAAAGAGAAAAAAAAAGAGAGACTTATTAAACCATCACTATCTCACCTGAAAGCAACGACATTTAAAGTTTATTATTTCGTCAATTCCCAGTATTATTATTTTCGAATTATATTACGGCGAGTTCTGTTCTGACATCTTTCAAAAAACAATTAACATTAAGGTTACTACTATTCACAAAGTAGGTTGTATAGAAAAACTAAAGTAAAGCAAACTGTTTACGGAGAAGTTTTCACATAAAAATAATTATTAAAGAACTACAGTTTCTTTACATATATATAGATATAAAGAAGATATAGATTTTATTGGGTTCTATACACTGACCATACACAAAAACGTGTGCGTTTAAACTAACCTACAATTATCTACCACGTAAAGGTTTCCCACTCTCTTAATGCACGGCAGTGTGTGAACCCGACTTGTACGCCGCTGTACAATAAATAGGAGGACATCTTTTCTTTATCCTTATATTACTAGCTGATGAGAGCCGTGGTAGCTCAGGGGCTAGGCGCTCGCTTTAAATTTCATAGTACGCGAGTGACCTGGTTTCGATTCCCGGTGCCGGCACCACTAAAATTGTTAATTGCAATTTTAAGTGCTGATCTTACCACGTGCTCGGCGGTGAAGTAAAACATCGTGAGGAAACCTGCATGTCTGATAAATAAAAAATATTTCGAAGACATTTGAAGTCCGCCAACCCGCATTGGAGCAGCGTGGCGGATTCTATCCAGCTCCAAAACCCTCTCAGAAATGAGAGGAGGCCTGTGCTCAGCAGTGGGACATTTATAGGCTGAAACTTTACTTTACATTTTACTAGCTGATGCCCGCGACTTCATCCGCGTGAATTTAGGATTTTGAATATAACTATATGAAAATAGGATAAATGTGAATGTTTGTATTAAGGGCTGAAGGAATTTAAGGTAATTTAGCATAGAGAAACATTTTGTGATGGAAAATGTAAGTACTTAATACTTTTCATAGCTTTTGTTTTTGTCACCAAAAAAAAATCATATAATTTTAATTTACGCTAAACAAAGCGGACCGGGAAGCATCTATCTATATATTACTTCTCAAAGGTTTTTTTTCGGTATGAAATAATTTCCATAATACTGTATCAAAATTAATTTTGAAGATTATCTTTCCATCTAATCACGAAAAGTGTGGTGGTAGGTATCCGTCTAGGTTGGTATCACCCCAGGACCAGTTATTCTGTCGTGAAGTAGTATTGTGCAAACATTAGTGCTTCGGTCTTCAGACTTCAGGTGCCCTTCAGGGCACTGAGCGCTAGTGTAATCACCGGGCACATGAGACTTAAGAACTGTAGTATGGGGAGACGTTGCACTTATCATCAGGTGAACATTTTTCTCGTTTCGTCGGTTTATCCGATAAAAAAAAATCCATTAAACGTGTGCGCTAGGTGTGGCGCGGGGGAGCGGTGGGAAGGCGCGTGGCGCGGTGCGCGGCGGGTGACGTGCCGGACGTGACGTCACGCGAGCTGCGCACCGACACGTGGGGCGCCACGCCGCGCGGCGCCGTGCTGGCGCGCTACACCGCGCTGCCGCCGCGACCCGACGCGCAGCCCTCCCCGCGACTCGACGACTCGCTGCCCACCGTGAGTCTGCACTTGTACTTCGCACTTTACACTTAGTACATACAGTCACGCCTCTATCCCATAGGGGTAGGTCCCACAACAATAGCCCACTTTTCGCCCTCACGGGAAAGGAGACGTTGCGTTGTCGAACCTCTCGACCGCTTGCTTGTCATCAGTTTGGATTATTTAGGACTGGCATGATTAAAATGGTTATTCAAGCCTCAATAGGAGGCACTTTTAATAATAATAATAATATCTCATTTAATCAATCCAGCACAGATTGTACATAAAACACAAAAGAAAAATGGAACACAATAGAAAACATATTACCTTAAATCTATAAGTAAATACTTTGCAAAATAATTTGCAACACCCACGGGATGAAATTCTCTAACATTGTACCCACACGGCAAAATGAAAGTCTTCACTACAGTACAGTTTAGACCACCACAATCACTGGTCAAGGTATCCGCTTGCTGAGTTGTGCAGCTAAGATCAGGTGTACACACACACACACACCTGACACCTGTTGATTTTAATTGTATAATAATTGCGCCGTACAGCATGGTACTCCATGACCAGAGCATTTAAAGTTTGGCTCTTCTCAGTGCGTTCGATCTCGGTGAGAGTCCTTAACGCTGTAGAATAAAGTTTTATAGACGAGAGCCTTCTTCAATAACCGGGCTACCTAACGCAAAAATAATTTTTAAATCGGATGATTATTTCCTGAGATTAGCGCGTTCAAACATACAAATTCTCCAGCTTTATGATTGTAGCAAAGGACATTGCTCAGCTCCCATACAAAGTTCGCCCAAGAACCTACAGTCGCAAAACATTGATTATTGGGTTCAAAATAACATCTATCTCAGAATTTATTTATGACCTAAAGTATTTTCGATTTTTAGGTTATTTTAAATAGCCTTGCTGTTCGGTTTTAAATAACTTAATAAATAAACCTTATTTAGAAAGAAAGAAAGAAAAGGTTTATTGGTACCAGCAAAATACATACAAAGAGAAATAACATTAAAAAAATACTAATTCTAAGAGACCAACAATTTTTGTACAAATTTAACATTGAACAATTTAAAAATAGGAAAATAAAATACATACGTACACATTCATATCGGTCTGTCAGCTAGCCATGACCGTCCACTCCCCCATTGCTATCGCATCTGTCTACTTACCATATAGACATAACGCACAAATCACACGCAGCGACTTTAAAGCACTTCTCTCTCTCGGGAGCTGAACTATCCTTGCCAGCGACTTCAATAGCAAGCACACCCGGTGGAACTCAATATCAACCGCGTGGGCTGACCCTAGCTAGACTTGCTTGACGACCCGACCTCCTTGACTTCGACGTCGTGGCGCTTACAACATCGACCCACTTCCCGCTCATACTTGAACACGCGCCGGATGTGCTTGATATAGCCATCCTCAATAACATAAATCTCGCCATCAGCAATATAGAGGTGATGCACGAACTAACATCTGATCACCGGCCCGTAATACTTCGGTTAGGACCTTCCATCCAAGCCTCACCACCCACAAAAACAGAAATCGTCTGGAAAAACCTAGGCGAAAACTATATTTAATATAAACTATATTTGTTTCTCGCACGCGCTGTTAACACTGTCATTTTAGATGCGCCTTTTTGTGTGACACTTAGCGCTTTAAACAGCTTTGGTTCCTGTCTCTAGACTTACGGATCCAGCGCTGAAATGATGATATTATGTATGTTATTCGGGAACGGTGTTGTCGTAATTAATTAGATGCCTATTTGACTTTTTTTTTATTACTCAGTCCGTTGAATTCTAGTATTTGGAATAAATAAGCCAAGAATTTAGATATATGTCAAACGTATGCAGCTTTTTGAGCGAATTTGGACAATGTCCTTTTGTTTGCAACATAAGCGTTGTAAAGGCGTCAACATTATTTTAAGTAGAACTGTTATATTATTTAGTAACAATTTGGTTGTGCGGTCAGATCCCGCTGTACACGCACCTGCGCGTGAGCGGCACGCAGGCGGTGCGGCGGCCCCTCACGCCCGAGCTGGTGCGCGCCACGCGGCTGCGGCGTGCCCCCGCGCGACGCACGCGCTTCGATGCGCCGCCGCCGCACCGACCCCCAACGCTACAGCCCAGCACGCGTCGCTCCACACACTAATATCAGTGCCCTGTGTGTATTGCTAGAAAGATACATCAGTACTTACGAACCCTTAATGTGTGACTCTAAAGTACTATTTCTGAAAAGAATACTAAAAATTATAATCTCTTATAATCGTAGTATTTGGAGTTTGGACAAACATGATCAACATCAATTTTCTTTATACACCGTGACTTTTCCATCGGGTATAATTATGTCACATCTATTTAGGTTTGTCACATAATTATACCCGGTCCAAGGAATCTCTTGGCAATATGAAAAATAAGACCAGCGATGAAAAAATTACTTTATGAAACAGCCTGTTTAAAAAGTTTACAAAGAGATACATCAATAAACTCCTGTTGTTCAGTATTATTTTTTTTTAAACAAGTACCGCGAAGGTAAGAAGTAGATTATAATGTTATTTCTTTCTAAATAGTATTCGTATTCAATGGAAAATAAATGTTATTCAGAAGCTACAATCAAATTGAAGATTTTTTAATCAGAAAATCGGATTTTATAAATGCATCATCTAACTTCTCTTCTATATGTACTTATACGAGGGTGGATTGAAAAGTACTCGGCCTAACCAAGAAAATAAACACATACTAAATCAGTTATATTTTTTTTTCTACATAATCACCATCAAGTTCAATACACTTTTGCCACCTCCCCTTCCAAGCATTTAGACCGTTAAAAAAAATGATTCTTCCTTAGAGTCAAAATATGCGTCTACAGCTGCTTTGACCTCGTCGTTTGTCGAAAATCTTTGACCTCCCAAGTGCTTTTTTAGGTTAGGGAACAGAAAGAAGTCTGATGGTGCCAGATCAGGTGAATACGGCGGATGCGGTAACAGTTCAAAGCCACAGTTGTGAATTCCAGCCATTGACTGTACTGACGTGTGAACACGGGCGTTATCTTGATGAAACAGGACTTTTCTTCTGAGCATTCCTCGACGTTTTTCTTTTATTTGCTCTCGTAAACGACGTAGTAAGGTGCAGTAGTAATCAGAGTTTATAGTCTGACCCCTTTCAAGATAATCAATCATAATCACACCTTTCGAGTCCCAGAATACTGAAGCCATCACCTTATTTGCCGACAAAATCGACTTAGCCTTTTTAGGGGGTGGTGAACCAGGTCTTCTCCACTGTTTTGATTGTTGTTTTGTTTCCGGTGTACAGTAATGAACCCATGTTTCGTCCATAGTAACAAAACGATTCAAAAAATCATCTGCATCGGCTTCAAATAACTCCAAACAGTCGCGTGAAATAGTCAATCGCGTCCTTTTTTGTTCAACTGAAAGCAGTCGCGGAACCCACCTCGCAGACACCTTGTGGAAACCCAACTCGTTGACAATGATGTTTTGAGTTCGTTCATAAGAGATGCCTATAATCTCGGCTATCTCTCTAATTTTTAATCTGCGGTCGCCCATTATTAAATCAAGTAGTTTTTAATATTTTCGTCAGTAGTTGACGTCGAAGGCCTTCCAGAGCGGGGTTCATCTTTCACACTCTCTCTACCACGCTTAAATTCTGCTATCCATTTTTTGACGGATGAATATGACAGAGCACAATCGCCTAATGTACTGACCATGTCATCATGGATGGCTTTTGATGATAGCCCCTTCTTATGGAGGTACTTAATGACGGCACGCTGCTCGATTTGCTCCATTCGCGGGAAATTATGACCGATTACTTTGTTAATAAATTTATAAAATCACAACTAATTATCGCACACGTTTCGAACTTCACACAATGAACTAGTCTGACTGAACTAAATAATGTGGGTAGATTTGATTTTTAGAATTGAATGGATCTGTGTTAGGCCGAGTACTTTTCAATCCACCCTTGTATAAAAATGAAAATCATTTGCTGTATCGTCATTGTTAGGACAAGGTTTGAATAAAATAAAGTTTTTGGAAAATCCCCAGGAAAAGTCGAAAATTTGGATGCTGTTTTTGATTAAAATCTCAATTAAAAAGTGACGTTCAGTTTGACAGTTCCAGAGATATACATATTATAAAATATTCATACTTAATATGTTTTTGCTAAGGGCACTTCACTTTTTTCTCATTAGTAAATTGCACTTGCGCGGAGCCGAAGCGGGTCGCTAATCCATGCTAATATTATAAATGTGAAAGTAACTCCTCTGTCTGTTTGTTACCTTTTCACGGTTCAACCGCTGAAGTGATCATAACGTAATTCGGCACAGAGATAGCTTGCATCCTGGGAACGGACATAGGATACTTTTTTTTCCGGAAAATCAAATGGTTCCCCCGCGATAGTCCGATAGTCTAGATAGGTACCACCCCAGTGCCAGTTATTCTGCCGTGAAGCAGTAGTGTGCAAACATTACTGTGTTTCGGTTTGAAGGGCACTGAGAGCTAGGGTAATCACTGGGCATATGAGACTTGAGAACTGATGTCTCAGGGTGACGGGCGCAGTGGTTATCACCACACCACACCACAGAAATGTTTTGAGTAACACAACATGTGTTATGGGCAGACGTTGCACTTACCATCAGGTGAACGTTTTGCTCGTCTCGTCACTTTATCAAATAAAAAAAAAAAAATTTATAACCCGCGACTACGTTCGCGTGTATCAGCTAGTAATATAGTAAAATAATATAATATATAGCTAGTTACCTTTTCACGGCTCTACTGCTGAATTGATCTTGACTAAATTTGGCACTGAGATACGAGTAGCTTGCGTCCTGGAGGCGGACATAGGATACTTTGTATCCCGGAAAATTAAAGAGTTCCTTCGGGATTTTTAAAAAAACCTAAATCCATGCGATCGCATGTGCGGGCATTAGCTAGTATATAATAAAAGTTCTTTTTTGATGGATGTGAATGTAGCAAGTACATTTCCTTTATTAATGAATTTCTATAATCAATTTTAAACTTTGTTTTTAGTCAATTGTTATTCATTATACACTAACTGTAATTAAATAAATACATTTTTATATTATTGTAGAGTTTTAATTGTTGTTACAATTTCACAAGTTATTGCAATAAAGGATACCTTTACATACATAAATAGTAATACCGCGTGGCCTAGTGGTCAGAGTACCTGACTTCTAAGCCGCGGTGCCTGGGTTTCGAATCCCCGATCAAAGCATATAAAGATAAAGATAAAGATCCTAAACTCCTATTAAATACACACAAATTTACGTTTACCTACGACACAAATTAGGTTTTTGGCTGAGGTGATGCTAGCCGAATAGAGCGCATTGTACGCTCTTTTTTGTGTTGTCGCTGAGTGAACTTTTTTTGTATATCAATATCACATGGCCATCCTCTAGTGTATTGGATCACAGATAAAGCAAACTATTATGTACTTTTGCAATTAGTTATTTTTTTATTTATTCCCGCTTTAATAAAAAAAATATTGTAATAGCAATAGTATCCATTAACGTCGCTTGACGACCGCGTAGCTCAGTGGTCAGAGTACCTGACTTCTAAGCCGCGGGTTCGAATCCCAGCCGGAGCCAACATTTTTGCTAAAACATAAATTGTTGGTTTTCGGGTCTGGTTGTGTTGTGATTGTCCCCGTGTTTCTGACACTGCATCCTAGCCTACCTCCGATCTTATCGCATCAGCGTTACATCGGGCGCGGGTAGGTTGGGACGAGTGAGTGCCTCTGTGTTTGCGCGTCCACTTGTGGCACTATAATATCTCCTGCGCAGTTGATGGCTCTCGACAGTAGTCGGAAGTTGTCGCCGTGGTCGAAATCGGCTAGGAGAACATCACATCATTTTTTTAACGTCGCTTCCATTTTTTTGTCAGTCACGGTCATTTAGACATCCTTCGTGTAAAAATGTCACTGTTCAGCCGCGGGATCGTAAAATATTAAATATGCATAAAGTAAACCTATCGCTTACTTACATCGGCAAAGTATTTATATATAATAAATAAATGCAGATAAAAATCAAATATTAAACATAATATTTAAACTTCGGGAAAATAACCCATTAACTTAAGTGTTCGGAGACATGAGTATAAGCAACTAACATGATACATAATATCTTGTTCTATGCTTTTATCGCAACTTGGTCTTGGACTTGCGCTGGAGCACTTTGGGGGGTTTGCTGGCATACAGCTGCTCAACAAGCACCCTTGCAGCATGTAGTTCCTCGCAGCCGCTTGGCATAGGGTTACCATCAAGCACAACTCGCAGCAGCCCTCGCAGATCACCTTGTTCTCCCATTCCTGCCCTAATAATATCCTGGTACACGAGCACACGATATAACCAATTCGCAGTACTGATGTTCAGGTGGTTGTATGCCAGGTTCAGGCACGAAATTGTCATATTACCCTTTGAAAACATTTGCCTGAAATAGATATTGGGCAACTTAGAAGTTATTTTTAATTAAATAGTAAAGTAGCTGAATTTGTAACAATAATGTTATAAGCCTATCTATATTTTGCTGGTGATAGGATTCCTATGCAGGAATCCGTCTAGGTAGGTACCACCCCAGGGCCAGTTTTTTTTTTTTTTCGGTGAAGTGATCGCTGTTAGCCTTTTGGCTTTTACAGCTTCATCGGATGCTGTGCTCGCGGGCCCGGGGCCCGCGTGCCAGGTTTGGTTTGACCCAAACATAAATACATAAATAGAAAGACTCCTACTAAACATCTAAATTCGGTCCGTTGCGTTCGCTAGCGTGCTTGCGCTACAGTGAATATCTCCATAAATTTATTGTATAAAGTCATCTAATGACCGTCCGAGGGAGACTGCGGGCCTCCGTTCGGACTGTCGACTTGTGTGTCGGAAACTCTGGGCGGTGAGAACCGCCCTGGAACACGGGTGTATCTGGTGTACGCGGTGTTATTAACGATAGCTGCGCGCCGCTCTCTACGGCGGTCGCGCGACGTTGTGCGTGTGATGTTAAAACTATTAACTGTGTGTACAGTGTTGTTCGGATCGTGGCTGACCGTATCGTGGTCAGAGAGTGCTGAGACGTCCGTGTCGTCTAGCACATTTCGCGGTCGACGTTTGCGTTCGGTCGCGTTTTTATTAGATCGATAATTCGCTGCTTTAACCACCAGCGGGTTTGGATGAACCGCGGCTTTTTCGAAAAACCGCCGTGATACTTCTCTGAAGTGTTCAGAGAGTACGGGCATTTCACAGTCGCTGTGAAGGTCGACATTGCGTTGGTACCAGCCGGCTCCGGTGGCACTTCGCAAGAATCTATTTTGCACCGTCTGCAATTTCTTTATATGATTGCCCGTCGCGTGTGCGAACGCGACGCATGCATAGGACATTACGGGCCTAATGCATGTCTTGTAGAGGCGAAGTTTGTGTCTTAAGCACATTTTGCTTGAAGAGAAAGTTAACGGATATAGACGGCTTGCGATAAAAGCCGCCCTGTTACGCACGTTCTTAATGTGATCAGCGAACGACATCGCTGCGTCTAACGTGACCCCGAGGTATTTGACGCTCTTTTCCCAGGGAATAGGCAGGGCCAGTTATTTTGCCGTGAAGCAGTAGTGTGCAAACATTACTGTGTTTCGGTTTGAAGGGCACTGTGAGCTAGCGTAATCACTGGGCATTTGAGATTTAAGAACTGATGTCTCAAGGTGACGGGCGCAGTGTGGTGCCACACAGAAATATTCTGGGTGACACAGCATTTGTTGTGGACGGTGTTGCTCGTTTCGTCACTTTATACAATAAAAAAAATATATATATATATTATAGGCCTAGCAGACTCCACACCAAGAATTCTTTATACTACGGGCATATACAGGAAGGAAAATAATATAATATATAGCTAGTTACCTTTTCACGGCTCTACTGCTGAATTGATCTTGACTAAATTTGGCACTGAGATACGAGTAGCTTGCGTCCTGGAGGCGGACATAGGATACTTTGTATCCCGGAAAATTAAAGAGTTCCTTCGGGATTTTTAAAAAAACCTAAATCCATGCGATCGCATGTGCGGGCATTAGCTAGTATATAATAAAAGTTCTTTTTTGATGGATGTGAATGTAGCAAGTACATTTCCTTTATTAATGAATTTCTATAATCAATTTTAAACTTTGTTTTTAGTCAATTGTTATTCATTATACACTAACTGTAATTAAATAAATACATTTTTATATTATTGTAGAGTTTTAATTGTTGTTACAATTTCACAAGTTATTGCAATAAAGGATACCTTTACATACATAAATAGTAATACCGCGTGGCCTAGTGGTCAGAGTACCTGACTTCTAAGCCGCGGTGCCTGGGTTTCGAATCCCCGATCAAAGCATATAAAGATAAAGATAAAGATCCTAAACTCCTATTAAATACACACAAATTTACGTTTACCTACGACACAAATTAGGTTTTTGGCTGAGGTGATGCTAGCCGAATAGAGCGCATTGTACGCTCTTTTTTGTGTTGTCGCTGAGTGAACTTTTTTTGTATATCAATATCACATGGCCATCCTCTAGTGTATTGGATCACAGATAAAGCAAACTATTATGTACTTTTGCAATTAGTTATTTTTTTATTTATTCCCGCTTTAATAAAAAAAATATTGTAATAGCAATAGTATCCATTAACGTCGCTTGACGACCGCGTAGCTCAGTGGTCAGAGTACCTGACTTCTAAGCCGCGGGTTCGAATCCCAGCCGGAGCCAACATTTTTGCTAAAACATAAATTGTTGGTTTTCGGGTCTGGTTGTGTTGTGATTGTCCCCGTGTTTCTGACACTGCATCCTAGCCTACCTCCGATCTTATCGCATCAGCGTTACATCGGGCGCGGGTAGGTTGGGACGAGTGAGTGCCTCTGTGTTTGCGCGTCCACTTGTGGCACTATAATATCTCCTGCGCAGTTGATGGCTCTCGACAGTAGTCGGAAGTTGTCGCCGTGGTCGAAATCGGCTAGGAGAACATCACATCATTTTTTTAACGTCGCTTCCATTTTTTTGTCAGTCACGGTCATTTAGACATCCTTCGTGTAAAAATGTCACTGTTCAGCCGCGGGATCGTAAAATATTAAATATGCATAAAGTAAACCTATCGCTTACTTACATCGGCAAAGTATTTATATATAATAAATAAATGCAGATAAAAATCAAATATTAAACATAATATTTAAACTTCGGGAAAATAACCCATTAACTTAAGTGTTCGGAGACATGAGTATAAGCAACTAACATGATACATAATATCTTGTTCTATGCTTTTATCGCAACTTGGTCTTGGACTTGCGCTGGAGCACTTTGGGGGGTTTGCTGGCATACAGCTGCTCAACAAGCACCCTTGCAGCATGTAGTTCCTCGCAGCCGCTTGGCATAGGGTTACCATCAAGCACAACTCGCAGCAGCCCTCGCAGATCACCTTGTTCTCCCATTCCTGCCCTAATAATATCCTGGTACACGAGCACACGATATAACCAATTCGCAGTACTGATGTTCAGGTGGTTGTATGCCAGGTTCAGGCACGAAATTGTCATATTACCCTTTGAAAACATTTG
Source organism: Luehdorfia chinensis (assembly GCA_019845155.1). NCBI lineage: Eukaryota > Metazoa > Arthropoda > Insecta > Lepidoptera > Papilionidae > Luehdorfia > Luehdorfia chinensis. The sequence goes on along the minus strand of JAHVAK010000630.1, from coordinate 1,482,933 downwards.
CCTGAAATAGATATTGGGCAACTTAGAAGTTATTTTTAATTAAATAGTAAAGTAGCTGAATTTGTAACAATAATGTTATAAGCCTATCTATATTTTGCTGGTGATAGGATTCCTATGCAGGAATCCGTCTAGGTAGGTACCACCCCAGGGCCAGTTTTTTTTTTTTTCGGTGAAGTGATCGCTGTTAGCCTTTTGGCTTTTACAGCTTCATCGGATGCTGTGCTCGCGGGCCCGGGGCCCGCGTGCCAGGTTTGGTTTGACCCAAACATAAATACATAAATAGAAAGACTCCTACTAAACATCTAAATTCGGTCCGTTGCGTTCGCTAGCGTGCTTGCGCTACAGTGAATATCTCCATAAATTTATTGTATAAAGTCATCTAATGACCGTCCGAGGGAGACTGCGGGCCTCCGTTCGGACTGTCGACTTGTGTGTCGGAAACTCTGGGCGGTGAGAACCGCCCTGGAACACGGGTGTATCTGGTGTACGCGGTGTTATTAACGATAGCTGCGCGCCGCTCTCTACGGCGGTCGCGCGACGTTGTGCGTGTGATGTTAAAACTATTAACTGTGTGTACAGTGTTGTTCGGATCGTGGCTGACCGTATCGTGGTCAGAGAGTGCTGAGACGTCCGTGTCGTCTAGCACATTTCGCGGTCGACGTTTGCGTTCGGTCGCGTTTTTATTAGATCGATAATTCGCTGCTTTAACCACCAGCGGGTTTGGATGAACCGCGGCTTTTTCGAAAAACCGCCGTGATACTTCTCTGAAGTGTTCAGAGAGTACGGGCATTTCACAGTCGCTGTGAAGGTCGACATTGCGTTGGTACCAGCCGGCTCCGGTGGCACTTCGCAAGAATCTATTTTGCACCGTCTGCAATTTCTTTATATGATTGCCCGTCGCGTGTGCGAACGCGACGCATGCATAGGACATTACGGGCCTAATGCATGTCTTGTAGAGGCGAAGTTTGTGTCTTAAGCACATTTTGCTTGAAGAGAAAGTTAACGGATATAGACGGCTTGCGATAAAAGCCGCCCTGTTACGCACGTTCTTAATGTGATCAGCGAACGACATCGCTGCGTCTAACGTGACCCCGAGGTATTTGACGCTCTTTTCCCAGGGAATAGGCAGGGCCAGTTATTTTGCCGTGAAGCAGTAGTGTGCAAACATTACTGTGTTTCGGTTTGAAGGGCACTGTGAGCTAGCGTAATCACTGGGCATTTGAGATTTAAGAACTGATGTCTCAAGGTGACGGGCGCAGTGTGGTGCCACACAGAAATATTCTGGGTGACACAGCATTTGTTGTGGACGGTGTTGCTCGTTTCGTCACTTTATACAATAAAAAATATATATATATATATATTATAGGCCTAGCAGACTCCACACCAAGAATTCTTTATACTACGGGCATATACAGGAAGGAACTATTTTCGCATTTTCCGTAGCTCGTAAGGTTTTAATGAAACTACCAAACTTTCGCGTGTGGCGTATGACGATATGTAGCATAAAATATCAGTAAATAATATTATGACATCTTTGGGTTCCATCTATATATTAAAACGACAAGAGAAGATTTGACCCTTGAGACATAAGTTCTTAAGTCTCATATGCCCAGTGATTACGCTAGCTCACAGTGCCCTTCAGACCGAAACACAGTAGTGTTTTCACACTACTACTTCACGGCAGAATAACTGGCCCTGGGGCGGTACCTACCTAGACGGATTCCTGCATAGGAATCCGACCTCCAGTAAATTATTTATATGATGAACTCGTGCAGAAAGCTAAAATTTATATACCTATGTATATAAATTCATTAAATTCAATAAAAAAGTAAATGAATTATGGTCGAACTTTGAACATTTTACGATCAATACTACTAAAAAATGGGCGTTTTTCAGGTATAGATTTTTGTACATTTTTATTCTTATCTATGTTAACGGTCTTCCTATGTGATACAAAAATGTTCGAGATAGCCATCAACATCTTTACCATCAGCCAGTTTATAATATTTTTTTTTAAAAAAAAAAAAACAAACGAAGCCCCACAGTAGGATTTTCTCCTGTATCGTGGGTGCGTTTTACAAACATACATTTCACATGCACAACACAACCAGACCCGAAAAGCAACAATTTCTGTTTTCGCACAAAAATGTTGCCTCCGGCTGGGAATCGAACCCAGGACCGGTGGTGCAGAAGTCAGGTACGCTAACCACTACGCCACGCGGTCGACAATTAAATAGTGTTAATAGACTAATTCTGTAATGATTCTGCCAATTTATCCAGTAGCATCTCATGAGGTTTCATTTTGAATACGTGACGTTCAGTTTCGCGGTCACTTGGAAAGGAGGCAAAATTGGTCTATAAAAAGCTTGGCGTGCTCAGTAGTGTTCCAAACAAGAACAGATTGACGCGGGAGGATAAGGGACTAGGGAAGAGCTATAACACTGAAGAAAATAGTTATTGGATGAACGAAGGTTCCAGTCGTGATTAGAACAACTCGTAAAAGGCGAGTAAGGAATAAAACTGCACTGTGCGACCAACAGCGCATAGTGGCGATGGGCTCACCACCTATTACACCAAGTGCATTATATTGTTTTGGTGAAACGTGGATTGTAGCAGTCATCTGCTTTTGCAGTGAGTGCCCAGTCTCTGACTACCCCTTATGGGATACAGTCGTGATCTTATGTATGTATGTATGTAAATTATATGTAAATTATTATTTTTCTGTTCACTAACCCATTGCGAAAAAATGTATTGTTGATACTGAAGGGATCATCGTACATCACGGGTCCGACAAGCTGGTTCGTTTTCCTTTTGGCCCTCAGCGCCGCTGCGTCCAGACTTGGTTGCGCAGAAGCTCCCGACCAGGCCAATGTTGATCTCTTGCCTCTGGGCATCAGTCTTCGCTTGCTTCTCGATTCTAGGTTTTTCTTATCTCCTTCCGCCATGAGCTCCTTGTAACAGCGGTCATAAACCCCATTCCGTAATCTTATGTATTCCAAATGTCGTTTATTTCTCATCGCAGTTTCTTCCTCCGATAAAGGAAACTCCATCAGTATTCGGAATATGTATGCTGCACCTGTGTCTGATATTTCGTTGTCAGCAAGGTCAAGATGAACCAGTGTGCGATTACTACGTAGAGTATTGCCGATAGCGTTAGCTCCGACATCAGTGATGAAGTTTGAAGTTAGAGTCAGAGAAGCAAGAGTCTCCGACGCGGGGAAAGGATAGGCCAACTTGGAGGCGATAAGGGCGCAGTCGTGATCCTGAATATCGCACCTTGCGAGAGACAATCGTCGTAATGGTGAGGACATCTCTAGCAAAATGTGAAAATTATGCTGAGGTAATGGCGAGTTGTCCAAACAGATATCAGTCAGGTACGACAAGGGTAGTATCTTTGCGATTTCCTTCAAACCAAATCCTCGAGTAGGTCCCCAGCGCACAGAGATTTTGGATAGGTTCAAGTGATAGGGTATGCAGAGACCGATAATCTTCAGCAGTAGGGACGGAATCTGGTTGCAGCGCGTGAATATCAATTCCACTAGATGTCCCTGTGCGTCTCGCACAGCGACGAGGGTGACATCGCGGGGCTCGTGGGACGAGGCGGAGGAGACCACAGTCGAGACATCGTCAGCAATTAATGAAGGCCGCGTGTGTGAAGAACGGGCGGAGTGCTTCGACTTACTTGTGTACTCGACTGTTGCGGATAATAAAACTTTTAAATCAAAACAGATAACATAAATTGTAATACAGGCGGTAGACAAAATCATTAAGGAACACAACAGACGGATATGGAAATGCCTATAAAATGAAAGCAGATTCGAAAATTCAAGCACGACGTACGGCAGCGGCGTTAGCTCATCTTCTTTTTCTTCTTTATTAGATATAGTTAATAGAATCAGGCGTTACTTTGCGGAAATCCATTATAATGAAGGAAGGTAAGTTACTTTGCTAAGATCCGCATGCAAAATATAAAAATGGTGTATATTACCTAGTTTTTTGAAGAGCACCGCCCGCCCTCCCTCAGTAGCGTGCACAAGCAAACTAACACCGCCACCAGGAACCGCCACCAGGTACCCTCCACCAACCACTACAATATCACCACTAGATAATATACACCACTGAAGTCGACAACACGACACGTGTTTCGCCCCAAAACGAGGCATTATCAAGCGTCATAGACTCTACGACAGACGGCCGCCTAGTGACAACTCGGACACACGAGGGCGGGCGGTGCTCTTCAAAAAACTAGGTAATATACACCATTTTTATATTTTGCATGCGGATCTTAGCAAAGTAACTTACCTTCCTTCATTCTTTATTAGACTCTTAGGAGTCCATTGCTGGACATAGAATAGAGAATTTGCCGTAATCATCTCGCTTGGTAGACGGACTGGTGATTGCAGTTAGACGCCCCGCACCTTAGACCCTGCCGCACGTCACCGATCTATGTATTTTGATAAACTACCTTTCCGTTAATGTCATAAAAGTAACTATTTAACCTGGAATGATGGTGAACAGCGTTATGTGTAAGATGTTGAATACTGCGACCACCGCCTGTCAAGCGTGGCGGTAATGGTTAATCCTCTCAACTTGAGTGAGTCCAGCAATTAACTGATTATTGGGCATTTGAGACTTAAGAACTGATGTCTCAGAGTGACGGCCGTAGTGTGGTGTCACACAGAAATATTCTGGGTGACATAGCATTTGTTGTGGGCGGATGTTGCACTTGCCATCAGGTGAAAGTTTTGCTCGTTTCGTCACTTTATACAATAATAAAAAAAAACTATATTGATGATGTTACCGACCTAACAGAAACGCAACCGAACGCACACGTCGCCCGCGAAACGTGCTGGAAGGCCCAAAGGTCTTGGCACTCTCAGACCACGATACGGTTTACGGATTACTCATAACACTGTACAAAATAGAGTCGTTAATAGAAACACGACCACACGCCCCTGGCCCGCGAGTTTGGCTATCCAATGAAGCTGAAAAAGCCATGATGGCTACCAGCGCGAACGTCATCGAAAATATATATGATGACGATGTATAATTATTGAAGTTAATGTATGATGATGTATAATTGATGAGATGAGATGTATTATTATTGATGAATAATTATTAAAATAATACCTTGAAGTGGTAGATTTGAAGAACACGTTTCAACAAGTGTGATCCAATACTTCTTTAAAGTATAGGATTCAAACATTCCCTAAAATATACATATATTCTGTCATTCATAAAAATTTAAATATAACATTTACTGACTCTGTGTGCGCAATATTGTTTTCAGGCGGAAAGGCGCCTGCAGTTGTGTGCAAGCGAAGTGCAGGAACGCGGGCAGGTCGAGCGGCGTGGGGCGAAACACGTTCAGCTCCGACTTATCTTCCATCTCTGTGTATATTATAGCGGAATGTGACCTAAAGAATGGAGCCGAATTTTATCGTTTTCTATATCTTATTTATTTTTTGACAGTTATTGTAAACAGCATAGACACAGATAACTAGAAAACTCAGTTTATAGTTTTGTTAAGCGATTACCTTTTATTTAGTTTGTGTTAAAATATCGTTGATATTGTACACAGTTTAATTTAAAGGCATTTTCAAAAAAATGTGTGCACTCAAAATGTAGTTTTTTTTTTCCAATTTTTGATGACTTTTTACGCAGTTACAGACTTACAGTTGGGACAGTTACAAAACTGACAGTTGACTGACAGACAATATATTTTTAGGTCTGCTTAACATAGTAATAAAAAGCTTAAGCACTATTTTTTCGTCATATAAATATCAAACAAGCATATTTGTCATTATAACGCTAAAGCGGTCTGCTTTAGCAAATCTAGGAGCACGTAAGGTTATGGCTTGGTTGTCTCTTAATATGCTTACTCTTAGTGCAGAAAACTGGACAGGACCAGGAGATGGGCAGCAGCATCTTCTGGAACATCTGAATTAATAAACTGCGGTTGCCAACCCGCCTGTCAAGCGTGACGAGTAAGGCAAAATCCCCCTCCCCCTTCCCCAGCGTATATACCCTATAAATATTTCTTCATAAGTTTCGTAAACGATGCTGCTTTTTTTCAATGCAGGTGTATAATAGTTGACTCAACTTTGTCCTCCAATGACCACATTTAGTATATTGTTTCCCGAGTCATTGTGTGTAATGTGCATTGCATTTAGAAAATATTGATTTTTAATGAACACACAGATCATCATTTTCAGCCTATCACTAGTCCACTGCTGAACATAGGCCTCCCCAACAGATTAACACAAAAGTTTGTAGCTCTCAGTTCGGTGGGGATTTTGCCATACTTGCCACGTTTGGGGCAACCCACCTGGCGTTGGAAACCGCAGTTTATTTATACAGAAGTTTCACAAAGATGCTGCTGCCCACCTCCCGGTTTTAATTTTCCCTTTTGTCGATTTTTACGACACCCACGAGATGAGACGGGGTGGTAGATTCTTTTAAGTCGCCACCATACACATTAATAACATTGTATTACGTTTTTGTGCAGTCAATTATATATTATTGTATCGTAACTCAGGAAAGATCAAGGAGAACCTCATTACTACGCGCTGAACGGGCTCAAAGACCTGTCCTAAAATTGGATGCGTTTAAGCCTTTTTTGTTTCCCACAAAATAATTGTACTCGTTATGCAAAGTACTTACAGTGAGCCAGCTATTTATTTTACATGTTATTTGCCACCGTGTCCTACATACCTAATAATAACCGCAGGAGTGACAAGGTATGCTCGGTGGAATTTCAAAATTAGCATGGGTGCGGCGTCACTAGATTCATCCAGTGTTTGTTTTGACAGATTATAGACCGCGCGTAATCTATGAGTATGATTTTTATTTATTTATTTATTAATGGAAACAGTCATAAACTATTTTCCAGTGTCAAGTAACATATCCAAATATACAATCTTCAAGCAGCAAGATACAAAATTTTGATCTACAGTAAATTGATAGTTGACTTTACTGAACATTTGGTGGACTGATGGAGACAAAACGAAAAGCACAATTTTGGTCTTGAATTGAATTTTCCAATTAATGTACACTTTTGCCAAAAGTCCTATGAGTATGATCATTGTCCGTAGTCAACGGTCGCGTTCCGTTCATGCGTTGAGATTTATGTTTGACATTTAATTTGGTCGTTAATTTTTGATATTTTTCTATATGTTTATTTTTGCAATCATTATATCTAGCTGTTTCACGCTTATTTAATGTTTCAATGCAATTATTAAAATCAAATGTCGTTAAAACTGTTTTTAAAACACTGGATAAATTGTCTATGGACGTATTTATGACGTGTAGATCGGTACGATTTTGCTGAATACCCGTTCTTAACAACTTTTTACTTGCCTGTTTTAAGATCTTAGCGCTTCCTCGAATGTCCTTGCAGTGGTCTTGCAGCTTCAAGACACAGTAAGCTCTTTCTGCGTAGATCGGACTAAAAATAATAATTAAAAGCTGAAGGTACTCCGGGTTAACTATGACATCGGGACAACTGTCACCTCAGTCCCCCCGTGACCATGGGAGCTGTAAAGCTCCCGAAACATCGGGTTATAAATAGTAAAACATTAAACGCGATAAAATCCGTAAAATTAGTTTCATTTAAAAAAAAAAAATCAAGTGAAATAAAATTACACACCATTAAAAATTGTAGCAAGTAAGATTACCTTTTTAATGTCAGTTTTGTGACATTAACGGTCAGTTTTATACATGACAGGGACGAAAGTCACAAAACTCACATTCAGTTAAAAATTCTATGCTATGTAGAAAATGTATCAGAATATTTATTTAATCGAATAAGTTCAGTGTCGAGATTCAAAAATTCAAATTCCCGAGCGACAGCTTGGAAATGAAGTGTTTTTTTTTTAAATATTTCGTAGTCACTTTGATGACATAGTTTATTGGCAACAACTAGTTACGCATAAATAAAAATTCAATTTGATCTAAATGTATTTATTGTGTGTATCGATCACTTTATAAAATATATTTTTAGTTTGTTAAGCATCGGTACAATGTGTTAGGTCCATTTTGTTCACATGGTAATACAGTAACTGAGGATTACATTAATATTAAATGAGTCAAACTTTAAGAAGCAAGAAAATAGATTTATGTATATATACATATATAAATTAATTTTGTTACGAAATATTTTTGAAGATTTGTAATCAAATATTAGTGTCAATAGTTAAATTGGAATTTCTAAAATGTTATTTCACGTATATTGACCCTTCGAGTCGGATACAAAATTTACTTAAATTGCTTCTTTTTTTAACAGTCTATCTAATTATAGCATTGAACGGAGTCGAATAAATGTTAGTTTAATAACTACAATTGTAATGAGTTGAATCGGAACTATTATACAAAATAAAGTTTTAATACGGACATTTGTTACAGGATGTCAGTTATGTTGATTTTATTGTAAGTGTTATTTGAAATATGGGTAATGAGTATGAAAATTTGATTGAATCGTCGGAGCGGTCAGTGTTATATTTGTGGGGTGAGCTGGCGGCGCTGGCGGCTACTTGTGGTCCCGCTTAGCGCCACTCAGCACGACGTAGGGCGAGTGCGTCTCGCGCTGCTTGTCCTGCAGCATCTGCAGAGTGCCCAGCGGGGTGTCCGTCGAACTCATCTTCTTCATCAGCTGTTGATCGGAATGCTTTCTTCAATATTACAACCGCCTAAGAGAAACTAATGCTTTTCCCGTTCCGCCGCTAGAGGTCGACACCGCTCGTCAAGGCGTCCACTATGAATTTTTTTATTGGCAGATTCATATTTAAAGAATTTTTACTATTTTCCCGAGTAAAAGAAGAGAAGTTGAACAATCATTTGATTTCATATAAATATAGTACATATAAGAGCCAAAGAAATATGTTACTGGTGGTAAGATTCCCATGCAGAAATCCGTAGGTACCATCCCAGCCCCAGTTATTCTGCCGTGAAGCAGTAGTGTGCAAACATTACTGTGTTTCGGTTTGAAGGGCACTGCGAGCTAGCGTAATCACTGGGCATAGGAGACTTAAGAACTGACATCTCAGCGTGACGGGCGCAGTGTGATGACACAGTATTTTTTATGGGCAGACGTTGCAATTTAATTAAAATAAAAAAGGAAAAATTTGTATTCCAACGCACTTCGCCGGATTCTATGGCAACTCCTTTACTTTTCAGGCCACACTCCTTTGGAAGTCCTTGCCCGACAACGTCAGAAACATTACAAATAAACGTGCCTTCAAAAGGTTGATTCGTGAGTATTTAATAAATTCGGTTATTACTACCTGAATCATTTATTATCATTAGCAGTTATTAGTATGTGTGTATATTTTATATATATATATATATATATATATGTATGTATGTATGTATGTATGTATGTATGTGTAAGATTATGTTTGTTCTTGTAAGGAGTATCATTTTATTTATCTCCTTTATGCTGCACCAATCACAAGTTCTCACCATAGCATGGGTTGGCTGGTAGAGAATGCCTATAGGCATTGAGTTCGCCCTTTGTTACTTTTTAATTGAAAGGTTTAAGTAAATAAATAAGTAAATAAAGAGTAGTGGGGGGCGGCACTGACCCCCTCCTGCACGGCCTTCTTGATGCGCTTCTCCTGCTTGTTCTTGCCGGGCCCCTTGCCGTGGAACTTGTGCGAGAGGTAGCGGAAGGCCTCCTTGGGGCAGAGCGGGCGGCCGTCGTCGTCCACGTACTCCAGCTTGACGTGCGGGCGGAAGCCGGCGCGCTCGCGGAACTCCTGCAGCGGCCCGCAGTGCCCGCGCTCGCGCCGCCCCTGCTTCTCCTCCTCGCCGCTGCGCCACCACAAGCCAATTACAAACAACAGTCTCAAGGAAAACCAAAACACGCTCCATCTTCAAATCCCACACGAGATTAATTCAATCAATATCTAATTCAATTGTAAGCTCGAGCAGACCAGCCTCCACCAACCCCCCGCCACACGACGCCGCCGCAAGCAGAGCCATTGCACATTGCACTCTTATATTTTCATTATTTTTTTACAGTAGGTCTCCTGTGTTCTGGGTCTTTTTTACAGACATAAATTCCACATTTATAAACACCCAGACCAGGAACAAATATCTGTAGTTCATACAAATATTTTTCCCGTGCGAGAATCGAACCCAGATGCTCCAGGAAGATGCTGCTGCCCGTCTACTGGTTTCTATTATCCCTGTTTTTATACATTTTATGTATTATTTCATTAACACTAAACCTACCGACATTTTATATTTCTATGGTATAGCCTTTTAGAAGATAGTATAGCAAATAAACATCAAAAGTCAATATATAAACTTTGAAGATACAAACTGATGTCAATTTAAACAAAATGCGTGATGGATTATTACAAAATCCTAATTTAAACAATTTTCATTAATCTCGAAAGGGGTCATTTGACCGCTCTAGGAGGTAGTGTTAACTATTATTGTGGCAACACCGAAAGCGACTTACGCAGATATTAAAATTCGCTCGGCCATTTATTTGACATATGGTATACGGATGCACCATAGTATTAATACAATTCGTACCAGAACTTCTGTTTTATAATAATTATCTAGTGCGTTGTATTTTAATTATTACAATAATTATTATGTTTTTTCTTAAACTTATGGTGGTGTTTGCCTGTATATATCTTTATCTGGTGTAGTCTAATTACTGTGCATATTGGACATAAAGTGATCTCTCGGAAGCACGGGTGCCTTTGAAAACAAGAGAGCAGATGTTGCACTTTCTACCCAGCTGAGCATTTTATTCGTCTCGTCACTTACTCCATTCAAAAGTGTATTAATCTGTGTGAGAACGAAGGACACGTTTTGTCCCTCGGTCTCTCTCTCTCTCTCTCTCTCTTTGTGCGTGTGTTTGCGCCAGCTGCAGCGCGCCCGCCACGGGCACCTGGCTGTACTCACGTGTAGCTCTTGTCCTCGATGGAGTAGTGCCTGGCGGCGAGCTGGTGCGGCGCGGTGCGGGGCGCGGGCGCGGCGCCGGCGCGCTCCAGGTAGCCCTTGCTGAGCGCCAGCTGCAGCGCGCCCGCCACGCCGCCGCCCAGCGCCGGCTCCGCGTCCAGCGCTACCGAAGACCCTGCCATCCCACCACATCATCATCAGACTGCACCACTCTACCTATCCGTCTAGGCCGGTTGTCCCGCCGTGAAGCAGTAGTTTCGGCCTGACGGAGACCCACAGCTAATGTAATCACTGGGCATGGGAGTGTTCTGGGTGACACAGCATTTGTTATGGGCAGACGTTGCATTTACCATCAGGTGAACGTTTTGCTCGACTCATCACTTTATCAAAAAAAATAAGGAAAATCCAATGCTGAACATATGTCTGCCCATACATTGATAAAACAAGTCTTGAGTGTCTATCGTGTAACTCTAGTAGTTCGGTTTTATTTTGGCCTTTGAAGCTCATTCATTGGTTAATTGGATCAAATAAAAAAGGATCCCGTCGACACAACAGAGCTCCAGGTTCTAAGCCATCTGCATCGCTGCACCGAGTGGGGGATCTTTCTTTCTGAACTGTTATCACTTCTACGAGCACAGTGGGCCCATTGCCACTTCAGCATGCTAATCTTTACGACAATTGTACGCACCGAAAGTTGCAAGCACCGAAACAAAAACACCGAGCATGGACCTTTCCAATGAGACACTTTGACGTTCCTCATGCGATCTGCCAAGAAAGGTCACGTCTCGGTTCCGTATGACATCATGTACGTCAACACTCACTTGTTTAAGACTTTTGTACTACTGGTTTACTATTCTATTCAAAAGTCTAATGCCTAAGTGCCAGGTCATGATCAAGGCAAAAAATAACTCCCATTTTGCCGGACATGCCTCTGACGGATGGCAGAAGAATTATCAAATAAAGGTATAGATGACAACACCGTCTACTGTTAACCGATCCGGTTCTGTTATCGCCAATCCACCACTTAGTGAGCGTAGCCACAGCGAGTATCTATCTAGCTAGGAAGAGGCCCACATCCAGCAGTGGGCAGTGGGCTGGCACGTACCGGCGGCGAGGTCCGCGGCGCCGTCGTTGTGCACGTCGACGCGGCTCCAGGCGCCCGCGTTGTCGTCCTCCGCCTCCACCTCCATCTCCTCGCGCTCGAAGTCCTGCGCACCACGATAAACATATTAAGCTGAGCACAATAACAATATAAACATTACATATCGTTGTTTCCACATGCCGCGAATAGCGGCCATGGCTTCAAATTACTGGACATGAGTTATACTGACTTTCGTAAGGCTTTCGACAGAGGGGATCACAAATTACTCCTTCAGAAACTTGCCTTCAACGGTATTCGTGGAAATTTATGGCGTTGGTTCAAGTCCTACATTTCAAAACGTACTCAAACCGTAATTATTGACCGATATGAGTCACATCTTGTCCCCGTCAGTTCTGGAGTACCACAGAGCTCCATTTTGGGTCCCCTGTTATTTATAGTATTTATTAATGATGTTGCTCGCTGTTTTAAATTTTGCCACTATCTTTTATACGCTGACGATCTTAAAGTATATCATACAATTGATAGCGATGAAGACAATTGTAAATTTCAAGAAGATTTGAATAGATTCTCTGAACATTGCATAAGTATGAAGTTGAGTCTAAATTTGAGCAAATCCAAATCCATAACTTTCACTAAAAAAAGAAACAATACCCATAGCACATATGCATTATGGTGGTACGTATCTCGAGGCAGTTGATTCTGTAGGGGACCTGGGAGTTACATTAGATAAGAAACTACACCTTAACACACATATAGATACTATTATTAGTAAAGCCTATAAAATGTATGGATTTGCAATGCGCTCCTGTTCTAATTTACTCAACCAGCTACTTTTCTACATGATATATATACGCATTCATATTTCATACATCATATATATGCGGTGCCCATATGGAATCCCTTCTATAATAAATATATAGATGCTTTAGAAAATGTTCAAAAACAATTTCTACGGAGTATGCATTTTAAGCTGTATCGCAAATACATGTCATATGAGGAGTTGTTGCATACATATAATCTAATTAGACTTAAATCTAGACGAATACAATTAGAAATAATGCTTCTGTATGACTTGTGTCAAAATAAATATGACTGCATTGCACTCAATAATAAATTATGTTACTGAGTGCCCTACAGAACGCATAATCGTAATGCATGCCAATTATTTGCTACGACTTCATGTCGTACTAATGCCGGCAAACGTTCACCGCTCTTCCGCCTTGTTACATCTTACAATATACATTGTCATACTTTAGATATAATGGCTACTCGCACTAGCACATTCAAAAATATTATTATTGTAATACCTAATTTGTTTGTTTTGGTTATGAACTTCATAAATTTGTATAATTTTCCACTGTAACCAAAAATTCTAGGTTAAGGTTCAACGCATTATGAATGTTATAACTAACAACTTTTTTATATTTATATTTTTCTTTTAAAATTACAGTGTACTCTAGCGATTCTCGCAACACTTATGTAAATCGTGATTAACGGTGTTGGTAACACAATTATTCAATTCTTTACATGTCACATTAATTTTTAAGTACATATTGTGTTTGTTGATCCTAACAAAGTAAAAAAAAAAAATGAGTCTTTTTTTATTGGATAAGGTGACAAAATGAGCAAAACATTCACCTGATGGTAAGTGCAATGTCTGTCCATAACAAAGGCTGTGTCACCTAGAACATTTGCACCCGTCCCCCGAGATTTCAGTTCTTAAGTCTCACATGCCCAGTGATTACGCTTTCTCACATTGCCCTTCAAACCGAAACACAGTAATGTTTGCACACTACTGCTTCATGGCAGAATAACTGGCCCTGGGGTGGTACCTACCTAGACGGATTCCTCCATTGGAATCCTACCACTACGACTTAAACATCGTTGTCTCAGGGTGGCGAAAACAGTGTGCCACACAGAAACGTTTTGGGTGACACAGCATAATTACGGGCAGACATTCCACAAGAAATAAGGACTCGAAAAGCGGAAATGTAGAAATGATATACTGACAATGATCTCCGCGTGGTGGTCCCGGTTGCCGGCCAGGCCGTAGGTGGGGATGTCGCCCAGCGTGCGGCAGAACTCCGCCGTGGCGTCCAGCACCATGGCGCCAGGATCCGCCTCCGCGCCCTCCTCCACGCCCCCTTCCTCCTTCACGCGCTCCAGGATCTCCTCCACCTGTCACACCTCATTTTTAAATCTGCCACTGGTGCTATTAATATTGTTACGATTTGGTTCACTTAGTTGTTGCTTGTCACTATTTCCTACTTAGCACCGGAGCTCGAAAGATCTACGACTCATCCAGGTCGCTCGCTGATCGCGCTCTTTTATAATCTATGGAATATTCTAGTGGGCCGAGAAAATTGAAGTTTTAATAATTTCTAAATAAATTCCATATTACATTACACATTGATCATGACAAACAATCTTCGTTCGGTTTCAAATATAGAAACTTCGCCTTCCGGCATTGCAAAGCTAAGAAAATTAAAAGTAAAATGCAACCGTTGGGCATTTTCGTAATATTATAAATCTTTCAATTTAATTGTAAAGTGAAACGATTATGCTTAAATACTGTTTGTAATGTGGAAATAACCACATTGGGTACAGTAACCACATAACCACGGGAAAAAAAGTAATGCGAGGCAGGCATATTATTTCGTATTTTTTTGTAATCAAAAACCATACAAAATCTATAAAAAATGCATTAAACACTTTTAACCAACCTTGGATTAATTTTAGTTTATGAGCTTCCTAAAAGACATATTGCATCATACACATTCTGGGATATTTCTTTCCTCTGAAGAATACAAGAAATATATTTACAAGGTTAATTAGTGATAGCTAATAAATATATATATATAAGTAATAGCAATTCCTTTTTTTAAACGAAGCCCCGCAGTAGGATTTCTCTCATATTGTGGGTGCGTTTAATAGACAGAAATTTCACACGCACTATATTACCGGACCCATAAACCAACATTTTGTGTTTTGCGCATATGTTGGCTTCGGCTAGGATTCGAACACAGGACCAGCGATGTTGTCAGGTACGCTGAACAGTAGGCCACGCGGACGTGAATCTTTGGACATGGGCATGTGGCCTAACATAATCATTACTAAGTTGTTTCGTACCTTAGGGACTTTGAATTGTCGTTCCTCCATTTGTCGCAATCTCCGCGCCCGAGCCAGTGCAGCCTGTAACTCGCTGTCTGGCTCCACCTCTTCGTCATCCATTGTTATTTCCATCTTAAGCTCATCCGGTTTTACATCTGTAAAAAGTATGTTTCTTGATGGGTTATGGGAAAAATAAAACAAGATTAAATTTATAACAACAGATTTAATAGGTGAAATTAGTTCATATAGTTAATAGAATCAGGCGTTACTTTGCGGAAATCCATTATAATGAAGGAAGGTAAGTTACTTTGCTAAGATCCGCATGCAAAATATAAAAATGGTGTATATTACCTAGTACCCGCCGAGAACGTACGAGACGGCAGCCGTCTGTCGTAGAGTCTATGACGCTTGATAATGCCTCGTTTTGGGGCGAAACACGTGTCGTGTTCTCGACTTCAGTGGTGTATATTGTCTGGTGGTGGTGTTGTAGTGGTTGGTGGGGGGTTCCTGGTGGCGGTGTTGGTTGGCTTGTGCACGCTACTGAGGGAGGGCGGGCGGTGCTCTTCAAAAAACTAGGTAATATACACCATTTTTATATTTTGCATGCGGATCTTGGCAAAGTAACTTACCTTCCTTCATTGAAATTAGTTCATTCAACAGCTTTTACTACAAGAACTACAATCCTTTGTAGAGTATAATATGGCCAAAGAGAAAGACAAAATTATTAACTATAGACAAACAGCATTCAATGGGCTTGCTTTTGGGAGGCTTATGTTCAACAGTGGACTATGGTAGGCTAAAATGATAATGATGATAGACAAACGGATTTATTTAGTACTAAATCAGCATATTTAAATCGTTTGTTTTATACAGTTCTTACATTTCTATCATGGACAAGCTGTTTTCTATTATATAGTATATTATGGCACAATTAAATGAAGAAGTATGAGGATAGCACAGCTTTTTAAAGAATGGGAGTGTGAGGGAGAATTGAATGCAATGAGCGACAGTCAGAATTATCTGTAATTCGGCCCGATCGGCGCAGTGTAAAAACCATTAGCTTCTGCGCTGCGGGTCGTGGGTTCGACTCCAGTACGAAACAAATATTTGTATGTCCTACAGATAGTTCTTACGGGTAAAAATCTTTGTTTATGTTGTATATATGCCTGTAAACATTCCCACAATACAGGAGAACTACTACTAGGGAAACTTTTTTCTTAAATTTATAACATTCCAGGCGGTGTAAGTTTGAGGTCACCATCTTGTGTTCATGTACTCTTTCACACTGATAAAACAGCCCTTCAGATGATGGCAGCATGCAATCAAATTTTTTTTTTCAATAACCTTCTAATCTTGAAATCGCCCATCAATATGCAGCCAATATGCACTTACACATTTTTTTTTACAGTATAAAGTGACAAAACGAGCAAAAGGTTCACCTGATGGTAACTGCAACGTTTGCCCACAACAAATGGTGTGACACCCAGAATATTTCTGTGTGACACCACACTGCGCCCGTCACCCTGAGACATCAGTTCTTAAGTCTCAAATGCCCAGAGATTACGCTAGCTCTCAGTGCCCTTCAAACCGAAACACAGTAATGTTTGCACACTAGTGCTTCACGGCAGAATAACTGGCCCAGGGGTGGTACCTGCCTAGACGGATTCCTGCATAGGAATCCTACCATAAGTACTGATGGGCACGCTGAATAAATAAATTAATAATTGCCAACCCACCTGCCAAGCGTGGCATCTATGGCAAAATCCCTCCGAATTGTGAGCTACAAGCTATTGTAGCAATCTTTTGGGGAGGCCTATGTGCAGCAGTGGACTAGTTGTGGGCTGAAATGATGATGATGATGCACTTATATTATCAACTGGTTATGCGTGTTTGATGTAAGACCAATAAGTTCCATCCATATAATTTTTTTCTCCAAATATCTTCATTTGTAAACATAAGTATATAAGTTGTAAGATTACATTGTTTTGAGTATGTACTCTTGTTTCTAGATATTTAGTAAGGATGTTGCCGGTCATGGTCTTTAGCTAGGATAAAATTAGTGCTATTTCATTTATTGTTCCAAACTGGATTCAATAAATGGTGAGTCATGTTTAGAAAACGCGACACCTATCACAAGTGCATTATATTGTTTTGGTAAACGTGGATTGTGGCAGTCATCTGTTTTTTTTATATACAATTTAAATTCCGGAATCTGTTTAGATAGGCGTCACTGCAGTGTCGCATCGCAGCAGTGCTCGTTGTTCTGCTGTGAAGCAGTCCTGTGATGCCATAGAGAATTGTTGTGGGTGACACAGCATTTGTTTATGGGCAGACATTCTACTTACCATCAGTTGAACTATTTGCTCGTCTCATTACTTTCATCCATAAAAAAAACCTATAGGTATATAAAAAACGTATCAATCATGACTCACCTGTGTCGTCGGTGTCCAGAGGTGCAGTTCCAGCGTCGTAGTCGTCCACGTCGATTGGCTCGGCCTTTGCTTTCTTACGCATTTTTCCCTGCGGACAATTTTAAAGATATAGCGACAGTACCATTTCCTAACAGTAACGTGGAGACAACAGTCATACATCCTGCGTGATATTATCAATTCGGTGCTAAATACTTGCGTTTCTACAAGTACTAAAAGATTGACGTGTATAATAGGCAGGCAGCGATGTCTCTTTTTTCAAAGAGACATTGTCCACAGATCCAGATTCAGACCACTCAATAGCGGGTAACTTTCAAACTACCCGCAATCGAGTAGACTGAATCTGAAAAGGAATGGTATCTATGTAACGATTCCGTTCCTTCCCTATATATACATATCCCTCCCTAGGCTTATGATCTGCGAAACGAATTACTCTAAAATTATTCTGCGGAAAAGAAATTTACCATATGAATAGTTTTTAGTGAATGCATAGGAGGCATTAAGGAAAGGAGTTCTTTGCGCAGGTGCGAATGGTCAGCTCATTAAGTTTCGTTTAAAGGACTTTTTTACATTTGTTTTTTTTTTTTTTTTTTTTATTGTATAAAGTGACGAAACGAGCAAAACGTTCACCTGATGGTAAGTGCAACGTCCGCCCACAGCAAATGTTGTGTCACCCAGAATATTTCTGTGTGACACCACACTGCGCTCGTCACCCTGAGACATCAGTTCTTAAGTCTCAAATGCCCAGTGATTACGCTAGCTCACAGTGCCCTTCAAACCGAAACACAGTAATGCTTGCACACTACTGCTTCACGGCAGAATAACTGGCCCTGGGGTGGTACCTACCTAGACGGATTCCTGCATAGGAATCCTACCACTACCACTGAATAGTGGGACACTATGACAACAATAAAGGTTAACAAAAATCGAGAGCAGAATAAAATACTTTAAAAGAATACTACCACTCCATCTCATCCAATGGATCTCGTAAAAGGCGAGTAAGGAATTAAACTGCACTGTGCACCCAGCAGCGCATGATGGCGATGGGCTCACCACCTATCACACCAAGTGCATTACATTGTTTTCGTGAAACGTGGATTGTGGCAGTCATCTGTTTGTGCATTGAGTGCCCAGTCTCTGACTACCCCTTATGGGGTATAGTCGTGATCATATGCATGTATGTATGCTGCTTTTTATGTATTGACGTAGAAGTAAAAAGTATAATAGTATGTCTTAATCACCCTTTTCCTGGGCTTCTTGAACTTGGCCTGTATCTCGTGCTCGTCCAAGTAATCCGTAGCGGGACGCAGCGCCGGAAGCTGCAGGGACTCCAGCCGCTTGTCAACGCCGCCTTGGATTCGCTCTTGTCTCTGCGATAATTTGAATGCAACTTTAATGAAACTACATTGAAAATAAATATGTACATTTTTTTTTTGGCGGGCATCCGAGGTGGCTCAGTGTTTTGTTTCAATCTAAGCAGAAGCCCCGTGTTGAGCAGATGCATAGATAGAAGAATGTAGTGAAGGAAGAACTTTTAAATGCCTGGAGAATCTCACGGCATTCCGCCAGGTTGCAGATTAACCACCTCGTAAAATTCCAAATGACGGGCGGCAGCGTCTACGGTGCGAGGCGAATGGTTTCGCGCTTGGCAGAGATTGGCGATCAGACCGCCATCTTCGAGAAAGGCCCTTGTAACCGAATGAGACTAATGTCTGCCCATAACAAATGCTGTGACACCCAGAACATGATGATTTTTTTTTATTTGATAACGTGTCGAGACGAGCAAAACGTTCACCTGATGGTAAGTGCAACGTTTGCCCATAACAGATGCTGTGTTACTCAGAATATTTCTGTGTAGCACCACACTGCGCCCATCACCCTGAGACATGAGTTCTTTAGTCTCATATGCCCAGTGATTACGCTAGCTCTCAGTGCCCTTCAGACCTGCTTCGCGGCAGAGTAACTGGCTCTGGGGTTGTGCCTACCTAGACCGTTTTCTGCATAGAAATCATTCCACCAGGATTTTTAAAAAGAGTTACGTTTTTATACGTATTCAACTTACCATCAGCTCGCGGAACTTCTTGGCCTCGATGGAGTCCTCGTCTCCTATAACGAAACCGCGCTGCTTGTCTGCCTTGCCCTTGTCAATTTCTTCATCATACTTGGATAGGACAGGCCTTGCGAAGCCCAGTGAAGCTTGCAGCTCGGCTTCCTCGTCGTACGCCTGATAGCCTGCCCGGGCTTTTTTGCGTTCTTCAATGTTCTGAAAGTCATTCAGCGCTACATTTACGCCTTGTAGAGTAACATCATTTTTTTGAAAAAAGTTTTCTGTACAGGATAATTCTAGACCTCTAGATTCTAGACACACAGAACAATGAAAGTGCAAGAGACAAACTAAATCTCTATGTCTTTGATGCATATTAACGTAATCGAAGATTTTCTAAATAACTCTGTCAGATGATAAATAGTGAAATTAAGACAGTAGTTTTAAAAGAACATTATGGATTCATGAAAACATAAAATCTGTCAAAAATAAAAACCAGAAGATGGGCAGCAGTATTTTCCTGGAACATATAAATAAATAAACTGCAGTTGACTGCCTAGCGTAGCAACTATGGCAACGTCTACGCCTACGTTCAGCAGTGGACTAGTTGTGGGCTGAAATGATGATGATGACAAAAAAATTAAATTCTCGAGGCACAAGTTGCCTACAATGGAACGAATTAAACTACAACAAAAATATTACTGTTTTAGCGTCAAAAACACTCGATAATGCCTTGTTGTGAGTCTGTTGTGTTCTTGACTTCAGTGGTGTGTTTTGTCTGAAGGTACATATTACCTAGTAATCCACTCTTTTCTAAATTTTTCAGGCCGATCTTTAAAAGATTATTTTTTTCCTTTATTCTAATGGATTTAAGTCAAATAAAGTAAGATCCTTTTGAAATTTTCTGATTATTGGTCAAGTCTAAATGTTCCAAATTCTATCGCTTTACTGGTGGGTCCAATGATCGATTGTCCGTTCCACAGCAATTCAAGCAGCTTAGCTTTAGTAGTTTCAGCCTATAAATGTTCCACTGCTGAGCACAGGCCTCCTCTCATTTCTGAGCGCCTTTTTGGAGCTAGGAAGAATCCGCCACGCTGCTCCAATGCGGTTTGGCGGACTTCACATGTCCTCGAAATATTTCTATTCCTCGGACATGCATGTTTCCTCACGATGTTTTCTTTCACCGCTAAGCACGTGGTAAATCAGCACTTAAAATTGTAGAACAATTCTAGAGGCACCGGGGATTGAACCCAGGTTACTCGCTTACTATGAAATTAAAAGCGAGCAGCGGGCCCCTGAGCTACCACGGCAGCTTATTACCTATTATTCACCTAATTCGTTCAGCGAGCGTCCCAAAACAGACAAGTTAGACAAAGTGAGGTTGCACCGGGAGTGCGAGGCTCGTACCTTGCGGTAGCGCTCGTCGTCCGCGATGTTGACGTTGACGAGCACGTCCTCCGCGTCCTCCGCCAGCACCGGCTTGTCGGCCAGCGTCAGCACCACCTCGCGCTCCTCGCCCAGCTGTGGGCCCACAAACAGTCATTATACACCCGCAACGCTTGTTAGTTATTTAACCTTACAAGTGAAGGTACAAAAGGCGGACTTCACTGGCAGAGAATGCTTAAAGCGTTCGCTGCCAGTCAACCTTACGGCAGTAAGTAAATAGCGACCATGGTTACCTAAAAAGGATAGTATGTTATTAATTTAATTTACGTATATTCAGTCACCTACATATATATATATACATACACATACCTAAATACTATATGATATAATATACGCATCGTATGCGTATATTACCAATAATAAAATACGCATCGTATGCATATATTACCAATAATAAAATATAAATAATAAATATTATTATAAACCAGGACAATATATACTAATGATGATGATGATCATTATGTTGGTAATACTGTGCAATTAAAATGTGAGTAAAAATTTTCTTTTTAAATGAGTATTTGCTGGAAGGTTGTCTTAGATTTTCATTGTGTCACTCATCTACAGATTTGCTTGCTTTTATTTATTAAATAAAGAGAAACAAAACCATTCACCTGATGGTAAGTGCAATGTCTGCCCATAACAAATGCAGTAATATGCAGAACATTGCTATGTGGTCCAGTGATTATGCTAGCTCTCAGTGCCCTTCAAACACAGTAATATTTACACACACTAGGCCCTAGGGTAGTGCCTACTTAGACGGATTCCTATACCCGGAATCCTACCACAAGTATAACTTTTACAGATTACTAATAAGAAAATAAATTACCATACAATATTACTAATGTCAACATTAATCAACTCATTTAAATAAAACTATTTTTTACGAATTTTATCGCGTTTAATTTAGAAATAGAATATAATAATAGAATTTTAACCCGACGTTTCGGGCGCTTTACAGCACCCATGGTCACGGGGGGACTGAGGTGACAGTTGTCCCGATGTCATAGTTAACCCGGAGTACATTCAGCTTTTAATTATTATTTTAGTCCGATCTACGCAGAAAGAGCTTACTGTGTCTCGAAGCCTTGCAGTGGTATGCTTGGTTTTTGATTTAATTTTATTAACAATAGGATCCCAAGCCAACACACAGCTCAATTAATCAACTCTTCATAACAAATGGAAATTTTTCATATAGGACAAAGGGAAAACAAAAAAACCTATCACAAAGAGATAGTCAAGAATTGTTTTGAAGGAAGCTTGGTCCACTAATAATATTGTAACAAGAAAGCGAGCTAACAGTATGTAACAAGGTAACATACATACAATCATGCCTTGTTCCCAGGGTAGCAGTTTTGGTACCAGTCACTGTCAGTCGAAAAAATTCTTACTCCCCATTGCGTTCCCACGAGCAGCACAGTGACAGTATTGCATAGTATGGTGTTTTTCTGCACGAACAAAGGCCGTCCGTGCAATACCTTAGTCGCGCCTCTTACGACACCTCGGTAGGAAAGAGGTAGGTGCTGTTCCGCTCTGCGGGACACCTATCGGCTAACACTTGCAATTTAAGTTTTAGTCTAAGTACAAGTTAACATTGCAAATGAGATGTCATATGTTTAACATTACCGCATCGATATCGTGTGCCACCCGCAGGCCCCTGAGGTGCCTCTCGCCGTAGCTGGCCTGCCGCTCGGCGACCTGCTCCTCCTCCACCAAGGCCGACACCCCGAAAACTGCGTCCATCTCGTCCAACAATGCAGCCTGCCAACAAACCACCAATTGCATTACCAACCAGCGTTTACAAATACCACTAAATGGTAATATGAAAGTTATAACCAGACCACAACGCTATCTGTAATCTTTATAGATATAAGGGTAATACTAAATAAATAACCTTTAATTTTTTTGAACCTTTGTGTGCTACAGTAAATTATGACATTTCAACTTTATGGCAAGATAAGACATTAAAGGGAACAAATTTTACTGCGTTGAACGGGTTATGAAGCAAGAAGGAAAGTACCACACCGTTCCAGTGGTTCAGAGGACTTTAATTTCCCCAAAATACATACATAAGATCACGACTTTATCCCATAAGGGGTAGTCAGAGACTGGGCACTCACTGCAAAAACAGATGACTGCCACAATCCACGTTTCACCAAAACAATATAATGCACTTGGTGGGATAGGTGGTGAGAGCCCATCGCCACCATTCGCTGTTGGGTGCACAGTGCAGTTTAATTCCTTACTCGCCTTTTACTCCATTGGATGTGATGGAGTGG
Organism: Luehdorfia chinensis; assembly: GCA_019845155.1. Classification (NCBI taxonomy): domain Eukaryota; kingdom Metazoa; phylum Arthropoda; class Insecta; order Lepidoptera; family Papilionidae; genus Luehdorfia; species Luehdorfia chinensis. Next base: position 1,459,608 of record JAHVAK010000630.1, on the reverse strand, counting down.
TAGTATTCTTTTAACGAGCCGCCACCACACGGCTAATTTGTTTCCCCAAAATGCTTTTATTTTTATATATATCTAAGAAATGCCGGTTACCTTACAATATTTTCCAACAAGGCCGATCAAATGGTAAAACAGCGTGACGAGTAGCGAAACACGTCGCTGCCATTTTGATAGGAGTTAAAAAATTCTTAATCCCCATTACGTTCCCACTGGCAGTATAGTTCTCTCTCAATATCCGTAAACTTAGTTTTATTAAATGTATATTCGCGTAAATATAATATAAGAAATCATTAACCCGCTTGTCAGCTTCTCTCTTTTGCTGCTCGATTTCTCTTGATTTCTTCACCCAAGCGGATGCGTCCTCATCATCTGACTCTTCTGCTAGTAATGTGCTCTTTAACCTGAAAAGTTTATATATGAGCTAACTGTCACACTCACAGACGTTTAACTGTTAAGTGAGCAATTCTCCAGTATTGATTTGTAACATTACATCAATACTTAAGAATCGTAAGTGACAAATTAACATAAAAGAGCATTTAAAAATAGAATTTTATCCAATACGGCATCATTTTTTTTATTGGATAAAGTGATGAAACAAGCAAAACGTTCAAGTTATGATAAGTGCAATGTCTGCCCACAGCAGATGCTGTGAAACCCAGAACATTTCTGGGTGATACCACACTGCGCCCGTCACCGTGAGAAACGAGTTGTTAAGTCTCATATGCCCAGTGATTACGCTAGCTCACAGTGCCCTTCAAACCGTAACACAGTAATGTTCGCACACTACTGCTTCACGGCAGAATAACTGACCCTGGGGTGGTACCTACCTGGACAGATTCCTGCATAGGAATCTTACCAACAGTAAAAAAAACATTTCAGCCTATAACTAGTGCACTGCTGAACAATGCCACGAAAGTTTGTAGCTCTCATTTGGGGGGGGGGGGGGGGGGGGGGGATTTTTATTCGTACAACTTCACATAAATGACAAGATGTATATAGGCAGACTTAATGCCTGAGGCAGGGGTGGTAGATTCTCTTAAAACGCCGCCCGCTCCTTAAAATCCGCCACTACACCGCCATCAAATACATAAGACATGTATATTCTGTGCCTGTCCATTAGAAGCTTTATTGTGTAAGTGTTTATAGCTACAGGAAGAGTAAATGTTAAAATAACACAGGTTAATATTTAGCTGTTTACTTTTGCTCAAGTTTCCTCTTCTCACGGCGCTCTTCCAGCTTCTCTCGCAATTTATCAGCTTTCTTCTGTTCGGCGATGTTGGTGGCAGGCTTGTGGTAGAATTCGCCCAGATCGTCCTTGATTTTGCCATCGTCTGCAATTTAAAACAAGTGTCTTTTTATCACAATTAAGCAATTTAATGATAGCAATTACACGAAGGTGGTAGGATTCCTATGCAGGAGTCCGTCTAGGTAGTTACCACCCCAGGGCCAGTTATTCTGCCGTGAAGCACTAGTGTGCAAACATTACTGTGTTTCGGTTTGAAGGGCACTGAGAGCTAGCGTAATCACTGGGCATGTGTGATTTAAGAACTGATGTCTCAGGGGGACGGGCGCACAGAAGATGAACACAGTAATGTCCTGTGGGACACAGCATTTGTTATAGGCAGACCTTACCATCTGGGGTAATTTTTGCTCACCACAAAAGCTAGTCAAAAAAGGGTAACACCTACCATATTGGCCTCAACCATAAGAATAGAATTATTTTTTGATATACCTTATTTATATAACACTTATTGGACGTAATTTTTTTAAAGCTAGTCTTGTTCGCAAAAATGAACGAGGCCCGGGAAGAACCGGCAAGAAACACGGCAGGGGCCATTTATTAAAATCACATACAATAACAGCAGCATCATTAACATAAAGATGTAGAAATAACTTGGCAGCGATCACCTCATTTCCAGGGGCTATCATTAACCATTTTTATATAGTCTTTAATTTTTATAAAGATGTGCATTTTTACATAGGTCCAGGTCTAGTAAAGTTTTTGAATGTGTTGCATATTCCACCTTGTCGAATTAAATCCTCTTTTAACAAACCTATTTTTAGAATTTGTAGACTATATCAAACATTCACAAAATGCCATTTCCCTTGATTTGTTTTGTTCAAATATTAGTATTTGCGTGAGGATACTACAAAAGGTACTGTTAAGCCTTGAAATTTAAATTATTTGTATTTTTTTTATTTTTTATTACTTTTACTTTTTGGTAACCTTTTGTACTAATTGGTTGCTTTTTATAATTTGATAGATGTAATTATAACTCGCTAATAACTATTTTAGGCTCTTTAACACGTTTAATGCTTGTTATGGACACAATTTTGGATGTGTTACTAGACCTCAAAACATATGATTGAATTGTGTGTCATTGTTAGTAGCACTCTGTATGTGTTCTTAAATAAATGAAAAAAAAATTACAATATATTTTATGTAGGTACTCCAAGATTTTTGAACTCGTTTGCATTGCATAAAATATTAGGTTGTTTAAGGACTGTTATTTTATATACTCTGCGAAATAAACTGTAGTTCAAACGAAACGAGCGAGATACACGTATAGACGAAATCGAGAGGTACGATTAAAGGTTATTCGGTCATATTACTCCCCCGTTCCTCGCTCGTCTCTTGCGCCTATTTTAATCTACTGCGCAGCGACTTATTGCTAACATTAGAAACACGAAGACCCGTGGCGAATGCTAAACACACACGAGGAAACAGGCCAGACCGAAATACAGGCGGCCCTGGCACCAGCATCAGGTCCAGCTCACCATATTATTGCATTGACAGCGAGAACTGGTTCAAAATTCTGTTGCAAATTTTGACCGTGGTAGCTCAGGATCTGGGCGCTCGCTTTAGATTACATAGTAAGCGAGTGACTGGGTTCGATTCCCGGTTCCACTAAAATTGTTAATTGCAATTTTAAGTGCTGAGTTACCACGTGCTCGGCGGTGAAGGAAAACATCGTGAGGAAACCTGCATGTCTGTCACACCTGCATGACTGACATGTGCAGTCCGCCATCCCGCATTGGAGCAGCGTGGCGGATTCTTCCTAGCTCCAAAACCCTATCAGAAATGAGAGATGGCCTGTGCTCAGCAGTGGGACATTTATAGGCAGAAACTTTACTTCTTACTTTAAACATACGAACATCGCAAGTTAAATAAAAGCCTGTAAAAAGTTTTTTTGTGCCGGGTTTTGAAGCCGGGAATTGTCCGCCATACAGAACGGTTTCCCCACGATGTTTTCCTTCACCACCGAGCACACGGTGAACCAGCGCATAAAATTGCAATGGACAATTTTAGTGATGCTGGCACTGGGGATCAAACCAAGGAAGTCTATTGTGTAACTTTGGAGGGACTCGTGATCGGTTTTATTTTGGCGTTTGAACCTCATTCATTGGTTAAACGGGATCAAATGAAACCGATCGCGAAACCTACAAGAGTTACACAATATTCAGTTGCATGCTGTATAATAAAACTTTATTGTATTATAGCCTCTGTTGTATTATGGCTCCAATAGTATTGAATTTCATCACATCAACAACTCACTTCAGTCTATCACTAGTCCACGAGTTTGTAGCTCTTTTGCCATATTTGCCACGCTTGGCAGAAAGGTGCGCTACCGAAGTTTATTTATTCAGATGTTCCCGGAACATGCCGCTGCCCATCTTCTGGTTTTAATGTTCCCTGAGTCGAGTTTTACGACACCCGCGGGAGGAGAAGGTTAGATTCTCTGGCCGCCACCACGCGTTGTATTTATGTGTATTATAATGTATATATTATGTACTTAAAAACACTGTATTTGCAAATAAACGTTTATTATGCTGGGTAGCAAGAGAAGAAGTGTTTGACATAACATATTATTTATCTACCTACTTTAGTTAACCTTATTTTATAACAAGATAATTAAGTACCCTCAAATACATTATTATTTTATAGTAAAGACATGACATAATACCTGCACGTGTCTCGGCGACTTCCAAGGGTTTGAGACCGAGCTTGGCTCGCAAGCGGTTGGTGTCGTCTATGGACAGACTCTCCTGTGCCGCGCCCCCAGCCACAGGTGACCGCTCCTTCTCCTTGCTTATGTCACTGCCAATAATAATAAATCACTATTTTTTTTGCCTTTTTTATTGGATAAAGTGATGAAACAAGCAAATCCTTCACCTGGTGATACAGAAGTTCACAGAATACTTCTGTGTGGCAGCACCCATCACCCAGAGACATAAGTTGTTAAGTCTCATATGACCAGTGATTAAACTAGCTCTAAGTGCCCTTCAGAGCAAAACGCAGTAATGCACACTACTGCTACACGGCAGAATAACTGGTCTTGGGGTGGTACCTAGCTAGACAGATTCCTGCGTAGGAATCCTAACCATTAAAATATGTAATAAAACAATAATAAAAATGTTGAATTTCAGGTCTGGTTATATTGTAATTGTCTGTGTTAGGTCTGTACATTCATCATTAAATGACAGAAAGTTAATACTGTCATATTTCCGAAATATATATTCACATAGCTTAGACCTGCATCACTTGCTCCAACTATGCTTTGTAGCGTAGTTAAATGCAGACAAAGAGACCAGAGATTTTAATCATTTCAAAAATCCAAATCAAAAAATGATCCTTTGACGAAACAATATTTGACAAGATACCTGGTGTGTCGTGTTTCAGATGCAGGGCTCCGGCTGCGGCTCAGACTGCGACTTCTCGAGTGCTCCGCGCCGTTGTTGTCCTTCTGCAAGTGGGAATCCACTGGCACCTCTTCAACTGTAACAAATATGTGGCATTTTATATTTCAACCTTAGTTCTTAGTATTTCTTTTTAAATTAAGCTACACATACATGAATTTGGGGTATTTCTATAGTTTCCCTGTCTGGTTGGAATATAAATTTATAGATAATTATATAAGATACAGTAAGATATATAGTACAATACCGTACAATAAAATACATACATACATACATAAGATCACGACTGTATCCCATAAGGGGTAGTCAGAGACTGGGCACTCACTGCAAAAACAGATGACTGCCACAATCCACGTTTCACCAAAACAATATAATGCACTTGGTGTGATAGGTGGTGAGCCCGTCGCCACCATCGCTGTTGGGTGCACAGTGCAGTTTAATTCCTTACTCGCCTTTTACGAGATCCATTGGATGAGATGGAGTGGTAGTATTCTTTTAACGAGCCGCCACCACACGGCTACAATAAAATATATAAATAAAACCCCAACCAGATGCTTCTGTCGCCCTCTGCAGTTGAGACCAAAAGGCCGAGGGTTAGGGAGAAAGTGAAGAAACCGATGTAAAATGCAGGCGGTATTGAGAAGCGCCTCCTGCATTTGAGCACAGAATGGTCCATCAAGGAGTCCCAGTCATATCTGATGTATTCGTTATTTCACTTTTCTTGCTGGATGTTTCCAAAAATATCTCAGTGTGCCTAAGTAATTGACATTACTTAAGTAATTAACTCTCAACAAAAACCAAGCATAAATTGTAAGGGAAAGAAATGTTTTGCCTACATTGTGCACATCTTTTCCAAATAGCAATGGGGCTGACATTCTAATCTAATATAAATTCCTCAACTTCATATACACTACTTTGTCTGTACCATCGGTAGTGTGTATTAGCTCTTGTCTGAAATTACGATGTCAAGCCAATGTTGTTCGGGTCTGACATACAGAGCATTTCTATAACTATATTCTCAAGGCATTTCTGCACAATATATAAATCACCTTCTGGAGTATATTAGACTCAACATGTATGTAGCTTTTTTTATGTTTATTGATTGACTTTTCACTATGTTTATCACTTAGGTCAAGAAAATCATTATGATTTAAAAATAATGTAGCATTGCAATTATGCATTCATGCTGTAAAGAGAAATTATGCTGAAGATTATGAATGTGCTTTACAATCGCAAAATTGAGAGTTGTAGTTGTAAGAATTTCAGTTATCTTATGTTATTTTTTAATTAAACAAATCTAGTTGCACTGTGAATACATCTTCAGTATCAATACAATATAATAACAAATCTAGTGCAACTAGATTTGTTTAATTATCTTACACCCTAAATGACAGTAAGTAGAAGACATGACTTCTCTATGTGTCAGTTTACAGCATTATAATGTTGTATCATTCACAGATATCAGATTCCCAATTTAATTGTTGATTCCATGGTTTCATTGACATCACATGTCTTCAATTAACCATCTAATGCTTGAAAGTAACGCACAAATATTATTAACAACCATTTTTTTTTACATCATTTTCTAATGGAAAATAAGCATAAATAAATAAATAAGGAAAATAAGTAACATGATTTGTAACTTTGCAAATTTGACCATTGTCATTAAATCCTATTAACTAATTAAATCCTAACAGTGTAAGAATATACAGACTTTATCTATTCACTTTTAACAAATAATCAATTATTTTTAATAGAAATATATAGAAAATAAAATAAAAATATTTTAAAATAAAAATTAAACAGCATTTCTAATAAGAATACAGTAATTATTTCACCTATCAAACTAAACAGCAAAACTGGCACTCTTGTTTCCCTGATTTAATGGGTTAGATGATGATATCCAATTTATAAAGATAAACATAATACAGACTTCGGAACTGATACACACTTAAAACTTATGTAAACATATTTTTTACCATGTAATACCATTAATTGCATCATTTAGTGCACAGTAATTATTAAATCTATCAAACTTAACAGCAAAACTGGCAATTCTATTTCCCTGATTTAATAGGTGAGATGAAGATATCCAATTTACAAAGATAAACACAATACAGACTTTGGAACTAATACACTCTTTTAAAAATTATCTAAACTTATTTTTACCATGTAATACCATTAATTACACCATTAGAACTGCAGTCCAAAAATATAATATAAATAAATAAATAAATATACAATAATCTATACCCATACTAAAATTGAAGTATCTCTCTGTGATTTCAAAATACATATTAATGATAACAAAATGAAAGTTTTAGGATTACATTGGTAATTTAAACTTAAACATATAGATATTTTGCAGTGTTCAAGAGATCGAACATTACCAAGAAAGGCTGTACTGTTAATGCTCAGGTAAACAAGGTACCATGCCATATGGCGCAGTCATGTGGCCCGCTTATTTTATGCAGGTGAAATGGGAAGTCACAGCCAGTATACAATAATAAATATGTAATTAATTATTTGAGGTGTTGTTATATTATTGTTGTTTTGTTGTGATGTTTGATGTCAGTTTTCTAATCATTTAATAAGACAGAAAGCCATATTGTATTTTTGATAAAATCTAATGAGGCCTTCATTATTTAATGAAGATGTAGCTATTTTAAACATTGGTTTATTTTAATAAAATTTAACTGGTATATTATTTTATCTCATATTCAGTAACTTTGAACAGTTTCATTAGTTTCATGAATTGTGGAACCTGAGCTACAAGCTAAAATTGCTGATTATAAATTGTAGGTTATCAAGGATCTTTCCCCTCAGAGTAGTCAACAAACTATTTGAGAACAGTGACGCGGCCATACCATTGACCTGGCCTCCAATCTCCAAACCATGAATCTGCTGAATTAAATTGCTATCAATCCTCGGCAGTTGATCGATAATCACTTTACAATACCCACCTCAAAGGATCGGCACTCGGGATGCGGTTAACTGTCTCGAATGCCACCATGTCTGAAATGATGACCAGAATATGCCATTATCTTGTCAACTGATTGTGACGCTGTCACTGGTGGTAACATCTTAGTATCCATAATTATCACGTAAACCATTAAATATAAATAATCTTGTCAGTACCGGAAGAGAGTAGGCGGAATAGAAATTGCCACCAGTGTACAGCGTTTAGATTTGAAAACAACATGAAAAATGGACTGACCGTCTGGGGAACGATCCTTCTTGCGATCTTTATGTTTCTTGTGTCGTTTTCGTTCGCGCTCCTCTACATCTAATGGTGACCGCGAACGACTTCTGTGCTTCTTCTTTTTGGAATCTTTCTTGTGTTTTTTGGAACCCATGATCAAAAATCACTTTAATTTATATTGGATTTTTTTATGCGTTTATGATAGATTAATATTTAAATGGTTTTCAAAATAAATAAACACGTTCAGTATTTGACAGAAAACGTAGACGTGACGCCATTTGCAATTGCAAAGCTTTTTTCTGTTTATGGTTATGGCAACAGTCTTAAAGTTTCTGCCATTGTCAGTTACTTAATTAAAGGGCTTGGGTAAAATTATACATAACTTTAGTTATTTATTTATTTATGTTTGGATCAAACCAAACCTGGCACGCGGGCCCCTGGTCTCGCGAGCATATTATCCGATGAAGCTGTAAAAGCCGAGAAGGCTAACAGCAATTACATCACCGAAAATATATATACATAACTTTAAAGATTATGTCTAACCTAACCTAACGATCTTCCCCTTAAATCTTACTTCCGCCTTAACGGATGCGAATCTTAGAGATTTAAAACGAATGACGGTCTGAGAAGAGTTTATATGTATTACTTCTCAGTTGCACTGTGCGAAATAAGAAATAGGGACCAGTAATTTCGAATATTGTGGGAGCTTATTGATTGGGTTTTGTTTATTTGTATGGCATATATACACTCGGCGTCAAAAAAATCGCACATCCGAAAAAAATAATTTAAATACTATTTTAACACAACAGGCCAATGGCAATGTTGTGGTTTGAGGGTATCATTCGAAAGGTAATTTCATTAGCTTTCAGGAATTTTAATTAAATTTTACTTTTATAACGAGACGAAAGAGAAATTAAAGAAAAAGACAGGGCTGGAGCTGGATCTCGAGCTCGCACGCGCCGTTTTAGGTCATCCCAGAGATGTTCTATTGGGTTAAGGTCTGGACTTCGTGCTGGCCAATGCATAACAGGGATATCGACCTCCTGTAAATAATCCCGTACAATAGCCGCGGTGTGGCAACGAGCATTATCATGCATTAACATGAATCCATCACCGACATAACCAGCATACGGGACCACATGTTCCTCCAGGATTTCAGTAATGTACCGACCAGCATTTAATGACCCTTGCCCACGGCCACCCCGAGTCCGGGAAACGCACACAAGTTCCGTTTTCCCGTCGACGGAAATGCCGCCCCAAAACATACACGAGCCACCCCCGTATTCGATGGATTCTTCGAAGCAGGGTTGTGTGAACCTCTCCCCCTGTCTTCTGTAGACCCTTCTACGTCTGTCATTGCAGAAGAGACAGACCCTCGTCTCATCAGAGAAGAGTACGGTCCGCCACTGTTCTAGAGTCCACTCGCAATCATTGCGAGCAAACTCTAGGCGATCTCTGCGATGCTGTGCAGTAAGTTTTGGACCTTTAGCAGATCTATGGGCTGTTAAACTCTTTTCGTGTAACCTTCTTCTTATCGTAGAAACACTCACAGATGTTCTCCGAGTTGATCGAAGCTGTTGTTGCAACTCAACAGCATTTTTAAAACGGTTTCGTAAAGATGTCGTAACGATGAAACGGTCATCTCTTTCTGATGTGCACCGTTTTCTTCCAGATCCCGGTTTTCTAACATAACCACCAGTCTGCTGAAAACGTTGGAACACCCGTCGAACTGAAAAAACGGGACAGGTTCAACTGTCGAGCAACGTCACACTGCCGCATCCCCGACTGCAATAAGGCAATCACTTGAGCGGCTTCTTCAGAGCTGGTGTCCATCTTTACTTGTTCTTACTTGGGTTACTTGTTCACGTGTGTTCACTGCAAAGTCTAAATTACGTCTGGCCCATATTTCATCCAGATCGACCCTTTTATACCCTTTTTAGGTGGTGTAACTAGCGAGCATTTGACAGTGTTTATTTTTGACGCTCTATAATGATAAATGTTTTAATGATTTTATGATTTTTTGATTAATAATGTAAAGCTATTCAAATACCCATTTCAAACATACCAATATTTATATAAATATAATTCGTTTCTAGCCATTACAGCCATTTTTCGCGCAAACTCGGAGAGGTGCGATTTTTGTGACGCTGAGTGTATATAGATCTCTTTCGAGTGTCGTTTTATTCATCCAAATCTAAACCAGCTCTTAACAACGGATACTTCAAAAGAGATTTTCTTTAAAGAAGTTCCCCAGAGCAATCGTAAACCAAAAATAGCTGTTCCGTATTTATAGATCCCATTCAAAGAATAATTTTGATGGACCTACTCATATATATTCGGTGTTAAAACGACCCGGAGTAATTATGTCTCTCTAACTGCAGTCTATTGTGTTCTTATCACATTGTTTGATGAAATCCGTGCGGACAATGAGCAGCGCAAGGACCCCCGAGAGGGGACTTCGGTTTGGACTGTTACCTGTGCGCCCGAGAGGGCCGAACCACAGCTCGATCAGTTACTTCTTTCGGGAGGACGTTGACGCAAGAAACTCCAGCGACGCTTCTAATCATGATAAGGAAACCCGCCTGAGGGGTGCTATCGCGGTTAATATATTTGTATGCTAAATTTGATAGTGTATATGTGTGTGTTACAGTGTCAGAGAATTGTCACAAGCCATTAGGCTTGGAAATTAACTATAGCGGAGACTACGTGCTGGTACCGCAAAGCTGCGACGATTCTTTCCTCGGGTTTACCCTTGGTGGTCCGGAGTGCCTTTGCAAGAGCGGAAATATCGTCGCCGTTGAAGATGGCGGCAAAGCGACAGATCAGACCTGAGTCACTCTCGTCGACTTGTTACGGGGGTGGTCGTTGGTAAGCTCGGTGGGGCCGAGTTACTGATAGACTCGGGGGGTCGGGAGTTTTTTCCATACGGAGGGCGGAGGGATTGTCTGGAAGACAGTTCTAGAGCGGGTGCTTGTCGCACCGCGGGTTTATTGATTTTCGGTGCCTTGGGGCAGCCGAGGTAGTTGGCCGTGTCGCCTTCTGTGTTATTTAGAACACAGGAGGGCGGACCGAAGTCTGCTAACCAGGTTTTGTCCTTTGGTCTAGGACAGTCTGAGGTGGCATGATTGCCTAGGCATTTTGCGCACCGTGGCCGTGCGTAGTAATTACGAGAAGTGTGACCATAAAGTTGAAATTTATGGCATTAAGTGGGCGGGCAGTTTTTGAACGGGCGTTCGATTGACAGCCTAGAGAGGTTGCAGCAGGTTTTCTTGTGCTAGGACAGAACTGGAAGGTTTTGAGCGATCAGGTCACGTTTGACCTCCTCGACAGGGATTTCTTTTGGGAGGTTCTTTAGAACCATCTGAATAACCACCAGCTCTTCGGCTAAGGTGTAGGTAAGGAAGCACACACCTGGAGGAAGGTCAACACCTCAATCCTAATGCCTATCCTAGTGATTCAAGCAATCAAAATTGCTTTGTTGATTATTTGCCGAAAAGGAGGTAGCTGCACGGGACGGACCGGACTGCCTGAGCGGGTCGAAGCGGGGCGTTAGCGACCATCTAGCTTGGAGCGGAGCGGTGCAACTGGTTTAATGTATAAGTTTTTACAACAAAATCCCAGAAAGTGCACAAAGGCTTTCAATCAAAAAGCTCAAACAATTTATGAAAGAAATACTTTTTAAGAAGGGTTATTTTAATATTAAGGAATGCATGGATGATGATAACTTCTGGGAATGAGGTGATCGCTGCAAGCTATTTCGAAATATTTATAATACTTATGTAATTGTACATTATTTTTATAATCACTAGAAAAAAAATATCCCGCTGGGTTTCTTGTTGGTTCTTCCCGGGACAAAAATAATTCTTTGCGAAACAGTGTAGCTTAAAGAAAATGACGTTCAGTGAGTACTAAGTAAATAATGTATATTGAATAAAAGTTATTCTATTCTATTTTGTCTTTAAATTAATCTTGAGTTATATTTATTTTACGATTATAATAAATGATGACTACTTATTTCAAAATTGTTGATAAAATAAAAAATTAATAGAATCATAAATTAATACGAATAATCGGCCGAACATTTGACGCATCTCTAGTTATAAATGGTGTAACCAACCAGACTTTGTTTTATATAATTATATAGAAGATTAGCAAAAACAATATAAATAGACTATATTACAGAACATAATACTCTTGGACTATATAAAGGAAGACTTCAACTTGTCAGTTGATTTTCTGTTCTCTAATATATTTTTAGAAAGGAGCGAGGACTAAAAGACTAGGACTGGCTAGGACTAAGAAAATATTCTTTCATTTAATTGATTAAACATGACGAATAGACAAAGTTCGGGCAATGAGAACATGTTAAAAAACTGGCCAATTATATTTGTACTTACATATACTTTTGTCTTTAAATGCTATGTGTCCTTAAAATGAATAAATTAATTTAATAAATTAAAAGTTTTAAAGTCGGATCTCACTACAATATTTGAGAAATAAACACTACAGTATCATATAAAACTGATTTATTTTAAAACTTTAACAAGTCTCCTTTACATCACAACGAAGATACATTCTTAGGATATGTAATATTGAGTTTCGTGTTAAGTCTGCGTTTCCATATAATGTGTAGGTAAGTTTTTTAAAACATATGATATTTTGGAAGTTCATTTGCACAAAATAACCAAACTTACAACTTATCAAGTTCAAACTTTATTCATTCTATAACACCAATGGAGTCTTTATTTAGCATTATATAATAACAACAGGAATGTTTGAATTTTAGACATACAAATATTTCCTTGTTTTTATTTTATTCATTACATTCAATTGTCTTTATCTCCAAGCACCATTTTTTGTCACAGCACTCTGTTTTTCCTTATATACTGTCCCTTACTATTCTTATCTCTGATTTTATTTTATATAATTATATATGTTACTATTTGTGTAGGTATGTATGCAAATAATTTTTAGTTTTATATCCACTAAACTTCGTTCGAAACACATTTTTTTTATATTTTTTCTGTGACGGTCCGCGCTAAGTATAGAATTGTATTAAATTAGAAAGCAATTATTACACTTATTGGTTTGTTTTATTTATACAATTAAGTAGTTTGACTCGAATCTTATTTCAAGAAATATAAGGCTTTTGGAGCATTTAAATAGACCCCGATATTATGATATAGTTTCATAATGAGCTTATATAAATAATTTATCAACTCTTTATAATAATTATAACAATTTATTAATAAAAATAGAATTCTCATGACACTATCATTATATTTACAAAGCTTAAAAATAGAATTAAAAATTTCTCATTTTATAAAAACTGAATATCAGTACATTCCTACAAATTCACAAAATATTGCTTCTTAGGATATCTGTGGGAAGACTCTTTCAAGAAATTTTGTACATAACAAAATTTAATCGAATCAATTGAAGAATATTGATTTATTAGTAGAAAATATCGTTGCATATAAGTTGGTATTGCTTGTAACACATTTGTCAATTCATGGATACATAACAATAACCTAGGAATATATCAAGACTATATCAAATTAAGAGAAATAAATTATTTATAATGATATTCCATTTATTTCTCTTTAGCCTCAGTTTAGTTTTACATGGGGAACTTATTCTAGAGATCAGACTGACGGATAAATACATCTGCAACATGAAGTAAAACTGCTCTCTTTTAGAATATATAGCGTCAGTCGATTTCGGAGTAGAATAGAACCGATAGCAGTAAGTCTGCCATTAGATCATTGACCAGATTTTTCGATGTTAGTGATTTTATACTTAACGTTTTTTTATAAAGGCATTTTTAAACTATCCCTGTATGAAAACAGGCTAATAAAAAATGCCGGAAATCGTCAAGTTTATCAGCCTGTCGCAAACATACTTATGTTTATTATCAAATTGCTTAATGTCTAAGTGTCACTTTTGCTCATTTTGTGTTGTACATCTATCTCACACTGTAGTATTCAATATAGTACATACAGCAGTGTTTTGTTGCAGTAAATCGGGATTTACACCACGAAACTTTTTTCGTTCATGTTGAAATTTATTTCATGTAATTAATTTAGATACGCATGAAAGTACTTTCAAGTGAAATTTATTGTTGCGAAATATCCAGTATCGTTAAGTTCCCCCATCCCCCCACTAAACCCCATCAACATCAAAGCTTTATATTGCACATAATGCACAATGCCTTAAAGATGTTAATGTTGAAATAAAAAAAAGATATCTCGTAAGAAAAGAATCAATTTCAGCGTTGGTTTGCCACTTTCAAAGCGGAAAGATCAACACGGCGACAAAAACATGGCCAGATGCTTTCGCGACACTAGTTTCACCGAAAAATCGCGTAGAGCACGAAACTATTTTAGTTTCATGAAATCAATGCATGCCTAACGAAATTGAGGTTTACACATACGCGGGCTACATTTATTAATTTCATGAAATTAACTTCACATAGTAATTCCTGATTAAAGTAACTGAATGATGTTCGTGCGAGTACGTACGTACACGCCACGTGCGCGTTTACGTAGACGTCCACGTACACACACGCAGTGCGTGCTGCGTGTGTAGTGCTCGGTAGCGGTGTGTGTGTGTGCGCTCAGAGCAGCGCGTGCGCGGGCACGATGCGCGGCGGCGAGGTGCGCGCGGGGGGGTCCGCCTCCCAGGCCAGCAGCAGCCCGCCCGCGTAGCACGCGAACAGCACCTGCGAGTCGCCGCTGTAGGCCAGGCTGCGCACGGCGGGGGGCGCGGGGGGCGCGAGCGGCGAGGGGGGGCCCCGCGATCGCGCCGGGGGGCGGCAGCGTGCGTACGGGGCGCAGGTCCCAGCTGCAGTAGAGGCGCACCTCGCCGGAGCGCAGCCCCGCCGCCACGCAGTTGATGCTGGCGCCCTCCGGCGCGCCCGAGTAGCACACGCACGTCACCTGCTCCGACACCTTCACGCTGCCTGCGGGGGGACGGCGGCACTCGTAACGACACCGAAACAAACTCATATCGTTGAAACGATAAGTAACAACTGATTCCTTACTGACTACATGGAACACTACAAAAACTATTGAAATGGATAACATTGTACTTATGTCAGACTCATAAACTTAAAAATGTATCCATCAGTTTTAAAAGGTAGTACATAGAGTACAATCGATAAGAAAATTTGAGACATTTGTTTTAAAGTTTTTTGTAATCTCTTTGATATATTTTGAAATCTATACAAGCTATAGTATAGAATATCGTATCTGCTTGACCCGAAGGTAAACTGGCAGAGAATGCCTAGTATCCTTAAGTCCGCCCTTTTGCACATGTTTTTTTGTTTTTTTTTTTTGTGTGTGTAAATAAAGATTAAATAGATAAAATAAATAAACATACTAGAGCTGTTTGAAACGACGAGATTGGACTTCGAAAAAATGTAATTCTTTGAAATATATTATTGTTAAACAATTTCTTACTTTATTATTTTCACTCTTTAAAGTTGTGACTATAAGTATATTTTCCTTCTAATTATTTGTATGATTTTGAATTTAAATTGTTTATAGTTTCTTTTACTAAGGATCTTTGTGAATCTCTACATTTAAGGGACAAATGATTAAGATAATAATTAATAATTTAGCTAATTCAATATTGTGACGTTTAAGAATGCTCATAACTGGAAATTGTTATGGCATATAATTATAATAAACATTGCGGTTATAAGACAAAGTGGACGATTAACATATTTTATAGTGTGATGTACCACGCACACTTCGTACGCCCGTATATTAATGGAATATAATGACATTTTTCGTCTAAAGTCGTTCCTAATGCGGGTGTAAAATTACAAATTACTCGGTCGTCTGGAAGTGGGTGAAAGTTGAACTGGAAAATTCCATGATATTCATATATATTATATTCACAAAAATGGAGCTAATGAAAGTGTGTTAATAAGATAGCAATACTTTGATATTGTTTTAAAAATGAAGTTAATTTGTTGTTTGTCGAACAGTACATCGCCGTCGTTAGTAATGTTGATAGTTTTAAGTCGTCGATGCGTACCGACAAAGCGTCCGTTGACAGTGTGCACGCGTATCAGCGACTGATACTTGTGCGTCGCGTCCGTCTCGTAGGCGTCGGTGTCGGTGTCGGCCTCGGTGTCGGCGTCGGCGTCGTCCTCGGCGGGCGGCTCGGCGTCGGCGTGCGGCGCGCGCAGCTCGTGCACGGTGGCCACGTCGCTCAGCGTCGCGCTCACCGCCACCTGCGTCACCGGCAGCCGCTCGCGGTTCGGCAGCGTGCGGATGTACGACAGCCTGCGGCACACCGATTAGACAACGTCAATGATAGCTCTGAATTTAACCGCCCACGTTGATTTTGAATTTAAATTAGCGGCGAAATAGCGCGCCTTTCGTTAATTAACAGGAGTCTGCTATCTGATATAAGTTACAAATTAATCGGAGATCAGTTGGGGTAAATTAACGAGTAGACTCGTGAGGCATCCACTATTTGTTATGCCACAGCGTTAGCAGGTGCAATGTGCGCTGCGAGCTCACAGGCACTCACCGGTTGAGGTCCCACAGCAGCAGCAGGCCAGCGCGGTCCGCCGACACCAGCAGAGCTGCGGGAGCGCTGACGCAGAGCGCCGCCACGGGCGCGCGGTGCGCCAGCAGCTGCCGCACGGCGCAGCGGCCGGCGGGCCCGGGCGCGGGGCGCAGCGCCAGCACCCTCCCGGAGCGCAGCCCCACGAAGGCTGACCACGACCACGCGCCCACTGCACACGACGTGCACACCTCCGTAATCTGGGGACACAGTCGACTATGTTACTTAGCTGCATATAACCATCGTAATCAATTACTAACCCGCGTCCGCGTGCCCCCACGATAGCAGCGCCCCCCGGCGTGCGGCGCTAAGAGCGCAGGACGCAGGGCACAGAGCACATACCTGGTCGAGTGCGGGCACGTGCAGCAGCGGCTCGGGCGCAGCGTCGCGGCGGCGCCGCAGCCGCAGCGCTCCGTCCGCGTGCCCCCACGACAGCAGCGCCAGTCCGCCGCCCGCAGCGCCCTCCTCTGCCGTGCAAACAAAAATTAAAAATAT
This sequence comes from Luehdorfia chinensis, assembly GCA_019845155.1. Lineage (NCBI taxonomy): Eukaryota > Metazoa > Arthropoda > Insecta > Lepidoptera > Papilionidae > Luehdorfia > Luehdorfia chinensis. Next base: position 1,442,636 of record JAHVAK010000630.1, on the reverse strand, counting down.
GACGATATCATAATACAATATTTTAATATATTTTTTTTATTTTACTAAATACTTGAATTTAAATTATGACTTTGATCAATTTTTCCTATTTTTCGGGGTGGCTTGTGAATATCCAAAAAGACAACATAGTGTTTTGTCTTAAAAATTTACGTCTTACTCAGAGAGAAATTGCATGTTATATATACAGATTTCAATAAGGCTTTCGATTTAACGAATCATTTCCTTCTTCTTTAAAAAAATCTCTCAGCTGTAAATTCATGATTCATTGATGTGGAAATGTAAATCATATTAGTAAAATAAATCTCATCAGTTATCAGAGTTTCAAGTGATACCAAATCGTGTACTGTAAGGCTGGCTCACATTTGGTCATTTGTCTTTTCATATATTTTTTTAGGTAGAAAATTAAAGTGTTACTTTGATACAAGTACGTACTTTATGATTTAATTAACGTATAAAAGTTAAATGAAAATTATTTTAAAACTAATAGAACAGAAATAATAAAGTGCAGTTATGGAGCTGTCATGAAATTATGGATATGAAAATTGAACGTTCGCGCACTGCCGCCGCGGTGGGAGATAGTGTGTGCAGTTACCGTGCGGCAGCGGCACGGGCGCGCTGTGCGCGGCGCAGGCCAGCGCGGCGCGCGCGTGCGGCGGCGGCAGCGCCAGCACGCGCGTCGCGCCCGCGCACTGCCGCCGCGCTGACGCCGTGGGCGCGCCCAGCGCCGGCGAACCGCAGTAGCGCCCCCAGCGCAGCCCCGACACACCCGCCATCACCTCCGTCTGCAACAATCTCTTACATTACACAACCTGCGCAGCATGGCCGCCGCGGCCGTGCGTGTTCGTGAGTGTGCACGAAAGAGTGCGTGCGTGTGTATGCACCTGCGTGCGCGGCAGCAGGTCGGGCGCGGCGTGCGGGTGCGGGGTGCGCAGCAGCTGGCGCGGCGCCTGCCCGTACGTGCGCACCATGGCGGCCGCGGCCGTGCGATCTACCTCGTCTTCCAGTGCGCTCGGGTCGAAGCCGTAATACGTCTGTTAACGATAAATGTCCAAGTAAATTTCATTGCTCGTCGTTCTTTTGTTATTATTTCATGATTCCAAGGAATACAGTTGAATTTTCAAACGTAATATTAGAATTCTGTAAATTAATATTAATATGTGCAGACTTACGATTGTAAAGTGAAAACATTTTGTTTTGAATGCATTTAAAACAAAGTTATTTGCAGCAAACCATTTGGAAACAATTTCTAGATTTCATTGGGCTGTTCCAACGTTAAGTCATTTCTGTTAACTTTAAACAACAATAATGTATCATCGGCAAACAGAACTACCTCAGACACTTTTTGTACCAAATATGGTAAATCATTAATGTAAACCAAGAACAGAAATGGACCAAGAATCGATCCCTGAGGAACACCATTTTTACTGCACAACCTGATGACATAACACCGTTGATGGCCACTTTATGCTTTCTTTTTGTAAGGTAGGAAGATAAAAGATCCAGTGCGGCTTCACGAAAGCCGTAGTACTATTTAAGTTAACATTTTAAATTTTTATATTCCACACAGTCAAATGCCTTTGAGAGATCACAAAACTCACCACCAACTGTGTAATGAAAATCTTCCTAGGCTTGTAAAACATATGAGGCTAGTTTAACAACGGTATTAGTCGTTGATATAGCTTTTGTAAAGCCGAATTGCTTGTAATTTAAAATTTTATATCTACTAAAATGAATGACCATTTGCTCCAGCACGATGTTTTCAAATATTTTACTAAAAGATGGCAACACAGAAATAGGACGGAAATTAGTAGAAATTTATCTGCTACCCGATTTAAAAACAGGTACTTGACTATGTTTCATCAGTTTAGGGAAGACACCAGAGTCCACACAGAGATTAAAAATCATCGCCAATATTGAGGCTATATCGATTATAATTATATCAATGGATAGATCGAGTTCCCCCAGAGATCTTCCGTTTTTTTTTTTTTTATTTTATTTGCTAACTGCTTTAACAATATCTGTAGGGCTAATGAGATTAAAACGAAAGTTGTGAATGTCAATATTTACATGTTCCCTTAAGACTCTTAAACTACATCACTACTATATAATGACTATTTTATCTGAAGAGTTTAAAATAGAAAATAGGTGAAAACAAATATGTAGAGTAGGAATTGAGGGAAGGTGTACTCACGCACGCCGGGAAAACGTTGATTGCGTCCACGGCGGGCTGGCCGGTCTGCTTGTAGCCGAAGACCAGGTCGATCCACAGCGGCAGGCGCTCGGTGACCAGCGGCGCCTCCAGCGCCTGGCGGTGCGCCAGCGTGAAGAGGCGCGCGTCCGCCGCCCAGCGCGCCAGCTCCACGTCGTCCACGCGCGCGCCGCACTGCCGCACGCCCAGCTCCAGCCCTGCGCAGAGCCTCACACCTCACACCTCACACCTCACAACATCTGGACGCTGTCTGGCGCGGACCCCGACACAGCGACACCGCGACACCGCGACACAGTGCGGAGCGCGCCACCTCCGACTCCGCGAGGACTACTAATGCTCCGTCGCAGTGTGTAGCACGTGGGCTCCGACACTGCGAGGACTATGCGGCCTTCCATAGAACGCGATATAACGGAAGTGTGAAACGACTGCTGCGATGGTCAATACGCCTGGCGGAGATTTATGATAACGGAAAATCGTCCGACATAGGCGGAAGTTGATTCTCAGCTGTTTACGAGCTGATAATCTTCAGTTAGGTGTGGATGAGGGTGTGGAAGCTTCTATATGTTCGAAGAACTAAAATGTTTTGTAACTGAAAAATACGCTAAGATGAATGAGTGAAAATAATTTAATTTTAAAGAGAATAAATTGCTAAAGAAAGGCGACTTTATTGGTAATCAGGCTTCCATAACATACAAAAACATCTTCGAGAGAATTTGATAATCTCTTCATCAAAAGATATAAAAACTGAATTCAAAGTGAAAGTGAAAACGAGACTTGTTGACAAGCAGACTGTTGATTTTACTAAAAGCGATGTACCCTACGAACATAGTTTTCTACCTTTTACTGTTTTACATAGAGCCTTGCCGAGAAATTTTGGATCAGCTTGTAAAAGCAATGCGTCAGGCCCCACGGCCAGTAGTGTACAAACATAACTATGTTTCGATCTGACGGGCGCTGAGAGTTAGTGTAATTAGGGGGCATACGAGACTTAAGAAATGATATCTCGGGGTCACGAACGCTGTGCCACACTGAAATATTCTGGGTGACAGCATTTGTTATGGGCAGATGTTGCGCTCACCATCGGGTGAACGTTTTGCTCGTCACGTCAATTTATCGTATAAATAAATAATTGAAACGTACCTTCGTTATTGTAAAACATCTCCGGTAGATAGAACAGCTCGGGGATCAGCTCCTTGACGTCGGTGGGCGAGTCGTTGGTGATGAGGCGCCACGTGGTCGCCAGCGAGTGGAACGTGCGGTCCGGCATGTCGAAGTTGTTGTCTGTGGATAGTGCGCTACCGACTCGTCACTGGATGTTCATTTATTGAATTTTCAATTTAAAACATGAACATGACATAGCACTGGAAACAGATTTCCTCTCATTATTGATGTTTGCCGCAGTCCTCTAAATATTTTTTTACTATCTGTGCCCGGCGGTTTCGCTCGCGTAAATTAAGCCGACCACATGAGTGCGTCGTACGACATGATACCTAGTCGGCATTAGCAGTTCGCGTTAGGTCCTTTTCGGTAATGCTCGATTATAAGCGTGCGTCCTTAAGGTTGTAGCTTGATGTTTTATACATACATACATAGAGTCACGCCTCTTTCCTATTGGGTAGGCAGAGATCAAATCTTACAACTTGCTGCGATCCACACATTCGTTCATCCATCTTCTCTACGTGTCCAAACCATCTAAGCATATAGCTTAAAACTTTCCTCAATAAACGAGCTATATAGTTCGAAAAGCGATTTTGAAATCGCATCGGTATTTCCTGTGATTAGCGCATTCAAACATACAAACTACATCTTTATTATAGTAGTAAGATGTCTATGTTTCTTTACGATATTTTCCATCCTCACGTGATAATTCAGTCCTTAAAAATGCAGTTTACCATTTGAACGGTGCCGGTACCGTTCGATACCATTCGATCCATATCGAATCCAGTTCCATGGCATACTGTGAAGGCGAGCAACCGACTACCGCCTTTCAAAACGAAATACTTGTATCTGTAACGGTAGTACCGTGGTAGCTCAGGGGCCTGGTGCTCGCCTCTAACTTCATAGTACGCGAGTAACCTGTGTTCGATCCCCGGTGCCGGCACCTCTAAAATCGTTTCTACAATATTAAGTGCTGATTTACCGCGTGCTTCGCGGTGAAGGTAAACATCGTGAGGAAACCTGCGTGTCCGAGGAATAGAAATATTTCGAGGACATGTGAAGTCCGCCAACCCGCATTGGAGCAGCGTGGCGGACTATTCCCTGCTCCAAAACCGTCTCAGAAATGAGAGGAGGCCTGTGCTCAGCAGTGGGACATTTATAGGCTGTTACTTACTTTTACTTTACTTTTACTTTACTAGCCAACCTGACAGACGTTGTCCCCCCTGAAAGTTTTTATGATATTCGAATTTTCGATCGACTATATACTAAGTGTAATTTGACATTTTCCTAGTATACGATTAGTTGTGAATTTATAACATCCAGGTAAACACACAAAAAAAATCATTAAAAATCAGTAGAAACAGTTTAGTAGTTCAGTAGACATACACACGCACAGAAGGTTTTATATAAATAATGATTATACATCTCAACTATATCGTACCATAGAGCACTTTATAGAAACAATGTGAATGTTTTTGTGATGTTCAAATCAAATAATTTTATTCACACGAACAAATGTACAGGAAATAAGGTCATTATTTTAAAGTAGTCATAATATATTCAGCCTTAGTACGGTCTTAATATAAAAATGTCTTGATATTATATTAAACTAATTACAAAACACTTCATCATCATCATCATCATTTCAGTTCACATCTAGTCTAATGCTGAACATAGACCTCCCCCATAGAGTGTCACAAAAGTTTGTCGCTCTCAACTGGAAGGAGATTTTGCCATAGTTGCCACGCTTGGCAGGCGGGTTGGAAACCGCAGTTTATTTATTCAGACGCTCCAGGAGGATACTGCTGTCCATCTCCTGATTTTTATTATCCCACTGTCGACTTTTACGATACCCACGGGATGAGATGGGGTGGTAGTCTCTCAAAACACTTATTGATTATAAATGATCTAGTAGCGAGTCGGGTTTAGTTGGGTGCACCTTGGTAGTTGAGGAAGAGCTCGGTGAAGGGCGGCACGCGCACCAAGTAGTGCAGCACGCCGCCCGAGTTGGAGTACAGCGACGCGTAGTGGTGCGGCAGCAGCGGGCTGCAGCCCTCGCGCCGCGCCGCCTTCAGGTCCTGATGCCAACGTACCCGCGGGGGTTACTGCGTTCATGTTTATGACGGTACCCTACTAGCGATTTCAACTTAGCAACGGGGAAATCTCGCAGATGAGATCAGATCAGAAAATATCAAATGTGCAGTACGTATCGAGGTTCTGGGCTCAAAACTCGGCCGGAGCCTATATTTGAGCAATTTCAAGATTAGGTTATGCCTTTAAAACCGTAGGGTTGAAAAGGATTTCTGTTACATCAAATTTGAAATCTTTAATTTACAATGTTACAACAAATAAGTTTTTATCAATAATAAATATTGTCCCCACACATATCTAGCCGATAGGTGTCCGGCAGACTAAAATAGTACCTATCTCTTTCCTACTGAGATGTCGTAAGAGGCGACTAACGTATTGTACGGACAGCCTTTATTCGTGTAGAATAATATCATTATATGCAATGCTGCCACTATACTGCTAGTGGGAACGCAAGAGAGAATAAGATTTTTTTGACACGTATCAAAATAGTCACCCGCCACGTCTAATGATCGGTAATTATCCCGTGGAGCGAAAAGAGGGCTACGGGTGTAGTCTCTGCCTACTGACTGTATCATCTTAACACTACCACTTCATGGACAGTTAATCGAAGCCACACTTTTTAAAAAGCTGACCTAATGATGAAAAAGTAAATGTAATGTAAATGTTAAGTACGTAAAAGTCTGTATAGATATATATAATTATATATATGTGTGTAAGTACGGAAGATTCTTGATGTCCAGCTTTTGATGTTTCAAAATATGCTTTTTTTACCTACATGTAATAGCATTCAATGAGTATTATTTAAATAATAACATTGCCATTATTTGATAATCAAAAATCAAAGTATGAGCATAATGTGTTCCAATCTTCATAAAGCACACCTTAATAAATTGTGTTATCGTAGCAAAATAACATAATATTTGATTTAATGATTTCTTATATTTACGCGAACACTACACATTTAAATGAAACTAATTTTACGGATTTTATCGCGTTTATTTTTGTTATTTATAGCCCGACGTTTCGAGTGCTTTACATCAGTAAAAACCCGCGTAAAAGAACATATAGCTGATGTGAAGCATCGCCGCCCCAGGAAGTCTGCAGTCTGTGACCATGTTCTGGATCATCCCAACCATTACATCAGATTTGATAAACCACAAATCCTCGCAAAAGAACACCGATTCCTACCAAGGATGATTCGCGGGGCTATTGAAATTAAAAAACATCCTAATTTTAATAGAGAAGATGGTTGGATATTACCACCAGCTTGGGATCCTATAATTAATAAAATTATGACAAAAACCAAGCATACCACTGCAAGACTTCAAGACACAGGTTAGCTCTTTCTGCGTACATCGGACCACAAAAAAATAATTAAAAGCTGAAGGTACTCCGGGTTAACTATGACATCAGGACATCTGTCACCTCAGTCCCCCCGTGACCATGGGTGCTGTAAAGCACTCGAAACGTCGGGTTATAAATAACAAAAATAAACGCGATAAAATCCGTAAAATTAGTTTCATTTAATATTTGATTGATGAAATTCAGTTGGTATATCGTTAGTAAAAAAGATAAAAAGAAGAATACCGAGATGTGGACCCTGGGGTACCCCCGAAGTAATAGATAAGAACGACGAAATAACCCTTCACCGTAACTACTTCACTATGATCTGGGTAGATAGGAAATTAGCCAACGTAAGAATTCGCTACATATATCGATTAGTTTTTATTTTCTAATGAGATATTTTATCAAAAGTTTTCGAATAATCGATATACTCGTACACGGCGTCCACATAATATCCTACATCAAGAGCTTTGTGAATATTCACGGAGATTGCTTTATGTAGATCAATTGGTTCCGCTGACGTATTTTTGTTTTAGTTTATATTTTATTTTGATACTGGAGCATTGATCTAATAGGCTGTGAGGAAAATTTATTATAAGCCCGCGAACATGTGTTTCGTTGTCTCCATCAGTCCAACGAATCTTTAGGAACTGTTATTTTACAGTTAATATTCTAGTAAACTTATTCTTACTACCTGTACGGGTTGCTTCCCACAATCTTTAGTTGGAGTTACCTGATAAGAGTTGATTCTTGCTTATGATATTATATTATAAATAATTGTAAAATTGCTAATGATTGGATGGAGGATGAGAACACGCGGTATGTTTGCTGTCCGATGCGTGTTTATAATATTTTATTAATACAATGGAATGTTGGTAAAATGCCGACGAAATGGAAATGTATAGTGCTTACACTGTACACTACATCTTTGATAATTGTTACTTATTTACTCATATATTTGTATATTTATATATAAATGTGTGTATTTATGTGTATGTATATATTAATAATTAAGCATATCTAAATATTTATGTGTGATTCTATTTTCATCATAATTCATTACTTATATGTATTATATATTATTAAGTATTTATTTGTGCGTAAGTATGTATCTTGAGTATTTTATGTAATTGTATTTATATATATGTTAATTTTAAGTTTTAAAAATTGATTTATTTTTAATGTAAACACCTGCCACAATGTATAACTACTCCCTGGGTTGACTTGCAGAGAATGCCAACAGGCGTTAAGTCCGCCCTTTATATATCTTTCTTGGTGAACAATAAAGCATAGATAAATACATAATATATACCTAAAAATCTTACTTTTGTACTAGAAGAAAGCTTACATTTTTATCCGTAAATAAAATAAATGTTTATATTGTTAAATAAACTTACGTTGTAAGTGTTAATGTAATGTTGTTCTCTGTTTTTGTTTTGAATAGCCATGGGCTTGCTTAGATCGCGGAAAGACGCAGGGTCGTTGAGGTCGAGTATCTTGGACGTGTAGTCGGCGATGATGAAAGGGAGCACCGGATACTGCATTAAGTCGTTATACGAGCGTCCCGCTAGCCCATTCAGCGCCATCAGGTATTCCCAGTTCGTGATGGTGCCGTTGCGCCATTGGTTCATCACTTCTGACAGGCTTTCTTGTTCTGTCCTGTAAGAAAGGTTTGTTCAATTATATTTTAAAACTAGCTGTACTCCGCGGAATCACCCACTTAAAATGAGCCGACCACATGATTGCGCCGTACGGCATGGTACCTCGCTTATCTGAGCATTAAGAGTTCGGCCCTTTTCGATAATTTTTGGATCGCAGGATGCGGTTCAATTTTTGCGCGGCACTGTAATTTTTTTTTATTTGGTTTTCCAACAATGAGTACAATAAGTATTTACACAAAAGAAATTAAAAGTTAGTCACAATAATTGCCTCATCACTTATAGGAAAACACAGCATTCACTAAAACATTTGTTTCTAACGTCTACTTAATTCTTTTTTTTTTAAAAGTCGCCTAAGTGACTCCTTATAAGATCAGTGAGAGTTCCTACAAAAGCGGTCCAGCCGTTTCGGAGATTAGCCGCAATAAACAGACAGACAGACAGACAAATTTTTTAAACATATAATTTTATATAATGCATTTAGTAAAAAGCTGTTATATTGACATTAGAAACCGACACTTCAATTTTATTTATTTGTATAGATAAGTGTAAACTACTGGATAGAGAAATGTCTGCATATTTAGCAGCGATCCTGCTAAGTATGCAATGTCTGTGTGCTGTGGAGTGGAGGTTAGTGTTAATATGTCGGGCCGGTAGGTGTAGGGGGTCTGCGGGCAGGCGGTACCTGTTGGGCAGGTGCGCGGCGGCGAGTGCGCGCAGGAAGGCGTCGCGCTCGGGCGCGGCGGCGAAGGCCAGCAGGTGCGCGCGGCCCGACAGCAGGAACAGCTCGGCGGCGCGCTCCTGCAGGCACCAGCGCCGCGCGCACACCCGCGCCACGCTGCTCAGCTCCCAGCACTGCGCCTCGCTGTCGCCGCCCTCGGACCTCTCCTCCGCGTTCTCCGGCACGAAGTGGATGCACCTGACACGCATGTATCATAGTTAATACAATCAGGCGTTACTTTGCGGAAATCCATTATAATGAACGAAGCTAACTTACTTTGCTAAGACCCGCATGCAAAATATAAAAATGGTGTATATTACCTAGTTTTTTGAAGAGCACCGCCCGCCCTCCCTCAGTAGCGTGCACAAGCAAACTAACACTGCCACCAGGAACCGCCACCAGGAACCGCCACCAGGTACCCTCCACCAACCACTACAATACCACCACTAAATAATATACACCACTGAAGTCGAGAACACGACACGTGTTTCGCCCCAAAACGAGGCATTATCAAGCGTCATAGACTCTACGACAGACGGCCGCCGAGTCTTCAAAAAACTAGGTAATATACACCATTTTTATATTTTGCATGCGGATCTTAGCAAAGTAACTTACCTTCCTTCATTACGCATGTATCACTCGCTATACTAACTAAGCGGTCAAATTTCCATCTATTAACATCTAAGCATCTGACCGAAACGAAAGTACACAACTAGCATATCAACCATTTCATCAAAAAAGTTCCATAGTTTTTTGATAAAATGGTTGATCTATATTAATTTTATTGAATCAAGTGACGGGGCGAGCAAAACGTTCACTTCACGTCAAGTACAACGCCCGCTCATAAATGCTGTGTCACCCAGAATATTTCTGTGTGGCACCACACTGCGCCGATCACGCTAAGACATCAATTCTTAAGTCTCATATACGCAGTGATTACACTAGCTCTCAGTCTCATATTCACAATAATACTTTACGGCAGAATAGTTGTGCCGTGAAGTAAAATGTGCGCCACGCTCTCGCCCGCCTGCCGGCTGCCGCCCGCCGCACCGGCACGGAGGCAGTACCTGTCGCTGAGCAGCAGCTCGCCGGGCGCCTCGTGCGCGACGGTGACGTGCACGACGCGCGCCATGTGCGCCACGCTCTCGCCGGGCTGCAGGCGCGCCGCCAGCCCGCCTGCCGCCTGCCGCCTGCCGCCCGCCGCACCGGCACGGAGGCAGTACCTGTCGCTGAGCAGCAGCTCGCCGGGCGCCTCGTGCGCGACGGTGACGTGCACGACGCGCGCCATGTGCGCCACGCTCTCGCCGGGCTGCAGGCGCGCCGCCAGCCCGCCTGCCGCCTGCCGGCTGCCGCCCGCCGCACCGGCACGGAGGCAGTACCTGTCGCTGAGCAGCAGCTCGCCGGGCGCCTCGTGCGCGACGGTGACGTGCACGACGCGCGCCATGTGCGCCACGCTCTCGCCGGGCTGCAGGCGCGCCGCCAGCCCGCCTGCCGCCTGCCGCCTGCCGCCCGCCGCACCGGCACGGAGGCAGTACCTGTCGCTGAGCAGCAGCTCGCCGGGCGCCTCGTGCGCGACGGTGACGTGCACGACGCGCGCCATGTGCGCCACGCTCTCGCCGGGCTGCAGGCGCGCCGCCAGCCCGCCTGCCGCCTGCCGCCTGCCGCCCGCCGCACCGGCACGGAGGCAGTACCTGTCGCTGAGCAGCAGCTCGCCGGGCGCCTCGTGCGCGACGGTGACGTGCACGACGCGCGCCATGTGCGCCACGCTCTCGCCGGGCTGCAGGCGCGCCGCCAGCCCGCCTGCCGCCTGCCGCCTGCCGCCCGCCGCACCGGCACGGAGGCAGTACCTGTCGCTGAGCAGCAGCTCGCCGGGCGCCTCGTGCGCGACGGTGACGTGCACGACGCGCGCCATGTGCGCCACGCTCTCGCCGGGCTGCAGGCGCGCCGCCAGCCCGCCGCGCCGCGCGCCGCCCAGCACTCCGCGCAGCGGGCCCGCCTGCCGCGCCGCCTCTGCGAACGTCACCCCATGCTCGCTTATCCACCCGATCACCCGGTTGGCCTCCCGAGTAGTGAACGGTGAGCATCACTCTCTGATCGCCACTTACAACGGTTCCAACAGAAAATAACAAACAATTCAAAACCTTGCTTTGCCTTCATGTACAGGTTCTTCAGTTAAGTAAGTGACCGCGTGGCCTAGTGGTCAGAGTACCTAACTTCTAAGCCGTGGGTCTTGGGTTCGAATCTCAGCCGGAGCCAACATTTGTGCTAAAACATAAATTATTGGTTTTCGGGTCTGGTTGTGTTGTGATTGTCCCCGTGTTTCTGACACTGCATCCTAGCCTACCTCCGATCTTATCGCATCAGCGTTACATCGGGCGCGGGTAGGTTGGGACGAGTGAGTGCCTCTGTGTTTGCGCGTACACTTGTGGGCACTATAATATCTCCTGCGCAGTTGATGGCTCTCGACAGTAGTCGGCAGTTGTCGCCGTGGTCGAAATCGGCTAGGAGAACATTATCATCATCATCATCATCTTCAGTTAAATTCTTCTGGTTCTCAAGTGTAGTGTAGACCATGCACTTTTTTGTGGACAGTAGACCCAAACAATATAATTCTATTATCCAATGGAAACATTATAAGATAACGAAGAATGAAAACAAAAAAATCGTGAAGAACCTAGAGAGCGATGAAAAAACAAAAAAAAAGGAAATCACAGTGAACATTGTAATTTAACAGCCCAATTTTTTATTGTAAAAATCATTAAATACATGTAAAAGATTATTTTGATACTTAACGATATATTTTTAATGAAGTTAGATAAAAAAATTATAAGAATAGGTCGCGACCGCGCATATGTATTTTAAGAAATGCAAAAAGAATTGAAAATATGGATGACAGAAAAATTATCTGAAATGACTTCCATCTCTTACCCAGTAATAAAGACCATGCTGATATGATATAATTTTTCAAAAGAATTAATATTGTATAATGATATAAAAATAAAATTGTCCTGCTGATGTTATATGTATGTTATGCAACAAAATATCTGCTAGACGACAAGTTTTTATTGTTCTTAGTTCCTTTTACACACAACAAAGTAAAATTATCTCGATTTACGGACTAAATAAAAAGCAATGTACAAAGAAATAGAAACATGACACCTGTATGTATCGCAGTGAGTGAAGAGAACCAAATACGGGCAGAGAGTAATTCCATCTAAGTCGTCAAAGGTGACAACTGTATCAAAATCTTGTTCCTTCACTTAAGGTGAAGCTGTGAGTTTATAGGGTTAGTGGCGCTGGCTGAAAACATAGGTGGAAGTTCATCGGCACTCACCCGCCTTGTAGCGTGCGTGTGGTTGGAAGCAGCGCGGCGGGATGCGCAGGTGCGCGCGGCGCAGGCGCACGCGCACGCGGCCCGGGCCCTCCGTGGCGTCCAGCTGCCACGCCGCCGCCTGCCCGCGCGCCGTGCGCCACGTGCCTGCAACACCTGCCATTACTGCCACCCGCCTACGCACTGCCGACTCACACCAAAACTCTTCATATTCATAGTTAAATGTCCATCTTGCCCGGTTCAGACGGTGCGGTAACTTTTTTATATCACAGAAGCAACTAGACCTTTAGCCGCAGCACATAAAGTCATCATCATCATCATCACATCAGCCTGCCACTAGTCCACTGCTGAATATAGGCCTCCCTCATATATTGCCACAAAAGTTAGTAGCTCTCATTTTGGGGGGATTGTGAAGTGCAGTTTATTTATTCAGATGTTCCAGGAAGATGCTGCTGCCCATCTCCTGGTTTTTATTTTCCCTCTGTCGACTTTTACGACACCCACGGGATGAGATGGGGTGGTAGATTCTGTTAAGCCGCTCCCACACGTAGTATCATTATGTAATCGATAGAATTAGGCAATGCTGTCGCTCTAACAGAATATCGTCTTACAGCAGCATATCGCTGTTATATTTCATATGAGAATTCTCATTACAAGAAAAGCGACATTCCATAATATTATTCATAAGGTCTATCGTCTATCATCTCCGAGGATATTTGTGTGATCACAGTGACCCGCGTTTACCATCAAGAAAGAAAGAAAGAAAGAAAGAAAGAACACATTTATTGCTGAAATACGCCACAGACACAAATACATAAAAATTAGGCACTAGACCTTGTATGTCTAAACAATGTATTTACAGACAAACAGAAAGAAACATTAAACAACATCACAAAACTGAACATTTAACAAAACTCGTGTACAAAAATATTGTCACGTGTGTCGTGGCGCATTGAGCAAACGGGCGGGCTGTGTCTAAATCCAAACATGAAACGTTTCTCCTTATTCGTTTAAATTGCGTGACGCATGGCCTAGTGGTCTGAGCGTCTGGCTTCTACGTCAGGGTCCTGGATTGGTTCGAATCCAAAATTCCAGTCGCGGCCAAGATTTGTGCTAAAACACAAATTGTCGGTTATAGGATCTGGTTGTGTTGTGCATGTGAAATTTATGTTTGTAAAACGCACCCAAGATAAAGTAGAAATACAACTTGTGCTTCCTGTCGGACACCATGATATTTTTTGATTATCCCACAGTCGATTCTTGGGATACACACGGAATGAATGAGGATGGCAAATTATCTAACGTAGCAAGCACAAGTGTTCGAGGAAAAGGAAGCCTTACTGGTGGCAGGATTCCTATGCAGGAATCCGTCTAGATAGGTTAGGGGCCAGTTATTCTGCCGTGAAGCAGTAGTGTGCAAACATTACTGCGCTTCGGTTTGAAGGGCACTGAGAGCTAGTGTAATCACTGGGCATGAGACTTAAGAGCCGAGGTCCCAGGGTGAGGGGCGCAGTGTGGGGTAACACAGAAATGTTCTGGGTGACGCAGCATTTGTTACGGGCAAACGTTGCACTTACCATCAGGTGAACGTTTTGCTCGTCTCGTCACTAAAAAAAGGCCTCGCAATCGCCTAGTGGCAGTGCGAGCGCTCGGCAACAGAACAGAACAGAACAGAACAGAGTGCGCACTGACCGCGCTCGTGCGTGTGCGTGTCGAGCAGGCGCTGCCAGCGGCGCGCGGCGGCGGCGGCGGCGGCGTGCGCGCGGCGCAGGTGCTCGAGGAAAGCCTTGCGCTCGCCGTTCTGCGCCTCCACCACGCGCCGCGTCACCGCCATCGCGCTCTCCGTGGCGCGCGCCGCCAGTGCCTCGCGCGCGAACACCGCCCTGCGCAACCAAACCGACACATCTACACACTCATACGATCCCTCACTTTAATGCTAAAACCATCCTTACACAAACAAGCAACTGGCAAGAGTTACTTTAACGTACATGTACGTACGTCTGTAAATGTAATACGTCGTATTTTATTGTTTACTTATTTTTTTTAATTGTAATGTATGTTGTGTTGTAGTATTGAATAATGTTTTTTCTTCTTCTTCTTCTTCTTCTTTAAAGTTTCAATTAAGAATATGTTATCTGTAGAATACATGTTACTCTTTAAAGTTTGTTATCGTTGTTCTCTTTACAGTCCATCGCTTCGCAGTGCGCCACGAGTGTCTCATTTAGGGCACTATTACATACATACATACATAAGATCACGACTGTATCCCATAAGGGGTAGTCAGAGACTGGGCACTCACTGCAAAAACAGATGACTGCCACAATCCACATTTCACCAAAACAATATAATGCACTTGGTGTGATAGGTGGCGAGCCCATCGCCACCATGCGCTGTTGGGTGCACAGTGCAGTTTAATTCCTTACTCGCCTTTACGAGATCCAATGGATGTGATGGAGTAGTAGTATTCTTTTAACGAGCCGCCACCACTATTAAGTTTCTATTGACTACAAGACCGCGGACCGATTGAATCCAACAAAGAAGTAACTAATGAGTTTCATATAATAATTACTAATATATCAATCAAAACTTCTACTAAGCCGAACTGAGACATTTAAGTTTAGACCATTTAACACCTGCGGTATAACTAAAACATTTAAGTTGTTGAATATGAAAAAAAAACAAAGTTTTATATATCTATTGATATACAAAAAAATCTAGATACACAGTCAGCGACTCAAAAACGTCCTCAAAAAAAGAGAGCACAATGCGCTAATTTCTATTAGAATAGCATCAGCTGTGTCAACGCAAGGACTATCAAAACGTCGTGGAACAATAGTTGTTTTTTTTAGCTACTATATGTCATGGGCATAAGATTAAATTTGCGTTTGTATTTTTCATGTTTTGATCCATCGAGGAAGCTTTTTGATGTGATTTTTGTATGGAACTGTGTATTTTGGGTTTTGATATATCAATGGGTATATCTATATTATTTTGTTGATTTCTTATCTTAGTAATAGAATACAAATGGTTCAAATTAATAGTACCACCAGGATCTATTCTGGACCCTAAATATATGAATATCTAAATAAATGAAGTCAACATTTTGGACAGGTTCCATGCAAACAATTTAAAGCATTAAAGACTTAAAAAAACAAATGCTTTAAATTTACATTACCAAGTGTAAAAACGGTACAAAATGATAAGGTTTTGCGGAATGATAAATTAGAAAGAAAGAAAGAAAATAACTAAATACAACATAAAAAACCAACAATTAACAATAAAAAGTATTCAAATTTATATTGGATTGCAGCAACGAAAAGGACCCGACTCAGCATTATGCTACAGCAAAATTGCCGCAGCGCTGTTATTCTGTCGGCACCACTAAATATAAAACCTACGAGCTGCTGTCAGACAGTTTAAATTTAAATGCATGTCATAAAATAACAGAAAAACAAAAAAAAACTAAAGATATTTTAAATGTTTCAGACATATAACACAAAAGTGTAGTTGTAATAAGGTTAAAATTCTAAAATAACGATTAATAATGAAAAAAATAATAATAAATAAATTATTATAATTTGTTGAAAGCATATTATTTTTGGGGATGAAATGAGATTGTATAAGTCGTCGTAGACGCCTTAATTATTATGTAGAAGCAAAAAATGCTTCATTAGTATGAAGCATGTGCTTTATAAATATAATGTATGCCAAATATTGACACTATTTACGGATGACAATTGTTTAACTTGAACAATATTGCAATTTCCTTGAGATTTATTTCATAATTACCAAAAGAATTATACTGAGAAAATTAAAAAAATCAAATAATTATGTAATTATCAAATAATTGTGTAATTATTTGATTTTTTTTCAATTTTACACACTCGCCTCGAACATCTGGCCAAATCTTAATCAGAAATATTATCGGTAGCAAATTAAAGAATGAAACTGACTTGCCAACGGCGGCGCGTTGTCTCGGCCCATTGAAAGTTTTCTGCCAGCGCTCCTCGTCCTCCTTGAGGAAGCGCTCGGCTTCGTGCGGCAGCGCGTCGCAGGGCAGGCGCTCGGCCAGCTCGGCCTGCGTGGCCACGGCCCAGCCGCGCGCCCAGTCCGTGATGGCCAGCTCCACGTGCGCCGCCGCGTGCACGTGCTGCAGCATCGTCAGCAGGTACACCGCCAGCTGCACACACCCACTTCATCACGCCACGTACGCGCCAGCGGGACAATACTGCACAGCCTCCTCGAACCGTACCGATATATTGCGGGCTACAGCCATCGCGACCACTACCTCCACAGGCTTTACAGTCTGTCATTAAGCTTCTCTGGAGGCTTATTTGGTCCAGCCACAAGACTTATATCACTACTTATATGTTGCTTTATTTTTTTATTTTCTGTGCTTATATTTTTTTATTTCCTCATCATCATTTCAGCCCATCAATAGTCCGCTGCTGAACATAAGCCTCCTCCATAGCTTGCCACAAAAGTTTCTAGCTCTCATTTAGGGGGGATTTGCCATAGTTGCCACGCTTAGCAGGCGGGTTGGTAATCGCAGTTTATTCATTAAGATATTTCAAGATGATTTTGGTTGGTTTTCATTTTCCCTCTGTCGACTTTTACGACACCCACGGGATGAGATACGGTGGTAGATTCTTTTTGCCGCCACTAGACCCATTATTTAGTTAATTTTTGTTTTATTTAAATAAAACTACTTTTTTACGGATTTTATCGCGTTTAATTTTGAACTATTTTCCCGACGTTTCTTCAAGACACAGTAAGCTCTTTCTGCGTAGATCGGACTAAAAATAATAATTAAAAGCTGAAGGTACTCCGGGTTAACTATGACATCGGGACAACTGTCACCTCAGTCCCCCCGTGACCATGGGTGCTGTAAAGCGTCCGAAACGTCGGGTAAAAATAGTTCAAAATTAAACGCGATAAAATCCGTAAAAAAGTAGTTTTATTTAAATGTTTAATATTCGCGTAAATAAAAGAAAACATAAATTTTTGTTTTAGTTTTATATAGTTGCGTATGTTGTCTGTTTGTGAATAAATGTTTGTTGGTACCTTGCGCATGGCGGTGGGGTCCTTGGGCGCCAGGTGGTGCAGGGCGGCACGCGGCGCGCGGTACAGCGCGCGCAGCAGGGCGGGCTGCAGCGCGCGCGCGCCCGGCGCCGGGCTGCCCGCCCACCAGAACAGCTCCTGCAGCTGCGCGCCGCACTCCGCGCCCCAGCCCGCCCACCACTTGGCGCGATGCTCACTCAAACCGCTCGCTCCTGCTCAATACATTGAATCCCAAATAAAACTACACCGGTACATCGGAATTACATTACTTTCACGTTATGTTGCTTCGGGGAATGTCACTCTCAAATGTAGACTGAAAATAATAGTAAAGAGAAATAAAAACGTGTCCAGTTCACACGCGGTAAAAGTGAAAAAACTTAAGAAAACTAAACTTCGAGAGAATGAGACGAATGCAGAAAATCAAGAGTAGGATAACTGTAGGGTTTATTTGTTATAATATTGTTACCAAGTTTAAAAAATATTTACATTTATTCTACATATATTACGTTACATATTATACAGACTCCTAGTTTTCAATTTCAACAAATGACTCGAGTTGTTTATGGTAACTAAAGTATGAAATAAATGCATTGGTTTGGATTTGATCAACATATATTTGAATTACTGTTTTTGATCTTGTTGTCGAGCAAAACCAATGAAAGCAAAACCTACGAAGATGATCGAAGATTCGGGCGAATGAAAATATAAATATAATGGGAAACACTATAAGTATACTGTATTGTATCTCATTCTCTCGCAGGCTAAATCCTATAGATGTGTATGTTTGTCTCTCTTTAGTGTCGTTTTTCGTCACATTATTATCTCTTTAGTGTCGTAGTTTCAGATCACAACGATTCTAAAGATGTTTTCACTTCAAAAATATCTTTTTAGTTGACAGGAGTTTCGTGTACGTTATAAGAACTGTCCGCCCTGCCGCAATGAGCCGCTAGACAGAGAGAGAGAGAGAGAGGGGAGGGTGGCGTCTCACCCAGCAGCAGCGTGTCGAGCAGGCGGCGGAAGAGCGGCTCGTCAGCGCGGAGGTCGGCGCGCGGCGAGCGCGCCAGCAGGCAGGCCAGCGCGCGGCCCAGCGTGGCGCCGTAGCGCGCGCCCAGCTCGGCCCGCGCCCGCCCGCCCTCTGCGCCCGTCAGCACTGCACCAATCAATTCACTTTGCTACGCCGCTCGACTGTACATCATTTACTGCACTTCATTTATAATCAGCGCCTAATTAATACACCCAAAAAACGCAATCTAACATGGTCCTTCGAGACAACAAGGCCCGCGAGTGCTATAAAGTGATACTGAAGTGGGGGGGACTAAAGTGCATGTTAAAGCACTTCTTAACATTGGGTCTCCAGTGTCATTTATCACAAATGATTTGGTTTAGTTGTTAAAGTAAATCTTAAAAACAATGATAAATTCCAGTAACAAAAATTTTTTGCATTTCTGTTACATGTTATATACTGGACAAAACCACTTCTAAGTTACCGCAAACTAAAATACCATCGGAAAAGCTTGCCTTGCCTCCTAATATAACATTGGCTGACATGGACTTTCATAAACCAAGTGTGATTCACATTTTTCCAGGTCCTGTTACAGTCTGAGCAACAAGCATGCATCCATGGGCAGTTGTGAAATGCCGTCTCACTTCTTCACACTCAATTTGTGTTATGTACTGGCAGGTTCCTTTCCAACAACTAACATACAGTTAATAATATATTTAATTTGCAAAAAAAAAATTATAACACTTAGAATGGTATTATTTCTATTTTTTGGAAAGCCGAGAGCATTCCTGTGTTCTTTCCTGAAATATTACCAGAACATGAAGGTTGTGAAAAAATATTTTGTGACTCTAAATTTAGATACTCAAAATAATAAGTTTGAAGTAACATTAACTCTTAAGTTACCATTAGATTTAGTAAATGAAACACTAGGTAATTCATTTAATTTAGCACTAAAAAGGTTTTAAAATTTGGAAGCAAGATTTCAGAAAGAACAATCTCTTGGCTCAGTCATAGATATTAGTCAATACAATTTCTGTACTGATCCAGTTTATTTCTTACCACATCACCCGGTACTTCCTCGTAGGTCAGATAAAAGGACTACTAAGTGTCGGGTAGTGTTTGATGGGTCAATCGAAACCAGTAAGAGAGTGTCATTAAATGATTTGTTATTGAATGGTCCTGTAGTTCAAAAATAATTAGTAGAGATATTACTATTATTCAGAATAGATAAATACATATTCATAACAGATAGAATTGCAAAATATCCTTTGGAGGGATATCCCAAAGACAATACAAAGCATACAGGTAAATACTGTAACATATAGCTTAAAAAGTTCCTCTTAACTGCACGGTGCCTAAAAGAGTTAGCTGACAGATGTAAAGAGCAGTTCTGTTGAGCTGTTTCTATCATTAATAATTCTATTTAAGTTGATGATGCATCTGTGTGACAAGAAACGCGCGAGCTATTAAATAAATCAAAAAATCAATTATGTAGTGTTTTTAAATAGGGGGCTTTCATTAAAATAAATGATTCTTAAGTTGTCCTCGGTTGTTAAATGATATTCCTGAATAACAACAACATTTTGTGGATACAGATTGATGGTAAGTGCAACGTCTGCCCAAAACAAATGTTGTGCCACCCAGAAAATTTCTGTGTGACACCACACTGTGTCCATCACCCTGAGACATAAGTTCTTAAGTCTCATATGCCTAGTGATTCCGCTAGCTCACAGTGCCCTTCAAACCGAAACACAGTAATGTTTGCACACTACTGCTTCACGGCAGAATAGCTGGCCCAGGGGTGATACCAACCTAGACGGATTCCTGTATAGGAATCCGACCAACAGTAAAATTGGAAAGATATGAGATAACTTTAAAAACTTTAGACATCAATTATAGTATTGACACAGAGCCTCTTACTGAGCGTGAAATTTTAAGTTTTATTGGAAAGTTTTATGGACCCCTGACTGGACCAACTGACTGCTGTGGTTAACGCAAAGGTCAGCAACCGCTTTGGCCGGCAAAAACTGATTGGGATCCGCAACCAGCTAATGAGCTTTTAAAGGCTTGGTGCGAATTTTACAACAGCCTGCTTATCATGCCACCAATAGCTGTACCCCGTCATGTATGCCTCTTTCCCATTGGCGGCGTCAGAGACCACATCATTCGCTTCTTCTACTTTCATTAGCGTTTTAAAACACGCTCGTCGGTTGCGGATACTTTTAACGTGACCTTTCCTCAAAAGTGCTCCGATCTGATTGTGATATGTACGCCCAGGTCGACCGGTCTTCCCATTCACACTCGTCTCATAAATCTGTTTCGTCAATCTTCTTGCATTCATCCTCTTTACGTGTCCAAACCATCTAAGCATCCCTTTCTCTATCTTTCCC
The DNA here is from genome assembly GCA_019845155.1 of Luehdorfia chinensis. Classification (NCBI taxonomy): domain Eukaryota; kingdom Metazoa; phylum Arthropoda; class Insecta; order Lepidoptera; family Papilionidae; genus Luehdorfia; species Luehdorfia chinensis. Next base: position 1,421,670 of record JAHVAK010000630.1, on the reverse strand, counting down.
ACTACATCTTCAACTCACGTTACTCCAGCTATACATCTCAAACTTCTAATTTTCACAGCATTAATCTTACTGTCATGTAAGCTTATGCAACACATGCTCTATTTAGGTTATAGCTGAAGATTTTAGTTCTGCATACGGTTGCAGTGGTTTTTTTACGTGTTGTCGACTTCACAGGTAATGTTAACATTTATTTAATTGGTCCGAAGTCGCGTGCGGATAACTGGTGCTAGGATATATATATATATATAGAATCCGTCTAGGTAGGTATCACTCCAGGGCCAGTTATTCTGCCGTGAAGCAGCAGTGTGCGTTCATTACTGTGTTTCGGTTTGAAGGGCACTGTGAGCTAGCGAATTCACTGGGCATATGAGACTTAAGAACTGATGTCTCAGGTCGACGGGCGCATTGTGGTGTCACACTGTTCTGGGTGACACAGCATTTGTTATTGGCAGACGTTGCACTTAACATCAGATGAAAGTTTTACTCGTTTCATCACTACATCCATTAAAAAAAAACATTAAAGCATGATCTAACTGTGCCCTGGCTTGAGTTCAATGCTGCAGTGCGGATTGCAAAACTAGCTGCGAGAATCTATAGTATAGTGCAACTTACTCGTAAATTAATATTAATAATGTTCATTTGTACTCTGCTTCTCGAATTATTTTAGCATGGATAAAAACCAACATGTTAAATACAATGTGGCTAACAGGGTAACAGTTATTTCATAGCTTACACACCATTATCATAGGTCATAAATAGGATCAGAAGACAATCCTGCAGGCTGTTTAAGCAGAGGTATCCCGCCTCATGAACTGGAGAATCACTCCCTGTGGTGGCATGGTCCAAGAACAATATACAGTGTTGAGTACAGTGTGGTAAATTATTCAGAGTTCCCCCCTCCCCTTCTATTGCCTGAAGTTAAGATTAACACGGCATTCTCAAGTGCACTGTTTGTTTTTGTGAATATATAATTTTTGCTATTATATCTGTGACGTATAAGTAAATACAAACACATTGGTATAGTTAAACTTGACATCCGTAGTTCATTTAGGTTCCAGATGAAAATCAGCGTCAGGTTTTATAGACTGACATAAAGCTGATCTGGAGATTTTATACTATTTTTTTTATTTTTATTTTGTTTTCATTTTTTTATTGTTTGTGTTTGATTAATTTTACATTATTTTCTTTTATTAGTATGTGTTCATATTGTAAGTAAGTTTGGTCACCTTTTGTGCTGTACCAATAGATGCTTTTCTTTCTTTCTTTCATCATGTCTGTATAGTTTCCATTGAAAATATTTTATGCTTATATTTGTTTGGCAAATATTCTGATATTAATAAGATCACTCAGAATGCAAGGTCTAGAGACACAAAAATAAACAATATTACTGTACGAGCAAGCACGTACATTGTCTAGTCGGCTGTTTCGGCGCTGACGTAATGACGCTAATTTAAGTATTTATTAGCAATAATTTTACAATACAAAATCAGTGCGCAATCATCAAGCAAGCAAGCAAGTCACGCGTACTCATATCATTCATCATCAGTTTATAATTATTTTTGTTTTTATATCAATTATACAAGTTTAAATGAACGTCTGAATGAACAAACAAACGTCTCGAATTCACCACTTTTAAATATCTTTAAACCCAGTACTTAAAGTTTAAATATACTCGAAGTAGTCGTTTGGTATCAATTCGGTCGCGAACGGCTGCTTATGTAATTCGGGTGGTGGATTGTGTGAGCAAGCGGTTTGCGTCACCTATAGTATAAATAGGCAGCTCTTTGACCGAGTGTATATTATCTAGTGGTAGTATTGTAGTGGTTGGTGGAGGGCACCTGGTGGCGGTTCCTGGTGGCGGTGTTAGTTTGCTTGTGCGCGCTACTGAGGGAGGGCGGGCAGTGCTCTTTAAAAAATTAGGTAATATACACCATTTTTTTAATATTTTGCATGCGGATCTTAGCAAAGTAACATACTTCCTTCATTATAATGGATTTCCGCAAAGTAACGCCTGATTCTATTAACTATATTAACTAAGTTTAAATTTAATAGTTTATCATTTTTTAGTTCTATCCAGAACAATTACATATCTAGAATTAAATGAAAAATTGTAACATATTGTTAAACATGACCAATACATATATTTAAAAGATGATATCGAGGACATAAAACATAAAGGTGAACATCCTAATTTCAATAGGGAAGATGGTTGGGTATTACCACCGGCTTGGGATCCTATTATTAGTAAAATTAAATCAAAAACCAAGCATACCACTGCAAGGCTTCAAGACACAGTAAGCTCTTTCTGCGTAGATCGGACTAAAAATAATAATTAAAAGCTGAAGGTACTCCGGGTTAACTATGACATCGGGACAACTGTCACCTCAGTCCCCCCGTGACCATGGGTGCTGTAAAGCGCCCGAAACGTCGGGTTAAAAATAGTCATAAATTAAACGCGATAAAATCCGTAAAAAGTAGTTTTATTTAAATGTGTAATATTCGCGTAAATAAAAGAAAACATTACATAAAGGTGAAATTTTTATAAGGTAACTTATAACCTTTATAAATAACTTGATTATGTATGAGATATATAGGGTTTCATTGATAACTGCTAAATTATGATGCTAATCTGATCGCGTACTTATGTAAAATATGTTTGCACCGTAAGTATCATTTGATTTAGATTAAAAGCTGATGCAGCTTAACAGCTCATGTGTTCTTTACCACCTGACAGAGTAAATGCTTGTCGTCCTTATCAAAAAATTGTCTTAGGATTCTGCTTGACTAATCATGATAAAGCAATATAGAATAAGAAGATCTTTACAAAAAGTTTCAGCCTATAAATGTCCCACTACTGAGCACAGGCCTCCTCTCATTTCTGAGAGGGTTTTGGAGCTAGGAAGAATCCGCCACGCTGCTCCAATGCGGGTTGGCGGACTTCACATGTCTTCGAAATATTTTTTATTCCTCAGACATGCAGGTTTCCTCACGATGTTTTCCTTCACCGCCGAGCACGTGGTAAATCAGCACTTTAAATTGCAATTAACAATTTTAGTGGTGCCGGCACCGGGAATCGAGCCCAGGTCACTCGCGTACTATGAAATTTAAAGCGAGCGCCTAGCCCCTGAGCTACCACGGCTCGATCTTTACAAACAAATGCATATATATGTATGAGCTTCAGATTTGAAAATTGAAACCTTTTTAGCTTGTTTGAAAAGGTTTATATCACGCATGGGACTTCTACTGATATTTATATTGATAACGCATCAAACTTCGAGTATGCCAATCAATTAAATGCACTGTTTAAATAACAATGTTCCAAAGAAGATCGAATGAAAATTCATAAGTTTCCAGCACAGAACGGTATCAATTTGAAATTGATTTTTGTATAATATTTTCTTTGTATGATACCGTTCAAGAAATAGTTTAAATATTGGTTTGATTAATATTTACACTAATTCTTATAATATAAAAAAATAGTTTAATTAACGTCTTCATTGTGACTAATTTTTTCAATCATTTATGAAATTATTTCTTAATAACAATTCAACAAACTGGTGATATGGATATATGATGATGAGTAAGATAAAATGGTATTTTACGCAGTACATAAAATTTAACGGAATTAATGAAAAATGACCAGGGATTAATTTCATAGATTATGATGCCATTTTTTTTTAAATAATCTTCAGGAGTAAATAAAAAGTAATGTTCTAATATAGAAACCTACAGAACGAATGACGATGTTGTTGGGGTCTCACCACTTTGTTTTTTTTAATATTTGTTAATCCTTTAATGCATTATCCAGCTGCGCCAGCAGCAGTGCGCGCTCGGCGCCGCACCGACCGGTACTGACCGTTGGCGAAGTAGCTGTGGTGCTTGGCGTGCGTGGCTAGGCAGGCGCTGAGGCGCGCCTCCAGGTGCTCCAGCTGCGCCAGCAGCAGTGCGCGCTCGGCGCCGCACCGACCGGTACTGACCGTTGGCGAAGTAGCTGTGGTGCTTGGCGTGCGTGGCTAGGCAGGCGCTGAGGCGCGCCTCCAGGTGCTCCAGCTGCGCCAGCAGCAGTGCGCGCTCGGCGCCGCACCGACCGGTACTGACCGTTGGCGAAGTAGCTGTGGTGCTTGGCGTGCGTGGCTAGGCAGGCGCTGAGGCGCGCCTCCAGGTGCTCCAGCTGCGCCAGCAGCAGTGCGCGCTCTGCGCCGCACGCCAGCCGCCGCACGCCCGCCCCCGCCGCGCCCCCCGCAGCCGCGCACACATAGCGCAGCTGCTGCTGGATGTCCACCACCGTCTGCGCACACCGTACCACTTCAGTCACCACTAGTACGACACTGTACACCGAATTAGAAACTGACAAATCCTTTAGTGGGAATGTTGCTCCCTGCCAGACATTTCTTTTCATTCTATATTTTTTTTTAATCCTAGTTGTACCCGTGCTAGCTGTGCCCGCAACTTTGTTCGTGTGGACTTTTGGATTTTTTTAAAAAAAATCCAAGTTTTTCTCATAGAAGAGAGGGCCAACGAGCAAGTACCACGCCTCGTTTTTTTTTTATCGCGTCCAAAGTTTTATTTACTGGTTTCCTTTTTCGTATCAAAAGTTATAAGGAATAGTTATATAGTAGTTATAAGGAAAAATATTTTTTTCTTATAACTGTTTTCATCTTAAATGGTAATGACTCATAATATTTGAACCTCAATACGATTTTTTTTTCTTAAGAGCCAAATGAACGACATGAGACGTGCACTTTTGGGTTTTCCAAACTTTTTATTTATTTATACTTTATTATTTTATACCTTAAAGAAGTAAGAAGGGTAATAATGGGTGGACTTAGTAAGATAGTTTTGAGTCATCAATTAAATCACATATCTTTATTGCGGTTTTAAGTTTTTGACCTATCAGTGTGTAATTAAATTCTGTAATTTTAGTTTGATGGGTAAAGTCATTGAATTACATTTTACATACATTTTATTTATTAAGGGGACAATATTTTTGATTTTATATAGATCGTGCTGTGAAAAGATACAATCGTTTATGATATAAATTTGTTCAACGGCTTTATGTCATTATTAAATAAACAATTGGGATGTTAGAAACAGGCTCTAATATAAATAAAAATTAATCGGTGCATCTATTAAAGCTCACTTGAGAAAGGCTCGACCGATTTGGCTGATTTTTTTTGGTTGTGTTCGTAGTTGTTAGGATAAGGTTTGTATGAAAGAAAGTTTTTGGAAAATTCGTCGGAAAAGTCGAAAACTTGCATGATACTTTTGTATTGGAATCACAATTGTAAAAAAGTTTTGTTCAGTTTGACGGTTCTGGAGATAGAGACATGTTATAAAATAGACATACATAATATTATTTTGCTAAGCGCACTTCTCATTTTCGCCATTAGAAATTACACCCGCGCAAAGCCGGGTTGGGTCGCCAGTATCGTTAATAGGGACGTAGAGATCAGTCAGCAAAACAATTATGTGAATAACATAAAAAAAGAAGCTTACAGAATTAAGAAGAGTGAAACTATACTAAAATATAAATAAGACAATTGAAAATAGACTCACCTGCATGCTGTGGTTATTGGCGAGTGCTTTGACCGCCACTCTGTTGAGCAGGTCGTAGAGATCTTCCACCAACAGCTCGCGACCCTCAAAATTTTCCTCCATTTTCCCAACGTCGCGAATGGCGCGGATCACCACTTCCACTACCGCTATCTCGGTGAGGGCTTTCAATGATGCCTATGATCAAGACAGATTTTATTTTAGTTTGGTTTTATGGAAAACCAACATCTAAACCACATAGAAGCTTATAAAGGAAGAAAACTGCTAGCCAATTACAAATTTTTGCTTATGGAAATAAATAGTCATGTTCTCCTAACCGATTTCGACCACGGCGACAACTTCCGAATCCGAATGTCGAGAGCCATCAATTGCGCAGGAGATATTATAGTGCCACAAGTGTACGCGCAAACACAGAGGCACTCACTCGTCCCAACCTACCCTCGCCCGATGTAACGCTGATGCGATAAGATCGGAGGTAAACTAGGATGCAGTGTCACACAGTGTGAAACACGGGGACAAACACAACACAACCAGACCCGAAAACCAACAATTTGTGTTTTAGCACAAATGTTTAAAAGAAAACAGTTATTACATAAGTTAAAACACAAAGGTCTTACTAGATTAACTGTGTGAAAGTGAACCAGGTGATAATTATACATGAAATGTCGATGAAGTTTGTCGCTTCTCAGAAGCAATATTACAGTTAAAGATGCCGAAAAAGTAAAACAATGTCAAATTAAGCAATGTAAAGAACAACTTATCACATTGACTAAACTGCACAAAGCTGTTCACTATATACCGTCGCAACTTAGATACCGCGAAAGTGGGATTTTAAAATCATTGCTAAGGATTTACTCCAATAAAACAGTGTTTGGGCTGGTGCATGATGTATTTTTTTTTGTATGCATTCAATATAAAACTCTTATACTATTGTTAATAGAATCAGGCGTTACTTTGCGGAAATCCATTATAGTAAAGGAGAGAAAGTTAATTTGCCAAGATCCGCATGCAAAATGTAAAATGGTGTGTATTACCTAGTTTTGAAGAGCACCGCCCGCCCTCCCTCAACAGCGTACAAAAGAAAACCAATACCGCCACTGGGAGCCACCACCAGATACCCTCCACCACTACAACACTACCACTAGGCAATACACACCATTGAATTCGAGAACACGACACGTGTTTCACCTCAAAACGAGGCATTATCAAGTGATATGACGTGCTAGTGTTATAGTGGTGGGGGGTATCTGGTGGTGGCTCCCGGTGGCTATATACAAGGATATAACTTATATGTGCAAATAGCACATAGCCCGATTACGACAATGTATAGAAAAGCCCTACAAAACTGAACGGTGTATAGGATAGATTTCTTAAGACTTTTTTTTCCAGTATATTATATAAAAAATGTAAAAAAAAATGTACCCTTATTTTTTATATATTTTGTCGGTGGGATGTGTAATGTAGCCTACGCGACATATTTATATTAGTGTTACTGTATTAACAAAAGAGTATACTTAAAGACATCAAAGAAGCAACATAGTCTCTCACTAAAAACACCTCTTCTTTATTTTTTTCTTATACTATTTACAACTGACTCTTTATTGCCATCTGTTGAGGAATACAAAAAACTAAAACAGACATATTTCCTTTAAATAACATTGACACTGATATAAGTTTTTTACAATTGTACATCATCATCATCATCATTTCAGCCGCAGTTTATTTATTTTGGTGTTCCAAGAAAATGCTGCTGCCCATCTCCTGGTTTTTATTTTCCCTGTGCCGATTTTTACGACACCCTCGGGATGAGATGGGGTGGTAGATTCTCTAAAGCCGCCACAACACGGCTTGTACACTGTCTTTAAATTAAATTCGACCCGAACTATATTATTGTGTGCGAGCGGCACGAGGTGCAGGCATGCGGGCAGCAGCACTCCCTGCTGCAGCTGCAGCTGCGCGGTGCAGTGCAACAGTACAGTGCAGTGCAACAGTGCAGTGCAACAGTACAGTGCAGTGCAACAGTACAGTGCAGTGCAACAGTACAGTGCAGTGCAACAGCTGCGCGGTACCTTGTCGACGAGGCGGCGCAGCAGCAGCGTGATGTTGTGTGCGAGCGGCACGAGGTGCAGGCAGGCGGGCAGCAGCGCCAGCAGCGGCGCACCGCGCTGCGCAGCGTCTTCACTCACGTCCACCCAGATATCATCCTGCTCCAAAGAAATAAGACTCCATATTTATTTTAAGTTGATTTTAATCTCTCTAGAGATTTATGAATTGCTTAAAGTAAAATTAGTTTTCAGCCTATATTAGTATTCAACAATAGAAAGTATTAAATAAGACATCATTATTCCAACACATAGTTGTTCCTACTTATTATACTACAAAAACGGAAAAAAACAATCTAACTGCCTTAGGTTTTACAATTTTTCTTAACCTATTTAAAAGATAATCAAAATCTGGTTCCTTAACTTTGTAACACAAATGACACTGATCAAATAGGTAATTGTAAATTAGAATAAAATGATAAAATGAGTGAAGTAGATGCGAGACTCACGTCCAGTTGGTCTTCCAGTGGTACGTCGCACTTAGTGAGCAGTGCTGCACACGCCGTAGCTAGCTCCCAAGAACCGGGATATAGAGATATCTAAAAGTCATCAGTTATTTGAATTATTCACACACACTCGTTTTTTTCCGGAGATTCACAGTTTGCTTGCAATAAAGCAGATACGTCCTTAAATGCGTAACAATAAACATTACAAACGTTAAGTAACATTGAAATAAATTATTGACCGTCTTTAGTCGGTAAGCTATTATGTTATTTCTATCAAAAGTTTAATGTAATGTTTGAAATTATGTACTATTAAAATATGTTATATATTAATGAGCAATTAAAATTAATACAAATAATTGTAACCGAGTGATATGTAATATTGAGCGTAAAAAAACTTTTTGCTTAAATAAAGCTGTTAAATAGTAGTGGTCCTAAAAAAGGGCCTTGTGGAATTCTCAAAGTTTTTATACTTCTAGAAGTGAATTTTTTTAATTCAAGTTACCTACATATTTTAGGTAAATAAAAACCAAATTTGTATGTTTGGTTTTGAACGGTGTAAGTACTCATTGCGTAAAATGCTGTATTGACCTCTGCGGTTTGGTACTTCAAAAGAAACACCGACTTATTTAATTATCAGAACAGGTGTCGACCTGGTCGGCGAGGTGCAGGTAGTAATGCGCGGCGGCAGCGGTTGCAGCGGTGGCGTGCGGTGCGCGTCGCTGCAGCGCGGCCACGCAGCGCAGCACGGCGGCGCGCACTGCGGCTGCGCGGTGGTTGCTCAGCACCACCAGGCTCTCCGCCTGCAGCGCGCCGCACACCGCCTGCACACACACGGACACCTACTCAATTCTGACACTTACCACGAAAACTCAACACAATTTTAACATTCGCGTTTTTATTTTATTCAGTTAAGGTGACAAACGTGTACACAGGTCAATGGAATTATCAGAGGTTACTGTGACCCATAAATATCTATATCGATCCTGATTAAAAGATTCAAGATGAAGATTGTCATTCGAGAAAATACTTTTTTGGTGGTGATCAGATCCCCGTTCACGTGCTTCACCTGTTACTACTTCATTGCTTCATTTCAAGTGATACGTCCTACATAGAACCGGTACATTTATACAAAATGTTACCCTTACAAAGTAACTTTTACCAAAAAAAACTTTAATCGCAAAAAAAATCAGTTATTTTATACAAAACTAGCGATCCGCCCCGGCTTCGCACGGGTGAATAGATATTAGAAAGATAAATTAGTCCTTTATTTGGACAAATAGAACAACCACAACTCCTTACACTAACATTTTTTGTAGCGACTATTCTCATCGGCGGCTTTTTAGCTGGTCAGATAAGATTACGTTATTTTACCAATATAATGTTTTATGTATGGAAGCATAAGCCATGAAATACAGAGACACGCGGCCGCTGTATTTTTTAAAGAGCGTTTTAAACTTTTAAATAAAAGAAAATATGTAATTAAAATTACAAACCTCTATTCAATTGTTTCTAGTTTACAAAAATAATATGAGTAGGTAAGTAATTAATAGATCTTAGTCTATTCGCGATTAGTGCGGGCTAGCGTAGGGCTGTTCGCTCACACCGCGGCATTTTTCTTACTTTTAGCATGTTTATACCCGTCGTAACTTCTAAACGATAGGTCCGATTCGAATACTTTAAAGCGGACTCTACATGTACATAATCAACCTTGACTATGAAACTATTTTGTAGGATAAGGATATTAATTTCATGATACGGATGTCATCAATTTTCGATTCTACCCGTGTTTTGATAGACGAATTTGTAGAAAAAACGATAATTGTGACTTAACTACTCGTATAATAGTTAGACATATAGCCTCGCAGACTTTTTTGTGAGTAATGATGAGTACTATGAAAAGGTAGTACATTATTTTCGTTATCATAAATAGTTTTTGCAGCGCACGCCAAATAATGACTTTTATCAGTAAATTTTTGATAACCTGAGTTACATCATAGTAATTTTCGTATGAATCTCGTTTTTTTTTAAATTAAATACAACTCATGTTAGTCGGTGATAATGTAGTTGTATATAGGTGAAAGAATTTTTAAAATCGGTTCAGTAGTTTTTGAGTTAAATCATTACAATCAAACATACAAAAAATCAAATCTTTCCTCTTTATAATATTAGTTTAGATTAACTACCTACTCGACCAAAATTTATGGAGCATATGGAATGATCTTTCTGCTACTCGTCCGAGGAAGCTGTGAAAGCTCCCGGATACGCACGTACGGACACTGATATTTCGTTATTTATTTATTTATGTCTATTTATTTATTTATGTTATTTATTTATTTATGTCTATTTATTTATTTATGGTATTTATTTATTTATGTTATTTATTTATTTATGTTTGGGTCAAACCAAAACTGGCACGCGGGCCCCTGGCCCGTGAGCACAGTATCCGATGAAGCTGTAAAAGCCAAAAAAGGCTAACAGCAATTACATCACCGAAATTATATACGGACACTGACCTGCGCCAAGAGGTGTTCGGGCAGCGCGGACAGCGTGTCGCGCAGCAGCAGCAGCAGCCCCTCGCACGCCGTCCAGCCCGGCTCCGCGCCCGCCCGCACTCGCCGCTGCACACACGGACACTTACCATTGTTATGGATATTCGCAAACTACAACACCGTATTCCTCGATTTCAGTGCTTAGTGCTAGGCCGGAGAGCCAGACCGAAACCCTACCCTGTTCATGTTAATTAATGGCTGACACCGGCTCATTTCATAGAGTTAGCCCGCAAGCAGAATACGGTTTGTGAAGTTTGTGTTACTTTACTTTATAATGTAATGAAAGAATGCAAGCAGTATATATATTAGCCGTACGAAATTGAAGTAATTAATCGGCATGTTATAAAAGACTTAAGACTAACAAAAGCCTTCAATGTATTAAAGTTTTCGACAAAATAAACCAGCGCATATTTTTGACAACTAAAATATAATTGAAACTAGCACGATACACTTGAGACGAAACAAAACATTATAAATATAAGTTCGAGTTGTCTTTCTAGCCGGTATGCCGCAAGGGTGCTTACTTCGGCCCAAAACTATTCTTTATTTATGGAATAATATTTAAAGCAAAAACATTTTATTAATGCAATAAATTAATAAAATCTATTCTGTCCTTGAATATTATTGTTCTTATTGCTATTTAGTTATCAAAGTATGTGGTGTGTTAGCTATTTCTTCTTTGACCTAATCAAAGTTAATATAAAATTCAGTGGGTACTGTTTCACTCTTCTACGATAATCATTCAAATTGATGAGAGCGGCTAAGTAGCGGAAATTCTAGATTCGTTAGTTGCATTCACGCCCGGACAACCATTTAATTTTAGACAGCAAAGTTTGCGCAAAACACGTCAGGATTCTCGTTTAATTAGATGATTAATCCTTTGCAGAAATCCGTCTAGGTAGGAAACACCCCAGGGCCAGTTATTCTGCCGTGAAGTAGTAGTGTGCAAACATTACTGTGTTTCGGTTTGAAGGGCACTGTGAGCTAGCGTAATCACAGGGCATATGAGACTTAAGAACTTATGTCTCAGGGTGATGGGCGCAGTGTGGTGTCACACAGAAATTTTCTGGGTGACAAAGCATTTGTTATGGGCAGACGTTGCACTTACTGTCAGGTGAATGTTTTGCTATTGGGAGGAGGAGGTTTAATATGTCTATATTTAACACCAATTCGGAATGCGTACAAGCTAGAGAAGAACTGGCCTCCAGCGACGCTTCTATTCATAATTATATTTCGAAATAACCAGCCGGAAGGTTGGCGGTATCGCAAATGATAATAATGTTTGCTTATTATGATCGTGTAAGTGGGAGAGTCGCGAATGGGTTGAAGAGATGGCACTTGCAACCAGTAAGGCTATTAGACTTGGAAGTTGACGACAGCTGAGAGTTGCATAGCTGCGGCGATCCTGTCTTCAGGCTTACCATTGGTATGTCTGAGTACCTTTCGAGGGCGGAACATTATCGCCGTTGAAGATTACGGCGTAGCGGCAGATTAACCCTAAGTCGCTCTCGTCGACAGGTTGACTCACAATCGGAATTACTGGTGTGTTCGGCGAAGTCGTGTTTATGATACACACGGGGGTCGGGAGTTTCCTCCATACGAAGTTTGGAGCGATGGTCTGAAGACGCTTTTGGGTGAAGGTACTTTTCAGACCGCAGGTCTCTTTGGTTTCCGTATTACATAGAACACAGAAGGGTGGGCCGATGGTGGCTAAGAGAGATTTTGGAATCTCGAGACTGCCTCACACATTGAGGCAAATGCCGGATAGGCCGCAAGTTTTTGGAATAACTCCGCCAGCGCTGACTTCATCGCAGTTCCATTCCGCCGGTGGGATGCCGGGTATAGACGGGGGGATGGATGCCTACCCTTAGTGCGTCCAAGTGTAAATCTTATTTTGCATAGTATATATAGTATAGTATAGTTTCAGCCTATAAATGTCCCACTACTGAGTACAGGCCTCCTCTCATTTCTAAGAAGGTTTTGGAGCTAGGAAGAATCCGCCAGGCTGCTCCAATGCGGGTTGGCGGACTTCACATGTCTTTGAAATATTTTTTATTCCTCAGACATGCAGGTTTCCTCACGATGTTTTCCTTCACCGCCGAGCACGTGGTAAATCAGCACTTAAAATTTCAATTATAATTGCATAGTATTGGATAAAAATAATTATAACTATGCGATGACTTAGGCTCAAAGAAATTCGTTTACGTTGACTAGGGTCCACTTGCAACCCAAGGCAAACTTGTGCCGACCACTTCCGTGCTGCGTTTGCCAGAAGGGGAGCAGCGGGCGAACGGGGCCAGCCCTACGCTAGCTTCGTTAACACCGTAAGGTATACACTAAACGCAGCCCGAGAGTGGATTTACAATGTGACGTCTGAGAATGCTTTCCAAGGAACAATAGAACAAAGTAATCAAATTGCTTGGTTTATTACTTCCCGGAAAGGGTCGGAGCGCAGTTAACTGAACGGGCATTCGGACTACCCGAGTGGGTCGTAGCGGGGCGCTAGGCGACCGTGTCAGGTTTGGAGCATCGAGTGCAACTGTCGGGTACCTTCTGACTCACCAACCTTAAGTGTTTCTACACCGGTTAAACTTAAAACAATAAGTTTAAAAAAATATATGTTTAATGGAGAATTATATTTCAATTACTAAACTACTAGTTACTAAAAAGTGAAAGCCGTGTGGTAGCGGCTTAAGAGAATCTACCACCCCATCTCATCCCGTGGGTGTCGTAAAAGTCGACAGAGGGAAAATGAAAACCAGGAGATGGGCAGCAGCATCTTGCTGGAAAATCTGAATAAATAAACTGCGGTTGCCAACCAGTCTGCCAAGCGTGGCAACTATGGCAAGTTCCCCCCACAACGAGAGCTACAAACTTTTGTGGCAATCTATGGGGGAGGCCTATGTTCAGCAGTGGACTATTGATAGGCTGAAACTACGAACGACGAGAAAGTGAAAGTGTTGACAATTTGAGTGTGAGGATGTATGTGTCATGTGTCGCTGACCTGGTGGTAGAGGCCGCCGGTGTAGAGCTCGACAGTGGTGTGTCGCAGCTCGTCCTCCTCCACTACCACGTAGCCGTGCAGCGGGTCCGCCACGTCCTCACCACCTGTCAGCCAATTGTTACTCGTAATTACTTTTTGAGTTTGGCAGACAAATGGCAGCCATATGTTCGGCGTTAAAGTAAAACATGGTCAATGAGGAACAGAACATTCAAGGACATGTGAAATCCGCCAACCCGAACGAGTGACCGACTCTCTCGTCCCCATTGTTAGAGCAGGCACCAATAAGATGTATATGCGCCATTTCTACCTTAAATTTTCCAAGAGATAATTCACATCTACTGGGTGGTGATGTCCCACTCCTCAACTGAAATCTAGAGAGGGCTGTGTTTAGTAGTGGAAAAAAATATGATATGTGATGGTTTGAAAAGTTACGTGTTGTCTGACTCACCGGCAGTTGTTCCATTTTTTTCACCAGTTGTTCCATTTTCTTTCCTGTATCAGAAAAATAAGAATGTATAAAATACATATTACGACTCCTTTGTTACAAACTACCTGTTCCCCGCGAATTCACCCGCGTATAAAAGCCGACCCGATCGATGATATACATATGAAGTAGCCTAAGTTACCGGCTAGAATATCAGCTATCTGTCAGTGAAAGACCCGTCAAAATCGGTCCAGCCCTTTCGAAGATTAGCCGGAATAGACAGACTGACAGACAGACAGACAGACAAAAATTTTAAAAATTATTCTTTTCTCATATGTAGTACCGTATATACTTTCATAAACATTGAGTAAAAAGCTGTTATTTAGCTATTACAAACAGACTGCAATGATGTATATCTTTTGGTTCGCAACATAAAACAACAAATATTCACTACCTGCCCTCCTTAATTTGTGCATTGATGATCCCCTTCATCTCTTTAGTGGACTCGGCGCTGCTCTCCGCGTCCGTCCTGTCGCTTTCCGTGTCGCGAGTCATATCCTTCAATGGCGTGAGGTGACTGTCGCTAGCGGCCTTGTCTTCGATAGAGTCGTTGATTGAGAGACTCTCGAAATTCTTCTTCAGCCTGTACTCTTTGTTTTTGCGTTTGTTCATGAAGGTGAGGAAATTGAATTCGCTTGTCTCTGGCGTCTCCGCGGTTAGAAGAAAATAGAAGTTGGCGCGAGAGTGTGTCACAAACGTATCGCTGGCCTAGAAAAGTGAATTGAAGGTAAACACTTTTTGTAATACAAAAAAACATATATTATCTAAAACAATTAAATGTTTAACGATTACGTGCTAAATTTATCGCAAACTCATAAACATCTAAAATTATAATATGCTGATTTGAATTTTCTCTACAACGTCTTAGTATAATAACGAGCGGCGACCTGATGCATGAGAAGCAGGAAGTCACAGAGCAGGGCCAGATGACAGAGCAGCGGCGGCGTGCCCATCAGAGCCCGCACCAGCTCCACCAGGCTGTTGCTGGCCGACGTGCTCAGCGGCCCGCTGTCCGAGTTCAGAAACCGTTCCTGACAAAAGTAAAGATCATTAAAGAAACTGAATAACCTAAATACATTAAGATTAGAGTACAGATAATATGTTGAATAGTAGACTGGCGGCCCGTCACGGAGCAGAGCGCAGCTGGCCTCCAGAGCAGAGCAGAGCCAGCAGAGGAGGCAGCGGTACCTTGCAGGCGAGCAGCAGGTGGCGCAGCAGGTCGGCGCGCGCGGCCTGCTGCTGGTTGAAGGAGCGCCGCGGCCCGTCGCGCAGCAGCGCGCAGCTGGCCTCCAGAGCAAGTGCCCACAGCGATCCGTCCTGAGTCGCCTCGCCGCCCTCCACTTCCCACGACACCTAACACGGCATTTATCATTCATTTAATTCATTTTAAATCAAGAAAACATTATTGAAAAAATCTAGTCGCATGCATTTACATTATTGTATACATGTTTTTTCTTATATCAGTTATAGATGTATGTAAGATATAAATGTCCAACCTGCACGGTGTGTAGGTACGGCCAGGCCCGCAGCAGCAGCAGCAGCAGCCGCGGCTCCAGCAGCGCGCTGTCCGCACGCGGCAGCAATTTCACTCCGCCCCCACTGATCACCAGCAGGGGACTGCTACACGCCGCATCCAGAATCACCTGAATTCAAATAAAGTCATTACAAATATAAAGTAAACTTCGAAACTCTGAAAACATGATTCGCTTACATATAAACACGAAGGAGCCGCGTTAGTTAATATTAGGAATAGAACGGGTACCGAGCAAGGCACGGGCCGACAGTGAGAGAGTGGGACAGAGTGCAGAGTGCAGAGTGGAGAGGGCAGGCACCTTGAGCAGGTGGTGCGAGGCGCGGCAGAGGGGCGAGGCGAGCACGGGCAGCAGCATGTCGAGCGCGTCGCGCGCGTGCAGCGCGGCGTGCAGGCGCGCGTCGGCGCGGCCCGCGCGCAGCAACACGCCCAGCGCCGCCGCCTGCTGCTGCGCGGTGCCCTCTGCTTCCACCACCTGTTTCGCGTGCGCTGCATTGTACTCAACATTCGAATTTTGTTATTTACGTGCACTGAACAATGTTCAAGAGAGGCTACTCACCCGGGCGAAGAGATAAAGCAACAGATCGGGTCCACCGAGGAGCAGTAAAGCGGGAGCGAAACCGCGATGCTGGGTGACCCTCGGTCGTCCGAACCACTGTACGGGCAACGTCTCGGGTATACCGACAACGCCGCGACTGCCAAAAACTGCGACCAATAAAGAAAAGTATGAAAATTGATAACTGCCATAGATAAGGAGAATGTAAAAAAATCAATTTGCATATGTGATCACTGGGCAGAAGTCTTTTGTGAGTTGATGATAATTTAATCGCATGGTAAACAGTGTCTTGCCAGAAGCCAGAAAAACCACAAGACCCCATCAGGTACCGAAACAACCATCACAAATATTCCATATCTAAATTATTTAGACCTTGAAAGAATCTCTTGTAAAAAGGTATCACTAAATGGCGGCACTATTATGTTAAATCACGCAAGCGTTTCAGTGTCTGTCAAAATATAGGATCAGTACAGATATTTCTTAAAATTTGAGTTTTAAATAAATACGTCAAATAAAGTTTTGTGAAAAAGTTGGTTTTATTTTTGTTGGTTTTCTGTAACAATTGAGTAAGGTTTTTTTTTATTTAATCGATAAAGTGATGAAACGAACAAAATGTTTACCTGATGGTTGTAAGGTTGTAGTTACATGTCTTCATAATTTGACAAAATTTAATTTAAATAGGCTAAAATAATACATTAATACCAAGATTTAAAATGACATTTTAATTTAATTCATTCGTCAAATTTACAATTATAACATAACATACATACACATTTCAATTTCAATTTATATACATATTAGCGCCGGGCATCGCAATGCATACCCGCCTTTAATCTAAAATAACATACACACTTACCCTCCTATGACTGATCGCGACGGGACAAGTTTCTTTTGTCTCTGTTCGCGTGACGTCATGGAAGATTCGAGACCCGAGCGAGGTATTTATTACCTTCGGCCATTTCACTGAAGCGACCATTCTGCACCCGGTCAGTTTAGGTACACACACGTCTCCTGTCGGACTTTATGTACGTTGTGCTGTATCTACCTTAGCTGCATTCGGTTGCAAATTCATATCGCGACGGAGTAAGTTTCATATTAATCTTCGTCCCCATATTGGGGTTCGAGGTTCGGATCAAGATCGCTTCCGAGGTTCGGATCAAGGTACGAGTTACGCTTTCGAGGTTCGGATCAAGGTTCAGGATCAAGGTTCGAGTTTCGCTTACAAGCTTCGAGCGACCGCACGACTACCTTCCGAGAAACAACGAAAACACCTGCCAGCCGACCGTGACGCCGCGTGGTCGTTTATCACCGGCGTCCCTTCAACGTCACTGGCATCTCGACGGTGCCTTCAACCATCGTGTCACGCAGAACGCCAGGGGAGTACCGGACTACGTCTGCATAAATTAGGCGGGCCACTACACCCACGACCTACCATTTTTGTTCTTTCTATTAAATTTTATTGTGTTGACAAGGGTAGTTCTCTTCTTTCATTTATATGACTTTAACTACACTTTCTCTTTGTCACACTGGCGCCCAACGTGGGGCCATATGTAACGTTGTAGTTACATGTCTTCATAATTTGACAAAATTTAATTTAAATAGTAGTAAGTGTGAATGTTACTTTATATTAAACGCGGGTATGCGTTGCGAAGCCCAGCGCTAATATATATAAAAAATTAAATTGAAATGTGTATGTATGTTATGTTATAATTTTAAATTTGACGAATGAATTAAATTAAAATGTCATTTTAAATCTTGGTATTAATGTATTATTTTAGCCTATTTAAATGAAATTTTGTCAAATTATGAAGACATGTAACTACAACGTTACATGGTAAGTGCAACGTCTGCCCGTAACAAATGCTGTGTCACCCAGGAAATTTCTGTGTTCTGTGTGTTTCCACACTGTGCCCATCACCCCGAGACATAAGTTCTTAAGTCTCTAATGCTCAGTGATTACGCTAGCTCTCAGTGCCCTTCGAAACCGAAACACAGTAATGTTTGCACACTACTGCTTCACGGCAGAATAAACAATAACGAGTTAATTTTGAACGTAAAACTGTGAGTACAATAACTTGTGAGTGAAAGGTAATAAATCTAGTAACATTTTCTTTTGACAGACTTAAAAGTACCTCCAGTCTAGTAAAACTGGGGACTTGTGATGGGCTGAAATGACAATGACGACGATGATGATAGATAGACATATAGATAGATAAATCGTTTATTTGTAAAATTGATGTGATGATGTTTTCCTAGCCGATATTGACCACAACATTCGGATTTCGGCGACAACTTCCGACTACTGTCGAGAGCCATCAACTGCGCAGGAGATATTATAGTGCTACAATAATGCTACAAGTGTACGCGCAAACACAGAGACACTCATTCGTCCCAACCTACCCGCGCCCGATGTAACGCTGATGCGATAAGATCAGAGGTAGGCTAGGATGCAGTGTCAGAAACATGAGGAGAAACACAACAAAACCAGACCCGAAAACCAACAATTTATGTTTTAGCACAAATGTTGGCTCCGGCTGGGATTCGAACCCAGGACCCGCGGCCTAGAAGTGTCGGTACTTTGACCACTAGGCCACGCGCTCGTCGATTTGTAAAATTACAATACACACAAATATAATGATTTCTTATATTTACGCGAACACTACACATTTAAATGAAACTAATTTTACGGATTTTATCGCGTTTTATTTTATTATTTATAACCCGACGTTTCGAGTGCTTTACAGCACCCATGGTCACGGGCGGACTGAGGTGACAGATGTCCCGATGTCATAGTTAACCCGAAGTACCTTCAGCTTTTAATTATTATTCCTTGTCCGATCTACGCAGAAAGAGCTCACTGTGTCTTGAAGTCTTGCAGTGGTATGCTTGGTTAAATTAAATCAAAAACCAAGCATACCACTGCAAGCACTCGAAACTCTAAATCGGGTTATAAATAATAAAATAAAACGCGATAAAATCCGTAAAATTAGTTTCATTTAAATACACAAATATTATTTTAAAAACAATATCAGGTAGATAGATAGATAAATCGTTTATTTGGTCACTACAACACAGATACAATTTATGTATACAGTGATTTTTACATTACAATAATGATACCCAAAAAACTACGAAACGAAATACACAATAAACAATATCAAGAAAAAAATAAATAAAAAAATTACGTAATGTTAAAGAGACAAAGACGTCTTAGACAGCGTGTGCTGCAGTGTCACAAAAATGCCATAGCTCAGTGCATCTTTGCTCAATGAACAAGCACTGATTTTCAGCTATAACTCAAAACTAAAATATAAATTTTTGCCACGCACACTACGGATGTGTGCACTGCAATGATACAAACAGGCCATAGCTCAGTGCATGGAATGTCCACTTCAGGGACAACACACACAACACACTGGTTGTCGACTTTCGGCCATAGTAGAACGGTTGCCGACAAGATGTCTCGTGGGCAACGGGTGGGGGTTCGGTACCTGCGTGCGGCGCGGGCGCGGGCTGGTACAGGCGGCAGCGCTCGGGCGCGTGCGGCGAGTGCGCGAGCAGCAGCGCGGCGTGCAGCTCGCGCAGCGTCGTCGCAGGCACCTCGTACACCTGCAGCGGGGCGCACTATTTTTTACGGAAAATTACGACAATAAAATCGTATTTTCTTAAAAATTAGACCTCTGCTTTAATTCTTCATTAAATATTACTTCACACAATGTCCTCTTCCCTTTCGATTCTTATAAGCGACACTATGAGGTGGCGCAATGATGATTGTTTTTTTTTTTTTCAATTTCAACAAGTTCGATTGCCAGCTTTGATTATGATTTTTTTTTTAGTTCAGTTTAAAATTTCATACTGTATATATGAAGCGATGGGAGCACTTTGCGATAGACATAGACGGATTGACTCACAGGCCTAAAGTATAGAGATTTCTAGTTGGCTATGGAATTTTAACACATTCATCGATTATGACTTTATTACCTGATCCCAGTCAATATTCATGTCTAAAACTTCGGGCGTCAAAACTGCACCGAAATTAGGCTCTTCACACCGCACCTGTAACATAGAAAAATATAAGAAACCATTATTGCTATTGTGCATATTGCCTCACTACGTCCACACGTACGCACACGCACACACACACGCACACGCACACACACACTGACCTGGCAGGAGTGGTCGGGGCCGTGCGCCATGAGGTGCAGCACGGTGGCGGCGCAGAGCGCGGGCGCGCGGTACACGCGCATCCCGCCCAGCCGCCACACACACACACACGCACACGCACACACACACTGACCTGGCAGGAGTGGTCGGGGCCGTGCGCCATGAGGTGCAGCACGGTGGCGGCGCAGAGCGCGGGCGCGCGGTACACGCGCATCCCGCCCAGCCGCCACGTCTCCGCGCCGCCGCCCGCCGCTGCCTGCCCCAGCACCACGCTCGTCGGTGTCGCCTTTCGCATCAAAATACCTGCCCGCCAAAACGTACTGTAACACCGTTCCGTCCCTACTCAAATTATGACATCTAGCCATTAATGATCTTCGATTGGCATACGAAGAATTCACAACCGATTCGTAAACATACTGCTTCTTAAAGTACTCGTACGTATCGTGCCGTAAGGTAAAAAGTAAAAAAAGTAAAGTTTCAGCCTATAAATGTCCCACTGCTGAGCACAGGCCTCCTCTCATTTCTGAGAGGGATTTGGAGCTAGGAAGAATCCGCCACGCTGCTCCAATGCGGGTTGGCGGACTTCACATGTCCTCGAAATATTTCTATTCCTTGGACATGCAGGTTTCCTCACGATGTTTTCCTTCACCGCTAAGCACGTGGTAAATCAGCACTTAAAATTGTAGAACAATATTAGAGGTGCTGGCACCGGGGATCGAACCCAGGTTACTCGCTTACTAGCCGTAAGGTGGTGGGAGGAAAAATGCTGAAAATATTACGACCTCAGCAACAGTGAATCAGATGCCTTTGATATTTTAACATCACGCCATTTTTTGATAGGAGAGGCCCTGATCACCAGACGATAATTACGAATCATCCAATCATTCCAGTCTGCGTAGGTGGCAACATATTCAGGAAATGATGTAAGGGCTTAGATGGTCACAGGAGTACTTAATAAGTTTGATGCGTCGTTATAAATGGGCTTACTAAAAGGGATTCAATACCAGGTCAGATTATTATTTCTGATGTCCCGAACCTCAAGATTTTTCACCCAGTAACATCAAGGAACAGCCGCCTCAAAGAAGCAAGATATCTAATACTACAATCAGCCATCCAATTGGCGTCAACGTCACGATTACGGAGTTTTTCCAACTTGGAAAGGTTAATAAGTGGACAAGATGGACGCGTGGCAGGATAATTAACACATTTTTTTTTATTTAATAAAAGTGACGGAACGTGCAAAACGTTCACCTGATGGTAAGTGCAACGTCTGCTCATAACAAATACTGTGTCACCCAGAACATTTCTGTGTGACACCACAATGCGCCCGTCACCCCGAGACATGAGTTCTTAAGTCTCATATGCCCAGTGATTACGCTAGCTCTCAGTGCCCTTCAAAACGAAACACAGTAATGCTTGCACACTACTGCTTCACGGCAGAATAACTGGACCTGGGGTGGTACCTACCTAGACGGATTCCTGCATAGGAATCCTGCCACCAGTAAAAAAAAACACAAAAGCAATTAAGTCACAGCTTTTTACCATATAAGGAGTAGGCAGAGACTACACCCGTAAACCACTTTTCGCCCCTGCGGGAAACGAAACGTGACGGATGGCGAATCGAGTCGGCGCCATTTTGGTACGAGGCAAATAATTCTTACTCCCAATTGCGTTCCCACAAGCAGTATAGTGACAGCATTGCATTGTATGGTGTAAGCAGAGACAACACCCATAGTACACTTATCGCCCCTGCGGAAAACGAGACATGGCGGGTGGCGTTGGTAAAATCAGAAAAAAAATTCTCCAGTGCGTTCCCACTAGCAGTATAGTGACAGCAACGCATATTATGGTTTTATACTGCGGGAAGGAAAGAGGTAGGTGCTATTCTACTCTGCCGGACACCTATAAGCACATACAATTTGTAAAAATATAAATAAACATAAGTAACGGAAACATGAACGCTGTTAAAGATCAACATCAAGTAAATGATCAACTTTCAGCCTCCAAAGATGATAAATGAACGCTGTGTACGCAGGGTGTAATAACTTTTAATGAAAATATCATTGTAATAAGAGTCATTATGAACACTTACCTTGCAAAGGTAAAGACACGGTGTCGCATTCTCGTCCGTTCACGTAGAACGTGACCTGTAAGAGATATAAGACAGTAAAATAAGCTAGTTTATTTATTTATATATTGTTTTTAACGGAAACAAACAGCTATAAACATTAAATTAATATAAATGAGACTTACAGATTTTTTTTTTATTGTATAAAGTGACGAAACGAGCAAAACGTTCACCTGATGGTAAGTGCAACGCCCACAACAAATGCTGTGTCACCCAGAATATATCTGTGTGACACCACACTGCGCCCGTCACCCTGAGACATAAGTTCTTAAGTCTCAAATGCCCAGTGATTACGCTAGCTCACAGTGCCCTTCAAACCGAAACACAGTAATGCTTGCACACTACTGCTTCACGGCAGAATAACTGTCCCTGGTGTGGTACCTACCTTGACGGATTCCTGCATAGGAATCCTCCCACCCACTAAAGTAAAACACTTAAGCCAGTAAAGTTACCACAGATGTATAAATCATTAGTTTAACTCAACATAACAGGCACACACAAGATTACATGTACCTTATATTAAGTATATAAGGTACATGTAATTACAATTATTATCTAAGTTCTAAGTATTAGCTATAACAAATGATTGGAAAATAGAGTTTTTGAATTTACCTAAAGTTAAGTGAAAATAATTAAAATTTTTAAACATTTCATTATAATTTTGACAAGCACGATTAATAAAAGTATTAAAAGCATAAATGATCTTCTCCTAGCCGATTTCGACCACGGCGACAACTTCTGACAACTGTCGAGAGCCATCAACTGCGCAGGAGATATTATAGTGCCACAAGTGTACGCGCAAACACAGAGGCACTCATTCGTCCCAACCTACCCGCGCCCGATGTAACGCTGGTGCGATAAGATCGGAGGAGGGCTAGGATGCAGTGTCAGAAACACGGAGACAATCACAACACAACCAGACCCGAAAACCAACAATTTATGTTTTAGCGCAAATGTTGGCTCCGGCTGGGATTCGAACCCAGGACCCGCGGCCTAGAAGTCAGGTACTCTGACCACTAGGCCACGCGGTCGTCGAAGCATATATAGTTAATAGAAGAATCAAGCGTTACTTTGGAGAAAAATGCTACGGCAAAGGTAAAAGGTTAAACACAATTTTTAACTTTGTCAGTCATATTCGGGTAGTAGGATTCCTATGCAGGAATCAGTAGTGTACAAAAACTACTGTGTTTCGATTTGAAGGGCACTGACAGCCGGTGTGATCACTGGGCATACGAGACTTAAGAAGTTAAGCCTCTGAGTGATGGGCGCAGTATTGGGTCACGCAGAAATGTTCTGGATGACTCAGCATTTGTTATGGGCAGACGTTGCACTTACCAGCAGGTAAACGTTTTGCTCATTTCATCACTGTATCTAATTATTAGTTAGCCGCCCCCACCTGTATGTGTATCCGGCGACGCAGCACGGCCTCTTTCACGTTGAGCGCGAGGCAGCTCCAGCGGCGCGGCGGCAGCGCGCAGGCCGCGCGCGCCTCGCACAGCGCCCGCGCGCTGCCCGCCTCTGCGCGCGACAGACGGACGGTCGGCACGCCTGGACACATCGAGCCAACGAGTGGAACGCACATTCAATGAACGAGTTACACGACTCTCTAGCCGTGTGGTGGCGGCTTCACCGTCATCATCATCACTATCATATCAGCCTATCACTAGTCCACTGCTGAACGTAGGCCTCCCCCATAGATTGCTACAAAAGTTTGAAGCTAACATTTCGGGGGGATTTTGCTGGTGCCAATGCCCTGGTTTTCATTTTCATTTTCATTTTTCTTCCAGAAACATCTGAATAAATAAACTACGGTTTTCAAGCCGCCTCCAACTATGGCGAAATCCAACCAAAATATGCTACAAACTTTTGCGGCAATCTATGGGGGAGGCTAAAAAACGATCTGGCCATAAAAGGGCACACATTGAATAGTAAAATATTTGACAAGGAGAATTTTTATCTCAGCTCTGCGTGAAATCAGAGTAAATTAAATCGGTAAACGACGTCGAGAAACCGGCTCTCCATAACCGGATCATCCAGTTGCCACTGGCCGCGCCGTGAAAAAGACCGACGGATCTCTGCAGTCTGATAAATTAAAGTAACTTTTAGAAAGGGTCTTAAAAGGTATTATAGAGATTTACATTGATTAAGTCTCATAATTTCAGCCTATCTCTAAGTCTACTGCTGAACATAGGCCTCCTCCATAGATTGCTACAAAAGTTTGTAGCTCTCATTTTGGGGAATTTGCCATAGTTGTAAACGCTTGGCAGACGGGTTGGCGACCGCAGGTTATACATTCAGATGTTCAGCAGTGGACTAGTGATAGACTGAAATGATGATGATGATGATGATTACATGACTCTCCTGTATTTATGACTGAAGTGGAAGAGGAATTTACGCGGCTGTATGGGCGCACAACAAAGTAGCCGCACAAAGTTCGTATGATCGTAGGATAGGTTGTCCGACAACGTTGACCCGGTCATTGTATCAAGCATAGAGATCAGGGACATAGAATGAAAGAAATAACATGTAGAGAGACAAAAAACCTGCGAAAATGAGCTTCTAGCAAGAATCGAAATTCGGTCAGTAAGACGATCGGTGACGCTATAGAAGATGGTGTTTCACTTTGGATCACTAGGAGTGATTTTATCAAGCTCGAAGGACCAAGAGTCATAGAGATCATAAATTGTACAGACATAAAAAATAACACATACATATTCACTAAAGTAAGGACACACGGTTTATGCCGTGAACGTATTACGTTTATTATGGGTGTACTTTTAATTGCTTGTAAAATCTAAAATACTGAACTTTTTCACTACAACGAAAAACACGTATTGTTTGTAATAGATACTAATGACGTCTTTAATGCAGTAATAGAAAAAGTAAAATCGGCTGATTGTCGTGAGGAAAGAAAAGAAATCTATAACTATGAAGATTTCATTCGGTCGATATTACTAGGTGGATTGAAAAGTAATCGGCCTAACACAGATCCATTCAATTCTAAAAATCAAATCTACCCACATTATTTAGTTCAGTTCAGACTAGTTCATTGTGTGAAGTTCGAAACGTGTGCGATAATTAGTTGTGATTTTATAAATTTATTAACAAAGTAATCGGTCATAATTTCCGCGAATGGAGCAAATCGAGCAGCGTGCCGTCATTAAGTACCTCCATAAGAAGGGGCTATCATCAAAAGCCATCCATGATGACATGGTCAGTACATTAGGCGATTGTGCTCTGTCATATTCATCCGTCAAAAAATGGATAGCAGAATTTAAGCGTGGTAGAGAGAGTGTGAAAGATGAACCCCGCTCTGGAAGGCCTTCGACGTCAACTACTGACGAAAATATTAAAAAAGTACTTGATTTAATAATGGGAGACCGCAGATTAAAAATTAGAGAGATAGCCGAGATTATAGGCATCTCTTATGAACGAACTCAAAACATCATTGTCAACGAGTTGGGTTTCCACAAGGTGTCTGCGAGGTGGGTTCCGCGACTGCTTTCAGTTGAACAAAAAAGGACGCGATTGACTATTTCACGCGACTGTTTGGGAGTTATTTGCAATATTTGCCGATGCAGATGATTTTTTGAATCGTTTTGTTACTATGGACGAAACATGGGTTCATTACTGTACACCGGAAACAAAACAACAATCAAAACAGTGGAGAAGACCTGGTTCACCACCCCCTAAAAAGGCTAAGTCGATTTTGTCGGCAAATAAGGTGAAGGCTTCAGTATTCTGGGACTCGAAAGGTGTGATTATGATTGATTATCTTGAAAGGGGTCAGACTATAAACTCTGATTACTACTGCACCTTACTACGTCGTTTACGAGAGCAAATAAAAGAAAAACGTCGAGGAATGCTCAGAAGAAAAGTCCTGTTTCATCAAGATAACGCCCGTGTTCACACGTCAGTACAGTCAATGGCTGGAATTCACAACTGTGGCTTTGAACTGTTACCGCATCCGCCGTATTCACCTGATCTGGCACCATCAGACTTCTTTCTGTTCCCTAACCTAAAAAAACAACTTGGGAGGTCAAAGATTTTCGACAAACGACGAGGTCAAAGCAGCTGTAGACGCATATTTTGACTCTAAGGAAGAATCATTTTTTTTTAACGATCTAAATGCTTGGAAGGGGAGGTGGCAAAAGTTTATTGAACTTGATGGTGAATATGTAGAAAAATAAAAATATAACTGATTTAGTATATGTTTATTTTCTTGGTTAGGCCGAGTACTTTTCAATCCACCTCGTATAAGAAACGCACTGTTGTGGAATGCCAACCATCAAGGTGGTGACGATGGAATTGTGCTGTGCCGTTATGTCTTATCAGCATTTCACTAGTCCACTGCTAAACATAGGCCTCGCTCATAGATTACCACAGAAGTTTATAGTTCATATTTTGGTTGGATTCAGCCATAGTTGCCACGCTTGGCAGACGGGTTGGCAGCCGTAGTTTATTTATTAAGATGTTTCAGGAAGATGGCAGTAGGCCCATCTGTAGGTTTTAATTTTCCCTCAGTCGACTTTCCCGTAGGTGTTGTGAAACCCACGGGTTGAGATGGGGTGGTGGATTCTCTTAGCCGCCACCAAACGGCAACAAATAAAAATAATTCATGCATTTTTAATTCAATTTCATTACAGAAGATGGTTGAGTACTACCACGGGCTTAAGATCCTATAATTAATAAAATCAAATCAAAAACCAAGCATACCACTGCTAGACCTCAAGACACTGTAAGCTTATTTTGCGTCGATCGGACCAAAAATAATAATTAAAAAGCAGAAGGTACCCCGGATTAACTACACTCACCGTCATAAAAATCGCACCTATCTGAGTTTGCGCGAAAAATGGCTGTAATGGCTAGAAACGAATTATATTTATATAAATATTGGTATGTTTGAAATGGGTATTTGAATAGCTTTACATTATTAATAAAAAAATCATGAAATCATTAAAACATTTATCATTATAGAGCGTCAAAAATAAACACTGTCAAATGCTCGTTAGTAAGGAATAGTTACACCACCTAAAAAGGGTATAAAAGGGTCGATCTGGATGAAATATGGGCCAGACGTAATTTAGACTTTGCAGTGAACACACGTGAACAAGAAACCCAAGTAAGAACAAGTAACGATGGACACCAGCTCTGAAGAAGCCGCTCAAGTGATTGCCCTATTGCAGTCGGGGATGCGGCAGTGTGACGTTGCTCGACAGTTGAACCTGTCCCGTTTTTCAGTTCGACGGGTGTTCCAACGTTTTCAGCAGACTGGTGGTTATGTTAGAAAACCGGGATCTGGAAGAAAACGGTGCACATCAGAAAGAGATGACCGTTTCATCGTTACGACATCTTTACGAAACCGTTTTACAAATGCTATTGAGTTGCAACAACAGCTTCGATCAACTCGGAGAACATCTGTGAGTGTTTCTACGATAAGAAGAAGGTTACACGAAAAGAGTTTAACAGCCCATAGACCTGCTAAAGGTCCAAAACTTACTGCACAGCATCGCAGAGATCGCCTAGAGTTTGCTCGCAAATCATTGCGAGTGGACTCTAGAACAGTGGCGGACCGTACTCTTCTCTGATGAGACGAGGGTCTGTCTCTTCTGCAATGACAGACGTAGAAGGGTCTACAGAAGACAGAGGGAGAGGTTCACACAACCCTGCTTCGAAGAATCCGTCGAATACGGGGGTGGCTCGTGTATGTTTTGGGGCGGCATTTCCGTCGACGGGAAAACGGAACTTGTGTGCGTTTCCCGGACGTCGATATCCCTGTTATGCATTGGCCAGCACGAAGTCCAGACCTTAACTCAATAGAACATCTCTGGGATGACCTAAAACGGCGCGTGCGAGCTCGAGATCCAGCTCCAGCCACTCTTCAAGAGCTCCAAGATGCGGTACTTGAAGAGTGGGAACAAATACCCCAAGAGGCTGTTGCGATCCTTGTAAGGTCCATGAAAGATCGCATGGAAGCCGTTATCAAGGCAAGGGGGGGTAACACTAGGTTTTAAGAACTTTTTTTTGTATTTATTAAGTTTTTTTTAAAATTATTAATTTGCAAATTTGTACATACCCTGTCTTTTTCTTTAATTTCTCTTTCGTCTCGTTATAAAAGTAAAATTCAATTAAAATTCCTGAAAGCTAATGAAATTACCTTTCGAATGATACCCTCAAACCACAACATTGCCATTGGCCTGTTGTGTTAAAATAGTATTTAAATTATTTTTTTCGGATGTGCGATTTTTGATTTTTGACGCCGAGTGTATGACGTCGTGACGTCTGATACCTCAGTCCCTTCGTGACCGTGGGTGCTGTAAAGCACTCGAAACGTCGGGTTTTAAATAGTTTTAAAACAGGAGAAATGTTGTAGCACTGTTAAGGCTTCGCTCCGGACACATCCCGACGAACAAGTTCAAATTCATGATAGGAACATCGGCTTCACCAAACTGCTCAGAGTGTGATATTGTGGAAGATGTACATCATGTGTTTTTTTTTTTATTTTATTTAACAAAACCAACAGCGTAACATATGGCTATATAAAACAATAGAAATTAACAGTAAAGCCAATTAAAGGTTTCTATTTATACATATCCTATTATACTTAAAAATGATATACTATTATTATCACTCAATATCAAGCAACCAGATACATCACAAAAACATTATTTTTAAAATACAATAACAGTACATTCGTCGTCATTACAAATTGACTATAGTTTAAGATCAATCCATACTTACCCTAGTGATATAAATGCACGTGAATATTTAAATTGTTGTAGTTTCTGAGAAATAAATAAATACATACAATTTTATAACAATAATACATAAATATACATAAATATATATATATATATATATATATATACAAAATATTATAACATGGAAAAAACATTTAAACACATTCTCTATTTTAATGATTTTCTTTTGTATTATTTATAAATAAATAATGGTTCACTTAGAACTGTCTACAGAGAGAATAGCTTTATAAATTTGTGCTTTAAATTGATATTTTGGAAGACCAAAGATGTCAATATTTTTAAAGAAAGTGTTATATGTGTGCGCAAGACGTGCTGTGGTGCTATTGCGTGCGTAGTTTGTACCGTGCTTGGGGACGTATAACAAAGGTGTGTGTCTGGTGCGGCGTTTTTGTGTGGAGTATTCCACTTTGGCAACAAGCTCTGTACAATCAATACAACTATTCACAATGTCGTACAGAAGACACATATCCATTAATGTACGCCTCTCTTCGAGTGTTGACGGAGTGTGTTCGGAACGAGGCCCAGGGTCAAACTTTGAGATTTATGAATGATCATAGTGTAGGCATTTGTAACAGTGTTTTAGCTGACCCGATGTCCGAGGAGGCAAAATGTTGATAAAACTTTATTTACGGGTTGTGTGAATGTTTTAAGAAGCACTCATCTCTATGAAGATAAACATACATTGAGCAACACGTAAGTGTTTTTTTTATCGTTAGTATATTAGTATTATTTTTGTTCCTAAGGAAGCTCAATCGGTTTTATAGTTGATTATGTATTGGTATGTTAAAACATGTGTCTTTTTCTTATGGGGCTGACATAGTCACTGTGTGACAAAACTACGATATTAAAAATAAAGAGAAAAAAAAATAGTTTAAAAAAAACCGTAAAATTAGTTTTATATATGTGTAAATTAAGAAATCGTTACAATTCATGCATGTTTATTAAACAAAGTAGGTATAGGTACCGGTGGCGACGTGCAGCCAGAGCTCGAACATGAGCGAGTCGTGCCCCAGCGACAGCACGTGCGACAGCCTGTGCGCCGTCTCGCTCGCACGCACCCCGCGCGCCCCCTCCGCCTCGCCCTCCTCCTCCCCCTCGCCCTCATCCTGCTCCTGCGCCTTGCTTTCTGTTGCAACAAACTCATTCACACCTACAACACAAACACCTCGCTGGCTCACTATTACAAGTTTCTATGTCACTGCATTAATTGAGTTACAAATACTCCAAGGTTCTATAGTTTATGAAAGAGAAGAAATGATGTCGGATTGCAGAGTTCTGATTGAAGGAGAAAGAGTGGAACAAGTGAAAGAGTTTGTATATATGGGTTCAAAATTTTCAAAAGACGAAAAGTATAACTGTGATATTGAACGAAGAGTGTTGGCAGGAAAAAAATTATACAGGGCCCTGCATGACTATGTGCAGCCAGAATGTATCTAAAAAGGCACGACTGGCTGTACATAGAGGAGTACTGGTCCCTACACTTATGTAAGGTAGTGAATGTTGGGTCTGGCAGAAGAAGCATGAAAATAAGATTAATGCTGTTGAAATGAAAAGCTTGAGAAGTATAGCTGCAGTGACTTTGATGGACCAACTGAGAAACAACGTGATAAGAGAACGTTGCGGTGTAGTAGAAGATGTAGTGAGAAAGATAGAGAAAGGGATGCTTAGACGGTTTGGACACGTAGAGAGGATGGATGAAAGAAGATTGAAGAAACAGATTTATAAAGCGAGTGTGAATTGGCAAGCCGGTAAGGGTCGACGTAGGCGAACATATTACGATCAGATCGAAATCGTTTTAAGGAAAGGCCACGTCAAAAGTACCCGCAACCGACCATCTTGTATGAAAACACTAATGAAAGTAGAGGAAGCTAAAGATGTGTGTCAGGATCGTAGCAAGTGGAAAGATGTGGTCTCTGCCTACCCCTATGGGAAAGAGGCGCGACTCTACGCTTTTTTATTTTGTTTTTGTTCGCTGCACCGTTTATCATATTATGTTTATCTATGCCTTATGGTTGACTGGGAGAGAATGCCTTAAGGAATTAAGTCCGCTATATGTACCTCTACTAGTGCACCCCACTTATACATTAGCCATACCTGCAAGCGGCTGCAGCCATATGACGAGGGCGAAGCCCTGCAGCCAGGGCGCCCAGCCCGCGCCCTCCACGCTGCAGCGCGCCGCGCCCACGCACCACGGAGACACTGCACCTAACACCGAAGGAGACTCGCATCATTTAAAATTCGCACTTATCTGTTTAGATTTTGACACTGTGAAATGTAAGTCGTTGTGGATTAAAGGCGATAACGTAAATAGTTTAATATATTTAGCTGTAGAAGAGTTTTCTCTTCTCTAAAATCATCATCATTTCAGCCTATCACTAGACCACTTCTGAACATCGGCCTCCCCCAGAGATTGCTACAAAATACGTTAATTTATAGCGCTCACTTTGGGGTGATTCTGCCATAGTTGCCTCGCTTGGCAGGCGGTTTATTTGTTCAGATGTTCCAGAATCATACTGCTGCCCATCTTCTGGTTTTAATTTTCCCTCTGTCGACTTTTACGACACCCACGGGAAGAGATGGGGTGGTAGATTTTCTTAAGCCGCCACGCTAACTTCTCTAAAATTCTGTAAGCTAATTCAAATGGGTCTTTGATAACTATATAACTTGACGACCGCGTGGCCAAGTGATTGGAGCACCTGACTTCTACGCAGCCAGTCCCGGGATCAAAGCCAACTTTTGTGCAAAGTTTAAGTTTTTGGGCCTAGTTGACATAAAATTGTCTTTTCTTTTTTATTTGATAAAGTTACGAGACAACCAAAACGGTCACCTGAAGGTAAGTGCAACGTCTGCCCATAACAGATACTGTGTTACTCAGAATATTTCTGTGTAGCACCACACTGCGCCCGTCACCTTGAGACATTAGTTCTTAAGTCTCATCTGCCCAGTGATTACGCTAGCTCACAGTGCCCTTCAAACCGAAACACAGTAATGTTTGCACACTACTGCTTCACGGCAGAATAACTGGCCCTGGGGTGGTACCTATCTAGACGGATTCCTGCGAAGGCACTGACAATGTATCCTAGACTTCCACTGATCTTATCGCAGGAGTACTTAATTTTCACTGATTTTCTTCTTCAATGCAAGACTTAATGCGTTTTACACTCACCACAGCGACTCGGAAACTCACCGGCTTTAAGATTCGCGAGCTGCAGTCGACGCGCCACGTCGGCCGCCTTGCTGCCCGCTCCGTTCTCTTCCGTGAACCCTTCCGATTCTAAAAGTCAAAACTTTGCTTACAATCACACTTTCTAATCCAAACATTTCATTCAACAACGTTCGTCAAAAAAAATCTAAGAAAGTAAATATTTCGAATATTTTTAAAGTACTGCATACAAGCAACCTTACACACCTAAATACAACTTTGACGATATAAGCATCGCGAATAACTCACCGTCAAAAGCCTTAGATCCTAGTTGCACAGGGAAACTTAGATGAAAATCTGGAGTGCATGGCTGCGCGTGAGCTACGAGCCTTTGCAACGCGGTCAAGAGTGGGCCCAGCGGTGGTGAGTCCGACGTGAACAGTTGTAGCAGGGCTGCTAATTCGTTTGGCTCTATGTTCTGAGATGCCACCACGTGGATTAGCTCCAGAATGCTGTGCTGAAGCTCTAGTGGAAAGAGAAAAAAATATATTTTGTGATGAAGTTTTGGAACGAAGTATTAAAACATAATAAAACATAGCAAAAATATAATTAAAAAAATCAGAATTTTTTGTATGCAGATCTTAGGTGCCGGACGAGGTGTTGGGGTGTCCGGCAGAGTAGAATAGCGCCTACCTATTTCCAACTGAAATGTCATAAAAGGCGACTAAGGTATTGTACGGACAGCCTTTATTTGTACAGAATAACACCATAATATGCATTGCTGTCACTACTCGCGGGAACGTAATGGGGAGTAAGAATTTGTTGACTCGAACCAAAATGGTGGCGATGTGGTTCGCCAACCGTCACGTCTCGTTTCCCGCTAGGGCGAAAAGTGTAAAAGAGAAAAGATGTGACTGTATGTATGTATGGATTTTCACAAATTAACTTTCTACCAAAAATTAAATTCTATAATATTCATAAATGTTGTTGCCTTACAACGATGTCATGATAAGCAGTAATCAATTCTAAGCTGGAATCAAAGGATGTCTTTAGTTAATTTCGGCGATCCCTGCTAGGATTCTTTTCCTTTGATTACTTTCACCATCGGACACTAATCGGCAATCAACATTATTATTGTGCAAGAAATTAAGCTCTTAATCTTTTTACTTTATATATAGCAACAGCACGCACGAAATCGTTGTCAATAAGACGAGGTCTTCCGAGTATTCAGTTTCTATGATAGTTCCGCAGGGTTTTATACTCGGCCCCATTCTATTTCCTATTTATATCAATGGTTTGATATTTTAATTCAAATGTCGATTGTTAACCTCAATTATGCTATTTTAAATATAATGCATTTCTTTGATGTTGATAATGTGCTACGCAAACCAATAACAAAAACAATGTATATCTAATGTATAACTAATGTATGTATAAAGGGGGACAAAATCATCATTGAGTTTACGACAGTTTTTCCTTGAAGCCTCTTCGTAGCTGAATTGATAATCTGATTGAGCATTACGTAAGATAAATAAGAAGCCTGGTGAATACTGAATCAGCTACAAAAAAAAACTGCGCTGCGTCCCTGCGAGTGTCGCTGCGTACCTGCGAGCGCTGCGAGTGTCGCTGCGTACCTGCGAGCACTGCGAGTGTCGCTGCGCACCTGCGAGCTCTGCGAGTGTCGCTGCGCACCTGCGAGCACTGCGAGTGTCGCTGCGTATCTGCGAGCGCTGTGAGTGTCGCTGCGTACATGCGAGCACTGCGAGTGTCGCTGCGTACCTTCGAGCACTGCGAGTGTTGCTGCGTACCTGCGAGCGCTGCGAGTGTCGCTGCGTACCTGCGAGCACTGCGAGTGTCGCTGCGTACCTGCGAGCGCTGCGAGTGTCGCTGCGTACCTGCGAGCGCTGCGAGTGTCGCTGCGTACCTGCGAGCGCTGCGAGTGTCGCTGCGTACCTGCGAGCGCTGCGAGTGTCGCTGCGTACCTGCGAGCGCTGCGAGTGTCGCTGCGTACCTGCGAGCACTGCGAGTGTCGCTGCGAACCTGCGAGCACTGCGAGTGTCGCTGCGTACCTGCGAGCACTGCGAGTGTCGCTGCGTACCTGCGAGCGCTGCGAGTGTCGCTGCGTACCTGCGAGCACTGCGAGTGTCGCTGCGTACCTGCGAGCGCTGCGAGTGGCGCTGCGTACCTGCGAGGCGCGCGTGCGTGCGGGCAGCAGGTGCGCTGCGAGTGCCGCTGCGTACCTGCGAGCGCTGCGAGTGGCGCTGCGTACCTGCGAGGCGCGCGTGCGTGCGGCGCAGCAGGTGCGCTGCGAGTGTCGCTGCGTACCTGCGAGCACTGCGAGTGTCGCTGCGTACCTGCGAGCGCTGCGAGTGTCGCTGCGTACCTGCGAGCGCTGCGAGTGGCGCTGCGTACCTGCGAGCGCTGCGAGTGGCGCTGCGTACCTGCGAGGCGCGCGTGCGTGCGGCGCAGCAGGTGCGCTGCGAGTGTCGCTGCGTACCTGCGAGCGCTGCGAGTGCCGCTGCGTACCTGCGAGCGCTGCGAGTGGCGCTGCGTACCTGCGAGGCGCGCGTGCGTGCGGCGCAGCAGGTGCGCTGCGAGTGTCGCTGCGTACCTGCGAGCGCTGCGAGTGCCGCTGCGTACCTGCGAGGCGCGCGTGCGTGCGGCGCAGCAGGTGCGCTGCGAGTGTCGCTGCGTACCTGCGAGCGCTGCGAGTGGCGCTGCGTACCTGCGAGGCGCGCGTGCGTGCGGCGCAGCAGGTGCGCTGCGAGTGTCGCTGCGTACCTGCGAGCGCTGCGAGTGCCGCTGCGTACCTGCGAGCGCTGCGAGTGGCGCTGCGTACCTGCGAGGCGCGCGTGCGTGCGGCGCAGCAGGTGCGCTGCGAGTGCCGCTGCGTACCTGCGAGCGTGCGAGTGGCGCTGCGTACCTGCGAGGCGAGCGTGCGGCGCAGCAGGTGCGCTGCGAGTGTCGCTGCGTACCTGCGAGCACTGCGAGTGTCGCTGCGTACCTGCGAGCGCTGCGAGTGTCGCTGCGTACCTGCGAGCGCTGCGAGTGGCGCTGCGTACCTGCGAGCGCTGCGAGTGGCGCTGCGTACCTGCGAGGCGCGCGTGCGTGCGGCGCAGCAGGTGCGCTGCGAGTGTCGCTGCGTACCTGCGAGCGCTGCGAGTGCCGCTGCGTACCTGCGAGCGCTGCGAGTGGCGCTGCGTACCTGCGAGGCGCGCGTGCGTGCGGCGCAGCAGGTGCGCTGCGAGTGTCGCTGCGTACCTGCGAGCGCTGCGAGTGCCGCTGCGTACCTGCGAGGCGCGCGTGCGTGCGGCGCAGCAGGTGCGCTGCGAGTGTCGCTGCGTACCTGCGAGCGCTGCGAGTGGCGCTGCGTACCTGCGAGGCGCGCGTGCGTGCGGCGCAGCAGGTGCGCTGCGAGTGTCGCTGCGTACCTGCGAGCGCTGCGAGTGCCGCTGCGTACCTGCGAGCGCTGCGAGTGGCGCTGCGTACCTGCGAGGCGCGCGTGCGTGCGGCGCAGCAGGTGCGCTGCGAGTGTCGCTGCGTACCTGCGAGCGCTGCGAGTGCCGCTGCGTACCTGCGAGGCGCGCGTGCGTGCGGCGCAGCAGGTGCGCTGCGAGTGTCGCTGCGTACCTGCGAGCGCTGCGAGTGCGCTGCGTACCTGCTGAGGCGCGCGTGCGTGCGGCCAGCAGGTGCGCTGCGAGTGTCGCTGCGTACCTGGCGAGCGCTGCGGAGTGCCGCCTGCGTACCTGCGAGCGCTGCGGAGTGGCGCTGCGTACCTGCGAGGCGCGCGTGCGTGCGGCGCAGCAGGTGCCTGCGAGTGGTCGCTGCGTACATGCGAGCGCTGCGAGTGCCGCTGCGTACCTGCGAGGCGCGGTGCGTGCGGCGCAGCAGGTGCGCTGCGAGTGTCGCTGCGCACCTGCGAGCGCTGCGAGTGGCGCTGCGTACCTGCGAGGCGCGCGTGCGTGCGGCGCAGCAGGCGCGCGGCGGGCGGCGCTAGCAGTCGCCGCAGCAAACCGGGCGGCGCGCCCCCTGCCGCGAGTCGCGCGCTCACGGCTCGCGCCAAACTTGCGCACACGCGCTCTAGGTTCTCTTGTGTCCCGTTGTTCTCTTCCTCGTCCACCACCCTACCGAAATTCAGAAGTAATTCATTTTATCACTCATTTCCTTTCTCTTTTTCCGACTTTTTCATAACAAACTTAATTTCATAGTGGTGGTAGAATTCATATGCAGGAATACGCCTAGGTAGGTACCACCACGTAGCTGGTTATTATCCCGTGAAGGGCACTGGGAGCGAGTGTAAACGCTGGGCATATGAGACTTAAGAACTGACGTCTCAAGGGGACGGGCGCAGTGTGGCCACACAGAAATATTCTGGGTGACACAGCATTGCTATGTACGGACGTTGCACTTACCATCTTTACGTTTTGCTCGTGCCGTCCTTTTATCCAATAAATAAAAAAACAATTAACTTAAAAGTCTCTTCACTAGATTAGTTAACATTCAGTGTATACCTTGCTTTATACTTTCTTATTGCTGTAGTGTTGAGATTATTGCATAGCGATTAGATCTCAAGCTGTTGTGCTAAATAAATATATCTCCGTGCTCAATATCGTCCAGGGCACGTTACTCAACCTATTGTTGTATGTAACCTTTCTAAACGACCTAATGTAACGTTGCACAATGTGTTTATAGAATTAAAGAATTGATTTGCATTGTGTACTGACTTTTGGCGATGTTTAAACGCTAACCCCTATATACGCGAATTTAACTTAACGCAAGTTTTTGCGGAACGTATCCTTCGCCGGAAGCGGGGTATTACTGTAACTAAAAAAAGTCTTTATTAAAATTTGTTTATTGGCATTGGCATTGACGTGTGGTAGCGGCCTAAGAGAATCTACCACCCCATCACATCCCGTGGGTGTCGTAAAAGTCGACAGAGGGAAATTAAAACCAGTAGATGGGCAGCAGCATCTACCTGGAACATCTGAATAAATAAACTGCGGTTGCCAACCCGCCTGCCAAGCGTGGCAACTATGGCAAAATCCCTCCAATAAGAGAGCTACAAACTTTTGTGGCTATCTATGGGGGAGGCCTATGTTCAGCAGTGGACTTGTGATAGGCTGAAACAACAACAACAAATGTAATAAAGTACCCTGAAATGCAGAAAAGTTCGTTTAAAATTAATAATTAACTAAATTTATATCGATGACAACGCTCGCTTTCCCGTGTTCTAGCGAAGTAGAATAAAAAATGCAGGATGTCAGAATTAGTACGAACGATACGAGTCAAAAAATCACTTACTTCTGTATGAGCTGGGTGAGGATGTCGACGACAATGACGCATAGCTCGGGGTGCGCCAGCTCGCCGTCCTTGTCTCGATCAGAACACTCCATGGAGATCGCCTCCATTGGCGATTGGTAATCTGGAACAACAAAAAAATATAGATATTGTGAACTCGACTTCTACTAGGATTACAAAAATTTCATGACGTCTGCGAGAAAGATTAATAAGGATTAGTATGAAGTAAACCGTCTTAACGTAAACATGTTGTTTCTTTTACCGATCAAATGCAAATCTAATTAAGACCTTAGTGCACTTAACACTGTGAAAAAACGACATGGTTTAATAGTAACATGGGTTAACATAAAAAAAATACTATAGAGGAACTTTATAAATATATTATTATGGAGGCGATATAGTCAATTCAAAAAAAAGGACAAATTGCTTTTCCACGATGATAGAGTCACACTGTGACACCGAAGTTTTATTTCAAACTTATGTATTAATTTATACAATACGCTTTGTACGTAACTAAAACTAAAGAGAGGGCGTTAATGGTGCCTTGTACAAGTTATGAAAGCTTCTTTAATATAAGATTTTAATATAATGATAACGATCGAAGTCGTTTTAAGGAAAGGCCACGTCTAAGGCCCGCAACCGACGAGCTTGTATGAAACCACTAATGAAAGTAGAAGAAAGATGTGTGTCGGGATCGTAGCAAGTGGAAATATGTGGCATCTTCCTACCCCCATGGGAAAGAGGCGTGACTCTATAAATGTATGTAAGCAAATTTCAATGACTATCGAACCGTTTGTGTGGAAATAAAATATAATTATTCTCTTACGTAAGAAATTCAGATTTCATTGGTCAAATAAGTTTTATTTTACAATCTAACGTTGTTTCTTTATAACATTCCTCTGGATGGATAAGAAACAGACGAAAAATCTTCGCAGGTTTTTTTTTATTTTATTGGAAATAGGGACGAAACGAACAAAACGTTCATCTGGTGTAAGTGCAACGTCTGCCCATGTCAAATCTTGTGGCACCCAGAACATGTCTGTGTGGCAACACACTAAGACATCAGTTTTTTTTAAAAAAATAACCACATTAGGTCTAAATTAATATAATTAAAACTTTAATTTTTTTTCCAAAATATTAAACTTGACAAAAATTATGACAGCTCTTAATTTTCATAACTAGACACTGTTTATCAACGGTAACGCATTACGCATTTGACATCCGTTGGGTCTGGTATTCTTGGCAGAGTTAAAGTTTAAAGTTAGAGTTTTAAGTTAAAGTTACAAATACATTAAATTGAATAAAATAAACATTTATTATTAAGGTTCATACTGAAAATGTACATCAGAGAATAGTCTGTAGTTTGTTTACGTTCATACTGCCAATATCAAACTGATAAAAGTCTGTGGTGGAACGTAACCGAAAAGTCGCACATAGTAGAGATTGTCGCCGTAGAAACTAAAATGTTGCCAACAAATAATTACTCAAATCTCAATAACTTTAAAACTAAAAAAAAAATATGAAATACCGTCGAATTTCGACCACAGGGCGACCACTGGTGTTGTGAATGACACACGACAGGTAGGAGTGGACACTTACCTGAAAGGCCGCTCAGCACAGACATGGAGTCGGAGAGCTTCCTCGACTTGTAGGCCTGCGACGCGTCCAATTTGCCGATCTCGACATCTGCCTGTAAACAAAAATGTTTTTTATTTCGTAATGTGACGATACGAGGAAAACGTTCACCTAATGATAAGTGCAACGTCTGCCCATAACAAATGCTGTGTCACCCAGAACATTTCTGTGTGACATCACGCTGCGCCCGTCACCCTGAGACATATGTTCTTAAGTCTCATATGCCCAGTGATTACGCTAGCTCTCAGTGCCGACCACAGTAATGTTTGCACACGACTGCTTCACGGCAGAATAACTGGCCCCGGGGTGATACCTACATAGAGGGATTCCTGCATAGGAATCCTACTACCAGTAAAACTTTAATACACATTTATTCAAGATTTAACGATGTTTAACAAAGAGTTCTGCATGTCTGAGGAATAAAAATATTTTGAAGACATGTGAAGTCCGCCACCTCGCGTTGCAGCAGCGCGGCGGACTCTCCAAAACCCTCTCAGAAATAAGAAGAGACTCGTGCTCAGCAGTGTGACATTTATAGGCTGTTACTTTACTTTGAAGAAAGAAAGAAAGTTAATTTGCTAAGATCCGCATGCAAAATATAAAATGGCGGATATAACCTAGTTTTAAAGAGCACCGCCCACCCCCTCCCACAGTAGCGTGGACGAGCAAGAGTAGCCGTTACGAGTGCTCGGCGGCGGACTGTCGTAGAGTCAATATCACTTGATAATGCCTCGTTTTGAGGTGAAACACGTGTCGTGGTCTCGACTTCAGTGAATTATATTGCCTACTGGTACTGTTGTAGTGGTGGAGGGTAGTGGGCGGGCGGTGCTCTTCAAAACTAGGTAATATACCTCATTTTAAGTTTTGCATGCGAATATTAGCAAATTAACATTCTTTCCTTCAATATAATGGATTTCCGCAAAATAATGCCTGATTCTATTAACTTTACTTTGACTTTACATATTCATCATCTTAATAAAAGACCTACGCTGGACATTGGCTTCCTTCCAAAGATGAAAGACTTGCCGTAACCAACACGCATGACAGGGGATTGACGGTCGCAGCCCCAGACATTTCGCACCTTAAACGTCATCAGTCTGGGTAACTTAGATCATAATTGTGATGGTAATTTTTTTTTGTTGGATAAAGTGACGAAACGAGCAAAACGTTCACCTGATGGTAAGTGCAACGTCTGCCCATAACAAATGCTGTGTCACCCAGAACCTTTCTGTATGACACCACACTGCGTCCGTCACCCTGAGACATCAGTTCTTAAGTCTCATATGCCCAGTGATTACGCTAGCTCACAGTGCCACAGTTGTGTTATTTTTAGTGTTTATGTTTGCACACTACTGCTTCATGGCAGAATAACTGGCCCTGGGGTGGTACAATAAAAAAAAATCAATCGGAAGTCACGAAATTTCCCTTTGTCGACTTTTACGACTCCCACGGGATGAAAATGGCTGGCAGATTCAACATCACGGGCACCACACGCCAGAAGTTAC
This sequence comes from Luehdorfia chinensis, assembly GCA_019845155.1. Lineage (NCBI taxonomy): Eukaryota > Metazoa > Arthropoda > Insecta > Lepidoptera > Papilionidae > Luehdorfia > Luehdorfia chinensis. The sequence continues at coordinate 1,380,812 of JAHVAK010000630.1, read as the reverse complement.
TGGTGGTAAGATTTCTATGCAAGAATTCGTCTAGGTAAGTAATCACCCCAGGGCCAGTTATTCTGCCGTGAAGCAGTAGTGTGCAAAAATTACTGTGTTTCGGTTTGAAAGGCACTGTGAGCTAGCGTAATCACTGGACATTTGAGACTTAAGAACTAATGAACTCATGATGATGGGCTCAATGTGGTGTCACACAGAAATGTTCCAGGTGACACAGCATTGGCTATGGGCAGACGTTGCACTTACCACCAGGTGACCGTATAGTTCGTTTCGTCACTATCTCCTTTAAAAATTCTGCGCAAATGTCGCTTTATGATTGATATTTAGAAGCGGCAGTAGTGGTTGGTCACGTAATTCCACTATAAGCAGGACTCTTTGCCGTACGTCTTCCGGAAACAGTACGGTCACCAAAGCCTTAGGTAGCAACTGGTACCCACCTCGTAGCCGTCGTCGTTGCGTGCGTGCGGCTCGCTGTGCTCGCTGGCGTACGGGGCGGCCGCGTCCTCGCTCGAGGAGCCGTCCGCCGAGCTGCCCCCCGACTCGCACAGCAGCGGCGGCACCTAAGTCACCAAACAAATTAAAAAAAAAAATTATAGGTGGGAAAACATAGTTACTTTTAAAACTTTTTCGTCGTTTCAGCCTATCTAGTCCACTGCTGAACATAGGCCTCCCCCATAGATTGCCACAAAAGTTTGTAGCTCTCGTTTTGGGGGGATTTTGCCATAGTTGCCACGCTTGGCAGACGGGTTGGCAACCGCAGTTTATTTATTTAGATGTTCGAGCAAGATGCTGCTGCCCATCTCCTGAACTTAAAACTTTTTAAACATAGCTATTTAGTCAGTGGCGTGGCAAATTCATCGGGTAGGGCCCTTTTTTTTGGTACTGTGGGAAAAACCTGACGCTTGATAGGTGTCCGACAGAGTAGAATAGCACCTACCTCTTTCCTACCAAAGTGTCGTAAGAGGCGACTAAGGTATTGTACGGACAGCGTTTATTCGTGTAGAATAACATCATAATATGCAATGCTGTCACTACAACACTGCTCGCGAGAAAGCAGTGGGGAGTAATAATTTTACTACTTGCACCAAAATGGCGGCAACGTGGTTCGCCACCCGTTACATCTCGTTTCCCGGGTGGACGAAAAGTGGGCTACGTCAGTGGCCTCTGCCTACTCCTCATATGGCAACAAGGCGTGACTGTATGTATGTATATAAATCCTGCGAGGAGATCCGACCAGGGGGAAGCTACCAGGTTTTGTCGGACTCGTACCGACTAAAACCCCACGGTGGTCTCCATGAGCGCTACAGAGGGGTCACGGGATCTCCGTTCGGAACGCTACCGTGGCCCCTCTAACGCTTCGCTATGCCTACCCGAGGGCATAATTCACTACCCCCAGCACACTGTCTCGGTGCAATCCCGATGACCCGAGACCACTTCGAGTCATCGTCATCCCCGGGGTCGCTTTACAGGGCGTTCGGGTCCCCTATCCCGATTGCCTGCGATCCCGAATCCCGTTTGTGGTAGGGTAACACCGTTACTGATAGGAAGGCCGTAACGAGACCCGCGTCGTCGTCTCCGAGAGGGATCTGTCATCCAATGGTACCAACACTGTAGTTTCATTTTGATAAATCACTACGTAAAGTAAATATGTACAAACGCTATCATAATTACTGTGCGCTTTTTTTTCTCTTTTCTTATTAAGGTGCGTAACAATAACAACCAGCCACGGCCCCCTCCAGCAAATTCCTGGAACATCTGAATAAATGGGCTGCAGTTGCCAACTCGCCGGCTAAACTATTGCAAAATCCCCCCAGAATCTGTGGGGAAGGCCTACGTTCAGCAGTGGACTAGTGATGGGCTGGAATGATGTTGATGTTGATGATGGCTCCACTCCGGCCGGGGGCCCGTGGCATTTTGCTCGTCCTGCCACCATATTTTTACGGCTCTGTATTTATTTAAGTTTGCTGCGCGTACGTATGCTATTCATTTAAGCATGTATTAAGATGTATAAAGCTGATCCGTCTTTGAGTACGAACTTACGAGTATGTACTATGTTTTAAGGTTTTACTGGATTGTGGCAGTCATTTGTTTTTGCAGTGAGTGCCCAGTCTCTGACTATCCCTTATGGGATACAGTCGTGATCTTATGTACGTATGTTTTAAGGTTTTCGTATAGCGTCTTTGGTACATTTAAATAACAATGGGTGTATATGTATTTTTATTAATTATTATGAAAAGCTAGTATTTCAGTCAGACGTTTCGAGGCTGATTGACTTTTTTGGTATTAGTGGAGTCTTCAACAATCTTCGAGATTGTAATATAAAACGTATCATCAGAGTCCAGCAGAGGGATTTCCCAACTATTTTGGGCACGAGAATCCTTTTCCAAAATGAACTGATACCTCAGACCCCCATAGCCAAATTACTTAAAAAATCCTATCTCTAGTTTTTTTCCTATTTATACAAAATAATTACCGATTAAAAACTTTGGGTTTGGTTAAGAGAGTAAACCTGACATAATTTTCTCATCAAAATTAACAAAATAAATATAGACATACAATTCAGTAAATATTAAGTGTAATTAATAATTATTAAAACAAATTACGTAAAATTACTTAAGTAATTATTTTTTGAAAAAAAAAAGAAAATCGCAAACTACAATTAAAAAATAAAATATTAATAGGGATCGACTTTTAGACCTCGTCGACCCTCATAATTAGTTTTCGTTTAAGTCGACCCCTGGGAAACCGAATCCCTGATCTAGCATACGTGTAACCCAAGATAAAAAAAAGAATTTCTAAGAATATTATTTTAAAATGCAGTTTACTAATATAATTTTTCTTTATATTATACAAAACGAACCTAACTGATATAAAAAAAAGTTTCAGCCTATAAATGTCCCACTGCTGAGCACAGGCCTTCTCTCATTTCTGAGAGTTTAGGAGCTACAAAAAATCCGCCACACTGCTCCAATGCGGCTAAGCGGACTGCACGGGTCTTATCGTATATTTTTTTATTTCTCAGACATTTCCTCGCGATGTTTTCCTTCACCGCCGAACACGTGGTAAATCAGCACTTAAAATTACAATTAACAATTTTAGTGGTGCCGGCACCGGGAATCGAACCCAGGCCACTCGCGTACTATGAAATTTAAAGCGAGCGCCTAGCCGCTGAGCTACCACGGCTCTAACTAACATAGGCATTTATATCTAAACTGATATAGGCATCTAATAAACAACCTAAGTCAAACAAGACGACCATTAAAGTAACATTTCGATAAAAAATGCACTTAAGAATTGTTAAGATCGCAGCATATGTAATGAATCTCCCTCAACGTGACATTGTCGAGATTCAGCGGGCACACTGGCCCGCGAGACGTATACAAAACATATACTGCTTAAGGAGCGGATTAGTTACCTTCACCCTCGCGTGAAGTACAGCTGAAAGGTTTCCGAAAAGATACGTTAAGATAATGATTTCTTATATTTACGCGAACACTACAAATTTAATTAAACTAAGTTTACGGATTTTATCGCGTTTAATTTTTTACTATTTATAACCCGACGTTTCGAGTGCTTTACAGCACCCATGGTCACGGGAGGACTGAGGTGACAGATGTCCTGATGTCATAGTTAACCTGGGGTACCTTCAGCTTTTAATTATTATTTTTGGTCCGATCTACGCAGATCCGATCTACGTATGACTTTAGGACATCTGTCACCTCAGTCCTCCCGTGACCATGGGTGCTGTAAAGCACTCGAAACGTCGGGTTATAAACCGATAAAATCCGTAAACTTAGTTTCATTTAGATACGTTAAGGCGAAATAAAAGTGAAAAGCTGTACAATACTTGTGAATTGCTCGGAGGGTGACCATTATAACAATCTAAGAGCGCCGGTTGAATGATGCCCTCGAAAGAAATACACTTATTTTTAAAAGTAAAAAAAAGTAAAGTAACAGCCTATAAATGTCCCACTGCTGAGCACAGGCCATCTTCCATTTCTGACAGGGTTCTGGAGCTGGGAAGACTCCGCCACGCTGCTCCAATACGGGCTTGACGGACTTCGCATCGACTGGTAGTAGGATAGCTATGCAGGAGTCGGTCTAGGTAGGTACAACCCCGGGGCCAGTTATTCTACCGTGAAGCAGTAGTGTGCAAACATTACTGTGTTTCGGTTAGAACGGCACTGTGAGCTAGCGTAATCACTCGGCATTTGAGACTTAAGAACTGATATCTCAGGGTGACGGGCGCAGTGTGGTGTCACACAGAAATATTCTGGGTGACACAGCATTTGTTATGGGCAGACGTTGCACTTACCATCAGGTTTTGCTCGTTTCATCACTTTATGCAATAAAAAAAAAACGTAATATTTTTATTCCTCAGGTTGCATCGCGATGGTTTCCTTCAACGCTGACGCACGTGGTAAATCAGCACTTAAAATTCAACATCATCATTTCAGCCCGTCTTAATCAACTGTGAACATAGGCCTCCCCCTTAGATCTACAAAACACGGTCCTGAGCCACCTGCATCCATCGACTTTCCGCAAAACCGTACAGATCGTCACACTGCGCTTGCCGGTACGAGGAGGCCACTCCAGAACCTTTCTTTCCAATCGTTTATCGGTTCTACGAGCTATATGGCCGGCCCATTGCCACTTCAGCTTACTAATCCTTAGGTCTACATAGACCAGAAGAAGCAGAACTAGAGTAACCGACATCGGTTACTCTAGTTCTGCTTCGGATATCGTAGGGAAACTCCAAGCATAATATTATAAAGACTACTTCGATCGTAGTATTCCTGACAATATAGGTGTGATATGAACGATGGACATGATCTTTTTCTTGTCCATATTCATCTAGCCGTTGACCTACCCGTTGGGAGACGCTATTGAGGTCATTCAGCACAGTGCTAAGGTCCTCCAGCGATTCTGCCATTATGACTTTGTCGTCGGCAAATGGAAGGTGAGTGATGTATTAGCCATTGACGTTAATACCGTATCTTTTCCAGTCCAGTAGATTGTAGACATCTTCCGATGCAGCGGTGAAGAGTTTTTGGGATATGACGTCGCCGTCTCACACCTTTCTGCAATTGGATCCGTTTCGTACTCTGACTATCCAGGAATCCATCTAGGTAGGTTACACCCCAGGGCCAGTTATTCTGCCGTGAAGCAGTAGTGTGCAAGCATTACTGTGTTCGGTTTGGAGGGCACTGTGAGCTAGCGTAATCACTCGGCATTTGAGACTTAAGAACTGATATCTCAGGGTGACGGGCGCAGTGTGGTGTCACACAGAAATATTCTGGGCGACACAGCATTTGTTGTGGGCGGACTTCGCACTTACCACCAGGTGAAAGTTTTGCCCGTTTCGTCAAAAAAAAATGCGGTTGCCAACAGAGTCGATCCGGCACCGCCGAAGTGACTGTAGCACCGCCCAAATTTAGACGGAATCAAAGGCTTTCTCATAGTACATATACGCCAGACAGGTTGTGTATGTGGTCTATGAGTACTTGCAGAACAATTTTCGAGGAGCCGGCACTGGGGATCTTACTCAAGTCGCTTGCGTACTATGACATATTGCGCAAGCATTAAGCCCGACCTTTGAACTACCGCGGCTCTGACTTGTTTTAATTAATTATTAAATGGTGATCCAAGAGTCTGCAAGAATTTGTATATTTCAATTTTGACTAAAAATCGAATAATATTCATACTGTATTGAGCAATTACTTAAATAAAACGTGTTTGTGCAAACTGTTTTCAATTCATTCATAAAATAGTTTAAAGACTGTTGACGCCAAGAAAAACAGCTATACAGACGACAGATATCCTCTGAAGTAACTGCATCTATAATACGTATAGTGGTGGTAGGATTCCTGTGCAGGAATCCTTCTGGGTACATCTGCCGTGAAGCAGTGTGCCAACAATGTGCTTCGGTCTGAAGGGCACTAAGAGCTAGCGTAATCGCTGGGCATATGAGACTTAAGAACTGATGTCTCAGGGTGACGGGCGCAGTGTGGTGTCACACAGAAATGATCCAGGAGACATCGCATTTGTTATGGGCAGACGTTTCACTTACCATCGGGTGAATGTTTTGCTCGTTTCGTCATTCCTTCCAATAAAATAAAAGTTGTATCTCATTTGGGCATTATTTTAATAATAGTATTTGATAAATATAATAAAGTCATTCCCGTATTTAATTGTGTTCTACCAATATCATCATTTCAGCCTATCACTAATTTGCTAAACATATGCTACCTCCGTCATCATCATTTCTGCACATCACTAGTCCACTACCGATCATAGGCCTCTCCCGTAAATTGCCACAAAAGTTTGTTTTGGAGGGATTCTGCCATAGTTGCCTTGCTTGGCAGGCAGGTTGGAATCGAATTGAAAAATTATTTTAGTGTTGGATAGTCCATTTATCGAGAAAGGCTATAGGCTATATAACATCCCGCTACGACTCTTAGAGCGATTTCTTTTAAATTAAACTGCGGGTCAAACCACGGGGCCAGGCTAATATTTATATTTATATATACAGAACAGTATATATAAATTGTGTGTGTTTTTGCTTAATATTGGAGACAAGACTATTTACTTAAAGTTTATACATACATACATACATAAGATCACGACTGTATCCCATAAGGGGTAGTCAGAGACTGGGCACTCACTGCAAAAACAGATAGACTGCCACAATCCACGTTTCACCAAAACAATATAATGCACTTGGTGTGATAGGTGGTGAGCGCATCGCCACCATGCGCTGCTGGGTGCACAGTGCAGTTTAATTCCTTACTCGCCTTTTACGAGATCCATTGGATGAGATAGAGTGGTAGTATTCTTTTAACGAGCCGCGACCACACGGCATTAATTTTATAAACATGTGTATTTAAGATCTGTTTAATGAAAATCGGTTTACGATGAAGCCATAGTACGGGCAGCTTGCACCATATAAATCCTATATCGTAATGAGCCAGGGACGAAAATTATAAATGGACAAAATAAATAAATTAAATATCATTCGCATTTAGCTCACCGTTTGACGAAGTTTCAATAATATCAGCCAATGACAGCCCATATAAATGTCACAGATTGCATGATCACATACAAAAACTCAACTTCGCAAACGGCTCTTAGCAAAATAAAACTTCGTTTGTCTAATACACTAATGTTTTTTTTTTATTGTATAAAGAGACGAAACGAGCAAAACGTTCAACTGATGGTAAGTCCAAGAATATTTCTGTGTGACACCACACTGCGCCCGTCGCCCTGAGACATCAGTTCTTAAGTCTCAAATGTCCAGTGATTACGCTAGCTCACGGTGCCCTTCAAACCGAATGGAACCTTCGAACTTAATGGGATTTATGCGAAGGAACGCATAATAGATTATAACGATAATTTATTACTAAAGAATCCTCATTGATTTTAGTGATAAAGATATTAGTTTGTTTTTTTATTTATATACCTGTTATAACAAACATGCAAATAACGAATAGCTCCTTCATACATACGTACATACAGCCTTCTCATATACACTAACATTTATTAATAATTTTTATTTATTTATTTATTTAATCTTTATTGATCATACAAAATGTAAAGGTACAATAGACGGGCTTAATGCTATATGCATTCTATACTAGCCAACCTTTGGGATAACTGAAAAAGTCAATGGCGGTACAAAAGATGACAGAGATATATAAACATATTACACTTAAGAAAAAAATTTAAAACATTAATAATAACTTGACTGTACGTATTACATTGTTTCAAAGTACTTCTAAAATATATCTTTAAATGTATTTGTATTTCGGCAACTGTCGTTAACAAGATAACAGCAACAACATATCTATGAGAACATTTTACAGTTGAAGGTTTCCCAAATACTGATACTATTAGAAACTAGCTGATGCCGTAACATCGTCCGCGTGGTTATAGATTTTATAAATATCCCGTGGGAACTATTTGATTTTCCGGGATAAAAAGTATCCTATGTCCGTCTCCAGGATGCAAGCTATCTCTGTGCCAAATATCGTCAAGATCGCTTCAGCGGTTCAACCGTGAAAAGGTAACAAACGGACAGAGGGACAGACAGAGTTACTTTCGCATGTATAATATTAGTATGAATGGATATACAAAAACGCATGGAGACTTAAATGCTTAATCGGCCTTCAGAAATTTCACCAATTCTCATTTCACGTTGTCCACTATTAGATTAGTTCCCAACCTTTCGACTCTAACAATTCTGTTAGATCCTTCAGAGTTTATACAAAATAGCCTATGAGGTACCAAGAAACAAAAACAGAAACGTCAGCATCAGCTAGGATGTCCGCGATTTCGTCCGCGTGGGTCTTTTAAATATCCCGTGGAAACGATATGATTTTCTAGGATATAAAGTATGTCCGTCTGTAGGTTGCAAGCTATCTCAGTGCCAAATTTCGTCAAGATCGGTTCAGCGGTTGAGCCGAGAAAAGGTAACAAACAGACACGAGGGACAAAGAGAGTTACTTTCGAATTAATAATATTAGTATGGATTACGCAACAACAAAAAAAAAAAGGTTTAGAAATCTATTTTTTGGTGGCCCTGGGGAGGTAGCCTACCTAGACGGATTCCTGTTCTTAAGCAGAATAACTGGCCCTGCGGACCTAGGAATCCAACCACTAATAAAAATTAAATATTGACAAATTGATGTAAGTAAAGGTAACAAACGAGCAGAAGAAGAGAGACGAGAGAGAAAGACTCTACATCTGCAATAAAGACAGCATACACCCGAACCAGTTATTAGGTACCAGATTCTCACGAGCCTGGGATTTCTTTAAACTTGTTTTCTGTGAGACTGTGATTTTTTGTTTCCGACTTTATTTTCTTTCTGGTGGTAGGATTCCTATACAGAAATCCGTCTAGGCAGGTACCACCCCAGGACCAGTTAATCTGCCGTGAAGCAGTAGTGTGCAAACATTAGTGTGTTTCGGTTTGAAGGGCACTGTGAGCTAGAGTAATCACTGGGCATATAAGCAGTGTTACACAGAAATGTTATGGGTGACACAGCGCTTGCTATGGGCACACGTAGCACTTACCACCAGGTGAACGTTTTGCTCGTTTCACAACTTTATCCAATAAAAAAAAACTAAATTAATTAACCGCTTACTCATGGACGGTGATGACATCCTACCGTTTCTATTTATTATATGCAGCGCTATTTAATTTAATATTATTGCCAAGATTGGATCGTGATCAATGTGGTAAATATAAGATTAAGTAATACCTACTGGTATAATTAAATGGCAGAGAATAAATCCATTTGTAACTAACCTTAATAATAACTTTATTTTTGATACTATAATGCAAACTTTAAATTATTGTTTCTACAATAATTTAATCGTTTATATACATTATGTTTGTTGCTAATTACGATGTCACCACAAACTTAAGTCAATCACAAACAAACAAAGTGTAGTGTCACACAGTAATTTTCTGGATGACACAGCATTTGTTATGGGCAGACGTTGCACTTACCATCAGGTGATCGTTTTGCTCGTTCCGTCACTTTGAATGAAATAAAAAAAATGAAAATAAATCGCATGACATACAAGACGTGTTTAATTTCCTTAAATTAAGTGCAAAGAAAAGTGAACCTTAACTACATAAATAATTCTATTGCGTATTTTATTAATTATAAAGCTTTAGATTGCGGGCAAACACAACACACACACACTTATTTTAGAAATATTTACCACTCGCTTACCAATGTCAAGACAATTTTTTTTTTATCGGATTAAGTGACGAAACGAGCAAAACGTGCGCCCAACACCCTGAGACATCAGTACTTAAGTCTCATATGCCCAGTAACTACGCTAGTTCACAGTGCCCTTCAGACCGAAACACAGTAATGTTTGCACACTACTGCTTCACGGCAGAATAACTGGCCCTGGGGTGGTACCTACTTAGACGGATTGCTGAATAGACATCCTACCACCACTAACATTGAGACTCGTGGGCTAATAAGTACGGTTGCTTCCATGATTCTAGCTAAACACAATTTAAGCAGAAAATACAAGTTATCCAGTTGAGGAACTATATAAACAATTCATATTGTGCAATAAGTGAATAACAACCTTATTACACTTGCAATTGGAATTATATTCCCAGTTGACTTTTACAGCCTATACTTATTTTTATAAAACCTAGGCCGATAAGTGTCCGGCAGAGTAGAATAGCACCTGCCTCTTTCCTACCGATGTGTCGTAAGAGGCGACTAATGTATTGCACGGACATTTTTTTTATTGCATAAATTGACGAAACGCGCAAAACGTTCACCTGATGGTAAGTGCAACAGTCTGCCCATAACAAATGCTTTGTCACCCAGAAAATTACTGTGTGACACTACACTGTGCCCATCACCCTGAGACATAGGTTCTTAAGTCTCATGCCATGCCATGCCCAGTGATTACGCTAGCTCGCAGTGCTCTTCAGACAGTAACAGTAATGTTTGCACAATACTGCTTCACGGTAGAAAAACTGGCTGAAATAATAGCTTGTATGCGTGCAGAATGACACCACAATATGCATAGATGTAACTATACTGCTCGTCGTCGTCGTCGTCGTTTCAGCCTATCACAAGTCCACTGTTGAACATAGGCCTCCCCCATAGATTGTCACAAAAGTTTGGAGCTCTCATATTGGGGGGATTTTGCCATAGTTGCCACGCATGGCAGGCGGGTTGGCAACCGCAGTTTATTTATTTAGATGTTTCAGAAAGATGCTGCTGCCCATCTTCAGGTTTTAATTTTCCCTCTGTCGACTTTTACGACACCCACGGGATGAGATGGGGTGGTAGATTCTCTTAAACCGCCACCACACGGTGTTACTAACTATACTGCTCGTGGGAACGCAATAGGGAGTAAGATCTTTTTTGACTCGTACCAAAATGGCGATGTGGTTCGCCCAACCGTCACGTCTCCCGCGGGGGCGTTCCTATATATGGGACTAGCGATCCGCCCCGGCTTCCCACGGGTAGATAGATATTAGAAAGATACATTTGGACAAATAGGACAACTTCCTTAAGCTAACATTTTTTGTAGCGACTATTCTCATCGGCGGCTCTGCAGCTGGTTATGTAAGATTACGTTATTTTATCAAAATAATGTTTTATTTATGGGAACATAAGTCATGAAAGTTTAGTAGCTCTGAGCTTCCTTGTAAACAATGTTTGATGTCGTGGTAGCAAATTAAAACGACCGCTCTCGACCGCTGCGCATAGGGAGCCGCGCACCTCGATGATACATGGCGCATCGAAGATCGCATGAGGCCGACGGCGGCGCGGCGTTCAAGAGACACCGCGGCAGCTGTATTTTGTATAGAGAATTTTAAAGCTTTAAATTAAAAACCACTGTTCAATTGTTTCTAGTTTATAAAAAGCAATATGAAGTAGGTAGGTAATAGATTTTAGTCTAGAATCGCACTTAGAGTGGGCGAGCGTAGGGCTGTTCGCTCACACCGCGGCATTTTTCTTACTTTTAGCATTTTTCTACCCGTCGTAACTTCTAAACGATAGGTCCGATTCGAATAATTTAAAGAGGAATTTGCAGTGTACATAATCAACCTTGATTATGAAGCTGTTAAGTACGATAAGGATTAATATAATGATACAAATGTCATCATCTTTCGATTCTACCCGTTCTTTGATTGACTTATTTGTAGAAAAAGCGGTTATTGTGATTTAGCTATAATAGTTAGACATACAGCCTCCCGGACTTTTTTGTGAGTGCTGATAAGTACTACGAAAATGTAGTACATTATTTTATTCATCATCAATAGTTTTTGCAGCGGACGCCAAATAAAGACTTTTGTTAGTAAATTTTCGATACCTTGAGTTACATAGTAGCAATTTTCGTATGCGTTTTAATTTTTTTTTTATTTAGATATTGCTCATGTTACTCGCTGATAATGTAGCGGTATATTGGTGAAAGAATTTTTAGAATCGGTTCAGTAGTTTTTGAGTTTATTCATTACAACCAAACAAACATACAAAAAATCAAATCTTTTCTCTTTATAATATTAGTTTAGAAAAAGGCGAGGTTGTATGTATGTATGTAAACAAAAAACTAAACGAAACTATAACGAAAGACCTACGCCTTATAGATTTCACCACAAAAACATGCGCGCGAATCGATCTCGCATCCGTTTCTTTTTTTAATTAGACCTGTGTTATTTAATATTACTTAAAAGAATATGGTCATGCCAAATTACGACAATAACAAATCGCCGAACTAGTGACTTGGGTCGCTTATTAAAATGGGATGCGACCAATTAACCGCTTCCTTTTCTTGGGTTCTGAATGGCTTCCGTCTTTATCGACGTACCTTAATATACGAGTACAACACATAAAAAAAAAGCCGGGGCGGATCGCTAGACTAAATGATAAAAAGCAATAAAATCATTCTTTTCGTTCATTTGTTAATTTGTTGCATTCTAAAATAAGTATTTTCTGTGTTTCCGATACAATCATTACAGTTTTAAATTTTGTTATTTTATCTATACATACACAGACGAAAAAAATAAAAAAGCGTAAGTAAGCGTTAACTAAATAATATTATACATACATAGAGTCGCGCCTCTTTCCCATAGGGGTAGGCAGAGACCACATCTTTCCACTTGCTACGATCCTGACACACATCTTTAGCTTCCTCTACTTTCATCAGTGTTTTCATACAAGCTCGTCCGTTGCGGGTACTTTTGACGTGGCCTTTCCTTAAAACGATTTCGATCTGATCGTAATATGTTCGCCAACGCAACCCTAACCGGCTGGCCCATTCACACTCGCCTCATAAATCTGTTTCGTCAATCTTCTTTCATTCATCATCCTCTCTTACGTGTCAAACCATCTAAGCATCCCCTTGCTCTATCTTTGTCATCTACATCTTCTACCACTACCGCAACGTTTTCCCTAGCACTCTGTTTTTCTCAGTTTGGTCTATCAGTCACGCCAGCTATACAAATAAATTAAATTGAACGTGTCTGTTTTAATCATAATAACATATTTTACATTCCATGTTTAACATAGCCTAACACAGGTCATCCTGTTCTTGAACAAGTTTGCTCTCCATCAGTGGGGGTACAGACGATGCCACAAACCACGTTCCTAGGCGCCATGCCACAGCTTTGTACTTTAACAAAGATCCATTAAAACCCGCGTCAGATTTGATAGACCACAAATCCTTGCAAAAGAACACCGATTCCTACCAAGGATGATTCGCGAGGCTATTGAAATTAAAAAACATCCTAATTTCAATAGGGAAGATGGTTGGGTATTACCACCGGCTTGGGATCCTATTATTAATAAAATTAAATCAAAAACCAAGCATACCACTGCAAGGCTTCAAGACACAGTAAGCTCTTTCTGCGTAGATCGGACTACAAATAATAATTAAAAGCTGAAGGTACTCCGGGTTAACTATGACATCGGGACAACTGTCACCTCAGTCCCCACGTGACCATGGGTGCTGTAAAGCGTCCGAAACGTCGGGTAAAAATAGTTCAAAAATTAAACGCGATAAAATCCGTAAAAAAGTAGTTTTATTTAAATTTTTGTCTAACTGTCTGTTTGTTCCGGCTTTTCTCCGAAACGGCTGGATCGATTTTGTCGGGACTTTCACTGACAAAGCTGGTATTATAGCGGGTAACTAATGCTACTTTAATTTTAGTGTAAAATAATTAGGAATTCCGCGCAAAAAAATTAAAACCCCAAAAATCCGATTCGAATAGGGAAGCATATACTCGTATATATGTATATCATCGATCGGGATCGGCTTTTATACGCGTGTGAAACCGCGGGAGAACAGCAAGTTACAAAAAAAAATCCAGAATCCAATTAGCCACTGCGCTCGGTTGGTGCAGTGGATAGGTGATCGGCTTCTGCGCTATGGGTCGCGGGTTCGATTTCCGCTCGGGACTTATATTTGTATGATCTACGGATAGTTGTTTCGTATACAGATGTCAGTGGTGGTCTAATATGCAATGCTGACAGTATACTACTCGTAGAAACGCAATGAGATGTAAAAAAAAATGGTCTGGACGTCCCTGTGTTTATGACACTGCATAGAAATTCCACGACCAGTAACAACAAAGATGCGCAAGATCGGGCGAAACAGAGCGAATTATGTAGAAAAGCTAACCGACGGACAAAGGAATAAAAAAACCAATGCTACAGACAAGGTAATTGGTCATATCATTAAAAAAATACAGTTACGAGTATAAACATTAACGTTAGTTTGTCGCATAATTAAACGCAGTTAGAATGCAATTATCGGATGGCCAACGTGCGTTCAAATACCAAGGTCCATGGAACTTATTTTAGTTTCATGAAAACGATGCTCCACACTGGGATTCCTCCTGTATATCGAGTGCGAGTTGACGTTAAAATAACATGCACAACACAAACAGACCCCTAAAACCAAGGATTCGTATTTTGTATAAAACGGCTCCGGCTGGTATTGGAACCCAGTGCCGGCGGTGTAGAAGTCGGGTGCTCTGATCACTAAGCTACAAACCGTTGCCATTAGACTTATAACGGTACCGTCAACTGTTTACAAAGAGGAACAATATGTAGCAGAAAAGGCTTGCCACAATTTGGAAGGATTTGCCGTATCACCATGCGTGGCAGACGTAACACCGTCACTGGGCCTGATAATTTAGGGTCTAGCATAAAGCTTCCTGTGTGCCCAGCCTGTGATACGGAGCAGAGCATCCTGGTGAGCCGAAAGTGTAGGCTATGCTGAGTGGAGACATGGCGTGGAGGGCCGCAGCCGAGTTCTGTAAAAACCGAAGACGACGCCGACGAAGCAACGGCGGGTCCTCGTGACGGCCCTCCTATCAGCAACGGTGTTTCCATAACAGAAACGAGGGCCTTCGGGCTACCGGGATGGGGGTCCCGAATGCCCCCGCCCCCCGCGTCCCCGGGGAGGACGATGACTCGAAGAGGTCTCGAGTCTGGATCCCCGAGAGGTCGAGTGTACTGCCGCCCGGTCGGGCTAAAATTGTAGAGACGCAATGGAGCCCCTCTTGAGCGCTGATGGAGACCACCGTGGGAATTTTAGTTGGTAAAAGTCCGACATAACCCCACTGGGGCGGCCCCTCACCCCTCTCCGTCCGATTGGTTATCCATGCAGGATTTTCCCACGTAAAAAAAAGATCTAGCATAATAGAGATGCGATGGAAGGGCCACGGTTGCGTTCTGTCTGAACGGAGATCCCGTGTAACCGCCGTGGGATTTTAGTCGGTAAGAGTCAACATAACTTGCCGCCCCCTCTCCCCTCTCTCCCTGGATCATGCATCAATGCACGATTTCTCAAAATGTAAAAAAAGGTCTAGCATAATAGAGATGCGATGGAGGGGCCACGGTTGAAGGTTGGAGATCCCGTGTGACCGCCGTGGGGTTTTAGTCGGTAAGAGTCAAGAGGGTTATGCATGTGTAAATTTATGTCTGTAAAACGCACCCACGATACGGGAGAAATCCTACTGTAAGTCGACTCGTCAAAAAAATAAAGAATAATTTTATGTTGTGGATAAAGTGACGTTTGTCAATAACAAATGCTGTGCCACCCAGAACATTTCTGAGTGACACCACACTGCGCCCGTCACCCGGAGACATCAGTTCTTAAGTCTCATAACCCAGTGATTACACTAGCTCACAGTGCCTATCAAAGCGAAACACAGTAATGTTTGCACCCTACCTTTTCTAACAAAATAACGATGTACAACGAAAGTTCTTGGATAAAGTTTTTCAAGGCTTATCAAAACGTTTGTTATTATATCACAATTTCATATCAAAAAAACTGGCATATATTTCGTATTTATTTTACCAGCCTTATGCCAGCTACATAAATATTAACATACTAGCTAATCACTAATTAGAAAAGTATAAATATAATTACAATATATTATGAAACTCACCGGCATGTGGAATAACCGACTAAAGGAGACGAACGGAAACTACCACGGACCTTCCAGAATAATCGTTGCAAAATAAATAACACTTCACATACAAATACACTATTAACCACTAACACTATCACATCTTGTACGCATCACTTTTCTTATACACCGGTCTACACCCACTTCCACCAGCAGAGGGGTTGTTAGATGTAAATAAAAAAAAAATAGGCACTAATAGAGCAAGTCGACTATTTGGTAGTTGGCGATGATATGAGCGCGAAGGCCGCACCACTGCCCGACACTACACTGGCCGACGAGGGCGACAACAGTTCAGAATTTAATCAGACGGTCCAGATTAAGTTATCATAACTAAAAAAAAATATAGTAAAAAGTGACGAGACGAGCAGCACAGTTCACCTGATAATAGTGTGCAACGTCTGTTCATAACAAAAGCCGTGTGAACCCAGAACATTTCAGTGTGGCACCTCATTGTACCTATACTGGTGGTAGGATTACTATGCAGGAATCCGTCTAGGTAGGTACCACCCTAGGGCCAGTTATTCTGACGTGAAGCAGTAGTGTGCAAACATTACTGTGTTTCGGTTTGAAGGGCACTGTGAACTAGCGTAATCACTGGGCATGTGAGACTTAAGAACTTATGTCTCAGGGTGACGGGCGCAGTGTCGGTGTACACATAGAAATATTCTGGTTGACACAGCATTTGTTGTGGGCGGACGTTGCACTGACCATCAGGTGAACGTTTTGCTCGTTTCGACACTTTATACAATAAAAAAAAATCCGCTGAAACATCAGTTATTGAGTCTCATGTGCCCAGCAATCACGCTAGCCCCCAGTGTCCCTCAGACCGAGACACAGCAATGTTTGCACACTACTGCTTCACAGCTGAATAACTGCGGTGGAATCCTTCCACCAGTAGAGTTCATAGATGTAGAGAGACAGTTTATAAAATAAGGCGTTACTACATTGCAGGAATCCATTACAAAAAATAATCAAAAATGTTGGCTGATCTAAGAGTACCTCTTTCTCACAAAAACGCACAACAGCTAACCAGGCAATACTCACCACCGACGTCGAGAACACGACACGTATTTTGTACATACAGTCACAACTTCTTCCCATATAAGGGATAGGAAGAGACAAAACACGTAGCTCACTTTTCGCCCCCGTGGATACGAGACGTGACAGGTGGCAAACCACAACGCCGCCATTTTGGTACAAGTCGAAAAATTGGTACTGCGTACCTTCGATCAGTAATTATATCACCTTACGTTTTCCGCGAAGGCGACAAGAGAGCTACGTGAGTGGCCTCTTACTTACCCCATATATGGGAAAAAGACGTGACTATATGTATGTATATTTCATAGTTCTACATAAATATTTCACGTCCGTGCTGTTAGCAGTCTTCTTTAGCAGCTTCATACTATAGCTAAGCTCGCGGGCCCCATACATAAATACATATATAAACACAGCTCTACTTCATACACAAGTATGACAGTAACTTCAGCATTATACTTGAATAACCCAAATTTGCGTTGGTCTCACAGTATAAAGAACAGTACAATTTAATTTTGATGTATATAATCCTCATAAAATCTTCCTACATATGTAGGTCACCCTACCACGCCGACATTAAACCGGTCCCTGCGGCAGTATACTCTTCCGGCTATCTTTATTTCTTTTATAGAAAACAACTCCAATATTCTAAGATATCTAACATCTTTCTAGTATAATAATTGAATATCAAAACTATACGGTATTTCCAGCATAATGTGTGACCTCCATTTTGTATATTCATCGAGGCTGGGTGTGTATATGCTCTACGGGCACAAATACTCTCTATTTTGTCTCTCTATTTTGTGCTATGGGCCACAGTGTTCACTTACTATCATACCTCATAACGTTTATGACCCTTCATCATTATCATCATCATCATTTCAGCCTATTTCTAGACCACTGCTAAACATAAAAGAAAAAAAATGCCAGTAGTACACAACATTTGAACTAAGCGTGTACGTAGATGTTAGCAAATTAATTTCTCTTGTGTTTTTCATTAGCCAGGACCTGGATATGAATCCCAGCCAGGGGACTACATTAATGCGCAAAAATACAAATTGCTAGTTTTCGTCTCTGTTTGTGCTGTGATTGTCCCTCGTGATGTCTGACACTGCATCCTAGCCTCCGAACCCATCGCATGAGCGTTATACTAGGGATGAGTAGGGGACAATGCCTGTTTGCCTAGTGCACCCGTGGGACTATAATATGTCTTGCGCAGTTTGTTCCGAAAGTATTCAGAGGTCGTTGGCGTGGTTTGAAGTCGGTCAAGAGAATATCATTTAGGTAGTGGATTTCCGCAGTCTCGATATATACTAAAGAACATTTTTTTGTATAGAGACGATCACTAACGTTCACCTGATGGTAAGTGCAACGCCTGCCCATAACGAATGCTGTGTCACCCAGAACATTCCTGTGTGGCACCACACTGCGCCCGTCACCCTGAGACATCAATTCTTAAGTCTCATATACTCACTGATTACACTAGCTCTCAGTGTCCAAAACACGGTAATGTTTACACACTACTGCTTCACGGCAGAACAACTGTCGTGCGGTGGTACCTATCTAGACGGATTCCTGCATAGGAACCTCTACCACCAGTAAATGTTTATGTTGGACTTTTTTCTTATGTCCTAAGAAACTGAAATTAAGCTGATCTGGAGACATATTTGGTGCAGCCATGAGACTCACATACTACACTTCTACTTTTATTAAGCGCCTTAATTCTTTGATTCGCTTATTTTTTATTCTAGTTTTATTAGAATGTGTTTGTATTTGGTGTGTGTCTCTTTCGGTTCGCGTGTTATGTGCGTATGGCTCACCTTGGGTGTCGCGAGGCGCGGCATGGCGAGGCGGCGGCTGGGGCGCGCCACAGCCACGCCGATGAGAGCGTCGCACAGCGCGCGCAGCCCCGCGCCGCCGCAGCGCGCCGCAGCACGCAGCGCGCCGCGCACCGCCCCGCACCCCGCCGCGCGGGACCGCCCCCCCGTCGCGTCTGCTCGCACACCGCGCACATTAGCTACCACTCGCGAGCCTACCTCGATACACAGCCCTTAAGTCGCTTATGACTGTCTTCGGATCGTAACCGAGAGATCCAGCCTCATTGCGCTCGCGTAGACGCACCGCTCAAAGTAAGCACACTGACCGTCTTCGCTTCGATGCACTACTGAATGCGCGCGGATTCAATTTACGTTACTTCTCTGACATTTTATTTGATCCTCACTCTGATCGCATCGTATCATCACAATGAGGCGGAAATAATTGACACATGCAACATTATAATGTACCTCTTAAAAATGACATATTATATAAATAATAGCAACTTATTATGTGTCAAAAAAATAAAGAAAAGAGGTGTGACTGTATGTATGTATGTAAAAAAGTATTGTGATATAAAATACTGCAAAGTTATAAAAGACCTTTAATTCCCAATACGTTCCAATGAACGTTTGCGAACACAATTAAATAACGGTGCCAAAATAAATAGACCTACAAAACATTTAATTATGAATAGAATAGAATATTTTTTTATTCAATATAGATCATTTACATAATACTTATTGAACGTCATTTTTTTTAAAACTACACTGGTTCGCAAAGAAATGCCTCTGTCCTGGGAAGAACCAGTGAGAAACCCAGCGGGATTTTTTTTTCAGTCATTTTAAATATACAATTACAGCAGTTTTATAAAGATGTAGAAATAGCTTGGCAGAGATCACCTCATTCCCAGGGGTTATCATCATCCATGTATTCCTTAATATTATAATAACCCTTCTTAAAAAGTCTTTGTTTAACAAATAGTTTGAACTTTTTTATTGAAAGACTTTGTGCACTTTCTGGGATTTTGTTGTAAAACGTATACATTGCCCCATGAAAGAGTTACTGACTCTGTGAAGTCGGGTAACTGGCATTCAGATTATGAACATCACTTTTTTTTATTAAAGTGATTAATATTTAATAATATTTTCATAAACATATTGAGAGGCCATGGTTAAGATATTAATTTCTTTAAATATATCTCTAAGAGACACTCTAGAGCCAAGATTATAAATAGATCTTATGGCCCCTCTTTTGCAAAAGAAAAACCACCTCTACGTCAGTCGAATTTCCCCATAGCAAAATACCATAAGACATTATGCTGTGAAAATAACTAAAATAAACTAATCGAGTAAGCTGCAGAGCTGAATCTACTTGCTATTTTAGATATATGGGGGCCCCATTGAAGTTTCGCGACTAGAGTTATTCCAAGAAAGACAGTGGCATCCACAAGGCTCAAATCCTCCCCATTTACGAGTACATTTACATCCATTCGTTTAACATTTGGTGTCGTAAATTTTAAACATTTAGTTTTATTGCCATTTAAAAGCAAATTGTTAACGTTAAACCAATGTACTACTTTTGAAATAAAGTACCGTAAATAAAATCAAAGATGTATCAATCAGCAAATAACACTATATCATGGTTGTCCCCTACTAGGTAAGGTAAGTCATTAATGTAAATTAGGAATAGAAATGGGCCGAGAATCGAACCCTGCGGCACACCTATAGATACTGCTGACCCGGAAGAACTCGTACTATTAATAACTACTTTCTGCGTTCTATTGCTCAAATATGGAAGTTAGAAGGTTAAGTGCAGAATTTCTTATACCGTAATGATGTAGTTTCCTGATGAGTGTTTCATTATGAACGCAATCGAAGGCCTTAGAAAGATCACAGAAAACACCCAAGGCATCCTGTAAATTCTCCCAGGCATCGAATATATACTTAATTAGTTCAACACCGGCATCGGTTGAAGAACGACCCCTTGTAAAACCAAATTCATTTTTGTGAAACAATTTATGTAAATTAAAATGTTTTAACATTTGATTAAGAATTATTTTCTAAACAATTTTACTTAATGTTGGTAGTACAGAAATAGGTCGAAAGTTAGAGGGGTCCTAACCTAAAAGTAGAGTTAGGGGATGTACTCCCAGATTTAATCTAATTATGTCTACTTCATATTTATATCTAGTATGAAATCAAAACCATCTGTCTAGGCAGCCTTTTTTAAATGTTCATCATGAAGAGTACGTTGACAAAAACCAGCCGAATTAGATGAACATCAGCGCTTGAACATTTATTTATGAAGCAGTAGTAGTGCAAACATTACTGTGTTTCAATCTGAAGGGCACTGAGAGCTAGCGTAATCACTGGGCAGTATGAGACTTAAGAACTGATATCCTAGGGTGACGGGCGAATCGTGGTGCAACACAGAATTGTTGTAGGTGAAAGCATTTGTTATGGGCAAACCGTCACTATCCAATAAAAAACAATAACAAATCAAATCGCAAAAGTCTATAAATTACATAAAAACGTAAAGCCTAACAAAATAGCTTCTATGAAACCGCATTACACTGGCATTAGAAATTCGATCTGACGTGAAACGACACAGCCACATTCTGATGATTGGATCAATGACATGCCTTTGAAAATACACACAGGCTTGAAGCAAATCTTATGCACGCTAATTTACGCCGTATGCTCTTAGATTTATGTTAATAAATAGCGTACAGTGGATCGGATAACCAGCTCTAATGAAACCTGATACAACCAGGCTATATAAACCCTATCTAGTAAATTGTAAGGATATTAGTAGAGTGGTGCAAATACCTGTGATTTTCTGAACAAAGAGTTACGCTTATATAATAAGTAAGTTTACTAAACAAACATTTTTAAGAGAGAAGTTGAATAGCCCAAGAGCTCACAACGAATTTTGATCAGGTATTTTAGGGCATAAAAAATTTTGAGTCCTAGTACTCAAAGATTGTTTCAGTAAGGTATAAAGTCTGACTGGACGTATAGGGTCTCGGCACTGCTGAGCAGTTACGTAATTGTTGCAAAAAATTACAGCCAGAAAAAGTATTTCAGTTAGTAAGGAATTTAACAAGTTAATAAAAATAAAAGTTCAATATGTTTTAGTTGGTCTAAAAATATACGGAGACTGCTCCAAATTTGTATTTCAAAAGGATGAATAAAGTATTTTAGGGCAGGTGTAATTTAAATAGTGTATTGAGTATATTTTAAACATAAACACATACAGTAACGCCTTTTTCCCATACAAGGGGTAAGCAGAAACCACAAACGTAGCCACACCTAACGGCACGCGATAGGTGTGATTTAACAATATTTAAAAAATATTGTCAAAAAGCCAAACCAAAATAATTGCTTTAAATAACGACCAGACGTAATAAAAAAATTGCGCGATTGCGAGTAAAAAACGTTGAAATCTACTCATAACGTTTTTCACTCACACTCACGTGAGTAAGTGGGGGTGTTTATCGGCATTTTTTTAATTTTACACAATCCTAAAATACTTTTACTGGCTGTAACTTTTGTAACATTTACAAAATGCGCAGTAGTTTCGAGAACCCATGCAGCCAGCCACACTTTCCATTCCTTACTCGAATAGCCTGAACTTACAAGTAGGTACCCAAAATTACTAATGCCCTAAAACATCTGCTCAGAATTCGTGATGAGCTCTCGCCCTAGAATTAGAAATGACGATATCAAAAATTTCAAGCCACCAAAGTACAACAAACGAGGCGTTCCTGGCCGCGGCAGCGACTTTCGATTACTAAACAAAGCTGTCATCTGCTATTATATCTAATATCTAATCTACGTATCTGTTATTATAGTGCCGTAAACATAAGCGCCGTGGTAGCTCAGGGGCTAGGCGCTCGCTTTAAATTTCATAGTACGCGAGTGACCTGGCTTCGATTCCCGGTGCCGGCACCACTAAAATTGTTAATTGCAATTTTAAGTGCTGATTTTACCACGTGCTCGGCGGTAAAGGAAAACATCGTGAGGAAACCTGCATGTCTGAGAAATAAAAAATATTTCGAAGACATGTGAAGTCCGCCAACCCGCATTGGAGCAGTGTGGCGGATTCTTCCTAGCTCCAAAACCCTGTCAGAAATGAGAGGAGGCCTGTGCTCAGTAGGGGGACATTTATAGGCTGAAACTTTACTTTTACTTTTAAACATTAGCGCGTACATACATACAGATGCACACATTCGTCCTCACCCTATCCGATGCATCGCACATTAATCGCAGGAGGATCAAATTATCAGAATTATTTTTGGGCAAGCCAATTTGATAAAAGTTGGCTTCGACTGAAATACAGAACCTACGCCTCAGTAAACAGAGCACTGACTACTTGGCCAGGAGTCGTGGATCCAGGATTTAGCATTACATTAACTATTCAATGATTGATTCATCATCATCGTTTCAGCCTTTCAATAGACCACTGCTGAACATCGGCCTCCCCATAGATTTCTCATCTGGGGGGATTTTGCCGTAGTTGACACGCTTGGCAGGCGGGTCGGCAACTGCAGTTCATTTCAGATGCTCCAGGTAGATGCTGCTGCCCATCTCCTGGTTTTTATTTTCCCTCTGTTGACTTTAACAACACCAAAGGGATGAGATGGGGCTGGTAGGTTCTCTTAAGCCGCCGAAGCTAGTCGTTTAACAAATGGATTGAAAGTGAAATTTCTTACCCGATACAGCAAACTGCACCGTCAGCAAAGCCTCCATCAACTTAATGAGCACCCTGGTCTCGCCGCTGCTGCACTCACAGTTGCAGAGGTAGTGCAACAGCACTTTCAGGAGGCCGTAACTGTCCAGGAACACGCCGTCGGTGACTATGTATTCACGAAACATCGGACTGTAGAGGCACAGCCTGGCGCACGACTTCCAGAAAGTGCAAATGTTTTTCAACGCGTCTATATGGTCCTCCACAGTTTCCTCTAATGTGTTTCTCGCTGGATGGATAAATCCTTATTGGCGTAGGCATCGAAACTCTTGTACGAGCCGCGGCATCGGAAACTGCGATCGCAAGTATTTCTCTCTCTTTCGTCAGATCACAGAGTTCCTCGAACTTCTCTGCTGGAAGTTTCAATTTGTATATTTTGAAGCATTTTTCAGTTATCTCAGATAGAGATTTGAACAGCATCTGCACTGAGGACAAAGAGCTCATCTCTCGGAAGTAAGAGAGTTCCGCATTCTCCTTCATCAGTTTGTATATTTCAACGATGATAGCGATTTCTAGGATCGCGCAGCACTGGTTTGAAAATTCGGGCAGAGACACCAACTCCAGGACATAACTCAGACCGCCCTTCTGTATGAACTGTTCGGCGAATGGGACGGTGTTCAAAAGACTTGCGAAGATGTTGAGGCAGGAAACCGTCAAGAAGTAGGCGGACTCCTCTTGTCTAATGATGTAGCGGTGCTTAGATACGATGAAAGTTGGATAGACCACACTAAACAGTAGTTCATATTTCATTTCCATACGACATTTGGGCGTCACTTTAAGCAGGTGGCTGACGGTGGAATGCAGAACATTGTTATGATTGTCCAGCTGTAGTAGAGAGTTGTAATGAATGAGGAACGACCACACGCTGTTTCTCTCTATATGGCTCACACCGTGCGGACAGTACTTTCTTCCCAAATCCCTAGTATCATCGCACGGCTCGCATATGGAACACGGTAACTGATCCGTCACCCGTGGGATAAGTATACTGGAGCCTAAATCCCCATAGACGGTATGCTCAAGGAGTTGGAGGCACCGTGGCGCGACGCTGTTGTGCGTCAACATCAGTCTGACGATGCACTCCATGAGGAACCCCGGCGAGAAGCAACAACACACCCCACATTTCAACATCACTCGGAGTATTTTCGTCCTCAAGACCTGTTTGAGCTGACACCTCTTCATCGATAACTAGGGATGTCAAGGTTCCGTAGAGAACTGAGACGCAGCAAGTGGAGGGTAGAGGTAGGCCGGTGCCGGCTTCACCGAGTACATCGTGGTGGTGATGCATTCCCCGCGGCAACCCGCTGCCTGCACACTTTGTGCCTGCTACGTGGACAAGCAGCAGTGTGTACCACTTCACTCCTGACCCGTTTCATCCCACTAACAAGCTTCCCTATAGATTCAATCAACTTTTTAATTAATATCACGCTCGCTTCTTGATCCACACCCGGAATTCTAATCATTAGTTCTATGCATTCTTTCAAAAGGCCCCCTTTTAGACATTCCCCGTAGAGTTTGAACTGATCGGTAAACTCTCTGAGCTTATCGACTGTCCGACACTGCATCAACAAGCAATGGAAGAACGCTGTTATAGAATATGCTATACCGAATACAAATTTGAGCAAGTTTCCCGCTTCAGTCTCATTTGGTTTCTCTACATCCTTGGCACGAGTAGGATTTTCTTCTTTTGTGTTATATTTGCTGTTAGACTTACAAATGACGTCTTCTAGAATTCTTAGTAGCATTGGTAAGATTCCGTTGTTAATTAGTTTGGCACATAGATCCGAGTGGATCAAAACTTTATCTAATGAAACTATTAGGAGTTCTGTTAGCGCCAGTTTAACTCTGGACACCTCTTCGCTGTTATAGTTCGACTGCGCCGGCAGGGAACCGAATTGTAAAGAACAGAGATTTTTCAAAGAGAAGTTAATGCATTGCATCGAAATTTGTGATCCTTCAGAGCCCGTGAGGCTGCTTTCTGCTTTGCACAACTCCTGCAGCAGATCAGTTATCAGGAGCGTGAATTCGAAACTGGTGATTTCAGTATTGATAATTTCTCTATGTTTGTCGTTCATGTAATCATCGGCTTTGGGTTTGATTTTACGCGGCGTGTAGTAAGGGTCAGTGTACAGTGTTTCATTGGGGTACTCGTTAGAGGAGCGGAGCGGCGAGTTGAAATATTCGAAATCGTCGTTGGGCGTGCACACTTTGATGGTCATAGACCTATTCAGGATCTCGAGGTCGTCGTTGGAGTCAGCGGACTCCGTTGACTGTTCGGAGTCGATCACGGATCGTTTCCTCATTTTGCTGTCCGAGATGTCTTGTTTAGACACGCCGTTCTGTTTCACCCTGATGATTGAATGCAACAAATTGTTTTTTAGAGCATGGGCGACATATACGAGAAAAAGAATTGTCTTGCTTAAGTGCAGAAACAGACATACATACATAAGATCACGACTGTATCCCATAAGGGGTAGTCAGAGACTGGGCACTCACTGCAATAACAGATGACTGCCACAATCCACGTTTCACCAAAACAATATAATGCACTTGGTGTGATAGGTGGTGAGCCCATCGCCACCATGCGCTGTTGGGTGCACAGTGCAAAAACAAGTTATGGAAATTTATCCAACGATTTAAAAAAAAAGATATATAGCTAGCAAATTAATTGTAATGGATAAATTATAATAAATGCTGATGATACAGTTTCTTTTAATTATTCAATAAATGGCCGGTTTTATACGCGTAAGATAAGCCGGCAGGGTGACCTGAACATTCACATTCTCTGAGACCTGAGACTCTAGGTAGTTGGCAGTCTGAGACCGTGTTCTGGAGCACCCCAACGATTACATCAGATTTGATAAACCAAAAATCCTCGCTAAAGTACATCAGATTCCTACCGAGGATGATTCGCGAGACTATTGAAATTAAAAAAAAAAACATCCTAATTTCAATAGACAAGATGGTTGGGTAGCATCCACTACCTTGGGACCCTATAATTAATAAAATTAAATCCAAAATCCAAGCAAACCACTGCCTAGACTTAAAACACAGTTAGCTCTTTCTGCGTAGATCGGACCAAAAATAATAATTAAAAGCTGATGGTACCCCGGGTTAACTATGACATCAGGACATCTGTCACCTCAGTCCTCCCGCGACCATGGCTGCTGTAAAGCGCTCGAAACGTCGGATTAAAAATAGTTAAAAATAAACGCGATAAAATCCGTATAATTAGTTTTATATAAATGTGAAGTATTCGCGTAAATATACGTTTCGGAGATTAGCTCGAACAAACAAACAGAGCTTGTTTGAGTTTTGGTATCGTGCAAATTACCATACAGATCAAGAAAAAATCTTTATAAAAAAATCTCTGAGCGACAATTCAATTCAATTTTATTTATTTGTTATATGCAGGAATCCGTCTAGGTAGGATACCATCCGCAGGGCCAGATTATTCTGCCGTGAAGCAGTAGCGTGCAAACATTACTGTGTTTCGGTTCCCAGTGAATTCACTGGGCATATGAGACTTAAGAACTGATGTCTCAGGTTGACGGGCGCATTGTGATGTCACACTGTTCTGGGTGACACAGCATTTGTTATGGGCAGACGTTGCACTTACCGTCAGGTGAACGTTTTGCTCGTTCCGTCACTTTTATCAAATAAAAAAAAATATACAAGAAAAGTTACAAAAAGTTTACCTTGTAGTGGCGAAGCTCCTCTCAGAAGACCCGGCCGAGTTAGTTTTCGTCACTTGATTCGGTTTTTGTTTCGACCATATTCTGAAAATATGACTCACATGGTAATGACAAGAATATCAAACACTGAATAATGACAGCAAGCAATGTTACGTTGTCCGGCAGAGTGGAACAGCACCTATCTCTTTCCTACCGAGGTATGTAAGAGACGACTAAGGTATTGTACGGACAGTGAACAGCTATACTATACAATTCTGTCACTGTACTGCTCGTGGGAGCGCGAATGAAGACTAAAAATGTTTCGACTCGTACCTCGGTACTCCCGTACTATGAAATTGAAAGCGAGCGCCTAGCCTTTTGCATAGGACTCCTACCACGAGTGAACAAAACAGTTGACAATTTGTTCAATTTGTACATATATTGTATAGTTTTCAATCCATCCATTGAATGTGGCAAGACATTAATGATATTTCATCAGGTATGTTTTATTGATCTTCCTCGTTTTATTTTTAGGTTCTATATTCGATGTCTTCCACCACCACCACCACCACCATTTCAGCCTATCACTAGTCCACTGCCGAACATAGGCCTCCCGCATAGATTGCCACAAAAGTTTGTAGCTCTCATTTTGGGGGGAAATTCGCCATAGTTGCCACGCTTAGCAGGCGGGTTGGCAATGTCTTATTACCACTAATATTTGTCCCTGTATTATCATATATTTTATTATTCTGTTCATTTAGTTGTATTTGTTGCACATAGACACGTACGTGTATTCTCTCTTTACTTACGTAGTGGCTCCACTGAAAACCAGCGCTGCGGTCTTTCCGCAGCATTCTTTGCTGAGTGGAGTCCATTTCGACTTCACAATACAGCATCACTTCTGTTTCCAGTTTTTTACAAATCATGTTTTTTTTTAATTTTACTTTATATATTTTTTTATTTGCATTCTCTGTGTGGTTTTACTATACTTTATATTTTTTTTTATTTGCATTGTCTGTGTGGTTTTCGTATTGTGCACGACAAATAAAGTCTATGTCTATGTCAAATAACACGCACGAGAGCTGTTGGTTGGAATTGTTTACATTATTTAAATTCTTCTTTAAAGAATTTCACGATACTGAGCGAGATAATCGCACGAGTCAGTGAGTATATAAAAAAATGAAGGAAGGTACTCGTAAGTTACTTTGCTAAGATCCGCATGCAAAATATAAAAATGATGTATATTACCTAGTTTTTTGAAGAGCACCGCCCGCTCTCCCTCAGTAGCGTGCACAAGCAACTAACACCGCCACCAGGTACCCTCCACCAACTACTGCAATACCACCACTAGATAGGCCGCCGAGTCGCACTTACCTTCCTTCATTATAATGGATTTCCGCAAAGTAACGCCTGATTCTATTAACTATATATAAGAAAAGGCACCTTTGCGAGAAGAGCTGGTGTATGGGCGGGCGGTGCGGCAACACGCGGGCCGGGGGCGCCGCGCCGCGCCCGCCCGCCCCGCCGCCGCCCAGCTCGCCGAACAGCCAGATCAGCACCGAGCTCAGCTGCCGGCAGCACGACAGACCCTGCACACAATCGTCAGCAACATCATTGATTCAGGCTATCACTGCCTGTGGTAGCGGCTTAAGAATCTACCGCCCCATCCCATCCCGTGGGTGCCGTAAAAGTCGACAGACGGAAAATTAAAAACCAGGAGATGTGCAGCAGCATCTACCTGGAATATCCCCGCCTGCCAAGCGTGGCAGAACTACAAGCTTTTGTGGCAATCTATGGGGGAGACCTATGTTCAGCAGTGGACTGGTGATAGGCTGAAATGATGATGATGATGATGATGATGACTAGTCCACTACTAAACACTGAAACATTTGAGCCTACAGTAATTAATTGTATTGTGATTAAATATCGCCAGAAATTCATCAATAATTATTCGTCATCATTTCAGCCTATCCACTGCTGAACATAGGCCTCCTCCATTAATTGCCACAAAAGTTTGTAGCTCTCATTTTGGGGAGATTTGCCGTAATTGCCACGCTTGGCAGGCGGGTTGGCAACCGCATTTTTTTTGTACAGATGTTCCAGGATGATGCCCCTGCCCATCTCCTGGTTTTCATTCTGTTTTCTCTGCCTACCCCTTATGGGAAAAGGCGTGAGAGTATGGATGGGTATGTATTTTAAATTTTTATTTTATTTATTTATTTAAAAATATGAAACCCCACAGTAGGATTTTCTCCTGTATCGTGGGTGCGTTTTACAAACATACATTTCACATGCACAACACAACCAGACCCGAAAAGCAATCAATTTGTGTTTTTGCACAAATGTTAACTCCGGCTGGGAATCGAACCCAGGACCGGTGGCGCAGAAGTCACGTACGCTAACCACTACTCCACGCGCTCGACATAAACAGCAAATGCAAAATAAACAGGATCTTAGCAGCAATCACGAAACTGTAACCTGTATTACCGCGTTACTACCTGTTGACGACCGCGTGGCCTAGGTGGTCAGAGTACCTGACTTCTAAACCGCGGGTCCTGGGTTCGAATCCCAGCCGGAGCCAACATTTGTGCTAAAACATAAATTGTTGGTTTTCGGGTCTGGTTGTGTTGTGATTGTCCCCGTGTTTCTGACACTGCATCCTAACCTACCTCCGATCTTATCGCATCAGCGTTACATCGGGCGCGGGTAGGTTGGGACGAGTGAGCGCCTCTGTGTTTGCGCGTACACTTGTGGCACTATAATATCTCCTGCGCAGTTGATGGCTCTCGACAGTAGACGGAAGTTGTCGCCGTGGTCGAAATCGGCTAGGAGAACATCACATCACATCATCACCACATTACCGCCTGTAACAAATTCTCACCGCCTTAAGCATATTCTCAAAGCAACGAGAGCCATATTTGGAATTTAATAGTTAATTAATTACATATCCATTCGTTAATAAAGACGTCGGTGTTAAGAAGCGGCGCGTCGTTCGCCACTTATCGCGGGTCACCACCCGAGGGAAACTGCCCGCCCCGTCGATCGCTATTACCCTTATCTGCACGCTACATAGTACGTATTTTAACTAGCGATTGTTTTGATACGGGATTTTAGCTGAAACTTGCGCTGACTTTAAAGTGTCGAATCGCTTGACGTCGTAAACATGTGCGCACAAGATAGCCGGACATATAAAATTGCAGCGAGCATGTTCTCTTAAGGTTCTCTTAACCCCCGAAACGGTCAAACTGTTCGATTCGAACAAGTAGATTTGTTTTTGGGTCAAACGATTTCGATCGTCTACGACTAGGACATTGGTTTGACAGGTTTGTTAAACCGTTACGTAAAAGCGTTACGGACTTGAAGCGTGTTTGATGAAACACAGAAGCACTCACTCGTCCCAACCCACCCGCGCCCGATGCACCGTTGATTTTTTTTTTATTGAATCAAGTGATTAAACGAGCAAAACTTTCACCTGATGTGAAGTGCAACGTGTACAACTGCCCATAGCAAATGCCGCGTCACCCAGAACATTTCTGTGTGCCACTACAATGCGCCCATCACCCTGAGACATCAGTTCTTAAGTGTCATATGCCCAGTTATTACACTATAATATAAATATAAATATATAAATTTATTAACAATATAAATTTTTACAAACTGGAGTATTATCCGGTGGCCCCACACTAGGCAAGCTTGTCCTGTGGGTGCCTGTTACGACTACAATTTACAGGTTACATTACTCGGCTCTATCATAACTAGCTCACAGTGCCCTTCAAACCGAAACACAGTAACGTTTGCACACTACTGCTTCACGGCACAATAACCGGCCCTGGGGTGGTACCTACCTAGACGGATTCCTGCCCAGGAATCCTACCACCAGTAAAATCTTATCCTTGACTTGTTGATGTTATGCTTTTTTTTGTTACGGTGGGACATTTTTACGTATTTTGGGGCACATGGCTCAAAAGGGTGACTGTACCGCACAAAGCGGAACGTATAGATTAATGTATAGGAATGTATAGGTTAGTTATGCATGAATTTACGGGCAATTTTATTTAGTTGCGCGATCAATTCTTATAAGCGAATCGTGAAGCAGATTCTGCGGGACATTGTTTAGTTGATTTTAGCCTTAAATTGATTTTAGCCTCGTTTAAGAAATTTTCTCTTTCCTTTAATTTTTTTAACTATTTCTACGTGCATTGTGTGGCATGCTCCAATAAAAACCTGCTTTTTTCTTTCTATCCTACCATACAATCCGTATTTCATTTAAACCATACATCAGTTAAGTTTCCACTTAATTACTAATATTATGTATTAACAGTACACATTTAAATGAAACTAATTTCACTATTTATAACCCGAAGTTTCGAGTGCTTTACCCATGGTCACGGCAGGACTGAGGTGACAGATGTCCTGATGTCATAGTTAACCCGGAGTATATATAGTCATATTAAACGTATTACCTTAAACCATACAATCCGTATTTCATTTAAACCATACATCAGTTAAGTTTCCACTAAATTACTAATATTATGTATTAGTAATACTGACTATATATACTCCGGGTTAACTATGACATCAAGACATCTGTCAACTCAGTCCTCCCGTGACCATGGGTACGGTAAAGCGCCCGAAACGTCGGGTTATAAATAGTGAAATTAGTTTCATTTAAATGTGTACTGTTCGCGTAAATATAAGAAATCATGATGTATGGTTTTTTATTAGGAATTTGTTATTTCTGTATTATAAATATTGTATGTTTCAAAAATAAAAATAAAAAAAAATTTAATTAAATTATTGTCCCCGCGATACAGAAGATATCATTGTGTGGGGCATCGGTTTTGTAAGCAATTAAATAAATAATAACATATTTAATTTATGAGCTATTAAACATTAAGCGAACTCACCTCCACCCCCAGCACCCTGAGTAGCACGAGGCACCTCCAAGCCACCCCGCCGAGGAGGTACTTCCTGAGGATCTCGGTCGACGACTGCGCGTTCGCCCGCGTGAACAGACTCGTGGGCTGCACGCGACTGCACTCAGCAGCCGGGGATTCTATACACATATATTATAAGACAATTAAGCTGTAAAACCCTTTCTTCTTCTTTTTTTTTATACCAT
This sequence comes from Luehdorfia chinensis, assembly GCA_019845155.1. Taxonomy (NCBI): domain Eukaryota; kingdom Metazoa; phylum Arthropoda; class Insecta; order Lepidoptera; family Papilionidae; genus Luehdorfia; species Luehdorfia chinensis. The sequence goes on along the minus strand of JAHVAK010000630.1, from coordinate 1,348,450 downwards.
CGTCGAGTAATAATTTAATTATAACAAAGACTTCGTTTCGATCGACAATAAAATGATTTTCGACTTTTACTGAAAAATCTTCAGCTGGACTGATGAAAACAAAACGAAAAGCGCAATTTCTACTGGTGGTAGGATTCCTATGCAGGAATCCGTCTAGGTAGGTACCACTCCTGGGCCAGTTACTCTGCCGTGAAGCAGTAGTGTGCAAACACTACTGTGTTTCGGTTTGAAGGGCACTGTGAGCTAGCGTAATCACTGGGCATTTGAGACTTAAGAACTGATGTCTCAGGGTGACGGGCGCAGTGCGGTGTCACACAGAAATGTTCTGGGAGACACAGCATTTGTTGTGGGCGGACGTTGCACTTACCATCAGGTGAACGTTTTGCTCGTTTCGTCACTTTGTACAATAAAAAAATCGGTATTGAAATTAATTTTTCAATCACTGTACACTTTCACGAGCACTTGCTGCATTATAAAATATAAACTATTAATATTAAACGTCAAAAAATTAAACATATTGACAGAAATTACAAAATTCACTAAATTACTAACACCACTTTTTTAGTGTGTTGGCGCCAAACGTCCTATAAAAATATATTTATTACGCAGCCATTGCACAAAGTTAATACTGGCAAAGACTCGTCGGCCGCACAATACATGTGTAGCCGGGCACTAGTGTGACGTGTTACCTTGCCTCACCCAACGTCTGTCGCCCGCAGGACGGTCATGGCTGGTAGAACTGCAAGTATATTTACCCGCGTAGCTGTCTGCCGAGGCGGGGTCGCTAGTGGGGTACACGTCGAGCGACGCGAGCGGCGCGGCGTAGAGCGCGTTGACGCTGGAGGTGACGCGGTGAATGCCGCAAAGCAGCTCGCACCCCACCAGCGTCACCACGCCGCTCACCGGGCTGCTGACAAAATCAGTTACTGAGCAATAAAGAACCCATGAAACCACATCGTATATATGGTTTTTTATTAGATAAAGTCACGAAACGAGCAAAACGTTCACCTGATGGTAAGTGCAAAGTCTGCCAATAACAAAATACTACACAGAACATTTCTGTGTGACACCACACTGCGTTCGTCACCCTGAGACATCAGTTTTTGAGTCTCATATGCCCAGTGATAATGCTAGCTCTAAGTGCCCTTTGAAACTATAATAATAATGTTAGCACATTACTGCTTCACAGCAGAATAACTGGTCCTTGGGGTGGTACCTACCTAGACGGATTTCTGCAGGAATCCTACCACCAGTAAAGTATGCTACAAGTTTTTTTGTCCTTTTGATTATTAATTCCTTCATTAATATAATATAATCTTACTACTATAATAAAATTGAAGAGTTTGTATCTTTGAACGAGCTAAACTCGGGAAATACTGATCCGATTTGAAAAAATATTTTAGCATTAGATAGTCCCGTTTATAGAGGAAGGTTCTAGGGTATAAAACTTCAAACTACAGCATTAAGGACCAACACACCGAGAATATTATCGAGAAGGTCCGAACTGTGAATGCTCAGGTCAGCGAGCGCAATAATGTGTATTTTATGCTGGTAAAACCGCGAAGCAACGACTAGTAAAAAATAAAATACAACAAACTGAATAAAAGTTTTATTCAGTTTGTTGTATTACATTAGTTTAACTGCTGGAACTGCCAAAGGCTATAGGATCCAAAGGCAACATCCGTTTTGAAAATAACTTATTTTTATGACTGATTGTCACTGTTAGACCGAAGCCCCTAAAGAGGACTTTGGACTTGGACCATCACCCTGTGCGCGAGACTTCAACATAACACGCACAAAGTCGCGCGACCGCCGTAGAGAGCGGCGCGTAGCTATCGTAAATAACACCGCGTACACCAGATACACCCGTGTTCCAGGGCGGTTCTCACCGCCCAGAGTTACCGACACACAAGTCGACAGTCCGAACGGAGGCCCGCAGCCTCCCTCGGACGGTCAGTAGATGATTTAAAATTATAATTTTATGGAGATATTCACAGTAGCGCAAGCACGCTAGCGAACGCAACGGTCCGAATTTAGATGTTTAGTAAGGAGTTTATATTTATGTATTTATGTTTGGGACAAACCAAACCTGGCACGCGGGCCCCGGGCCTGCGAGCACAGCATCCGATGAAGCTGTAAAAGCCAAAAGGCTAACAGTGATTACTTCACCGAAAACAAGCAAGTGTGCGCGAGAGTAACTGACTCGAGGATGCCCAAGGGGGCCAACCTCGGCTCGGTCAGTTACTTCAATCGGGAGGGGGAGGGGGAGGTAGAAAATAACACAGGATTCAGTTTATACCTATATATTTCTATAATCGCATACTTTACATAAATAAACCTTAGAGAGTTCACTAACAAGATCAAAACAATCGATTGACATAGATGTTAACATTGCTTACCAGAACTTAATGAGCTCCTTCGGATCGACGCCCTCGTTGAGTCGAACTAGGAACTCGGCCAGGAACAGGTCCAGCCATGTCGATTTCTGTAAATTATCATCGCCACCTCAGTTTAATGTTGAATATTGCTAATGAAAATGTCAATGTATATAATGTATTGAAAAGTAAAATACATTACGCATAAAAGAGATTCCTGTGCAGGAATCTGTCTTGGGCTAGTACCATCGCAGGGCCAGTTATTCTGACATGAAGCAGTAGTGTGTCAACTTACTTTGTTGGTCAGCAGGTCACAGAATGCTAGTGTAATTACCGAACATGTGCGAATTAAGAAGTGACGAGTGAAATGTGGTGTCAGGACGAATGACACTGTGTTTACGCGTACACTTGTGGCACTATAATATCTCCTGCCCTGTTGATGGCTTCCGACAGCATTCGGATGTCGAAAATCAGCCGGGAGGGCATCGGTATTATTGTTATCACGAGCCTCCAACAGTCCACTGTAGAACACAGTCCTCTCTCAAGGTCAAGCCATCTGTCCGGCCTTTCCGGATTTTGTTAGACTTTTACATTTTACCAGTCACATGGCCGGTGCGGTGTTTAATTTTGTTTTAATCATCATCATCATTTCAGCCTATCATTAGTCCACTGCTGAACATAGGCCTCTGCCCATAGATTGCCACATAGGTTTGTAGCTCTCATTCTGGGGGGATTTTGCAATAGTTGACACGCTTGGCAGGCGGGTTGGCAACCGTAGTTTATTTTATTCAGATACTCCAGGATGATGCTGATGCCCATCTTTTGGTTTTAATTTTCCCTCTGTCGAATTTTACGGCACCCACAGGAGGAAATGTTTTAATACTAAGACACAAAATCCTTTATAAGTTGAAATGTCCGACCTTATCATCTAATTTTACCCAAAAATCCGGCTTAACTGGCCCCTTTGGATTTCTGGTTTAAAGACTCAACCTCACTTCTTTAAGGTTGTTTCATCGAAAAAATAAATATTGTTGTTATTATTATTACCTCATAAGTGCCAGTCTCTGCTTTGAAGAAGTGATTCCAGTAAATCTTTAAGGAGTCCGGTTCCTCCTCCGATGCCATTTCCGCCACGCTTCAACCTGCACCCAAAAATTGCAAAGTAAAGTAAAAGTTAAAGTTAAAATATTATAATAGGTTGTAGTTTTAAGAATATTAGTCTATACTAGTATTATAAAGATAGTTTGTGTATACAGAGTCATTTGTCCTATAACTGTGTTCATGTGTATATGCCCCAAAAATATAATGAGCCTCGTAGCGTGAAGGTATCACGCTACGAGGCTCATTATATTTCAGGAGATATGTCGACTTAAAGAATTTGCTTAAAACTCATAGGTTCATCATCAACCCTGTTATACAGGTGATCGAGACCAGGAACTCATAATTAGTTGGCCGTTTTTCCATTGAGCTGCCATCGAAAGAACTCGCAAGTACTAGGATAACATAAAGATTAAGGAAATCTGTTGCGAAGTAAATCTCTTAGTATGACGCCGTAGTAGGATATACATACCCCCACGAGCCTATATACGAGCCCCCACCACACGGCAAAATAAGTAGTAGGGTATAACATAAATTAAATGGAGAAGAAAACGTATCTTGAAATTGTCTGGTTCGGGGCAACGATTTTGAGTTAGGGTGGCGAAAAGTTTTACGTAACAAATAATAATTTTAAAGTTTTGTATGGACATTTTTAGTATTTAATTTTGACATTAAAGCTTCACCGTTGTGTTTATCAGATCAAAGTAGCATGGGTAGGTGCCGGGATGTTATACCAATTATGAATAACGTTGTACACTTACATACAGTTACGCCTTTTTCATACGTAAAGAAAGGCACGTGAGTAGGAAAGAAGGTAGGTGCTATTCTACTCTGCCGGATACTTGTTGGCGGCGTGTGTATGAATGTGTGTGTATTGTGTATATGTGGAGGGCAATCTCCGAAACCACTGATCCTATTTGAAAAATTCTTTCACCATTTAAAAGGTACATTATTCCAGAAGTAGATGTTATTGCTTAAAGTACCTGGGCAAAGCCGGGGTGAGCCGCTAGTAATGTATAATAGTATAGGATGGTTACCCGTGCTTTACAAGAGTATTTTATATAGTGGAGATGAAAATTATCGTACTAAAAAGTATGGAAAAATATTTCATTTACAATCGGAGTCAATTTTAACTGGTTTTACTCGTATATCTGTGCTATTGAACTTTTCAGTAGATGCGAATGGAATAAGCTTCCTTTATATTGAGTAAAAATAAACTAATGGTGTATTTAAAAATAATATAGAACTTAAAGATATAAGACCCAATGAAGAATAGAAATTGAATATTGCAAAAGAACAATAAAAATGTTTGAATGTAACCTTCACGGAGTTTACTTTCATTTATCGCGCCAAAATGCAAATATATATAATAAAAAATATGGTATACCCTTGCAGTGTACCAAACAGCACACAATTTACCAAACAGCCATAATACTGGTGGTAGGATTCCTAAGAATTTCGTCTAGGTAGGTAGCACCACAGGGCCAGTTAATCTGCCGTGAAGCAGTAGTGTGCAAACATTACCGTGTTTCGTTAATATGAGACTTAAGAACTTAAGTCTCAGGGTGACGGGCACAGTGTGGTGCTACACTTACCATCAGGTGAACGTTTTTGCCGTGTGGTGGCGGCTCGTTAAAAGAATGCTACCACTCCATCTCATCCAATGGATCTCGTAAAAGGCGAGTAAGGAATTAAACTTGCACTGTGCACCCAACAGCGCATGGTGGCGATGGGCTCACCACCTATCACACCAAGTGCATTATATTGTTTTAGGTGAAACGTGGATTGTGGCAGTCATCTGTTTTTGCAGTGAGTGCCCAGTCTCTGACTACCCCTTATGGGATACAGTCGTGATCTTATGTATGTATGTATGAACGTTTTTGTAGTCTCGTTACTTTATCGAATAAAAAATACATACACCCACATATAAAATAGAAATACCGTTTCTTTCTTTCAGTCTATACGAAAGCATTTTACTAGAGAGGTACTAAATGTATTGACATGAATTTTACACAGGTTATAGATAATAATTCTGGGACCAATTTATAGTCTATTCAGCCGTAAAAAAGTAAACAAATACCAATTTCATTCTTCCGAATTATAGAGTACATTTAGTGCGAACATTTTCCATAGAAATGTGACGTTTTGTCATCGGTCGGATTATATCGGCCATCTTTACTAACCATCAAATTGTTGACATGACAGTGACGTTTAGAGATCATTTTGTTTAATTCCTGTTATTCCATTGTTAGTTTTGTTATTTTAGTAATTTTTTTTTGTAGGGTTACGTTTTTGGTTATCTGTTCATTGTTTCCTTTTTGTTATTTTAAAGTTTTAATTTGACAAATATTGTTAACTTTAACTAAGATTTGTCTAAACAAATCCAAAAGTCCCCCCGGACGGAATCGCGGGTTTAGTTGGTATAAAATACAATTTTATTTTGTAGTTAGCAATTCGCTATCCAAGAATGGTTCTGTTTTGGAGTATCTGGCTTTTGTCGATTAGTCAGGACGGTGAGAACCGACCGTGTGCACAAGTCTAGTAAAAGAAGATCCTTAAAGGATTACTAGTTATCAGATCAGAAGTGCCATGCGAATATTTAGATTTTTAATAAATTGCAGACTAAGCCTTCATTACAGAGTAAGCCTATATTGATTTTTGTAGTTATACATATGTTTCATAATCGTCTCTGCAACCTATTAAGCCCATAGCTGAACTTTGTCATCTCTATGGATAATTTTCATAGTTAGCATGGCTGACAGGCGAGAAGACAATCGCAGTTTTACAATGTTTGATCAAAACCTTTCTCCTGGTCTTAAGTATTATTATTCTCTCCATCATCCCTTATTACATCCTCAGGCGAGACCGGTATAATAGATTTTCAACAAGCATTTAACACTAATAAAAAATATATTTGTATCTATCTATGTATGTGCGTTAAAACAAAATAGGAAAGTACAGAAAGCAAGCTTCATATTATTTGCGCTACTGCAACGTACACGTAGATATCGCTCACGGACACGGAATCTCAATGTTGTCAAAATAGTCCGAGTCCGCTGCAGACGCTCGATTTACGAGGTTTTTACTGTCGTACGGGCAGTCAGTCCGACTTACTCTTGTACAAGACCTTTCGGGCAATAGGTTGATATAGTAAAAGATTAGTGAACTTCGGTAATTTTTTGGCGGTGATACCTTGATAACCTTTCTTAATAAAATCTGAGTGTTGTTTAGTGAAAAAACCAATGTCTCTAATATCAGCTGTCCAAAAACCAAGCAATGTTTATAACCCTAACACATCGCTTTTGTACCCCGAGTTACTCCTTTTTGTCTGAAGAAAAAAAAACATGTTAAGTCCGCCTTCCTGACTCCTTAACCTTCTCAGTAATGAGAGGAGGCCTGTACACGGCAATGGCATATTTATATTAGACTGTTACTTTTTTTTTACCGAATACAACATTGCAAATAATATAGCGTCTTCCTGGAACATCAAACAAACAAACTGCGGTTGCCAACCCGCCTGCCAAGCGTGGCAACTATGGCAAAATCCCCACCAATAATGAGCTACAAAGGAACGGCCCCTAGTCTCCGGCGGCCCCGCTAGTCCTGGCTACGACCTGCGCGATTTTGCGGGAAGTCGATGGATGCAGGTGGCTCAGGACCGTGCTTTGTGGCAATATATGGGGGAGGCCTATGTTCAACAGTGGACTAAGATAGGCTGAAATGATGATGATGATGATGATGAAATAATATATAATACTTTAATTGCATAATCAATAATGCACTAGACGCCAATACAAAATCGAGAGAGAATATTTTGTACCAGAGGCATTAATCACATTAAAACAAAATGGTTAGGCGCATTTAATAAAGTTTGAAAGTGTTTAAAAAAGTTCCTAAAAGTTTCCTGACAGACTACTAATTGTAGGAATGTAGGCTCTATTGGCGCAGTGGCTAAGCCCTTGGCTTATGCGCCGCGTGTCGCGGGTTCGATTCCCGCACGGGACAAATATTTGTATGGCCTACATACAGTTGCTCCGGGTCCGGGTGTTTATGCATGTGGAATTTATGTCTGTAAAACGCACCTACGACACAAGAGAAATCATACTGTGGGGCATCGTTATATTTAAATTAAAATTTAAAAAAAATATTTTTGGCTCACTTATTCAGTTTGCAATTTGAACTCAGCAAATCGTCCATTCAGGTATACTAGTGGTAGGATTCCTGTGCAAGAATCCGTCTAGGTAGGTACCACCCCAGGGGCAGTTATTCTGCCGTGAAGCAGTAGAGTGTAAACATTACAGTGTTTCGGTTTGAAGGGCACTGTGAGCTAGTGTAATCATCACTGGGCATTTAAGACTTAAGAACTGATGTCTCAGGGTGATGGGCGCAGTGGGGTGTCACACAGAAATGTTCTGAGTGACACTGCATTTGCTTTGGTTAGACGTTACACTTACCATCAGGTAAACGTTTTGTTCGTTTCATCACTTTATCCAATAAAAAAAAAAATCAGGTTTCAAGGCAAGTTGTACCTACGTCCGCAGAATAGGGATTTGAGGTTCGAAGGTTGAAATGATCATAACGTTATCGAGGAGTACGCGAGCGAAGTTTCTCGAGGATCGGAGAAGTAGTCGAAAGATCGATTCAAAGATTCACAAATACATAGTATTTGAAACTAAATAAAATCGAACGCATTTTACAAATCAAATCGCCTTTCGCAAAATTTTAAGAAAAATTATGCTTACAAATTCTAATCTTGTCGTTCAATGTGATAGTAATTCCACTTGTAACGGTAATGTCAACATAGATAAACTACTGGTAATTAATTATTATAAACATTCTTATAAGTGCTTCATTAAATGCCAAATTTACTACATCGTCTTCAATATAAATTATTTCATCAGGTACAGCCTGTGGTGAATAGCCAACTAGATCATCAACATCGCTCCTGAGCCGTGTGGTGGCGGCTTAAGAGAATCTACCACCCCATCTTATCCCGTGGGTGTCGTAAAAGTCGCCAGAGAGCAAAATCCCCCCAAATTGAGAGTGACAAACTTTCGTGGCAATCTTTGAGGGAGGCCTACGTTCAGTAGTGGACTAGTCGTGGGCTGAGATGATGATGGTGATCGCTCCTGACTTTTTCAAACGTAAATCAGTGGTTTTACATTAACCAATTTCTTCGTCCACATTATGCCATCAAAGGAAACGACGTAGAGATTTCACCTTACGTGGCTAAGAATTTTCTCGAAATTTGTTTCTATTGAAAAGAGCTTAAAAGATTTTAAAAGTTTGCAATTAACTTTTTTTTTATTTATTTGGTAATAGTGACGGAACAAGCAAAACGTTCACCTGATGGTAAGTGCGTCTGCCCATAACAAATTCTCTGTCACCCAGAACATTTCTGTGTGACACCACACTGCGCCCGTCACCCTGAGACATCAGTTCTTAAGTCTCATATGTCCAGTGATTACGCTAGATCTCAGTGCCCTTCAAACTGAAACACAGCAATGTTTGCACACTACTGCTTTACGGCAGAATAACTAGCCCTGGAGTGGTACCTACCTAGACGGATTCCTGCATAGGAATCCTACCACCAGTAATACATTTAATATAATAAAGATAAACCCACCCATTGTGTAAAATTGTGTAAGTAATTAAATTTGACGAACGCAGTTACATTATATCAACATTTATATTATTACATTCAGACAAAGTTATTTATTATGCCCCAATTAAAAGACATAATGTAATCACACGAAAAAATAAATCAGCAGAGTCAATACCGGCACTTGGTTATTGTATCGCGAACGCACCAAACCGGCAGCGAAACCAAAACAACTCTATCGTGTATGGGTCACGCATGTACGTCGGTATCCAAACTTATAACGTCCACAATCACCGCACACGGACAGTCAGATGGTATGACAGTAAATCGCACAAACCTCAAAGAACACGATCAAACGCCCACTGAACTGATCTACAAATATCAATGTCGAGTGTAATTGATAAATCGTTGCCGTGAACAGTCGGCGTCCCGGTCGCGGAGAAACTGCCACCAAGAAACCTTATCTGTGCGGTCATTATATCATACACACGGTGTATCACGCGATTCCGTTTGCTACAAATAGTGAAATTGATCATATTTCGTTGTAAATATTATGGAACATGTGTAGAAAGTAGCTAATGGAATTTAACTGATATTTAGCGACACATGCAACACAGCAAACTTCTCTCGTTTTCGTTTCTAACCACTTTTTCCACCACCCAATCTCATCTCGTGGGTGTCCTAAAAGTCGACAGAGCGAAAATTAAAACCCAAACATACATTAAGAAAAAACCAAAAAATTAGTACCGTGTGTGACGTGTATGGGCATAAGAGAATCTACCACCCTGTCTCATTCCGTGGGTGTCGTAAAAGTCGACAGAGGGAAAATGAAAACCAGGAGGTGGGCAGCAGCATCTTCCTGGAACATCTGAATGAATGGGCTGCGGTTGCCAACCGCCTGCCAAACATGGCAACTATGGCAAAATCCTTCCTAAATGTGAGCTAAAAACTTTTGTGGCAATCTATGGGGGAGGCCTATGTTCAGCAGTTGACTAGAGATAGGCTGAAATGATGATGATGGTGATGATGATTGGCATCAGCTCCTTTTTTACCCAGAACACCCGGTCGCTTTTATCAATAGAATTCTAAAATAGGTATACGAAGAAACAGCTTGCTTATAACTCGGTCTCTTGCTTGGAACGTTTCTTTAATTATTGATGAATTTCTGGACGATACCATTCAATGTCAGCTATGTAGCGATATTTAATCACAATACATTTTTACTGCGGTCTTAAATACCCACTAGCAAAGTTATAGAAATAAAACTGGCTATGAAAATTCTGTCCTAGGCGTACAAATTCGAGATGAGAAAGACGGGCGCTTACTCTGTGAGTCAGGTCAGGTTCAAGTAAACAGAGGGAAACAAACAAACGCGTCAACTGTCGCATTTGGCGATATTGTTCTCGCTAAAGTATGCGTACATTGCAGATAATACTGATAGCGAGCCCACAGGCAGGAGAAATTAGCAACATACTCGTAAAAACGTTTAACACACAAGTGAGAAGCCACTAAACGAACTCATTTATTATTATACAAAGTTGATGTTCTCCTAGCCGATTTTGACCACGGCGACAGCTTCCGAATACTGTCGAGAGCCATCAACTGTGCAGGTGATATTATAGTGCCACAAGTGTACGCGCAAACACAGAGGCACTCACTCGTCCCAACCTACCCGCGTCCAATGTAACGTTGATGCGATAAGATCGGAGGAAGGCTAGGGTGCAGTGTCAGAAACACGGAGACAGTCACATTACAACCAGACCCGGAAACTAACAACTTGTTTTTTAGCAGAAATATCGGCTCCGGCTGGTATTCGAACCCAGGACCCGCGGCGTAGAAGTCAGGTTCTCTGACCACTGGGCCACGCGGTCGTCAAAGTTACACTACAGGTATACAAAGTTAACAGAGTGCAAGACGAACATTATCATTATCATTTCAGCCTGTAGCAAGTGGAAATATGTGGTCTCTGCTTACCCAATGGGAACGAGGCGTGACTGTATGTAAGTGTTTGGAGACATGTGTACGAGTGTATTGTACAAACACATCCTCATTTTATGATCTGATTAAATAACACGACAGCGTTATGAACTAATTGTGTCGACCGCGTGGCGCACTACGCCACCTACTTCTGCGCCACCGGTCCTGGGTTCGATTCCCAGCCGGAGGTAACATTTGTGCAAAAACACAAATTGTTGCCTTTCGGGTCTGGTTGTGTTGTGCATGTGAAATGTATGTTTGTAAAACGCACCCACGACACAGGAGAAAATCCTACTGTGGGGCTTCGTTTTTTTTTAAATAAAAATAAAAAAAAAAATTTAAAACTGAACAATGACACAGACAGACACTATTAAATTTTCATATAATATCAATATATTGGAGAGCGGCGAGCATCGATAGCTCGGTATATTTAACAATGTTATCGGCCACAAGATAAACTGATGCGCGCACTCAGTTAATTGTGAATGAACAACAACTAAATTAAACAGTTCAGTAGTGGCTAAATAATAGCCAACCCCCTTCTTTAAATACTTTAAAACGCTTTGTATTCATTATTATCGTAACAGCTGGTTTAGTTAAGTAGTGGATTGTCCATATGACAATCCACTACTGAACTAAACCACCCCAGGGCCATTTAGGGAAGGTTAAGTGGGCACCTAATAATGTTTGCCAAAGACTAAGGTTTCGTGTCCATTCCCTTATCGTACCTTGCACAAACCCGGGGATGTTTTAAATTTGCTGCTTCAAAATGCTGGAATGATTTACCTCCACCGCTTCGGGAGATGATCTCATTAAGTTGTTTTAAAAAAAAAGGTCGGAACTGGCTTTTGATGCAGCAAACCCTAGGTCCGTCTGTCTATAATTAATATATGTGTGTATATATATATATATATATATATATATATATAAATGGGTGTGTGTGTATAAATATAAATATATATAGCTTGTACGTACATTGTTTAAAGTTTTGTTTTAGTATCTAAGTTCTATTTTTTTTTATTATTAAAGTGTGTTATGGTTCTGTTTTTAATTTCGGACTGGGATAGAATATCAGCAGTGTACACCATGTGTGTTACCAAGCTGAATCCTAGACCCTTTTGTCTAAAAGGAGATTTATATTCTTTTGTATACCTTTTTAAACTTTTTTGTATACCTGATTTTAGACAAATAAAGTTCTATTATTATTATTATTATTTATTCTTCCGTGAAGCAGTAATGTGCAAACATTACTCTGTTTTGCTTTAAAGTGCACTGAGAGCTTCTCTTCGTGTAATCACATATGAGATTTAACTCAGGAGGACGGGCGCAGTGTGGTGTCACACAGAAATGTTCTGGGTAGCAGTATTTGTTATGGACAGGCGTTATACTCACATGATAATCGTTTTCGTCACTTTATCCAATTAAAAAAAAACTGTGGTAGAATTCATATGCAGGAGTCCGCTAAGGTAGGTACTACAGCAATGTCAGTTATTGCCAACTTTACGTTGGTTCGATTTGACACTGAAGCTAATGTAATTAAAGGACATAAATATGTGAATGAGGAACCGATATCTCACAACGACGTCACAACGACGTGCAGTGCGGTGTTACACAGAGTTTTTCAATTAAAAGATCTGGAATAAGTAAGAATAAGTCTGCCGAGACCTATTGGCCAGGGGGGGCAGGGCTATCGGTACCAAGCCATGGAGAGAAGCTAAAGAGCGCTGATGGAGACCACCGTGGGGTTTTAGCTGGTAAGAATCCGACATAAGCCTGGTCAGTCGGGTATCTCTGCAGGATTTCTCCACGTATAAAAAGAAGTATGTCCTTACAATTGGATAAAAGATTTGCTTGTCCTGTCACATACTAAAAACAGTTAATAGAAAGTTACTATACGGAAAATAAATGTTATAAAGGTCGATCGATTGTAGTCTAACAATATTGAGGTAGAACACCAGCAGTTCAAGTTTGAGCACCCCTGGTATACATTAACTACATTTTGCACAGAACCCGCCGCCCTCCCACAGTAGCGTTCACAAGCAAACCAACACCGCCACCAAGAACCGCCACCAGACATCCTCCACCACTACAACTCTTCCACTAGGCAATATACTATTTAAGTGGAGACCACAAAAGTAACTAAAAAAACAAAAGTGGTTAGGCGGATTGGCTATCGCAGTACAAGACGCTTCGGACCCTAGAGACTGCTGCCCGTAACCAGTATTTAGCAACTTTCGCATACACAGTCACAGATACGAAGCTATGGAAGCTAGCGTAATCGCTGGGCATTTGAGACTTAAGAACTGATGTCTTAAGGTGACTTGCGCAGTGTGGTGTCACACAGAAATATTCTGGGTGACACAGCATTTGTTGTTGGCGGACGTTGCACTTGCCATCAGGTGAACGTTTTGCTCGTTTCGTCATTGTATACACTACCGATCTGCCCACGGTCGGATGATAATCTTAGTCCAACGAATTATATGAATAAATCCATAATTTCCTCAACAAAAATGTGCAATGATAAGACTTGTAGCCTTGTCCCATTTTCATACTCCACACCGAAATAAAATAACAACACTAAATTAAACATACCCAAAAAAAAGAACAAGCAAGAATGAAGACGACGATTATGTCGCGGATGGCGCTGGATTTCAAAATGTATTAAGCCTAACTAAAACGCATCTTTACCAGCCTATAATTCGTCGTTCAATTCACGATGTAGTCGAGGATTCCTCATCTCTTCCGTCCACAGGACACCTATTGCTACGACGACGACGAATAGACTAAATTGTAGATTGCATCAGGATTCTGCCACTCCACATCTTATTGCGTATTTCTCTATAGACAAGAATTTTAATGAGTCTAGCTTAACCTTTGTTTTTTGTTTTACCTCGGCAGGCAACCCTTGCGAGTGAGGGTAATTAGTGTGCCTGCATTCCTCGAAAATTGAACAGTCCAGTAGGACAAAGGCCACCATTTCATCAGTCTTCACAATGACTATACATTTATATGTTCGCTTATAGCACCAGTAATGTTGGCCTAAATTTTTTAGATTTTTTTGTTAAAGTCGTCAAGTCTTATCCTGATTATATTGAGTTCTAGTGTCATCAGATATTTGTAACATTGATATTAATTTAGTTCTTAAATTAAATTCTAAGTGGACTGGTATCCAACTAGACTCTTCAATGTTCAAGTCCCCAATTAGACTAGATTTTACGGTGGTAGGATTTATATACAGGAACTTGGTGTGCACCACAACACTGGCAGTTATTCTACTCATTTAAATAAAACTAATTTTTACGGATTTTATCGCGTTTAATTTTAACAATTTATAATCCGACCGGACTGAGTCTGACTGAGTCTCAGTTTTCCCGTGACCATGGATGCAGTAAAGCGCTCGAAACGTCGGGTTATAAATTGTTAAAATTAAACACTATAATATACGTAAAAATTAGTTTTATTTAAATGTGTAGTACTTGCGTAAATAAAAGAAAACATTAATTTATTCTACTATCAATCCGGTCTTGCTGACACAGCATTTGTTATATGCAGATAATGCACTTGTCATCAGGTAAACAATTAGCTTGACATGATATTTAAAAAAAAAAAGCTATGCTATCCTGATTGATATATTACTATAGATAGGTAGCTGCAACCAAAGGAATGAAGGTAAAACAAAATAAGTTACAGTGGCTAGAATATACATACATAATTCATACAGTCATCCTATTGTCCACATAAAGGGTAGGCAGAGACCATCCCATAGTCTACTTTCCATAGACACTAGATTTGGCCGCCATTTTGATATGACTCAAGACATACTTACTCTCTATTGCATTCCCACAAGCAGTGTAGTTACAGCATTGCATATTATGGTACTTTTCTGCACAATTAAAGGCTGTCCATACCACCTCAGTCAACTCTTACAATGCCTCAATAGGAAAGAGGGATGTGCTATTCTACTCTGCTGGACACATATCAAAGTTTCAGTTATTAAGTTATACATGAACTAAATTGCCATTACTATATTTTTATACAATTTATGTTTGTACTAAAATGAATTGTAATAAAAGGAAGCTAAACATTTCGTATACATTGTTACATACATGAAATCCCTTCCTTCCTTGAACAGACCCATAATGCTGTCCCCACCATTTGTTCGACTTTTATAAAATACCTAATATATCTAAATAATTTAATAAATAAACATGTGTTCATTATAACCCTTTTGGCAGATGATTGTACCAAGGAAAATTTAGCTAAAAGTGTTAGCTACCTGCCAACCCAGTTTGAGTAGGACATCACCTTCTATCAGTAATATTTCGACCTTGTATGTATATACAGTATTGATGAAATTTTAATTGTGTGATGTAGGATGTATTAGCTATTTGTTGAGCATCTCATGTAGTGATGTAGATGTTGCTATAATCTCTTAAAAAAATACTGCTACGTATGTATACTGAACGAAATTAGCAACCATTGAATGTTATGGATAATCTCCACAATATCTAATTTGGGGGAAGCATCTGGTCTCCGATCAACAATGGCTCTTAATATTCATTCTCTCTTAGTATTAAGCCTTATTGCTATTTAAGTAGGGGTCAGCAAAACAATAACCAGTAACCTATAACCACACGAAAAAAAATCCTAGTGATATCTATTGTATTTTTTAACATGACTATATATTTAAATAAAACTACTTTTTTACGGATTTTATCGCGTTTAATTTTGAACTATTTTTTACCCGACGTTTCGGACGCTTTACAGCACCCATGGTCACGGGGGGACTGAGGGTAAAAAATAGTTCAAAATTAAACGCGATAAAATCCGTAAAAAAAGTAGTTTTATTTAAATGTGTAATATTCGTGTAAATAAAAGAAAACATTATGACTATATATATTACTATAATAAAAAATGTTTATTTTCCAACATTATACAGATAGCTAATCCACTCTAATTCTTTCTGAAGCAAAATGAATACTACTAAAAACACCTAACTAATAATAAGGGAGTGCATACATTGTTACTTAATGTTGTTTATAATATTGACTAGCTTATTAATTAGAAACTCTATAAAAACACATTTTAATATAATTTAAACAATAAATGTATTATGAATATACATAATAATATATAAAATTTAATGTTAAAAATCGTACTATGAATCAAAAGTTAGGACAAAACTGAATGCTAATTGCATAAAAATAAAGTAAACAATTTTATAAAAAAAAATCTAAGTTACTTTTGGTAAGTACAATGTCATATTGAAGATATACAAAATTTTCATGCATGCATTAAATCGTATCTAGAGAACAATAAAATACTTAGTATTTTATTAGTTAATTCCATCGTTATCAAAAGGCCCAGTACTTTTGATAGCTATTGAATTTTTTATTTAATATAAATTTCCAAACCTATGCAAAAATTGTAATTGAATTAGAAAACAACTTGTAATAAAGGATCGAACACGTGCGTGTTGTTAACTTTAATTACAGCTACATCTAACTATAATTTCTATGTACCTGCGGAAACAATAACAATAATTTATTTTGAAAAGGTACAAAAACAAACTCACATCAAACTAGTAGTGTTTTGACTCAGCTGAGTCTATATCTTCTGAAAAATAATTAAACTGTTGAACTTCTTATTTGAACTGAAGTTACGAACCAAACAACTAAGCAAAGTTATTTCCTAGCTGACAATTATAATTAAACTTGCGGTCTACTACAAGTCCAATAATTTTTCTGCAAACTTGTTGAATATATTTTGTATAGTTTAATAATCTGTACATTTCGTCAGTGTGACATACCAACCCACAGATAAGCCTAAAATCGATTTTTTTGTTTTTATTCATTAATGTTGTTACGAAAAGTTTCTTCAACTTCCTTTGCATTTTTATTCATTTTACCTCAATTTGTTTAAAATTTTACTAGTACCTTTATCTTCTGAAACAAAGTTTTACATATCTACTAGCATTTAAAAAAAAGAGTTGTGCAATGTTCAAATTAAATCTTCAGAGGTAACTTTTAGCGGAATGTAAAAATTATCCCACACTTCTATTGGCTAAAACGAACTATCTTCGCATTCTACGGTAGTCCTAAAGTTGATGGCCCTTGTTGAGTTCCTCTTGGAACTTTAGGTTAACCAACCACAAGAGCCTATTATACCTTTCTCCAACACTTCACCCCTCAAAACGCGGGTAGTGAGGAAATAACTCAGCCTATCGATATATAGCCTTATCGAGCTCTCTGTTCGTGACAAGGGTGTAGCTAGAGATCTCCTCCCCTTTTTCCATCATGGGTGTGCGGGAACTTTGCAAACTACTTCGAGTCAAGTAACGGATTATCGCTGAGTACCTACCCAAAGTTAATCGATATTAGAGGATTATGTAAGTTCTATAGTACGTATACAATAGACTCAATTCTATATTGGACTCAGTTATTATAATTTCTAATAAAAGAGCGCGAGTGCGAGTTACTCGAGTTGGGTGTGTTGAGTTGAATCGAATAACAACTTCTTATTAGTGACTACCTGTGCCCGCGACTTCGTCCGCGTCGAAATTAGAAAATAACATAATATCATTACCAAAATACATAATATATTCGTTGTGAAAAGTGACTGTCACATGTCGGCAATATGTATTGGAGTTAAATTCGACATATCTCGAATAAATTACCTCCTCTGTAGAAACACATAATAAACTCAGAGTATTACAGCTGTCTGCTGCGTCGCTCGCGTATTAGTTTTACTTGAATATTTTGTCGTTTTCGTAGCCGTTGTTGCAAATTTTTAACTTTTAGTCGAGTCCTGTACAAAGCATAGGTGGACTTAAATTTGTGAGCAAGACTATGAAGACCACTTTCAAAGAAATGTTATATGCTCTAAGACCGGGCCGCTATAAAATCGAATATCTTCAATGACATTTTCAATCGATCTGTATTCGACACTTTCAACATTCAATTTTCCACGATATTGCAAAATTTATGAACACCGCTTGGTCGTTCCGAAGTGCCAAAATAGCTATTTGGCGTAGCCACGGAGCTGTTTGATTAGATGTTTCTGTAGGATACACAGACGATATTAAATCTTGCAGTGATGGAACCGAAAAACATAAATTGTCTGTCAAAGTTAATCTATTTTCTTCACATGAAAAACTGTGATATCTTATTTTTTTAAAGTAGAGTTTGTGCGTTAGAGCTTTCTCCAAATTGCGCAATTAACACTTAGATGAACCAGTACTATATTGTGCCACAAAATGGAGCTTTTTAGACCGGCTCTGATTTCATCCGCCCTCGTTCCTCTCTGTATAACTATGAGATTCTGCCTAAAATCTCTACAGAATAGTACCGTTATGCCACCCATCAACCGGTAATATCTCGAAAAGTTCTATCTACTGCCTCAATTGCTTTACGATTCGCCATAGTGCACTCGGCCCAAATTATTAAGTGTCGCATCATTGGGAAATGCAGCCACATTGCTAGCTGGTGGAAAAACTGCGTATACAACGTTGAAAATCTCTTGTGTTCCATACACAGAAAGCCTTGTTTGTAATATTTCAAGGTATAGCGATAAAGCAAGGGTTCTTCGGCGACAGCAAAAGCAATTTTACTTTGGTTCTCTGGTTCAATGTCATCTCGGCTTCTGGTTAAATGTTTTACCCTTTCCACCCGAAGCGTCTAAAAATAGGATCTCACCCAAATCATCATTTACACTATTTCATACTCAATCAAATACAATACCCTGTTCCGCTGTCAGGTTTGTGATTCCATTTTGGAATTTCAACTAATTCCAAGGGATCTTAATTAATTTCTGATGCGTAATCTCTGTTTGTGGGTTCACTTTCGGCTACTGGTGGGGGGCAAGCTATAATGTACTTGTGACTATATCTTGAATAGCCAATAAAGACCTATTAAATAAATTTTCACGTAACCTTTCAAGAACTTCACTATCATTATGTAGGTAATATCATTACGTAGCTGTGCAGCACCTGATAATCCACGAATAGATCAGTAAGACAGCAAATAAATGATGCAAGCCCTGTCGACTATCCCCCACACATCCTTCGGTGTTATTAGTAATTACTTTTGGCGTTGCAATCACGACCAGACTAGAAAATATTAACATAATTACTACAAACACACATTTGCCAGTCAGGAATTAATTAATTGTTCAATTCGGTTACAATTTCTTAGAAACACCGCGCTCGCCATCAGTTAACTTATATCCAACAAAATTATTTTAACGACTACTTAGCGTGTGCAGTTGAGAAAGGGTTAACTAGCCGCTTAAAGCCACTAGAAGGCAAAATTCAAACATCTATGTGTTTTGGTTACAAGGACTAGTGTATTAAAGGGCATTTGAGATATAAAGAACTGATGTCTCAGGGTGATAAGCGCGGTGCCACACAGAACTTTTAAATTCACAGTTCTGGGTAAGACCACTCCAATTAGGGGCAGGCGTTGCAGTTGCACTTACCATTAGCTGAACGATTTGCTCATCTTATCAGTTACTTCACAGCAATCGATCGTCAATTTCAAAGTTATACATTTCCCATGCCGCAATAACTTTGTATTATACGTACTCACAAGACTTCAAACACCCTTTTACGTAAAACCAAAGAATTGTCAAGTTATTTTTAATTTAATACAACATGTGCTATTACATAATCAGTAACTTAATTTGGAATCCTTGATCCTAAGGTTAAAATAAGCATTTTAACCAGAGTTTAAATTTTTTGTCGACGTTCTATTCCACCGTTAAATCGTTACCGTAGTGTTGCGATAAATTAATTCATGCTTATACGAGTACTAATTATACATGTTAAAATAATCGAATGCACATTTTTTAAAATTTATTGACATAAATATACGTTTTGAAACTCCATTAAAATTATATTTTAAGCTAAAACAGCAATTAAATTATATTTTGCACTCATCTTTATATTCGACATTACTGAATACTGACTAAATAACGGACAATCTAGGATTGGAATGGCCCAAAGAGAATATAATCACTGGCATGACCTAGGACTCGGGTGACGTGAACTCGTGAATTTTAATCTCTTATCAGTTCAGTCAATTCTTTTCATTTACAAATTTACTCATTCGCGTATTAGTAATGGTTCCGTAACCGTCCGTTTACCCAGTTTATTATGTATGAGAGTTCCGGTGAACTAACAGTGCAGTGATTTATTTAAACTTCTCAGATAAATAATACATATTAAAGCTTGCACAATGTGGGAAGACATAATTGAATATTTAAAAGATCCATTACTAGTGATTAAAGTGCAGAATTTCTTTGGTGTCAATTACAAAAATATATCTCACGAAGAGCCTAGTGAAGTACCACCCTCGGAGAGGTTGGAAGAAAATAATCAATTTGATTTAAAACATCACAAAAGAGTTCCCAGTAACATTTCAAGTAGTTCCCAGTCTTCCTACGATACTGACACCTCTGCAGAAAGTGCGGGTAAAGACGAAATAGTGTGTCACATTAACAACAAATTCTGGTACTGGTTGTTTGTTCTGGGTACTGCTCTTGGTGATGAAATATTTTATGCTACATTTATACCATTTTGGTTCTGGAATATAGACGGCGCTGTCGGAAGAAGGGTTGTCCTGGTCTGGACCGTTGTGATGTACATAGGTATGTTATCATTTTTAATTTTTTACTAAAACATATATATTAAACATAACCAAATTGAACATTTATATTTAATTTACAATATCAAATACCTATATATACATAAAACAAGTCAAGGTTGCAATTAGATTAAGTATTATATTCTGTAACATATTAATTTTAACTTTAAGAACATGAGGATCACAGGTTTGGAAGAGGTAGATAACTGGCCTATTTTCTACTATGCTCCTTTTTGTTTATTTAACAATAGGGTTTTTGAATTGGTTTAAACTTTTGATAAGGTCCCTGGAAATTTATTCTGTGAATTTGAGATAAAATATCTCATGAGATAGGAATTTAAATATTGGCTATTTTTATTACATGTTTGTGACCGTCTATAGGTATTGGGAGTTTTAGTCCTGTGAGTTAAGTGGCCTTGTTAAATAATGAATGTTAATTGCATTCTCAATTAAAATATAAAAAGTTCATTATTCTCTCATCTTTCTGTCTGTTGAAAGAGTAAAATCTTGACAATAAAAAAGATGGCTAAAGTATTGGTCTCATAACTGTGATGAGAATGTCAAACAACATATCTCATAACAATGATAAAAAAAGACATTGAGCAGGTGAAAGACCATGATACCATTTTTTATGCTACTTTAAACAGTACTGTTTCCTCTTTGTCTTCCTTAAATATATTCAAAGAAGTCTGAAACAACTATAAATTTAGTTGCGAGTTAATTTATTTAAAAGATATGCAGTAATGGTTGACAGAGATAGCTCTAATATTGAGAGCATGAATATCATTTTTTCAAAATCAAGTTTGCTTCAGATTGGACAGAGACAGAACAGAGAGAGTTACTTTTGCATTTATAGTATGAAGTACGGATACAATGTTATCTAGTTGTTACACACAATTGCAAATTTTACTGTGGGTGTAGCCTTTTTTACTGACAGTTTTATTATGTATGATGCGTCATGTTGTTACACTCCTACAAAAATTATCAGCTAATTGAAAGTTATCTATGCATATTGCTCTGTCCCCCAAATTCACTTCATTTACCAACTCTGTTACCGACAAAAAAGGATATACAAAAAAGAGGATACCTATGGAGCTTTTTTCGCCTGTTTCTTCTCTGTCAGAGAAACCTCATTACGAAACAATGGTAGATTGTAAAAAATGACGTATGAGAAATGTAATATTTATTTTTTAAATGAAAGTAATTTAATGGATTGCATCACATTTAATTTTATTATTTATAACCCATCATTTCGAGCGCTTTACAGCACCCATGGTCATGGGAGGACCGAGGTGACAGATGTCATGCTGTCATAGTTAACTCGGAGTACCTTCAGCTTTTAATCATTGTCAGTCTTACAGGGGTATGCTTGATTTTTGATTTAATTAAATTAATTATAGGATTATAGATTTTTTTATATTATATATTTGTTATATATATACGAGGGTGGATTGAAAAGTACCCGGCCTAACCAAGAAAATCAACACATACTAAATATTCTTCTTCCTTAGAGTCAAAATATGCGTCTACAGCTGCTTTGACCTCGTCGTTTGTCGAAAATCTTTGACCTCCCAAGTGCTTTTTTAGGTTAGGGAACAGAAAGAAGTCTGATGGTGCCAGATCAGGTGAATACGGCGGATGCGGTAACAGTTCAAAGCCACAGTTGTGAATTCCAGCCATTGACTGTACTGACGTGTGAACACGGGCGTTATCTTGATGAAACAGGACTTTTCTTCTGAGCATTCCTCGACGTTTTTCTTTTATTTCCTCTCGTAAACGACGTAGTAAGGTGCAGTAGTAATCAGAGTTTATAGTCTGACCCCTTTCAAGATAATCAATCATAATCACACCTTTCGAGTCCCAGAATACTGAAGCCATCACCTTATTTGCCGACAAAATCGACTTAGCCTTTTTAGGGGGTGGTGAACCAGGTCTTCTCCACTGTTTTGATTGTTGTTTTGTTTCCGGTGTACAGTAATGAACCCATGTTTCGTCCATAGTAACAAAACGATTCAAAAAATCATCTGCATCGGCTTCAAATAACTCCAAACAGTCGCGTGAAATAGTCAATCGCGTCCTTTTTTGTTCAACTGAAAGCAGTCGCGGAACCCACCTCGCAGACACCTTGTGGAAACCCAACTCGTTGACAATGATGTTTTGAGTTCGTTCATAAGAGATGCCTATAATCTCGGCTATCTCTCTAATTTTTAATCTGCGGTCTCCCATTATTAAATCAAGTACTTTTTTAATATTTTCGTCAGTAGTTGACGTCGAAGGCCTTCCAGAGCGGGGTTCATCTTTCACACTCTCTCTACCATGCTTAAATTCTGCTATCCATTTTTTGACGGATGAATATGACAGAGCACAATCGCCTAATGTACTGACCATGTCATCATGGATGGCTTTTGATGATAGCCCCTTCTTATGGAGGTACTTAATGACGGCACGCTGCTCGATTTGCTCCATTCGCGGAAATTATGACCGATTACTTTGTTAATAAATTTATAAAATCACAACTAATTATCGCACACGTTTCGAACTTCACACAATGAACTAGTCTGAACTGAACTAAATAATGTGGGTAGATTTGATTTTTAGAATTGAATGGATCTGTGTTAGGCCGAGTACTTTTCAATCCACCCTCGTATATATATATATATATATTTGATTATAGAATTTTTCATTTCATTGTATTTCAACCATGTTACAAAATAATTACACAAAATATTTAAATGACTGTTATTAACAAACCATTTCTGGTACTTCTTTAAGATGCATATAATAATTATTAAAACCCTCAGTATTGGTTTAATATTTAATGATTCCAGAGTTATCTCATTGCAACCTCATTACGAAAGGTAGATTTTTAAAAACTGTAACATTTGACGAACATAGTTTACACAGAAAAATAAAGAATTTTCATTTAATTTAATTTTTTATAGTCGCTTAATTATTACAAAACAAAATCTTTTCATTCTTTATTAAAACCAATTATTAATTGACAATGGATTCAAATCTTATTTTATATAATAGAACACTTAACTTTTTATTGTGATGGTGCTGCTCTTACAACCAGATGGTAGTGAGAGGTCTGGGCTGTGGTGGGTCTGTCACTGTCTTCCAAACCCAGCCACTGTAGTCTTGGGACAATTCATTTGCGTTTTCACATCGTAAAGAAATATGACTTCATGTTTCGACCGTTTGTTCTCAACATCAGCTTTTGCGATTGGACCATGTAGATTCTGGCATTAACAGTCTGGTTGATACAAAGTAGTTCTCAGAACATCATTCTCAGGCAACGCTTGTTTGGCTGCGAGATAATTTTCGGCTGCTTTGGGTGCTATTTACAATCAAAAATCCATATGCGTGGTGGTGGCGTAAGAGAATCTACCACCCCACTTCATCTCGCGGGTGTCCTAAAAGGGAAATTTGAAACCCGGAGATGGGTAGCAGCACCTTCCTGGAACATCTGAATAAATAAACTGCGGTTGCCAAACCGCGTGGCAACTGTGGCTAAAGCTCCCAAAAAATTATAGCTAACTGAGTTTTGTGGCAATCTATGACGGAGACTAGTGATAGGCTGAAATGATGATGATAGTCAGGAGTTCCTTTTTTTTATTTATAGATATAATATAAATAGATTTTTTATTTGTAAAAGTGACGAAACGAGCAAAACGTTCACCTGATGGTAAGTGCGAAGTCCGCCCGCAACAAATGCTGTGTCACCCAGAATATTTCTGTGTGACACCACACTGCGCCCGTCACCCTGAGACATCAGTTCTTAAGTCTCAAATGCCCAGTGATTACGCTAGCCCACAGTGCCCTTCAAACCGAAACACAGTAATGCTTGCACACTACTGCTTCACGGCAGAATAACTGGCCCTGGGGTGGTACCTACCTAGAGGGATTTCTGCATAGGAATCCTACCACCAGTTCAGTCCTACGTTGTTATTTTGGATTTCTACCGATTTCAACCTCGCGGTGTTTCCCTCGACTAGAACTAAACTGCACACTACCGAAACCACGGCCTGGAAACCCGCAGCGGAGCATTCTTGTTGCGCGGGTGTTGAGTTGGTGTTTTTTTCGATCGTTTCAACAATTTATTTAACAGATCGGAAAAAGAGAGTAGAGTTAAGGGACAATAATTGAAAAGGAAAAATAAATTTGGGTTTAATTTTCTTTGCCTGCCATTCCACGAACTTTTTGACCGCCCCTCGTATGTTCAGCAGTGTACTAGGCTGGAATGATATGTCTAGTAATTTAAATAACACTAGCTATCTATCAGTGACCTTCAGACTGAAACAGCACTGTTTGCAGATTGCTGCTTCATGGCAGAGTAACTGGTACATACCTAGATGGATTCCTGCATAGGAATCCTACCACCAGTAAATATAAAACTACGAATAAGCTAGCGAGCCGCCGCGGCTACGCACGGGTGCTATTTACTAATGACGTTGCTAGACGACACGGACGTCTCAGCTCTTCCTGACCACGATACTGTCAGTCACGATCTAGGCCACACTGTACACACAGTCAATAGCTTTAATATAACACGCACCACGACGCGCGACCGCCGTAGAGAGCGGCGCGCAATAGTCAATAATCACATCGCGTACACAAGATTCACCCGTGTTCCAGGGCGGTTCTTACCGCCCAGAGTTACCGACACACAAGTCGACAGTCCGAATGGACGCGCCCAGCCTCCTTCGGACGGTCAGTAGACGACTTAAAATGTTTAAGATTTTCGAAATCGCGAAAGCACACAGCGAACGCGACACAGTCCGAACTTCGAGGGTTTTGTAGGAGTTTTTATTTATTTATTTATTTATGTTTGGGTCAAACCAAACCTGGCACACGGGCCCCTGGCCCGCAAGCACAGTATCCGATGAAGCTGTAAAAGCCGAGAAGGCTAACAGCAATTACATCACCGAAAATATATATTTACTAATGAATAAAATGCGCTTAGCAGAAAAATATTATGTACTAAAAACATGTGACAGCAGATCTGTCAAGCCGAACGTAACTTTTTTTATTGAGATCTTAATACTAAAAAATATAATTGAGATTTAAAACACCTTCGAAATTCGACATTTCCGCAGCAGTTTCCGAAAATTTCCCGTTTCCGTTCTCAAGTGATGGTCTATCATACATGCAGTAATCCACGAGTTGACACAATGCTTAGAAATTAAAGTTTATTATTCAATAATATTGGTCTATTGATAAAAAGCCTGAAAACAATACAAATATGGAAAAAGATATAATTAATTAATTAAATTTTCCCTTCCGTATATTAAGATTTTTTATCTGTGAGTCACGTCATTGAATTATAATGCGTTCTGTTTATGAACCAAAATGTATTCTACCTTCAAGTCCTAGGGATCTATTGTGTAACTCAGGTAGGTTATGGGATCGGCTTTATTTTGGCGTTTGATCCTCATTCATTGGTGAATCGGGATAAATAAAACCGATCCCGAAACCAACCAGAGTTACAACCTTACAACATCTGAATAAATAAACTGCGGCAGCCAATCCGCCTGCCAAGCGTGGCTACTATGGCAAAATCCATCCAAAATGAGAGCTACAAACTTTTGTCGCTATCTAAATGTTCTGGGTGACACGGCATTTGTTGTGGGCAGACGTTGCACTTACCATCAGGTGAACGTTTAAAAAAAAACGCACCCACGACGCAGGAGTAATCCTATTATGGCTACTATTTTTGAAGCAAAAAAAAACCGAAGCGCCCAGTTCTTAGTTGCCACATAAAAATCACATTATCGACAAAAAACATTTTTATTTAGATAACAGATGCAAGGTGCTTACAGATTATCTTCTCTTATATGCGAATCTAAGCGAATGAAAAACTAACCACTACAGTGTGCTAAAATACTGTCGCGCAACATTAATTCAAAGCGAATTCCAAATACGTGGCAACAACAACCTTGAATTGGACATTTTGTCTAAACAGCCTCATTGTTAAACAATAGTCGACGTATATTTTTTTTATGAAGACAAAGACATTTATTCCGACACTAACTTCAACACCAAGGTTCTACTATTCCTATCACTATCACTAGTTCACTACTGAACATAAGCCTCCGACATAGATTGCCACAAAAGTTTGTTGCTCTCATTTTTGAGAGTTATGCCATAGTTGCCACGGTTGGCAGGCGGGTTGGCAACCGCAGTTTATTTATTCAGATGTTCCAGGAAGATGCTGCTGCCCATCTCCTAGTTTTCAACTTCCCTCTGTCGACTTTTATGACACCCACAGGATGAGATGGGGTGGTAGATTCTTAAGCCGCCACCACACGGTTGGCATTTACGGGTGAAAAATGGTTCATTCAGATTACCTAGCTCCACAACACCAGACATTTCATCAATTCGTTTGTATCGTATTAGTGCGTAATGGGATTTTCTTAAGGAACTTTGGTTTGTACCGTACATTACGCAACATTATAAATTCTTCTGGATTCTTATTCTTTGGGAATAAGGAAGGAAAGACACGTTACCCATTATCGTCTCGCACACCTAACTTTTAAAAATTGACTTCTTGATTGTTGTTCTTTGAGGAAAAGTAAGAGAAATAATTTTCTACCGGGATTAATTTTGGTTGAATGTTCTTCTAACCTTGAAGGTTTCCGTTCAATTCAAAACTCTCTTAGGGCGGATTTCACCGTTGAAACTAAACGCGATCAGTTCAAGAAAAACGAAGTTTAAGCGTTTAACTGAGTTCAATGCTACAGTTTGCATTTCATCGACATCAAATGAACGCAGTCAATGCTAAACGCGGTTCAAATTCTGAACGACCAATTTTCGACGTTCAGCTCTTTAAACGCGTTTAGAGAGCTGTCATTGTCAATTGCACAACTATGTAAACTCAATTTTTTTTAATTCGTATTATTTATTGTTTGCATACCTATGTAACCTATGCATGAAAACAGGCTGTTTGGTGTCTTAAAATACGAAGTAAATGGTCTTTTTGTTTTAGATTGTGACGATACTTCATGTAAACTTCGTTTTTCTAAACGCGATCAAACTGGAGTCGGTGAAATCGGATAGACGAAAACCGAGTTCAAATGATACATTTGAACTCAGTTCAGTAAAACGTGGTTTTATTAAACTTGGTTTCCAAAGCGATCGGTGAAAGTTGTTTAAGTTTAAGGAACAGAATCATACTCGTATTTTACACGTTCGTCAATACGTACTAATTTTTTATTTGAACCCGTCTGACCATTTAAATGAAACTAAGTTTACGGATTTTATCGCGTTTAATTTATTACTATTTATAACCCGACGTTTCGAGCGCTTTACAGCACCCATGGTCACGGGAGGACTGAGGTGACAGATGTCCTGATGTCATAGTTAACCTGGGGTACCTTCAGCTTTTAATTATTATTTTTGGGTCCGATCTACGCAGAAAGAGCTAACTGTGTCTTGAAGTCTTGCAGTGGTATGCTTGGTTTTTGATTTAATTTTATTAATTATTGGATCCCAAGCTGGTGGTAATACCCAACCATCTTCTCTATTGAAATTAGGATGTTTTTTGATTTCAATAGCCTCGCGAATCAATCTTGGTATGAATAATAATATATGTAAAGAAACTCTAGTTTTTTAATAATTATTTTTATTTGAAAAAAGTCTTCGTAAACAGTTTGCTCTGCTTTAGTTTTTCTGTACCACTATCTTTGGCAACAGTAACCTTAATGTTAATTGTTTTTGAAAAGGTGACAAAGCAGAACTCGCCGTAATGTAATTCGAGAATAAAAATAATGGAATTGACGAAAAATTAAACTTTAAATGTCGTTTCTTTCAGGTGGGATAGTGATGGTTTAATAATTTAAGTTAATAATAAGTTACGTTACGTGTGAGAACTAAAATAAGTTATCCTCTTTCAGAGCAAGCAATGCAATTGTTTTATTTGAACAATTCCTAAAAAGTACGAGAAATTGTCTTATATATATTATAAGTATTTCCTCAGATTAGCGCATCAAACATACAAACTCTCTAGATTTATTATAGTGGTAACATTAAAATTGATTAATGCAAGTCATTCTTTAAAAAAAAATTGTAAATAAGATATTTTTTTGTAGTTAATAGAATCAGGCGATACTTTGCGGAAATCCATTACAATGAAGGAAACGAAGTTAATTTACTAAGATACATACATACATACATAATATCACGACTGTATCCCATAAGGGGTAGTCAGAGACTGGGCACTCGCTGCAAAAACAGATGACTGCCACAATCCACGTTTCACCAAAACAATATAATGCACTTAGTGTGATAGGTGAGCCCATCGCCAACATGCGCTGTTGGGTGCACAGTGCAGTTTAAATCCTTACTCGCCTTTTACGAGATCCATTGGATGAGATGGAGTGGTAGTATTCTTTTAACGAGCTGCCACCACACACGGTTACTAAGATCCGCATGCAAAATATAAAATGGTGTATATTACTTAGTTTTTGAAAGGCAACGCTTGCCCTCCCTCAGTAGCGTACACAAACAAACTAACACCGGCACCAGGAACCGCCACCAGATACCCTCTACCACTAAAATACTACCACTAAGTAATATACACCACTGAAGTCGAGACTACGACACGTGTTTCGCCCCAAAACGAGGCATTATCTAGTGTTATAGGCTCTACGACAGACAGCTTCAGCATTAGTTTTTGTACAAAATGGCGTAATTTGAACGCGCAGTCGTGCACTTACAAACGCAAAACCTATACGAGGATCTCACTGTAAGACCTGTATCATCATATTACTGGTGGTGGTAGGATTCCTATGCAGGAATCCGTCTAGGCACCCCAGGGCCAGTAATTCTGCCGTGACAGTAGTGTGAAAACATTACTGTGTTTCGGTTTGAAGGATTACTGTGTTTCGGTTTGAAGGGCACTGTGTGCTAGCGTAATCACTGGGCATATGAGACTCAGTGTGATGGGCACAATGAGGTGTCACACTGAAATGTTCTGGGTGACACAGCATTTGTTATGGGCAGACGTTGCACTTACCATCAGGTGAACGTTTTGCTCGTTTCATCACTTTACACAATAAACAAAAAAAAGAATCCGTCTAGGTAGGTACCACCGCAGGGCAAGTTATTCTGCCGTGAAGCAGTAGTGTGCAAACTTGTCTGTGTTTCGGTTTGGACGTTGAAGCTAGTGTAATTACGAGTGCAGTGCGGGCTATGTGCAGTTGTTGCAATTACCTATGCTTTGACACTAAAGAAATCAAATATAGTGATGGTTTTCAGCCTTTGCTGTGTCTACAATATGATTTCGACTTATGATTAAGTAGACATGATGTGCCGTGTGGTGGCTTAAGAGATTCTGCCACACAAAATCATCCCGTGAGTGTCGTAAAACTCGACAGAGGGAAAATTAAAACCAGGAAATGGGCAGCAGCATCTTCCTGGAGCATCTGAATAAATAAACTGCGGTTACCAACCCGCCTGCCAAGCGTGGCAATTATGGCAATATCGCTCAAAAATGGGAGCTACAAACGGTTGTGGCAATCTATGGGGGAGGCCTATGTTCAGCTATGGACTAGTGATAGGCTGAAATGATGAGACATTGTGTAAATAGTTTTATTGAATATGTAGATAAGATAAGCTTGCTATCTTAGTATTAGATGCAAACGGTGATATGAAAGTTTTATAACTATAATATTAATACGCGAAGAGATAACTTTGTACCCCTTTTTAAGGATATAACGCGTACCGGTGAGTGTGAGATTTGGCATAGTGAAAGTTTATATGGAGAAAGAGAGCAGAAACCTAAACTTTGTATATAGCGAACCCGTCAGACGATGTCCTTTCCTAACGTTGGTTTGCCTGCTGTTTTCAGAATAAAATAATATTTCGTGATTACGACCTTCAACTAAATGATAAAGCTAAAAAAAAACAATAGAAACTTTTTGTTAGAGACACATAATATCGAGTCTCAAGTAATAGGCAACAGCTTGACTTTTTAACTTATATTAATACAACTAGTATAATAATATTATGTTCTATCTACATTACACAAAACAGATTCAGCAAACGATTTATCGATATTCGAATTATCGATAAACTATATACAGAGTGACTTTTGTCATTTTCCTAGAACTCTATCGCAGCGCCACCTACCGGGTCCAATTCTCAATCTAAACCATCCAGGAAACCATACAAACGCACACAAAAAAATTCATCAACATCGGTCCAGACGTTTAGGAGCAGTTCAGTGACACACGCACAGAAGAATATCATGTATAAAGATGTGTTAGAAATAAATTAAATTTAATGTACTACGGTCGAATTTCGGCCCGACCCGGCAGGATTCCCCGGTGGTAGGATTCCTATGCAGGAATCCGTCTAGGTAAGCAACACCCCAGGGCAAGTTATTCTGCCGTGAAGCAGTAGCGTGCAAACATTACTGTGTTTCGGTCTGAAGGGCACTGAGAGCTAGTGTAATCACTGGGCATACGAGACTTAAGAATTGATGTCTCAGACAGGCGCAGTGTGGTGCTACACAGCAATATTCTGAGTAACACAGTATCTGTTATGGGCAGACGTTGCACTTACCATCAGGTGAACATATTGCTCGTATCGTCACTTTACGAAAAAAAAAATTACGACCTCGGCGACTACTTCCGAATACCATCAACTGCGTGGGAGTTATTATTGTGCCACATATGTACGCGCAAACACAGAAGCCTTTGTGCGATAAGATCTGAGGTAGGTTAGAGTGCAGTGTCAGAGACACGGGAGCAACACAACCGCACCCGAAAACCAACAATGCATGGGCGCCGGCAGGATTATCTTCATCTGCATCAATACATTATATTTTATTATTGGGGATACCACGGTACGAGATGTTCAATACAAAGGTAGCTAAATTTTAGAGGTACTCGCACCGGGGATCGAACATAGGTCACTCGTGTATTACATAATTTATCAGGCACCTGTCAAAAAATGCACGCAAAGTCCCCAACTGTCAACAAGTTGGGGGATTTGGCAGGTGGATTGTCAATCGCAATATTCTACACCTGACACACACATGCAAAAACTATATAGCCATACTAATATTATAAATGCGAAAGTAACTCTCTCTGTCCCTCGTGTCTGTTTGTTACCTTTTCACGGTTCAACTGTTGAACCGATATAGGAAATTAAAATACCTCGGGATATTCAAAAAAGCTATAGCCGCGTGGGCGAAATCGTGGGCATCAGCTTGTATTTAATAAATCATTATTACCCATCGCAAGTCCACTGTTGAACGTAGGCCCCTGCAATGGATTGCCACAAGACACGGTCTTCACCCACCTGCATCCATGGACATCCCGAAACAGTGCTGGTAGTGTCTCGGTCAAGAGGCACCCCTACACTGCGTTTTTTATATATTGTACAATTATTTTAATTCTGATTCCAGGGCAAGGTTTTAAGGACATAATTCGATGGCCGAGACCAGGGTATCCAGTGAAGAAGCTGCAACAGAAGTGGGCTATCGAGTACGGCATGCCGTCCACACACGCAATGGTCGGCGTGTCCATACCATTCTCAGTCCTATTGTATACGATGGGCAGGTATCAATATCCCGTGCACTGGGGCGTGGTGATAGCGGTCTCGTGGTGTACACTTATATGCGTCAGTCGGGTGTACCTCGGAATGCACAGCGTTCTGGTAAGCATTGATTACCGATACATTCCTAAAAGTAACAGCCTATAAATGACCCATTACTCAGCATAGCCCTCCTGTCATTTATCAGAGGGTTTTGGATCTCCAGATAGTCGGCGGACTTGACATGTCTTCAAAATAGTTAATAGAAATAGAATCAGGCGCGGAAGTCCATTATAATGAAGGAAAGAAAGTTAATTTGCTAAGACACAGTGGCGTACAAACTAACACCGCCACCGGGAACTGCCACCAGATACCCTCCACCACTACAACACTACCACTAGGCAATATGCACCACAGAAGTCGAGACCACGACTCGTGTTTCACCTCAAAACGAGGGATTATCAAGTGATATTGACTCTACGACAGTCAGCCGCCGAGTGCCGCTTTCCCATAGATTGCCATAAAAGTTGTTGCCTATCTTCTCGTCTTAATTTTACCTCTGTTGACTTTTACGATACCCACTGGAAAAGATAGGGTGTTAGATTCTCTTAACCCGCCACCACAGGAATAAAATAAATATGCCAGTCATTAATTGTATAGACCGATGGGCATCAGCCTCTGAGGTGTGAGACGTCTGGTGTACTGAGATTGGGAATCCTCTTGCAAGTCGAGGCAGAAAAAAAACAACTAAATACTGTGGTTCCTCACGTGGTAGGGCCGGCTCCCAAAATGCATCACTTTCTGAAAGCGCTTATAGTAATTAAATATATGTTGTTTATTGGTCAAACTAATACACTAACGGACAGACGGTGCGACGGTTTAGCAATAAAAGCAAATTAAATGACTGAATGAATTTTTTCTCTTTCCTTTCTTCGTCCAGTTTATTTTAGGTTTAAAGTTTGTGCTAAAACACAAATTGTTGGTTTTCGCGTCTGGTTGTGTTGCGATTGTCCCCGTGTTTCTGACACTGCATCCCAGCCTATCTCCGATCTTATCGCATTAGCGTTACATCGGGAGCGGGTAGGTTGGAACGAGTGTGTGCCGCTGTGTTTGCGGCGTACACTTGTGGCACTATATCATCTCCTGCGCAGTTGATGGCTCTCGACATTCGGATTCGGAAGTTGTCGCCGTGGTCGAAATCGGCTGGGAGAGCATCATCATCATCATCTATATAAATAAAAATTAATTGCTAAAAGATCATCAGTAGAGAATGGCTCAACCGATATGGCGGACTTTGTTGTTTGGCGTTGTGTTCGTAATAGTCGGGACATACATACATACATAAGATCACGACTGTATCCCATAAGGGGTAGTCAGAGACTGGACACTCACTGCAAAAACAGATGACTGCCACAATCCACGTTTCACCAAAACAATATAATGCCCTTGGTGTGATAGGTGGTGAGCCCATCGCCACCATGCGCTGTTGGGTGCACAGTGCAGTTTAATTCCTTACTCGCCTTTTACGAGATCCATTTGATGAGATGTAGTGGTAGTATTCTTTTAACGAGCCGCCACCACACGGCTTGTAAAATGGGAGAAGGTTTGTATAAAAGAAAAACATTGGAAAATTCCCACGTATTAAAACCTCAATAACAAGTTACGTTCAGTTTGACAGTCACGTCACGTTGTCACGTTTTTTTTATAGGATAAAGTGACGAAACGAGCAAAACGTTCACCTAGTGGTGAGCGCAACGTCTGCCCATAACAAATGCTGTGTAACCAAGAACATTTCTGTGTGACACCACACTGCGCCCGCCACCCAGAGACATCAGTTCTTAAGTCTCATATGCCCAGTGATTACGCTAGCTCGCAGTGCCCTTCAAACCGAAACACAGTAATGTTTGCACACTACTGCTTCACGGCAGAATAACTGGCACTGGGGTGGTACCTACCTAGACGGATTCCTGCATAGGAATCCTACCACCAGTAAAATGAACTAGGATGGGCTGAAATGATGATGATGATGATGATGACAACGTCGCCAACAGTTACTTCAAGGACAGCCATTGTTTGAGAATTATCATATACCTAATGTTTAAAATATCCCGACTATCAAATAAGTAAAATTTAAGTGTCTGTTTGTAATAACAAAGTAACAGCTTTTTACTCAATGCTTATGAAAGTAAATACGGTACTAATAAGAAAAACACAATCTTAAAATTTTTGCCGGTCCTTTTGTCTGTCTGTCTGTCTGTTTGTTCTGGATAATCTCCGAAACGGCTGGACCGATTCTAACGTGACTTTCACTGACCGATAGCTGATATTATAGCGGGTGACTTAGGTTACTTTAATTTTAGAAAAATTATTAGGTTTTCGCGCAAAAAAAATTCAAACCCCAAAATCCGATTCAAATAGGGAAGTACGAGTATATATGTATCTCATCGATCGGGGTCGACTTTTTTACGGGAGTGAAACCGCGGGGCACATCTAGTAACTTAACTAAAAATAGAAAACATAAGGAGCTTGAGAATTAAATCGTAATTCCCGACACTTTCAGGACATCGCGGCAGGTCTGCTTCTGTCGTCAGCGCTGCTTGTGGTGATGATCCCGCTCGTGGACTGGCTGGACGGCATCATTCTCACAGCACGATACGCGCCCGTGTATGTTTTAGCGATCTCCATTCTCGTGGTGGTATACCACCCGCACGCCGATAAGTGGACTCCGACAAGGTAAGGTCAACTTCAAGTCGAAATTTCTGCACAAGTCGACTCGATTGTCACAGTGACTGAGGTCGCGGATTCCCGTACGGGACAGGGTCAGTGTGACTGTAGAATTCGTGTCGGTGAAACGTATCCACGACACAAGACCTTCAAGAAAAGAGCCTATTCCTTCCTCAAAGGCCGGCAACGCATCTGCTATTCCTCTGGTACTGTAGGTGTTCATGGGCGGCGGTGATCACTTACCATCACATGAGCCACCTGCTCGTTTGTACCCTATTCTATAAAAAAAAACAAGGCATTCCTTGTGTCGTGGATACGTTTTATGTTAATTTATTGTAATGTGGGGAATAATTATAAAGCAGGGTAAACATTTATTCTTTTTGTCAAGGTTCTACAGTCTAATTGCCATATGAGAGCCTTTCCTTTAACCTTTTAAAAATATACAGAAATGAAAAAGGACTACCAGGTAGGATTCCCGGGCAAGAAGCTTGATGATTGGTTATCGGGATCCAGTACGCTATCAAAACTTTTCCAGGTCCATATAGGATCAGTAGATAAGCGTACTGGTGTAGTTACTGGTGGTAAGGTTCCTATGCAGGAATCCGTCTAGGTAGGTACCACCCCAGGCCAGTTAATGTGCTATGAAGCAGTAGTGTGCGTGTGCAAACATTACTGTGTTTCGGTCAGAAGGGCACTGAGAGCTAGCGCGATCACTGTGCATACGAGACTTAAGAACTGATCTCTCAGGGCGAAGGGCGCAATGTGATGTCACACAGAAATGTTCTAGGCGACACAGCATTTGTTACGGGCAGACGTTGCACTTACCACCAGGTGAACGATTCGCCTCGTTTCGTCACCTTATTCAATAAAAAAAAAGGTTTCCTCTCGATGCTCTCACCGCTTAGCACGTGGTATTCAACACTTACTGCGAGCCCTGCCCCTGCGCTACCACGGCTCAGCATTTAAAACTATCTTACATAAAGGGCTCAGGACGTAGCTCAGGGGCTAGGCGTTCGCTTTAAATTTCATAGTACGCGAGTGACCTGTGTTCGATTCCTGGTGCCGGCACCACTAAAATATATATATATATATAATATAAAGTGCTGATTTACCACGTGCTCGGCGGTGAAGGAAAACACCGTGAGGAAACCTGCATGTCTGAGGAATAAAAAATATTTCGAAGACATGTGAAGTCCGCCAACCCGCATTGGAGCAGCGTGGCGGATTCTTCCTAGCTCCAAAACCCTCTCAGCAATGAGAGGAGGCCTGTGCTCAGTAGTGGGACATTTATAGACTGAAACTTTACTTTTTTTTTACATAAAATTTTCCCTGCTCGAATAAGTTATCCGTAATGTACTTTTTGCAATTAATGTGCAAACGTGCCAAATTATATCGTGCCGTATATATTATAGTTTATTACTCGCGTGACCTTACATTTATTTCATTGCCGTGACGTCTATACCTTGTTATCATATTGTTATCACTAACGGCTTTTTATTTAGGTTAAATTCTATGCTAGCGCTAGTTTTTAGACTTAAAAATGTAATGGTAACATTTCTTCCTGTACACGATTTGTAACTTTGCGATATTGCAATATAGGTTTTATTACTGGTGGTAGGATTCCTATGCAGGAATCCGTCTAGGTAGGTACCGCCCCAGGACCAGTTATTCTGCCGTGAAGCAGTAGTGTGCAAACATTACTGTGTTTCGGTTTGAAGGGCACTGAGAGCTAGCGTAATCACTGGGCATATGAGACTTAAGAACTGATGTCTCAGGGTGACGGGCGCAGTGTGCTGTCACACTGTTCTGGTTGACACATCATTTGTTATGGGCAGACGTTGCACTAACCATCAGGTGAAGGTTATGCTCGTTCCTTCACTTTTATTTAAAAGAAAAATATAGTGAATCTTTCTCATCAGCAGCCTTATCTTGCAACACTGTTTGTGACTCCCCCTATATAATATTTGGCAAAAGATAATCCCCACTTCAAGACTGGTTTGCTTGTGTACTGCTAGGTTTTGCGATATGTCTTTAACTTAGCTTGTTAAATCAAAAGGTTTAAAATTATTGTACAAATTGTAACATATATCATTTAATTTATTTTTACATAATTCACTGTGTTACCAATCTACCAACCCATCACATCCCGCGGGTGTCGTAAAAGTCGACAGAGGGAAAATAAACCAAGATAATAAACTGCGGTTGATACCGCGCTCACCAAGCGCGGTATTATCACAAAATCCCCCCAAAATGATAGCTACAAACTTTTGTGGCAATCTATGGGGGATGCCTTTGGTCAGCAGTGAACTACACGTACGACGTACGTGCGTTCGCTCTTTACTTACGTAGTGGCTCCACTGAAAACCAGCGCTGCGGTCTTTCCGCAGCAGTCTTTGCTGAGTGGAGTCCATTTCGTACTTCACAATACAGCGTCACTATTGTTTCCAGTGTTTTACAGACCTTGTTTGTTTCTTTTTATTATTGTACTGGAAATATTTTTTTATTTGCATTTTATGTGTGGTTTTTGTATTGTGTACGTCGAATAGTCTATGTCTATGTCTAACTAGAGATAGGCTTAAATGACGATGATGATGATCTAATGCTTCCGTCTTTGACACGTCGTATAAAAGTGTTTTATGTATAGTTTTCACGAGCTTAGTAACTAATGCTTATTTCGTAGCATGTTGGAAAAGTGGCCATGTGAGAAGTAACTGTGTACTCGTTGGTATTAGAGAAAGGTATAAGTGACATGACATCCGTTCGACATGGAACACGACCACCTACACCTTATTTTGAACATACATACATACATAAGATCACGACTGTATCCCATAAGGGGTAGTCAGAGACTGGGCACTCACTGCAAAAACAGATGACTGCCACAATCCACGTTTTACCAAAACAATATAATGCACTTGGTGTGATAGGCGGTGAGCCCATCGCCACCATGCGCTGTTGGGTGCACAGTGCAGTTTAATTCCTTACTCGCCTTTTACGAGATCCATTGGATGAGATGGAGTGGTAGTATTCTTTTAACGAGCCGCCACCACACGGCTTATTTTGAACATCATGAAAATTAACCAAAATACTCATGTTTTCTCTATTGGGGGTAATCCTTGAATCACAGGTTTTTTTGGCCACTTTACCCCCTATCCTTGGCGATCGTCGTGAGGTTGTAAGCCCCCCCTGCATCACATGAATATTTTATTTTTTAGACACTAATGCGCTCGCTCGGGCTTTTACGTGGTCGTACAATTCAATTCATTATTGTATTTACACAAAACGCACTAAATCACATTTTAATACAACAAAATACAAAAAAATACTCATGACTGTCATTACGCTAACCTTTTGTACATTTAACATTGTCACTGTCTTTAGCATATAAATGGTTTGGCTTGACCGGGGAAGGGGAAAACGATCTCGCAGAATTTTAGCGCTAATTAGCAACGTGATGTTGTTTCTTATGAGTGAAGAAAACTCTTCTCGTCTATGGGTCACAGCCGCCCCGGCGAAATGAAAATATATTTTTAATGGTGCCCCACAGAAGGATTTCTCCTGTATTGTGGGTGCGATTTACAGACATACACATTTCACACACACAACACAACCAGACCCGAAAACCAACCAATTTGTTTTGGAGAAATGCTTGCTTCGACTGGGATTTTTTGAACTGTATACGTATTTACAACAAAATCCTAGAAAGTGCCTCACAGTATTTCAATCAAAAAGTTCAAACTATATGTTAAACAGAGACTTTATAAAAATGGGTTAATATCATAAGGATCATAAGGATATCATGGATCATAGCGGCCTAAGAGAATCTACCACCCCATGCCGTCCCGTGGGTGTCGTAAAAGTCGACAGAGGGAAATTAAAACCAGGAGATGGGCAGCAGCATCTTCCTGGAACATTTGAATAATAAACTGCGGTTGCCAACCCGCCTGCCAAGCGTGGCAACTATGACAAAATCCCCTCCAATATGAGAGCTACAAACTTTTGTGGCTATCTTTGGGGGAGGAGGCCTATGTTCAGCAGTGGACTTGTGATAGGCTGAAACGACGACGACGACGACATGGATCCTACTACATCTTTATAACACTGCTGCAATTGTACATTATTACAAAATGACTGAAAAAAATATCCCGCTGGGTTTCTTGCTGGAAAGAACGAACCAGTGTAGTTTAAAAAAATGAGTTAATTGAGTATTATGTTTGCCGTGTGGTAGCGGCCTAAGAGAATCTACCACCCCATCTCAACCCGTGGGTGTCGTAAAAGTCGACAGAGGGAAAATGTAAACCAGGAGATGGGCAGCAGCGTCTTGCTGGAACATGTGAATAAATAAACTGCGGTTGCCAACCCGTCTGCCAAGCGTGGCAACTATAGCAAATTCCCCCCAAAACAAGAGCTACAAATTTTTGTGGCAATCTATGGGGGAGGCCTATGTTCAGCAGTGGACTATTGATAGGCTGAAACGACGAGTATTATGTAAACAATCTATAATTTTTCTGCGTAGATCGGACCAAAAATAATAATTAAAAGCTGAAGGTACTCCGGGTTAACTATGACATCGGGACATCTGTCCCCTCAGTCCCCCCGTGACCATGGGTGCTGTAAAGCACTCAAAACGTCGGGTTATAAATAATAAAATTAAATCCGTAAAATTAGTTTAATTTAAAAGATAAATTCTAGTCTATTTCTACCCAAGACCCGCGGCGTAGAGAGAGTAGAGAGTAAATTTGTTAATCTAGTCGATGATGTAATTTCACAGAGGCGACACGACTATGATAGTCAGCGTGTGCGCTGGCATCCTGAGCGGCTCGTGGACCAACTACCAGCTGGGGAACATGGCCGCGAGCTCCGCCGACCCGCCCTACGAGATCATCTGGCCCTCCATCGAGATGCTGGGCTGCACCATCCTGAGGACCATACTGGGCTTCTGCGGCGTGCTCGCGACCAGGGCGATCGCCAAGTCCGTCTCCTACGCGTTCATTTGCGCACTGCTGGGCAAGGACATGAACGAGCTGCGCAACTCGGAGGACAGCCTGCACAACAGGAAAAAGATCGCGGTCGAGCTCTGCTACAAGTACTTCACGTACGGCATGATCGGCTTCAACACCACCTACGTGTTCCCCAACGTCTTTCATCTCCTGCAGATCAACAGGCCCACGTACTATACAGAAGTTTGAGAACCGTCCTATATCGAACATCGGGTATAATATTTTCGAACATTCCAATAACGCGAGTGAGAATATCGTAAAATATTTTAAAGTCCTATAGTTTAAACCGGGTGTGTTCATTACATATTTAGCCGCGTAAAGTTGTTAAAATTGGATATAATTAATTAATAAATTGATATCAATTATAGAATGATATCTCGAACATAACCAAAAATCGATTTTTAACATTTTCAGTTCAGTAATACGGCAAAAATACATAACATTACTGACATGTTATTTTGCACAACTTTCATAAAGAAATATCGTTGCCGTGATTTTTTTTATTCACTGTAGATTCACCAACAGCATACATATCTACATAGTTTCGAGAGATTATGGAAAAAAGCTACACACATTATTAGCCAACAATTAAATGAAACATCATTTTTAAACGAAAATTTGAAACGTACATACAAAATAAATAAAAACATGAAAATAATCAAACAATAAAAATAATACAAAATCAATACACTAACAAAACTTTTACGTTTGTGATATGCCTTTAAAGCTCTAGCAATGCAAATTAAATATTATTACTGTATACTCTAACATCTGTAAATGCACAAATTAGGATACACTTCGGATTTTTCTTCGTTAAAGTGAAAATACGAATTTAAAATGGTTAGATACGACTTTTTTAATAGTAAGGGGAATAGAAGCCAGAGTGATGAAGTCAGAGGACAGCTGCAGCGATCTCTGCACGTACTTTTTTTTAATACAATGAAGCTATGATTTAATCTAATAATTTTGGGCTTCATTAATTTCAAAATAAAATAGTGTGAGGAAACAAAACTTCCTAAAATTAATTTAAAAAATTATAAGTGGTGTGTATGAATGAACAAACGGATACCACCACTGATTTGGCGAATGCCACCAAATATCACCACACGGAAACGGGACTACTGCCAGTTACTGGGGGCCGTCTGTCGTTGTCGTGTCGTGTTGTCGATTATTGTGATGTATATTTCCCAGTTTAAGTATGTAGTGATGGGGCATCAGGTGGTGGTAGCAGATTGCCTTAAAATATTAATTTTAATTATAAAATTATCCGTCGCACGGCATAAGTATGAAAATAAAACGCATCACAAGGTAAAGCAATACTAATTTAGAATTTAATTTGTAACAACGAAACAGGCGGCCTTATAAAAATGCCTTGTGTGCAGAATATTTTGAAAATTATTAAAATGAATCAGCCGATAGGTGTCCGGTACAGTAGAACAGCACCTATCTCTTTCCTACTATAGTGTCGGTAAGAGGCGACTAATTGATTATGATTAATGTCGGACAGACTTTTTTCGTGCAATACATTAGGATTCCTATGCAGGAATCCGTCTAGGTAGGTACCACCCCAGGGCCAGTTATTCTGCCGTGAAGCAGTAGTGTGCAAGCATTACTGTGTTTCGGTTTGAAGGGCACTGAGAGCTAGCGTAATCACTGGGCATATGAGACTTAAGAACTGATGTCTCTGGGTGACGGGCGCATTGTGGTGTCACACAGAAATTTTCTGGCTAACACAGCAACTGCGTTGCACTTACCATCAGGTGAACGTTTTGCTCGTTTCATCACTTTATCCAATAAGAAAAAGAATGACACCATTATATGCCGTGCTGTCACTATACTGCTCGTTGAAACGCAAAGGGGAGTAAGAATTTTCCGACTCGTACCAAAATGGCGCCGTGGCCTCTGCCTACCTTATATGGCAAAAAGGCCCATTTAGTGCTTAGACTTCGGCTGCCAGCATACAGTTGCCGACAGCCGCCTTACGCAGATCCTCTCTCCATCTAGTAAGGCGTCCCACGTCGTTTCAGTCTATCAATAGTCCACTGCTGAACATAGGCCTCCCCCATAGATTGCCACAAAAGTTTGTAGCTCTCGTTTTGGGGGGATTTTGCCATAGTTGCCATAGTTGCCACACTTGGCAGACGGGTTGGCAACCGCAGTTTATTTATTTAGATGTTCGAGCAAGATGCTGCTGCCCATCTCCTGGTTTTCATTTTTCCTCTGTCGACTTTTACGACACCCACGGGATGAGATGGGGTGGTAGATTCTCTTAGGCCGCTACCACACGGCACAGGCCACGCTTCGCGCATTACTATAGCTCTCTTCGTCTACCAAAATTCTTGTTCATTAGCGAGTAAGGCATGATAATATAGGAGAAATTATTACTGCTGACAGTGTTTATATGGGACTAATTAGGGTTGCCACCCGCACTGTATAGAGCAAAATGGCAGCGACGTTACGTTTCGTATCCCGCCAGGGCCAACAGTGGGCTACGTGAGTGGCCTCTGTCTCTACCCCTTATATGGGTTAAAGGCGTGACTTTATGTATGTACGTATTGTATGCTGATTAAGAATTGCTTTTTAATTTACGGAACCGATAAGTGCCCAAAATACTTATGTAATAAAATAAAGAGAAGAGCAATCGTACAGCTGATGGTGCAACGTCTGCCCATATCAAATGATTTGCCACCTAGAACATTCCTTTGTGTTAATCCATGTCAACCAGAGACATCAGTCCTTACCTCTCGTACGCCCAGTAATTACGTAAGCCGACCGTGCCCTTCAGACCGCAACACAGTAACGTTTCCCACCACACGGTCAACGGCATATCTGATGTAAGCAGCATGCATAAATAATTAACTTCGTTTTACGTAGTTTTGAGGGCCTAGTTAACATAGCGGTAACACAGGTCTGCAACCTTGTACGGTATTCGCATTAGCTCTCAGTGCCCTTCAGACCGTGCACTGTAACCTTTACACGCTACTGCTTCACGGCAGAAATCTATACAAATAAATAAAATTAAAGTGTCTGTTTGTAATAACAAAATAACAGCTTTTTACTCAATGCTTATGTAAGAGAAATATACGGCACTTATAAGAAACGAAACAAGTTTAAAATTTTTGTCTGTCTGTCTATCTGTCTGTTCGTTCCGGCTAATCTCCGAAACGGCTGGACCTATTTTGGCGGGATTTTCACTGACAGATAGCTGAAATGACAGCGGATAACTTAAGCTACTTTAATTTTAGAAAAATAATTAGGGTTCCGCGCAAAAAATTAAAACTCCGA
The DNA here is from genome assembly GCA_019845155.1 of Luehdorfia chinensis. NCBI lineage: Eukaryota > Metazoa > Arthropoda > Insecta > Lepidoptera > Papilionidae > Luehdorfia > Luehdorfia chinensis. The sequence continues at coordinate 1,305,207 of JAHVAK010000630.1, read as the reverse complement.
AATCCTATTCAAATAGAGAAGTATATATGTATATCATCGATCGGGGTCGGCTTTTTTAAGCGGTTGAAACCGCGGGGCAGGGCTAGTAAAAGCTCATACAACTGCGTTAGCGTAAGTTTGACTCACTGTGATAACTGTCCATAATATTACTACTCTTCAGTGCCCGTTCTCTCAAACAGTAGTGTGCTACACCTCTGGGCTTAGGTTTGAAGTTACATACATACATACATAAGATCACGACTGTATCCAATAAGGGGTAGTCAGAGACAGTGCCCTCACTGCAAAAACAGATGACTGCCACAATCCACGTTTCACCAAAGCCAATATAATACACTTGGTGTGATAGGTGGTGAGCCCATCGCCACCATGCGCTGTTGGGAGCACAATACAGTTTAATTCCTTACTCGCCTTTTACGAGATCCATTGGATGAGATGGAGTGGTAGTATTCTTTTAACGGGCGGTTTGAAGTTAGTGTAATTAATTGGCAGCGAAGGTATTGTAATTAAAGGTGGGCACTTACCATCAGGCGAATGACTTGCTCTTCTTGTTGATTGTAATGTTTAATGTCTTGATTTTTAAATAAAAGAAATATATAATGTTTCTGTTAGTTTATGTGAACAGCAGAGACGAAAGAAAATATTAAAATACAGAATGCAAAGACTGTTAAGGAAAATTTTGTTGAAAACGACATAAACCAATGTAAAAGGTGTTTGTAATTAAATTAAAGACATTATTTTTGTTCAGTGTTCCATAATATCCCAAAATGCAATTATACTCTATTCCAAAAAAGGTGGCACCCCCCCCCCCCCCCCCCCCCCACCGTCCAACTACACAGCAAGAAATGTTTCATCATTTCCGGCTTATATTCTTTATTGTTGTTATGAAACCGACGTTGTAGTCGATTTTAATGAGATAATTAGAGTTGATCTTGTTTGTAAGTCTGTATATAAGGTAAATTCGGGTCCAGTCTACGCTTACCCGTGACGGCTCGAATCATTATTCATATTAATACTTTGTAATTGTAATCAAAAAATCGAATATAGGGTGCTACGGAAAATACTTTAAAATTTGGTAGATTATGTGAAAATCTGAAAATACATATAAAGTATTCATAAGAGTACTTTGGTGTTGGCGTCAAGTTTCTTGACGAAGTGCATATTTCGTTCAAACGAATTTCTCTAAAGAAAAAAATAATTTCTATGCCAAGTAATAAAGGAATGTGCCATTACGATTTATCTGAAACAAATTACAGTTGGAAATGCTTATCACCAATGTACAAACGCTGAACAGGCACAAGAATGTTAATTATGAGAAAAACAAGGATTTTCTAAATACCCCGAAGGATAATATGAAATAGAAAAAGTCATTGTAAAACTCGTTACCTGAACAGTACCTAAAGCGGTATACTTGTTAGTGTTCTTTATTTACCTAATAATAATGCACAAATGTGTGGTGATATATCTTCATATAAGGATCGCATCGTCATCAAATTAAAAAAAATTTCAAATTCAGACATCGGGTGCTTTGAATTCTACGATTTCATATTTTATCAGAAAAATGTTGAAAGTTTATTTTCGCATGTACAAAACAAATTCTGTTCTACGCGCTGAAATATGTCACGGAGAAAGTCATTTGCGAGGAGATACTTATTTTTAAGTTGTGGTATTAAAATGTATCCAATGTTGTATTCATATTGTATTTGAAATAAATTATTTTAAATAATAGTGCGTTGTTATTAAAACTATTATCTAACCTAACCATGATCAGGTTAGGTGTACTAAGCGTCGTGGCGACGTGGTAAGTTTTAGCAAACGTTTGAATTGCGGCCGCCTCTAAATATATATATATATATATATATACAACAACGTTTATAAAATATTTCTCCGGTGGTTCGAATAAATGTTTTTATTAGAAAAAAAAAAGATTGAAACCATATAAAAATTCCATCCAACAAACTATTTATTATACACTATGTAACACAATATACTAATTATATTCTAACACAATATACCAATTATTATATGTATGTAAAAACAAAAAAATACGAGTACACCAAGATCATTTGTTTATATTAATTAAAAAAAATCTATTATAATGAATTACAAAATTTAGTTATATGTTATGTGAAAAATTTTGAGTTTTAGGAAAGAGCAAATCAAACTGCATAATGTATATTATTTTATATTGTATGTCAAAAACCATATTACAGATACATATATTGATATACATACTATCTTAGCAGTACAGGATTTATGTAATAAAAACGATATATGATAACTGGTTATCATATATCGTATATAATCGTATCGTATATAAGTCTGGACTTATAATTAATTAATATAATAAATTAAACTAAAACTGCACATCTATGGGTAGACTTTACTGCCGTTGCCTGTTACAGCATTAAGAATGAGTCTTTCAAATTACAACAACAACAAGTTTAATTATAATTTGGCGTAACTAAAGCGTGCGTGGCAACACTCCTAGTAATCCTAGATACAACAATACAAGGGGAAATATCTATAGTGTACCACATATTCCACTAAACACAACTAAAGGCTACCCTAAGAAGTATAAAGGTGCTTGGCACCACAAACTATGGAACATTTTTTCGGCGGTACAGTCTCTTAGAATTGCACAGATAAGACAACACAATAATCCAAGTGTAATTTCCACAACAATATCAAGTGCAACATTTCATTGACAACATAAATTGTTTAAATGAAACTAATTTTACGGATTTTATCGCGTTTAATTTTGTTATTTATAACCCACCACAAATAATAATTAAAAGCTGAAGGTACTCCGGGTTAACTATGACATCAGGACATCTGTCACCTCAGTCCCCCCGTGACCATGGGTGCTGTAAAGCACTCGAAACGTCGGGTTATAAATAACAAAATTAAACGCGATAAAATCCGTAAAATTAGTTTCATTTAAATGTGTAGTGTTCGCGTAAATATAAGAAATCATTATGAAAATAAATTGTGTCTTTGCTGCTGGTTTCGGTCGAAAGTTGGAGCAAGACCTCAATTTCGTTGATCAAACTTTATACCACAATGAACTTATTAATTTCATCGGGATAAAAAAAATTACTTGTAGTTGACTTTGTCGACTCTGCACAATTCACGTGTCATGTTCCCAAACACGAAAAAAAAAAACTACAACTATGACATACACAGGCCTCACTACAAATACATATATTTGTATTTATCTTTTATACAAATGGGCAAAGTTAACAGGAAGACTTGACCCCCTTTTCTCATAAGACAGTGAACATGTCGCTTTCTTTGCACAGGATTCCTTCTTCTCTTAATTCTGGCCTCCTTCAATAGAATTCTGCCAATGTCAAGTTATTCACGAGAGTGACAACAGATAATTCAAAATGTCGATCGACAGTAAAATGATAGTTAACTTCTACTGAAGATTTGCTTGACTGATGGAGACAAAACGAAAAGTACAATTCCGGTCTTAAACTGAATTTTCCTATCACTGTACACTTTCACAAGTACTTGCTGCATAAAAATATATAAAGAAATTACCATCACTTTCCGAGTTGATGCCTAAAGTCCACAGGATTTTTTTTTAAATCTTTTTAGTTGAAATGACAAGTGACAGTGACTGATGACAGATCAAATGACATGCGACATTATCTGTCACGTTTTGCAGTGCGACATCTAATGGATGCTGTCAGACTATTATTACTAATATTTAATACAGACTTGAAACAATGTTCTATACAAACATTATTTATACAAGAGCATTCCGAAGAAGCAATGATAAATATAAGTCTCTTTTTAACATATAAGTACTTTCATGCGCAGGCAGCACTAGTACATTTGTCATTTCTAGACTTGGAAAATGATTATCATCATCCAGTCATCTATCGTATCGGCTCGTAACTGATTTCGCCATTTTATTTAAAATGACAAAATTTTATGGATGCCCCACAATGTAACAAAAGTATTTGTTAGGGGCATCTTTGTTCAAAACAGCCTTTTTACTTTGGCAAACTATATGCATTACATACATAACACCTGCAATATTTGCATGAAATTATTATGAAATAGGACCTTAACCCTTGATAAGGTGCCGGTCACCTGACCGTTATTTGGTATAAGTTATGTAGACTACAATATACAAAGTGGAGTATTGAACACATCCATTATTATCTATTAATTTATTTAAACATGCATCACACGGTGTAACAACGTGCGCAGTTTGACATTGACATTTTAACTGCAGACTGCATATTTCAGAATCAATATTTGTTTATGTAATGACCATTCCATATAATCAATCTATACCTTATATGGGATGGATTATCTAGGAACTAGTCGACCATATGTCAAGATTCCATATAAACTATAGCAACAACCATGGCATGACATACGTCATTATAAAGCATGGATAGGATATAGAAACGGGTATGTCTTTTCTATGGTGAAGTTAAATCAATACTGTCACTTGGCATTTCACCGGCAACACATACAATGTTTGTATTATACTTGCATACTTTTAAGTGTGATTTTATATAATTGAAATTCACGATTTCTCTCTAGCTCTAGAGCAGTGCTTCCCAACCTTTCTTTCGTTCCCGTACCCCTTAATAAAACTTTTCATTTATGAGTACCCTTTTCATGTATGAGTAATTTTTATGGTCTATCTATTGTCAATCTTAACCTTGAAGTGAGGTCCTAGACATGTTCGACTATGAACTTGTAGCACTTTAGTAAGTTATTAGTTATAGGGCTAAATTAAAAATACATATTGAAGACGTAATAAATTATAATAATGTTTATATAAGTTAACTGTTTTAACTTCTCAGTATTTCCGTTTTACCAATATAATTTTCACACCCCCAATGGGACCCAGCGTACCCCCAGGGGTACGTGTACCACAGGTTGGGAATCGCTGCTCTAGAGTATCATTAATCTATGTAACTACACATCAACGATTCAGTAAGAACGGCACCGAAGTGTGCCTTTGGTGACCGTTTCTTCTCCACAGTAAAATCAAGATCAACATTATTGTTATTATTCTAATTTTATAAAGTACTAGCTGATGCCCCGCGACTTCGGTCTTAAATAACCCGCGGGAACTTTTTGATTTTTCGGGATAAAAAGTATCCCATGTTTATATCCGTCTCCAGGATGCAAGGTATCTCTGTGCCGAATTTCGTCAAGATCGGTTCAGCGGTTGAACCGTGAAAAGGTAACGAACAGACAGAGGGCGTTACTTTCGAATTTATAGTATTAGTATGAAACTATGGATAATGAAACTAGGTAATCTTAATGATATGGTGCCTGTATTTTTAAAAATTAAAAAAATCCCTGTACAACAAAGTTTAGAAAACTGATTATGCAACATCTGCATAGTAATGCGTTCTGGTTGTAACTTGCTTCAGGTCTAACAATTGAGTTAATTCCATACACAGTCGAATTCTAGTGATAGGATGTCCATAATTGCTTAATAATGATCATCTCAGGTGGTAAATGTACTGTATTGGGGCAGTGTTATTTAAAACTACCCGACCAATGCCTTAAACAAACTCGGGTAGTAAATGTTTCTTTATGAATTCACTGTATAAGAAATTTTGTAGCTCTTTACATATGTTACACACTCGTTCTCTATTCTCTCCTCTCTGGCTCAGGGGGTGTGATTGGGGTGACGCTGGGGGGGTGTCACAGGACACTTCTCTTTCAGGCGACGTTAATTGGGTTGATGCTCTCCTTCAGTTTTTCAAACAGACTCTCGCTGTCACTATCGTACATCTGAAAGAGAAATAATAGTTATTAGTAACATTTCATCTTCTAACTATTACAATAAAGGTGTAACGTTTGTATGTATGAACGCGATAATCTCTGAAAATACTAATCTCATTTGAAAATATAGTCATATTGAAAAATAGTCTTGCATTAGATTGCACGTTTATCGAGGAAGGTTCTTGGCTACTTACTACCTAACTTACGAACCTACAACCTAACGTAATAGCTAACTTTATGCTAAGGTAGGGTTGCTATACGTCCCGGTATACCAGGACATGTCTCGGTTTGGAGCGTTGTATCCCGGTCTGGACACAATTCGTAAGCTTCCGCTTCGTAATTGCATATGCGAGTGAAGTGGAGCGAAAGCGAGTTTCCCGGGTTTTTGAAAAATCCATGGCTTTTTTACCCCTTTCCCGTTCTAAATGTACCTATGACCAATATGATGCAAAGGAATTCACTGGTGGTAGGATTCCTATGCAGGAATCCGTCTAGGTAGGCACCTATCCCGAGGCCAGTTATTCTGCCGTGAAGCAGTAGTGTGCGAACATTACTGTGTTTCGGTTTGAAGGGCACTGTGAACTGGCGTAATCACTGAGCATATTAGACTAAACAACTGATGTCTCAGGGTGACCGGGCGCAGTGTGGTGTCACACAGAAATTTTCTTGTTACATAGCATTTGTTATGGGTAGACGTTGCACTTTACATCATATTAGAATTCCCACCGATGACTCCAAATAATACGATGAACAACCAATATAAAACATTTATTTTAAACCACTTTTGTTACTTATACTACTATAACAATTTTCAAGCGCAGAGTGCGCGTGCTATGACAGCTTGAACCAGAATGCCCGGCCGTTTACAATCTATCTCCCAGTCACGATCCGATATCGATCAAAATCAATTGACGATCTTCTATCGTTGTAATTATTAAGTTAATAAATATCTTAGTGTGTGCGTGACGTGTCAGGGGAAACTTGTAAACAAATAGTTCTTAGAATGAACTCGCAGCATGTTTGGACATGTTTACAAAACTGTGGAAAATTATTCACGATGACGTACTGGTAGGTATGATAAGTTACTCTATGTACCGAGGGTTGTATATAGGGTTTTGTACGAGTACATTCAAGTTTCTTATTCACCACTATTGACTACGACAATTTTTCAAATTTTCTTTTAAAAAAGAACCGATTTCTTTATCAGATAAAGTGACGAAACGAGCAAAACATTCACCTTTAGGTAAATGCAACGTCTGCCCGTGACAAAATCTGTGCCCAGAACATTACTGTGTGCCACCACGTTGCGCTCGTCACACTGAGACAGCAGTTCTCAAGTCTCATATGCCCAGTGATTACGCTAGTTTTCAGTGCCCTTCAAACCGAAACACAGTAATGTTTGCACACTACTGCTTCACAGTTTAAATAAGAAATTAAATTATTGAATTATAAAACACAGGATGTTAATAAGACGCTTCAAAAATTCGACTCTACTTAAAACTATTCAGGACACCCCGAGAGTAGAACGTCCTGAGAAAACAGGTCTGTTGGCAACTGTAGTATGTATCATAGCGAGGCATTCCTGTTCCGGCGGGATATTTAACATTCTAAGGAATACTCTACACCACGTTTCTGGGTGTTCCGATTCTGAAGAGACCCACGAAACAGTCGACTCTTATCCCACAGTGTGGGATGTGTAGTGAAGTCACGTGTGACTGACGAGGCGAAACTAACATCATCGTCGTCTGTGTCGCTGTGAACGTTGGAGTGGTGTAATGTTTCGCATTAGCATTGTGTGATACACCTGGGGTTTCCGAATGGGGTTGGTAGTGACGTCACATGTGACAGGCAAAGCGAGGCGCGCTACGTCATCATCGTCTGTGTCGCTACGAATGTCGTAAACTGGTGTAATGTTTAACATTGGTGTTGTGTGATACAACTGGTATCTCTATGTGGAGTGAGTAGTGACGTCACGTGTCAGCGCGACTTACGTCATAGTTGCAATCGTCGGTGTCGCTATGAAAATGGCAAAGGGGTGCATGAATGCTACACTCCTATGTGTATTAATGTGTATTGAATCTGTCAAGGTAGGTCTGCGTTGGACCAGTTATTCTGGCGTGAACCACGTAGTGTGCAAACATTACTGTTTCGGTCTAAATGGCACTGTTAGCTAGTGTAAGAAATGATGTCTCAGGGTGACACAGCATTTATGGCAGACGTTGCCCTCACTGCCAGGCGAACGTTTCGCTCGTCTCGTCACTACCTCCTATAAAAAAGGTGGGATGAACAGTGTGGACAACTGAGGCGCGACTCACATCGTCGTCGTCGTCGTCCGTGTCGCTGTCGTCGAGCGCGGCGAAGGCGTGCGCTGCGCCGGTGCGCGCGGCGAGCCGGCGCGGCGTGCGGCCGGCGAAGTCCCGCGGGGCCGGCTGCGCGCCGCGCTGCAGCAGCGCTGCGCACAGGCGCGAGTCCCCGCGCCGCGCCGCGACGTGAAGCGCCGTCCAGCCAGCGAGGCCCTCCTGCGACAAACAAACCAATAAGCACCATAGTTGACGATACCTGGTTACTAGAATCGGGCGTCACTTTGCAGCCGATAGCCGATAGGTGTCCCTGCAGGGTAGAATAGCACCTACCTCTTTCTAACTTTTGACTAAGGTATTGTAAGTACAGCCTTTATTCCTGCCCTGCAGAATAACACCGTAATATGCAATGCTGTCACTATACTGCTAGTAACAACGCAAAGGGGAGTAAGAATTTTTTAACTAGCACAAAAATGTCGTCGCGCGAAGGCGAGAAGACGAAGGCTACGTAAGTGGCGTCTGCCTACCCCTTATATGGGAAAACGGCGTGACTGTATGTATGATTGTATGTATTAGATGTAGAAATATTTGGACATGTTGGAGTCCCTATAGAAGCGTGGCGGGCTCTTCCCGGTTCCAAAATCCTAACAACACTGAGGGAGGCCTGGCTCAAATGTTCGCCAAATATAGAGGCACTTCTCACCTTTCCGAAACCGGACGAAGCTGTGCGCTCCAAACAAGATTCGGATGACGTCAATGGTCGCGGACAAGTTACAAGCAAATCGCTAAAGTAATACATTTACTAACATTTCGTTTTTGTGCCACATCGCGATTCAAATCTGAAACCCAAAGCTCAAGATATACGTTGACTGCTACATTTACATAATAACCTTGTAATAAAGTAGCTCAGGGGCTGGGCGCTCGCTTTAAATTTCATAGTACGCGAGTGACCTGGATTCGATTCCCGGTGCACCACTAAAATTGTTAATTGCAATTTAAGGTGTTGATTTACCAAGTGCTCGGCGGTGAAGGAAAACATGGTGAGGAAACCTGCATGTCTGAGAAATAAAAAATATTTCGAAGATATATCGAGCTTTTTTTTTTGGATAATGTGATGAAACGAGCAAAACGTTCACCTGATGGTAAGTGCAACGTCTGCCCATAACAAATGCTGTGTCACCCTGAAAATTTTTGTGTGACACCACAACGCGCACGTCACCCTGAGACATCAGTTCTTAAGTCTCATATGACCAGTGACCTTCAAACCGAAACAGTAATGTTTGCACACAACTGCTTCACGGCAGAATAACTGGCTCTGAGGTGGTACCTACCTAGACGGATTCCTGCATAGGAACCCTACCACCAGTATGTGGAATTTATATTCAAACACATCCACGGTAATTTTCTGGGTGACACAGCATTTGTTATGGGCAGACGTTGCACTTACCATCAGGTGAACGTATTGCTCGTTTCATCACTTTATACAATAAAAAAAAAACACGCACAAACAGTCAGACCGGCATTAAATGTTTCGTATATTTTTGTTTTGTACGTTATCGCAGATTGTTATTTATCATTAAACAACTTTTATAGTGTTTCCATTAATTGGTTTGCGTTTTCCTTGATGTTTAAGGTCGAAACGCGGGAATATGAGCGGAGTATTTTTTTTTTCATATGTTCCTCGATTGATTCGGGTTGTTGTAAGAGTTATTATTAAGCGAGGCGTCGCTAACTGTTTAATCGCACAATACTGTCTTCAACGCCACCACTTAATGATTTAAAGTAGGCGATAGATTTGCGTTTATTTAATGCAGCTTTCATACTAATATTATTAATGCGAAAGTAACAATACCACACTGGCCGTGTGGTAGCGGCTTAAGAGAATCTACCACCCCATCTCATCGCGTGGGTGTCGTAAAAGTCGACAGAGGGAAAATGAAAACCAGGAGATGGGCAGCAGCATCTCTTGCTGGAACATCTGATTAAATAAACTGCGGTTGCCAACCCGTCTGCCAAGCGTGGCAACTATGGCAAAAGCCCCCCAAAACGAGAGCTACAAACTTTTGTGGCAATCTAAGGGGGAGGCCTATGTTCAGCAGTGGACTATTGATAGGCTGAAACGACGACGACGAACGACGAAAGTAACACTGTCTATATGTTACAATCTCACGGTTCCACCGCTGAACCGATGTTGACGAAATTTGGCACAGAGATGGCCATGCATCCTGGAGTCGGAAATAGGATACTTTTTATCCCGGAAAATACAAATAGTTCCCACGGGATATTTGAAAGCCTATATCCACGCGGACGTGATCGCCGGCATCAGCTAGTGTTTTAATAAAAATGTCATATTGTAAGATCATTCACTTATATGTGATGTTCTCCTAGCCGATTTCGACCACGGCGACAACTGCCGACTACTGTCGAGAGCCATCAACTGCGCAGGAGATAATATAGTGCCACAGTGTACGCGCAAACACAGAGGCACTCACTCGTCCCAACCTACCCGCGCCCGATGTAACGCTGATGCGATAAGATCGGAGGTAGGCTAGGATGCAGTGTCAGAAACACGGGGACAATCACAACACAACCAGACCCGAAAACCAACAATTTATGTTTTAGCACAAATGTTGGCTCCGGCTGGGAATCGAAACCAGGACCCGCGGCTTAGAAGTCAGGGTACTCTGACCGCTAGGCCACGCGGTCACTTACATAATAGGTCGGGGAAAAAGTCTTTTCGCACATAGTATGTATAAACTTGTAATAAAATCGATTTGTATCTGGCTGGTTTTGTTGACATTGAAAAGGTTACATTTAAAAAAAAAAAAACAAATAAATTAGCAAAACATTTTCCTAATTTTTGTGGTGTCACACAGAAATATTCTGGCTGACACAGCATTTGTTGTGGGCGGACGTTGCACTTACCAGCAGGTGAAAGTTTTGCTCGTTTCGTCACTTTATACAATTAAAAAAAAAGCGACTCGGGTTCTCGAGTTGCAATCTCGTTTCCGCTTACGTCGCGTAGGACGCCTCATTTGCACTGTTTTGCATCTGTGATAGCGTGTGGTAGCGGCTTAAGAGAATCTACCACCCTATCTCGTCCCGTGGGTGTCGTAAAAGTCGACAGTGGGAAAATTAAAAGCAGAAGATGGGCAGCAGCATCTTCCTGGAACATCATAATAAATAAACTGCGGTTGCCAACCCGCCTGCCAAGCGTGGCAACTATGGCAAAATCTCCCCAAAATGAGAGCTAGAAACTTTTGTTGCACTCTATGGGGGAGGCCTATGTTCAGCAGTGGACTAATGGTAGGCTGAAATGGTGGTGGTGGCATCAGTGAATGCTGGTGTTTTTGAGGCGGTCATTCCGCTACTATTCGAAATCCGTACACTTGTAGGTGTTACCCTCAGCCGACTTTTACCGACACTAAAGGAAGTTTTTGTAAAAGAAGCAAGTGAAGAGGCGAACAGACCGATCTGATGGTAAGTGCAACGTCTCAAAAGTCGACCAGAATATTTATGTGTGGCAGCACACTGCGCTCGGTCACCCTGAGACAGTTCTTAAGTCTCGTACGCCCAGTAATTACACAAGCTCTCAGTGCCCTTCAAACCAAAACACAGTAATGTTTGCAGAGCTATTAATGCGATGGAGCGGGTGATTTTCGTATGCCGTCTCCATTCTACTTATTTTTGAGGCCTATATAAAATTTCAGCTGTAACAAGAACCTTGTTACCCTTAATCCAAATCCTATGTATTACACATTATCGATTTACACGATGTAATTTTTTTTGGTTCATCAAATTATTATTATTACAAAACTAAGACGCTCCAGCTACGAAGTCTACTGTTTGTAAACATGTTCTGGATCAACCAATAAAAACATTAGATTTTGATAGACCACTAATCTATCCGATTCCTTGGGATGATTCGTGAGGCTATTGAAATTAAAAACGCCCTAATCACAATAGAGAAGATGGTTGGGTATTACCACCGGTTTGGGATCCTATCTATGCAAATAAATAAAATTAGTGTCCGTTTGTTATAACAAAATAACAGCTTTTTACTCAATGCATACGAAAGTATATACGGCACTTATAAGATTTTTTTTAATTAATAAACTAAATCAAAAACCAAGCATACCACTGCAAGACTTCAAGACACCGTAAGCTCCTTTTGCGTATATCGCACCAAAAATAATAATTAAAAAGCTGAAAGTGTCCCGGATTAACTATGACATCAGGACGTCAGATAAAATCAATCCTCCCGTGACCATAAGTGCTTTAAAGCACTCGAAACGTGGGGGTATAACTGGTAAAGTTAGACGCGATAAAATCCGTAAAATCTAGTTATATTTAAATATGAACAAAAAGTTAGTGTATTGTGAATACAGTTTTATCAAAAAGGAAGATTATACATTTGTTTGCAAATACAATAATTGGCGAATGTAGCTACAATTGTGAATATCAAATCAATAGGCACTCAAACTTCTGCCGGCGGAGTTACCGAAGGTTAAAAAAAACCCCGCTACGAGCGTTATCAACTGATTAGACGAACGGGTTTCCCGCCTCGAGGCAATGCGTGACTGAAGTGGATTGCTAAAGCCCCTCTTTGTGACTGCGGAGAAAGGTTTGACCTCAGACTATGGTTGCCTTTGCTACATGAGATTTTTGTTATTGTTATATAAATTATATCAACAACGGCGTATAAAGTTGCGAAGGATTCTTTTCTTACATACATACATAAGATCACGACTGTATCCCATAAGGGGTAGTCAGAGACTGGGCACTCACTGCAAAAACAGATGACTGCCACAATCCACGTTTCACCAAAACAATATAATGCACTTGGTGTGATAGGTGGTAAGCCTAGCCTCTTTTCTTATGCAAGTAATTGACGATAAGAGCAAAACGTTCATGGCATGCGCAACGTCTGTCCATAACAAATGCTGGGGCACCCAGAACACATCAGTGTGGCACTACGCTCGTCACCCTGAAACATCAGTTCTCAAGTCTCATATGCCCAGTGATTATACTAGCTGTCAGTGCCCTTCAAACCGAAACACAGTAATTTTCGGACGTTACTGCATCACGGCAAAATAACTGACACTGCGGTCGGACGGATTACCGTTAAGGAATTTTACCTGGACCTAACAAAAGCTTTACCACCAGGTTAAAATAGAAAACGACCTAATATTAATATCATATTTATAGTCATTTCAGGTCATGCCGGCTCGGTTGGCGCAGTGGGTAAGCCCTTGGCTTCTGCGCCGCGGGTAGCGGGTTCGATTCCCGCACGGGGCAGATATTTGTATGGCCTACATATAGTTGTTCCGGGTTTGGGTGTTTGTGCATGTGGAATTTATGCCTGTAAAACGCACCCACGACACAGGAGAAATCCTACTGAGGGGCTTCGTTTTTTAAAAAAGATAAAGATTTCACTTTTTTAAGTGATGACATTACGCACATTATCCGTAGATATTAAATAGTACTGTGCTCAGCTAGTAGCTACTACCGCTTCCCAACATTGTTTATATGTTATTGTTACAGACGTCCACGCAGTTGCCGTGGTAGCTCAGGGGCCTGGTGCTCGCCTTTAATTTCACAGTAAGCGAGTAACCTGGGTTCGATCCCCGGTGCCAGCACCTCTAATATTGTTCTACAATTTTAAGTGCTGATTTACCACGTGCTTAGCGGTGAAGGAAAACATCGTGAGGAAACCTGCATGTCCGAGGGATAGAAATATTTCGAGGACATGTGCAGTCCGCCAACCCGCATTGGAGCAGCGTGGCGGATTCTTCCTAGCTCTAAAACCCTCTCAGAAATGAGAGGAGGCCTGTGCTCAGTAGTGGGACATTTATAGGCTGAAATTTTACGCAGGTGAACAGACATATTGACAGCCTGATCGTCGCTTGTTCTCACAGCCGTACGTGTCAAGTTGGCGTTAATTTGATAATAACGTACCTCACTACGTGACTCAGAGTAATCAATAGCCGTACGTGATTTTTGGCAAGGCGATGAAACCGCGCGAATGCCGTATGAAGGAGGGAACACTTCTGACCTACTGATATCACGGAAACGTTCAATGAAATACAATTTCCCCACTTGTAGAGTACAAAAAGAATATTTTCCTTGCGTTAATGGCAACAACGAAACAACGAAAACTGTGTATTGAGAATAGTTACGTATCTATTTCGTAAACAAATATATAAAACTAGCTAACCCGTGGGAATATATCTACCTTCTTTAAAGAATGTAAACAACTCTACCCGACAGCTGTCGTGCATGTTAGTTGAAGAGATTGTCAACAGATGGCGCTCTACGATTGAATGAATAAGCCCAATTTTTTTTAATATTTTTTTTACGATAAACATTCATTTTAAGACATTTCATTATTTTTCGTCATTAGAGGGAAAAATAATCTTCAAAATGGCGCATCAAATAGTAATTTTCATACAGTACTAGATGATGCCCGCGACATCGTCCGCGTGGACATTTTGTTTTTTTTTTTAATATCCCGTGGAAACTTTTTAATTTTACGGGATAAAAAGTATATAGGATAAAAGTCCGTCTCCGGGTTCCAATCTGTCTTTGTCCCAAATTTCGTCAACATCGGTTCATAAGTTGAACCGTGAAAAGGTAACAAAGAGACAGAGGGACAGAGAGAATTACTTTCCCATTTATAATATTAGTATGGATTAAGGGAGATATTTTATAGCGACAAAAAAAAATTTTGGGTAATAGATACCAGCTGCTCCAATGCAGGCAGTCAGACTTCACATGTCGATGAAAAGTGCATTATTTCTCAGACGCAGGTTTCCTAATGAATTTTTACGCTGGTAGTAAAATTCCTATGCAGGAATCGGTTTAGGTTGGTACCATGGCAGCGTCGACAGTGTTCCAACCTTATTGTGTTTCAGTCGGAACGGCACTTACTGTGCATATATTACATGAGAACTGACACGTCTCAGGGTGGCGTGCGCAGAGGGGTGTACACACAGAAATGTTCTAAGTGACAGCATTTGTTCGTACAATGAAATTTAAACGCTCCCGGAGGTACTGCGCTATCACTTTAAATAGTTGGGAGGAGGCCTGTTGTGCTCAGCTATGGGACGTTTAAAGGCCGCTACTAGTAATGTTATTTTGATCATAAATACGAAGTTAACTCTAGAAGTCCTCCATGTGGTATCATCATCATTTCACTCTATCACTAATCCACTGCTTAAAATAGACCTCCTCCATAGATAGTCACAAATTTGTAGATCACATTTTGGGAGGGATTTTTTCCATAGTTGCCACGTTTGGCAGGCGGGTTGTCAGTTTATTTATTCAGATGTTCCAAGAAGATGCTGCTGCTCGTCTTCTGGTTTTAATATTCCCTCTGTGGACTTTTACGACATGCATGGGATGAGATGGGGTGGTAGATTACATATTACATTATATTTATTTATACCACATGGTATACATAAACATAACGTAATAAAATTATCTTTATTAGACAACTTGTTTAAGGATGTGTATATATATATATATATATATATATATATATGTGCTAACTTGAAACTATACACGACGTCTAACGCTCTTTAGTGTGAACAAAAATAAAGTATAAATAGTATTTAACATAGTACCCCTGAAAACAATCAGAAAAATATATATTGGTAACGTACCGCTGCGTTCAGATCTGCACCGTAGTAGGCCAAAGTCTGCAAGGTTTCGATGTGCCCCGCCGCCGCCGCCAGGTGTACGCACATTTGACCTGCAACAAACAAAACGGAACGTAACTAATTGATAGCTGAAGCCACGTGACACTTAGCGAGCAGTCCACTGCTGCACGTTTATAACTCCCACGCTCGCCTTGACAATCGCAGTGATAGACGTCTAACAGACGCACCCTGTCACTGGGAAATATAAGGTATACTCTGGGAGTCCACCATCCGGAGCGGGATTAGAGAAACCGACATATCTCTAAGGATCAGCAAGCCCAAAGTGGCAATGTGCCTCCGGTAACAACCTCGTACCGGCAAACGCAGTGTACAGCGACCCTCATTATATGCAGCGACCCTGCTCTGCCGGACCGAACCAACCAAAATTTACCTTCCTCGGAATCATAACGCATGGTTACAAATGTTGTGACGTCGGCTGTTCTGTTAGAAGATTCATTCTTCAATCTAATTGATGGTAAAAACCCCGCGCAATCCGCCATTTGGCAAAGTGGCGATATCCAGAAGCGATCGATAAAAGCAAAGCCTTTAAGACAATAGCGTACTTAACAACATTCATTGAAAACCACACTTTACTATTAAATTAATGGTTCCAAGCGAGAGCTGTGCAAAATTTTTAACTGGTGGTAGGATTCCTGTGCAGGAATCCGTCTAGGTAGGTACCACCCCAGGGCCAGTTATTCTGCCGTGAAGCAGTAGTGTGCAAGCATTACTGTGTTTCGGTTTGAAGGGCACTGTGAGCTAGCGTAATCACTGGGCATATGAGACTTAAGAACTTGTCTCAGGTTGACGGGCGCAGTGTGGTGTCACACAGAAATATTCTGGGTGATACAGCATTTGTTGTGGGAGGACGGTGCACTTACCATCAGGTGAACGTTTTGCTCGTTTCGTGGCTTAATACAAATAAAAAAAACACCATGCACACACATCACATGTCAGCGGCATGGACTGCGTAGTGGTAGTGTTGTAACGGTGGAGGGTATCTAGTGGCGGTATCCGGTTAGTTTGCTCGTGCACGCTTGATGAAGGGCGGGCGGTGCTCTTCAAAATTAAGCAATACACACCATTTTAAATTTTGCATGCGAATCCAAGAAATTAACAATATTTTCTTCGTTATATTTATTTTTTTTTCCCCCAAAAAGGATACAATGGGCGGACTTAATGCAAGTTGGCATTCTTTGCCAGTCCACCCAAGGCGTAGCAATGTGGCAGGTGTAAAACTTAAAAAAACTAAATATTTGAATTTTAAAAGCTTCTGATAAATATAAAATACTATTTAAAAATACTCAAAATACATATAAATAAATACATAGCAATATATAATTATGATAAATAAACAATAATACATAAATATGTACATACATATAAACTAACATACACACATACATATACAGAAATATACGTGGTGGTTCGACATAAATTTGAAAAAAGAGTCCACAAACAATTTTAAATAATCGATTTCATTATAATGGATGTCCTTAAAGTAACGCCTGGTTCTATTAACTATACTTGAGAGTTAGCTATCGTGAAACCGTGGGAACTGAACCCGCGACGAAGTGCCGTGTGTTTGTCAAACAAATCAACGGCTTAATAAAACTCTTACAGCGACCACTAACCGGTTCAAGAGTTGCATCATGCGGACGTGACGTTCGCGGATCTCGCGTAGTCTCGCTAATGTGCCGATAGTAAAATTGAGGAAAGAACTATATCCTATGCGAGCAAGAAGTGGCCCGGCACTGTCACATGCTTGACTTCGTTCGCGAGGATATAAGTTTTTTAAATATCCTGATGGAACTATTTCATTTACCGGGATAAAAGTACTATGCCCGTCTCCAGGACGCAAGCGATCTCTGTGTCAAGATCGGTTCAGTGGTTGATCAGTGCAAAGGTAACAAACATACGGAGGGACAGAAAGAGTTACTTCCGCGTTTATAATATTAGTATTAGTATAGAGTAGTGGAGTAGACGGCGCATACTCTGATGCATTTATCCATCGCTGCTTTCCTCTGTCTGATGTAATGGCTGACTTCCAAGGAATGAATCAATAACCAATATGTGCGTTGCACATATATGGAATCGAATTCGGATCTAGAACCCACGAGTTAGCACCGTCATAGCTGAGTCACGCGTGCCTCATACACAACCGGTGATCGCTTGGTTATCGAGTTCTGTGCAGGAGAATTCTCGATTGTTCTTTTGCTTGCCAAAAGCATTGAGTCAAACGTTAAAAAGGAACATTTGTAAAATGGAAACTAAAAACTAAAATACTCAGCAGTCACCTCAAAATATAAAAGCGAAGAGAAACATCTCGACAATAAACAACATCGTTATGTGTCCACATTAGCGCGGGAATCTGTGACGCTGTACAAAGATGGCGTAGGGTCACCATGCCGATCAATGGAAAATCTTTATGACTTTAGCATATTAAATAATTTTAGCTACGCAGTAGTAAGTTATATTGCGTCTTAATTTTTTAATTGCAATGTGTTCGCCATCTGATGGCGAACACATTGCAATGAAAAACGATTAGATGATGCAATAGTATGGAACATATCGGGGGCCGGACAAAATGGAACAGAATTCGTTTTAATTTTTAAAAGTTACTTTAGGAGCTGACTGGTGTAGCTAGAGCTACATTAGTCTGGTTGCGTGTTAATGTGGGGGGAAGGCGCATTGCAAGCTATTAAAAAGCCTAAATCGAATACGGAAGTTTTCACTTTGAAAATGCACACATGTAAACCAGCTCGTATTTTCACTCCGGTGAATCAAACCGACGACATGATAGCGCCGTACGGCGTTAAAACCTCGCGAAACTGAGCATTCATGTTCCGCCCTTCTCAATAACGTTCGGTTCGGCTGAGCACGCGGCTCCTTAAGGCCTAGAACCTTCTTCAATAAACGCGCAATCTAATGCAAAATAATTTGTCGAATCGTACTAAAACCCTCAATGGACGGCGACATCGTTCACCGTCCGTCGCGTCTCGATTCCCGCGGAGCCGAAAAGTGGGAAAAAGAATTGACTGTATCAGTATGTCAGATCTGAGAATGCAGAACAGTTTCCCTGCTTTTCAAATTTGTAGCGATAAATGCCTTCGAATTTCACGTCTTTTCCTTGTTTACTTTTAATTTTTTACTGGCCGTGCTCGCTATTGTTAACGATTTTATCAGTCGTGAACTCAGTTTTACGATGCCTTGACGATAATATTTTTGGTATCTAAGATTAAGCTTCTCTAAGGACATCGCACGATCAGACAGTAATGTTAAGTCTATGGTACACAATTAGAATAAAGAGAACCGCAGTTTTATTACGAATTTTGTCGTATCCTATTGTAAATTGATAATCTATATATAAGTGAATAGCAATATTTGTACCTCTTTTAAGCTATAAATATAATAACATTCAATGTTAACGTTCATACTGACAATGTCAACCACAAAATAGGCTGTCGTTTGTTTACATTCATACTGATGTCAAACACTTTTTTGAATTTTAAAATGATGCCAACAATTAATTACTTAAAAATCAATAACGTTCAAACTTAAAATTGCAGACGAATTTCGACCACTCATGAGCATCTAGTAAATGTTAAATAGGGAATCACTGCTACGTTACACAGAGCTTATCAATATATGGTTAGAGTTTACCTTAGTTCTTTTCTTATAGAGTTTTTCTTCACATATACTTAATTATTTTCTTAAGTGCTTTACCTTTTGATTTCTTATATTTACGCGAACACTACACATTTAAATGAAACTAGTTTTACGGATTTTATCGCGTTTAATTTTTACTATTTACAACCCGACGTTTCGAGTGCTTTACAGCACCCTTGCTGCTTTACCTTTTGTTAAATATAATGAGGAAGGTTGAATCACCGTAGTTCCATTACACTGTCATTATAAGAGGATGGCTGTGCCCAAGTCTTTAGACTCTTAAATTTTTTATTGACTACGTACTCATATTGTATTGAAATTGTTAGACGCCATTGGCAACACTACATAGAATAATCTCCATCCGTCGTACTAATTATTGATGAGTAATATAAATAAGAGAATAATAATAATTATTGAAGTAAATAAGAACGATGAGTATATAAATTATAATACTGTACTGCGTCACCAATAAATTATAAATAAGTAACTTGATAATATGAGTTGTTGTATTGAATCACATGGTTGCGTTGTAAAAGAGTTCGTCGTAACTGTGAGGTGTGAGGAATCTTAATAGCGAATACCAGACCGTTATTCTGTCCAAACTTTAGGTGTTTCAAAGTAGTCATTGGAGTTTTATACAACTCATATCTGTAATATTACATACAAAATTACGCGTCCGCAGAAAACAAGACGAATGGAGAGCCTACCCGCCCGACGAAGATGGGAATTCCAAATTGTCGACATGTGCCATGCAAAGCAGCGCTACGCCGACATATCAACATATGTTCACCGGCGCTTATAATTCAAAAGTACAGTAACGTTAAGCTTCAGTGGAGGGCTTCCCAAACTATGTTGCATTGAATTTGCATAGGTATACCGCGATAATTTGGAAAGTAAATAGAAAGAAAGAAAGAGAAGTTTATTAGAAGCACACGCACTAACACAAATTCTTTCTGTATTTATTGCACAAGCAATAAATACAGAAAGAATTGCAAAGAAGACACGGAAAAATTAAAACAATAAGTAAAATAAAACAGTCGTTAAAAAAAACAACAAAGCCATTGCAGAACAATAACAATCAAAAGTAAAAAAAGAAATAAAATACAAAACTTATCAAAACAACAAATATCGAAATTAAAAACCATTGGAAAAAATAAAACAAGCAGAAAAAAAAACGACCTATATCCACATGTACATGGCGGAATGCTTCAAAAAGGATTACCACTCAGGATGTGCTAGGATGTGTTGAACTAACACAACCTCGCCCTGATTTTCAGTGAAATCCTAATACGGAGAATTATATATCATAAATATATATAATATATACTTACACACTGACATATATACAAATACACAACGTAACATATACATATTTAATTTTTAGTTTATAATTTGCTTTCAGAGGGTAGTGGCTTCCAGCAGTTACACTAATAATTGCAAGAGTGATAATACTAATATAATATATAAAAAAATGATAAACCGTATAGAGACCACGCGCACGGAATACGAAGATGATGGGACGCGGAGGGCAGTCCCGACTATTCCAGACTATACACTGTTTTTTTTTATTACATAAAGTTATGAAACGAGCAAAACGTTCACCGGATGGTAAGTGCAACGTCTGCCTATAACAAATGCTGTGTCACCCAGAAAATTTCTGTGGGACACTACACTGTGCCCATCACCCTGAGACATAGGTTCTTAAGTCTCATATGCCCAGTGATTACGCTAGCTTTCAGTATCCTACAAACCGAAACAGTAATGTTTGCACACTACTGCTTCACGGCAGAATAAACAGCCCTGGGGTGGTCACATCTATATTTCGATTTTATCAAATGGCGGGTGGTAGCTAAGTGTTACGCAAGAAAGTTCGGAAGTCAAGTGTTCCAATGCTCTAGTCAATGGATGTGAAAGTCAGGACTTGTCTTGATTTGATTTATCCAATATTTGAGCTTTCTCTATTTTTTTTTGTCTACAATCTTATTCCGCATTGGCGACGAAACAAAAGTAATTTGTTGTCTGTAATGCCAGTTTCAGTATTTTTAAGAGATTTCTAGTCACGACAGACAGATTTCTTTTCATCATCATTATTTCAGCCTTTCAATAGTCCACTAATGAATATAGGCCTCCCCCATTAAATACCACAATAGTTTGTAGCTCTCATTTTCGGGGGATTTTGCCATAGTTGCCACGCTTGGCAGGCGGGTTGGCAACCGCAGTTTATTTATTCAGATGTTCCAGGAAGATGCTGCTGCCCATCTCCTGGTTTTTGTTTTCCCTCTGTCGAATTTTACGACACCCGCGGGATGAGATGGGGTGGTAGATTCTCTTAAGCCGCTACCACAAGGCAATTTATTTTATTTGTAGTGTAGTATTATCACCAAATTCTTTGTTGACATTTACATTTGTATTTGTTTTAGGGAAAAAAGCTACGAGACGAGAAATCGTTAACCTGATGGTAAGTAGTATGTCTGTCCATAACAAATTCTGTGATACACAACATTTCTGTGCGGCACCAAACGGCGATCGTAACTGAGAGATTAGTTCTTAAGTTTCATATGCCCAATAATTGCACTGGCTGTCAATACCACACAAATCGAAACACGGCAATGTTTTCATAGTACTGCTTCATGGCAGAATCTGACACTGCAGTGGTATCTATCTGAACGGATTCTTGCGTAAGAATCCTACCATCAGTTAAACTACAGAACACTATCAACAATATAGTTCCGAGGAATTGTTCGGATTAATTCCGGCGGCTGATTTTCACCATCGCACATTGCGGCACGTCTCAAAGTTCCATCGTCACCACCTTGATGGTTGGCATTCCAGCACAGTGCGTTTTTCGCGGAATTTTCTGCCCCGCACAAGTACTTTATGGAATCTTCTGCAGCCAGCGGGTTTTTCCGGACCGATGCGACTTAGGGACCTTCCAGAAATGAGCCTATTCCTTTCTCAAAGGCCGGCAACACATCTGCTCTCGTATTGTATTGTATTGTATTGTAGATGTTTATAGGCGGCGGTGATCACTTGCAATCAGGTGAGCTGCTTGCCCGTTTGCCCCCTCTTCCAAAAAAAATAATAATACAATGCTTACAAAGAAAGAGAAGGAGAATAGCATTTTATAGAGCGTTGTGTTCATTCGAGTTGAATTTAGAAAACTGTGCGAACATAATGCACGGTATACTTTTGGCGTCTTTCGGAGCGTTTGGCCTAGATCCAGTACTATTTCCAACCCGACAGAAATATATCGGTATAGAGCGCGCTCGAAAATATGCGAGGAAAATTTTAAATCTCGCTACGAGTTATTTCTAGGCGATTTATTTCAAGCGGGAGTGAGTAATGGTTTAATTTATTGACTCTGGATGCATTAATTATGTTTTTCGCACAAGTGGTCGTTACGAACGCCAGGACCTGTTGTGTATAAGTTAGGTACGCTAATCACTGGACCACGAGGTCAGATGCTTGTTCAATCGTCGATATTGACATACTGATGATGTTCTCCTGGCCGATTTCGACCACGGCGACAACTACCGACTACTGTCGAGAGCCATCAACGGCGCAGGAGATATTATAGTGCCACAAGTGTACGCGCAAACACAGAGGCACTCACTCGTCCCAACCTACCCGCGCCCGATGTAACGCTGATGCGATAAGATCGGAGGTAGGCTACGATACACGGGGACAATCACAACAAAACCAGAACCGAAAACCAACAATTTATATTTTAGCACAAACGTTGGCTCCGGCTGGGATTCGAACCCAGGGCCCGCGGTTTAGAAGTCAGGTACTCTGACCACTAGGCCACGCGGTCTTGACATACTATACAAGCTATGAAACTAGTCGATAGTTCGACTCACGATTACCTAGAAGCTCTTAGATGATTCCGAGAAGCGACACGACCAGTCATTTGTTTACGAATCTGATTCCAGCACCTCCATTGTTAGTAATCGCATCCATCGTTCTTGTTAAGCGATTTACTATTTGCATTATTTTACGTACATTGTAGTAGAGTTTTTTAATTTAAAAGTCTATCCTACTGTCCTATTTCAGACTTCCCGAACTGAGCGTTCACAGTTCAGCCCTTGTCGGTGATGTTCGGTTCACAGCGTGCGGCTCCTTAAGGCCGTAGCGCGAAGTTTTACAGCCTAGAAGCTCCATCAACAAACGGGCTACCTATTGCAAATAATCATCATCATCATTTCAGCCTATCACTAGTCCACTGCTGGACATAGGCCTCCACCATAGATTGCTACAAAAGTTTATTGCTCTCATTTTGAGGGGATTTTGCCACAGTTGCCACGCTTGGCAGGCGTGTTGGATACCGCAGTTTATTTATTCAGATGTTCCCAGAAGATGCTGCTGCCAATCTGGTTTTAATTACAGCTCTGTCGACTTTTGCGACACCCACGGGAAGAGATGGGGTGGTAGATTGTCTTAAGCCGCCACCACACGGGCAATATTACAAAAAATATTTTTAAATCCGGTTAGTATTTTCAGACATTAGCGCGTTCAAACATACAGACTCTCTAGCGTTAGCATTTGTGATGTAAACCGCATAACACAGTTTCTGAATCTCGATTCATATAAAGCGAACAAACACAATTAAATATGTACTTTATGTACACACACAATAAAGAAATCGCATGAACACGTTCTGGAAAACGTCAACGTACAAAACGAGATAAATGTTTATTTATTTCTAACACAGTGAAGAGTCGTATGACTGTGGAATTTTATTAGGGCAGCGTGTAGAGACGCGGGCGGCGGTCGCGGCGGCGCGGGGGGGGCAGGGACGCAGTGTGCGCCGGCTGGGGTTTTCCCAGCAATGTGGCGCGCGAGTCGACGGCTCTCGCCTTATATGGCGACCGTATTATCACCGTTTCCGCGGAAAACGGGACCAGTTTGAAGCGCGAAAGAGAGCGCCGATGTTATTGAGTACAAGTCGTAAATTTTAGACGGTCCGATGGTACGGTAGGTGCTTCTAAGCTCGAACGCGACATATACGCAATCATATTAACATACGACGCCAAATAAACAGATCGGAGGCGTGACGTTGGTTCGCGTATCGTTCAGACAATTTTTTTATGTAAGCGATACTAAGTGTTTTGTAATCGCATTATACTAAAGTCTCACTTTTGATTGCCTTTGGAACTTATATCATTGCAATAAGAGTTATAACTTTTTTATAATCGTCAACATGTTATTGCACGTGATTATGCCGTGGCAGTAGGGTTGCCAACCGTAATTTATAAGTATACTTTATTTTGTCTTAAAAAAAAAGTAAAGTTTCAGCCTATAAACGTCCCACTGCTGAGCACAGGCCTCCTCTCATTTCTGAGAGGGTTTTTTGGAGCTAGGAAGACTCCGCCACGCTGCTCCAATGCGGGTTGGCGGACTGCACATGTCTTCGTAATATTTTATTTTATTTTATTTCTCAGACATGCAGGTTTCCTCACGATGTTTTCCTTCACCGCGGAGCACGTGATAATTCAGCACTTAAAATTGCAATTAACAATTTTAGTGGTGCCGGCACCGGGAATCCAACCCAGGCCACTCGCGTACTATGAAATTTAAAGAGAGCGCCTAGAACCCGAGTCACCGAACAAATAAGCCGGTAATAATTATGTCTTGCCTACTGAACAAACAGATCCAACAATCATTCCGAACGGTTCGATCGAATATAAATCGTAGTCAATGGAAAGTCTTCGCTAATTCTCGAGTTACACTAAAATTAATGGTGGTAGGATTCCAATGCAGGAATCCATCTAGGTAGGTACAACCCCAGGGCCAGTTATTCTGCCGTGAAGCAGTAGTGTGCCAACATTACTGTGTTTCGGTTTGAAGGGCACTGTGAGCTAGCGTAATCACTGGGCATATGAGCACAGTGTGGTGTCACACAGAAATTTTCTGGGTGACACAGCAACTATTGTGGGCAGACGTTACACTTACCATCAGGTGAACGTTTTGCTCGTTTCATCACTTTATCCAATAAAAAAAAATCATAATTATCAACAGACAATAGTCAATTGAAGTACTTTAATGTTAATCTGTGAAAGTTATAATAAACTTCAAACATTATTTGCCAAGATTAAATAATAATTTTAACACTACCTTGACGGAATCCTGCATTGGAATCCTACCACCAGTGAAAGCCTATTGCTAATCCATAAAGAATACAAAGTGATTGTTGTAACACCGCTACATATTACGCCTGAAGCGAGCGAGTGGTGACGTGAAAAATTTATTTCCATATCGCAACGTCAGTGGGGACATTGAAAAACCGGGTCGGGCGTTGGAAAACCCCGCGTGTGACAATAAGTGTATGACAGATAACCCCTTTCGCATCGGCTCGCATCGCATTTTTTTTTTTATTTCTTTAAGTGACGAGACGAGCAAATCGTTCACCTGATGGTAAGTGCAACGTATGCCCATAACAGATGCTTTGCTACTCGGAATATTTCTGTGTAGCGCCACACTGCGCCCGTCACCTAGAGACATAAGTTCCTTAAGTCTCATACGCCCAGTGATTACGCTAGCTCACAGTGCCCTTCGGACCGAAACGCTGTAATGTTTGCACACTACTGCTTCACGGCAGAATAACTGGCCCTGGTATGGTACCTACCTAGACGGATTCCTGCATAGGAATCTGCGAGCCAAATAAAATCTGAATGTGCCGATTCCAGCCCGGTTTCGGTAACATTAGTTAAGAACATTACAGTTACGAAGAGCATCATGATATCAACAGATTTGTTAACATGCGCCCTGAGCGGTTACGTTGTTTACCAGGGTAACATACGTTGTGCCTAAATAGGTAAATACTTACGAAATGCGGATATAGAAGCACATGCTACCAGCTATCCATACTAATATTATAAATGCGAAAGTAACTCTCCCTGTCACTCTGTCTGTTTGTTACCTTTTCACGATTCAACGTTTTCACGATTCGTTGAACTGATCGTAACGAAATTTGGCACAGAGATAGTTTGCATCCTGGATGCTTTTTATCCCGGAAAATCAAATCCGGGAGGAAGTCGCGGGCATCACCTATTTTGTAAAAAATTACCAAATGAAATCTTGTGTCCACTAGTAAGTCTAGACTCAAAAAAAAAATGTAAATTTATTTTTAAAAATTACTATCTTTATAAATAGCGTCGTGTGGCTCTGACAACATGTCACAGTTAAACCCCTGAAAGGTTTAAGTGGTATGCATTTGTAGTAACCATATATACATATATATATATATATACATATATATATATATGGTTACCATATATACGTACAATGTGCAATGAACAAATAAATTAAAAAAAAAACAGTAAAAGTTACCTTAAGTTATTACAGAAATATATAAGTAACGCCTTCTAGTTCTATATTCATAATCATTGTTATTTATAATAGTTTGATCGTGGGGTCCATAAAGGACAGAACATCGGACAGAAGACCAGAACTGAGGTGCTTACACTAAACCTTCTTTAGCTTGCCCTGTATGTATGTAACAAATTATGTTATAATAAAATCTTCGAATAAAATAATTACCCACTTCCCAACGTCCGAATATTTTGAAATTTCGCACACTTGTTATGGACTGAAAACAATACAATAATGTCGTAACTATACCTACCTAACCTAGCATTCGCACCAGGATGGCTGTGTAACTCTGGTCTTCTTGGTTTCAGTCTGTTGGTTTCGAGATCGGTTTCATTTCTAGTGCAAGCGCCTCTATAATTGTTCTACAATTTTAAGCGGTGATTTACCACGTGCTTAGCGGCGAAGGAAAACATCGCGAGGAAACCCGCATGCCCGAATAGAACGGAATAGAAATATTTCGTGGACATGTGAAGTCCGCCAATCCGCATTGAAACAGCGTGGCGGACTATTCCCAGCTCCTAAACCCTCTCAGTACTGAGAGAAGGCCTGTGCTAAGGCAGTGGGACATTTGTAGGCTGTTTGTTACTTTACTTTTTTTTCATTGGTTAATGGGATCAAATGAAACCGATCGCGAAACCAGCCAGAGTTACACAGTAGACTCCCAGGACCATCAGCTTATTGCTGCTTAGGCGAGTTTTTTTAGTTTTTAACCCATAATTATGATTGCTTACCACTTTGTCTTTTTTTCCTTTTTTTTTTCTAATATAATTTTATCGTATTTACCGTAAATACTTTATCAGATTTGAACCCCGATTTCAATGATCTCTGGCACCAACCGGAGCGCGCGAGTGGACCGTTGACCCAGTATTCGGTCACAAAAAGCCGCAATCATTTCGGCAGAGTCATTCTTCTTTATTGAACACAGGGCGTTGCGATTTACTTTCACAAGTAAAACAAAAAGTGTTTGAAAAGTGAAAGTGAAAATGTCCGTTGCGATTTTTCTACGACTGCCCTGAATTTATTTATTTCCCTGTGTTCGTGCAATCTATTGGAATACAACTTTAAATGATACAGCTACCAGCACTGGTGGTAGGATTCCTATGCAAAAATCCATCTAGGTAGGTACAATCCCAGGGCCAGTTATTAAGGAAGAATAATTAAAAATATAACTGTATTTCGGTCTGAAGGGCACTGAGAGCATATGAGACTTAAGAACTTAGAGACTTAAGTGGACTAGTGATAGCTTATAAGATGATAATGATGAGAGTAGAATAGCAACTATCTCTTTCTTACAAGTGTCGTAAGAGACGACTAAGGTATTGTACGGACCTGTCACTATACTACTCGTGGGAACGCAATGGGGACTAAGAATTACCAAAATGGCGGCGAAAATTTTCCCGCGAGGGGGAAATTTGGGCTACGAGAGTGGCCTCTGCCTACCCCTTTTATGGGAAAAAGGCGCGACTGCACGTGTGTAGTTATGAACTAGTCTGTAACCTGTATAAACAGAATCAACATTTGATAAGTAGCTACAGTACATTATCTCGCGTCATGTTGAACCGTTGGCTCGAATATGGAAATCCCGAAAAACGATAACCTTCAAGCGTTTCCTCGTGCAACTAGTCGACTTGTTAAGTATTTAATGTTGGATGTATCGAGAAATATATCTTAATAATAAACAGTGATAAACTACATACCTTTTTTTTATTGGTTAAAGTGATGAAACGAGCAAAACGTTCACCTGATGGTAAGTGCAACGTCTGCACATTACAAATGCTGTGTCACCCAGAACATTTCTGTGTGACACCACACTGTGCCCTTCACCCTGAGACATCAGTTCTTAAGTCTGATATGCCCAGTGATTACGCTAGCTCACAGTGCCCTTCAAACCGAAACACAGTCATGTACATTACTGATTCACGACGGAATAACTGGTCCTGGTGTGGTACCTACCTAGACGGATTCCGTTAAAATTCTTTCTTAATTACTTCCTATAAGTGTTACGATATACAAATAAATAAAATTCAAGTGTCTGTTTGTAATAACAAAATAACAGCTTTTAACTCTATGCTTATGAATGTATATAGGGTATTTATAAGAAAAAAAAAAACAATTTTTAAAAATTATGTCGGTCCGTCTGTCTTTTTGTTCCGGCTAATCGTCGAAACGGCTGGACCAAATTTGACGGAACTTTCACTGACAGATAGCCGATATTATAGCGGGTAACTTGACTATTTAAATTTTAGAAAAATAATTAGGGTTCCGCGCAAAAAATTTAAAATCTGATTTAAATAGAGAAGTATTTATGTATATCATCGATCGGGGTCGGCTTTTTTACGCGGGTGAAACCGCAGGGCAGAGCTAGTCTAACGTAAGTGTAGGTCAGCAGATAGTATTTTAAAAGCAGATTTTCTTTGAATGTATATACAAACTGATGACCGCGGCTTCGTCCACGTGTAAATAGGTTTTTTAATATCCCGTGGTAACTATTTGATTTTTTAGGATAAAAATATTCTGTGCCCGTCTCCAGGTTGCAAGCTATCTCTGTGCCAAATTCCGTCTAGATCGGTTCAGCGGTTGAGCCGTAAAAAGGTCAGACAGAGGAACAGAGAGAGTTACTTTCGCATTTATAATAGTATGAATTTATATATCATCGTCATAATTTCAGCCTAAAACTCCACAAGTCCACTGCTGAACATAGGCCTCCCACCCATAGATTGCAACAAAAGTTTGTAGCTCCGATTTTGGAGGGATGGTGCCATAGTTGCCACGCTTGGCGGGCAGGTTGGTAACCGCAGTTATACAGATGTTCCAGAAAGATGCTGCTGCCCATCTTCTGGTTTTCATTTTCCCTCTGTCGACATTTACGACACCCACGGGATGAGATGGGGTGGTAGATTCTATAAGCCGATTATATACTAACATACCTAATTATCTTTAGATTATAAACACAGTGTTTGAAACCGGATCGCAGTCGGATATCCAAGACGGTGCGGCCATGGACCAGTGTCTTTGGCCTCTATTATTGGCTTTGAAGTAAATACCTACGTGTAAAGGTATTTGTTCGACAACGCGTAACTTACGCACGCTGGCTCCAGTCCAACGCCGCGTCGATAACAAAACCGTTTACATACATACAATCACGCTTTTTTCAATATAAGGGGTGGGCAGAGGCGACGCACGGAGACATTCGACTAACGAAATTTTTATTTCTTACGTCAGATAATAAATAATTTCATTTCATTCTTTACAATATTTGACCAAGTTTGAGACACGAATTTATTTAACCACACAAAATTTCGACGCGCCACTCATTATCAAATAAGATAGACATAGATTTAAAAAGTAATGGATGAAGGTCGTGTAAGTAGTACAACTGTAGTGAGCACAGATCAAATTTTAAACAAAAATATTATTTTCGTTACAAGCTTGTATTTATGAGGTCTATGTATAGTACTTAAAAAAAGTAACTGACCACGATACGGTCAGTCACGATCCAGGCTACACTGTACACACAGTTAATAGCTTTAATATAACACGCACCACGACTCGCGACTGCCGTAGAGAGCGGCGCGCAGCAGTCGACAATCACACCGCGTACACACGATACACCCGTGTTCCATGGCGGTTCTCACCGCCCAGAGTTACCGACACACAACTCGACAGTCCGAATGGAGGCCCGCAGCCTCCCTCGGTCGGTCATTAGACGACTTAAAAACCTTTTTGAGATAATCTAAATCGCGCAAGCACGCAGCGAGCGCGACAGTCCGAATTTCGAGGTTATTGTAGGAGTTTATTTATGTATTTATGTTTGGGTCAAACCAAACCTGGCACGCGGGCCCGTGAGCACAGTATCCGATGAAGCTGTAAAAGCCAAAAGAGGCTAACAGCAATTACATCACCGAAAAAATATATAAAAAAAGTAAAGTAACATCCTATAAATTTCCCACTGCTGAGCACGTGCTTCCTCCCATTTCTGAGTGGGTTTTGGAGCCGGGACTGGTCCGCTACGCTGCTCCAATGAGGGTTGGTACTTGTATAGTACTTGTTAAAACAAATGCAACGAGAGACAAAACGACGGAGTTATCTTGCTTAGTTGGGAAGTATCTATGGCCAACTTCCAGCTCCATCATCAGACCAGCTATATGGTACCCTATTATTGCATAGTCACCGAGTCTAAATAGGTATGCAATCTCAATGCTCTATCAGACATCGGAAAGGGGTTCAAATTTAGTAAGATTTCAAATTGACAATATTCCCAAACATAAATGAATTATTTTTAATTTTATAAGGTGAAGAGACGTGCAAAACGTTCACCTGGTGTTACATGCAACGTCTGCCCATAACAAATGCTGTCACCCAGAATATTTCTGCCTGGCACTGCGCCCGACACCCAGAGACATCTTAAGTCTTATATGCCCAGTGATTACACCAGCTCTGTGCCCTTCAGACCGAAACGCAGTTAAAAAAAAAACCTTGTAAAAAATATGATGATGATGTTCTCCTAGCCGATTTCGACCACGGCGACAACTGCCGACTACTGTCGAGAGCCATCAACTGCGCAGGAGATATTATAGTGGCACAAGTGTACGCGCAAACACAGAGGCACTCACTCGTCACAGCATACCCGCGCCCGACATAAGGCTGATGCGATAAGATCGAAGGTAGTATGCAAAGTCAGAAACACTGGGACAATCACAACACAACCAGACCCGAAAACCAACAATTTATGTTTTAGCACAAATATTGGCTCCGGCCGGCATTCGAACCCGGGACCCGCGGCAGTCAGTTAGAAGTCAGGTACTCGTGACCACTAGGCCACGCGGTCGTAAAAATATATTCTGCGGTCGTTAGCGTCTGCCATTTACGCGGCCGGCGCGCTTTCACGCGGGGATAACCCAAAAGTACCATCGCAGCGCCAACACGAGAGACGTTTTGTAGAAACGGTTTGCGGTTTTCCTCTGGACAGCCGTCGGGATCTTTCCGTTTTCCCATCTTTATTACTATGAGGTAATCCCCGAATGAGTGTTGGAACAAAAGCGTTTCGTTAGCGCGTGTGAACGGACCCACATTAATCATTCCGGTTATTCCGGGTCCAACTGTAAGATAATTCTGTACACCCGCGATACAAAAGAAATCCTAGTGTGGGTGTTTCTAAAGCGATACATCTTTGTCACATTCGCACATTCATTAGAGACATTACAGGGTCGAATTTGAGTTCCTTGCAAAATGTTTAAAATATTAACAAAGAAAGTTTAAGAAATTTCTTTGTTTGTTATCTGTTCACGGCTCAGCCGCTGGACCGATCTTGATGGAATTTGGCACAGAGATCGCTAGCACGCTGGAGACGGACATGGGATAATTTTTATCCCGGAAAATCTAATAGTTCCCACGGCATATTTAAAAACCTATACCCAAGCGAAGTCGCGGGCATCGGATAGTTTTACATAATAATCACTTTGTTTTAAAGCTTAATCGATACATATGAAGGTGGAACAATAGAAAAATGACGATACCTAAATTTACTGTTCAATGCTTGATCTTGACTATGGTCCTCGGCTAGGGATACTTGACCTAGTTGCCTCGTGCGGCTAAAAGAGACTCCGGACTCCTGAACTACTGCTGTCTCCTCCTGCTCCGTCCAAGATAGTACTATCCTACACCTTATAGTTTCTTTCCCAACTTCCTATTCCCTATCCCAAGGCCGTTTCCTACCTAATTCCTTTCCCTTCCTCTCCGCCAAGCCAGTGGTTGCCGTGCCGATAGCTAGCTCTACTGGTGGGACAAGCAACAAACAACGCAATGGGAAGAAAGAATTTCATCTCGTACTAAAATAGCGGCAACGTTTTTCGCCACCCGTCAATCCACTTTCCTACGGAGACAAAAAGTGGGCTACGGATGTGGTCTCTGCCTACCCCTTTTTTATTTAATTTTTTAAACAATGGCCGACACTGGGATGCGTTTTACAAAAATAAATTTCAAACGACCAGATCCGAAAACCAACGATTTTTATTTTCGCATAAATGTTGGTTCCGGCTGGGATTCGAACCCACGACTCGCGGCGTAGAAGTCAGGTACGCTAACTACAAGGCCACGTTTTATAATTAGGTCTTATAATTTATCTGAGCCCGGCATCATCACACAGGTACCACGTAACATCACGCCAATTAGCGCCCGCTCGATGGGGTATCCCAAACGTGTCGGCCGGAGGCTTCGCGCTGCTTTCACTTCGCCGCGTTCGGTTTGGTTACATGACGCGGGAAAACCCACCGGGTAGTGATGCCGACCGAGCTGTTACGAACTGTGCATGTGTATAACGACTCGCTTTCTGTAGTTTTAATAAATCGTCTCATATGCGGTCGACTTAGGGTTGGCAACTTTTTTTAGAAGAAATAGAGTATACATTTATATTTCAGAGAGGGTAAATAAAGAGTACAGAGTAACAGAGAAAGAGTACCACGTGGCTATTGCTCTATGCGGGAATCCGTCTAGGTAGGTTATTCTGCCGTGAAGTTATTGCCGTGTGCAAACGTTATTGTGTTTAGGTGTTAAGGGCACTGTGAGCGCAATCACTGGGCATAAGAGACTTAAGATAGATAGATATATAGATAGATAGATACATAGATAGATAGATAGATAGATACATAGATAGATAGATAGATAGATAACACGCATAGCCAAAATATAAAACACCATTTTAAAAAACTAAAACACAATGAGTAAAATGTACAAAGTAATATTAACAAAAAGAAAAATTAAAAAAACTATTTATATACATACACATACGCACATCATAATATAAAACTATCCAAGGTATGCCTGCACTGCAGTATGACAAAACAAAAGGGTCTACACTCAGCATGAGCTGCGATCATACGCAGCGCCGATTTTCAGTGCAGCCGTCTCAGACAGTGTAGTGTACCTTTACTAAAATATGAAAATACCTATGCAATATCTATACATTTGAGGCCGCGAGAGCAAGAACGGCCTAATCAACATTTTCTCAAAAATTCTGTTAGTACGCCTATCGGCAGCTGAAACTATTTTCCATGGATGCAAAAACGGCCCAACATAGATTTATCAATCCACTATGAGATGGCAGGAGAAACAATTTTATTGCATTAAAACCTTTATTCATTTATCTATGCGCATGATTTGCCTATGTAAAATAGGTCGTTTATGCACTCTGGCAGTCCCGAATCAAATCTCACGTAGGCCATAGGAAATGTACCAGCCAAATAGTTTCGTAATGTTACTTTTGTCTGCCATAACAAATGTCATGAAATTGTAGATATAAAAGGACAAAAAATACTGTTTGATTACTATTACAAAATATCATTTATCTTTTCTCTTATAAAAGTTCAGGATGTTGCTCGCAAAGTTACTCAAACAGCTACATCTCGACGGTTACACAACAGGCACTATTTTTTACCCAATGACAATGGGAAGGATATTTCCTTATGTAAGAACTTTAAAAACATATTTCAATTATCTGATGGAAGGTTAACAAGATTTTTAAAGAATAAAATGATAAATCCCATTGCTCCTACTGACCAAAGAGGGAAACAATCTTCTTCAAACAAAACTAGTGAAGCTAAAGTTGGTCTTGTTGTTGAATTCATCAAATAAATCCCAAAATATGATTCACATTATACTCTTAATAAGTCAACAAGACAATATTTAGCACCACACTTAAATCTCACAAAAAAAAACTATATTCTACAGAACATGCAGAAAATGTGGCCTGCTAGATAATAAAATAACATCTACTATTGGAGATGAGAAAAGAAAGAATGCAACCCAGAACAAATTGTACGTTCAGAAAGCTTACTCTGCTAGAAAAAACTTTAAGATAGATATAGAAAAATCAAAACAAAATGGAAATGTATTAGTTATATGTAGGGGCTAGGCGCTCGCTTTAAATTTTATAGTACGGGAGTGACCTATGTTCGATTTCCGATGCCGGCACCACTAAAATCGCAAAATATGAAATGTTGTGTGATTATTTACAGATTTTAAAATATAAAAATATTTATAATTACTTTGGTTTGCAACTATGTATATAAGGGCCTAACTTAAGTGTTATTAGATGGTATAATTTCTTCAGTGTAAAAGTGGCCTAAGCAACAAAAAAAACAGTAAAATAGACCTAAAATAGGATTTCTTTTTCTATGTTGTTAAGATACTCCAAAGTGTTTCATAATCAACATAATTTGAAAAATAAAAACCCCTCATTAAGACAATTATATCAAAATCAATTTTTTGTATACTGATTTTCTATAATATCTCAAAATGCAAATTTTGTGTTTAGGCCGTTCTTGCTCTCGCGGCCTCTTATAGTTACATCCCTACATACTTATAATTAATTACGAAATTATTATTTTATTACACAAACAAAAAACGCATAATGCTATAAAACAGAACATCAACATGCAAATATAATCATATTAAAGACTGCGACAAAAAAAACAAGATTTTTTTTTTATTTATGTCTCAGGGTGATGGGCATAGTGTGGTGTCACACAGAATTTGTTATGGGCAGACATTGCACTTGCCATCAGATGAACGTTTTGCTCGTTTCATCACTTTTTGTTTTTTGGTTGTTCATAAAACATTGATACGACTCCAAACATTCCGATTCCGGGTTCATATAGTTCATATAGTTCATATCCTCTTCCCGCCACTTAACGTTCATGACCGAAAGAACTCTCAGTGAATGCTGAAGTAACGAGAACTAAAATATATAGCTAACATTATTTTTAAATGAACAAATTAGCCACGACGTTTTTTTTAAATATACTTCCATATTTTATCATTTTTTGCTGCGGTCTGCATATAAAC
This sequence comes from Luehdorfia chinensis, assembly GCA_019845155.1. NCBI lineage: Eukaryota > Metazoa > Arthropoda > Insecta > Lepidoptera > Papilionidae > Luehdorfia > Luehdorfia chinensis. Next base: position 1,269,560 of record JAHVAK010000630.1, on the reverse strand, counting down.
AATCCATGTGTTTGTTTAGTTTTTGTAAATTGATTCTTTTAAAAAGTCAGTTTAAGTAAAAATTGTATTTTAGCGTACTCCATTAGAGTTGTAGATTATAAAGTACACCTACATAAAATAGAGTACAATACTCTATTTTTATTCTCGGCAACCCTAGGTCGACTATACCGTTACGTTATGTATACTTATGGTAAAACCACAATGAAGAATAATTGAGGTAAAACTGGGATGTTCTCATAGGAGATACCCTAGTGTCAGATGATTCGATTTGTTTAATGATTCGAGAGGTTTATATCATTATCATCATCATTTCAGCGTATCACTAGTCCACTGCTGAACATAAGCCTCTCCCATAGTAAAGTAAAAAAAAGTAAAGTTTCAGCCTATATATGTCCCACTACTGAGCACAGGCCTCATCTCATTTCTGCGAGGGTTTTGGAGCTAGGAAGAATCCGCCACGCTGCTCCAATGCGGGTTGGCGGACTTCACATGTCTTCGAAATATTTTTTATTCCTCAGACATGCAGGTTTCCTCACGATGTTTTCCTTCACCGCCGAGCACGTGGTAAATCAGCACTTAAAATTGCAATTAACAATTTTAGTGGTGCCGGCACCGGGAATCGATCCCATAAATTGTTACAAAAGTTTGTAGCTCTCATTTTGGGGCGATTTCGCCATAGCTGCCACGCTTGGCAGGCGGGTTGGCGACCGCAGTTTGTTTAGATTTTTCAGGAAGATTCCGCTGCCCATATCCTGGCTTTTTATTCTCCCTCTGTCGACTTTTACAACACACAGGGGATGAGATGGGGTGGTAGATTCTCTTAGGCCGCTACCACACGGCGGAACCATTAAAGAACTCGTTGAAGAAGGTTATCTTTACAAATAAATAAAATTGAAGTGTCTGTTTGTAATAACGAAGTAACAGCTTATGTTTTTTTTAATTGGATAAGGTGATGAAACGAGCACAACGTTCACCTGATGGTAAGTACAAGTCTGCCCATAACAAATGCTGTGTCACCCAGAAAATTTCTGTGTGACACCACACTGTGTCCATCACCCTGAGACATCAGTTCTTAAGTCTCATATGCCCAGTGATTACGCTAGCTCACAGTGCGCTTCAAACCGAAACACAGTAATGTTTGCACACTACTGCTTCACGGCAGAATAACTGGAACTGTGATGGTACCTAACTAGAAGCCACCACTAAATTTTTACTCAGACTAAACTACCACCAGTAATTTTTTTTTCAGTTTTGTTTATGAAAGTATATTATACGGCATTTAAAAGTAGAAAACAATTTTAAAAGTTTGTCAGTCCGTCTATTTGTTCCGGCTAATCTCAGAAACGGCTGGACCGATTTTGACGGGATTTTCACTGACAGATAGCTGATATTATAGTGGGTAACTCAGGCTAATTTAATTTTAGAAAAATAATTAAGGGTTCCGCTCAAAAAAATTAAAACCACAATATCCGATTCAAAAAGGGAAGTATATATGAATATCGTCGATCGGTTTCGGCTTTTCTGCGCGGGTGGAACCGCGGTGCACGGCTAGTCCATATTAATATAATAAATGCGCAAGTAACCTCTCTCTGTCCGTCTGTCCGTTTGTTACCTTCTCGCGGCTCAACCGTGGAACCGATCTTAATGAAATTCGGCACAGAGATAGATTGCAGCTTGCTTTTTATCTCGGAATATCAAATAGTTCTCGCGGATTATTAAAAAAAAACTATACTCACGCGGACGAAGGCTTTAAGGAGCCGAACGCTAAGAATCAAACATTACCGAGTGAAACCTCAGGGCACAGCTATTATATAATAAGAGAAAAGAGTGGAAAATAACAGCATATAAATATCCCACTGCTGAGCACAGGCTATTTCTCTAACATCGATGTGTGAAATAACTTCAAATTGAAACCATTTTAGTGGTGCTGGAACCGGGAACCGAACCCAGGTTAGACTAAAATTTGATTAAAACCAAGCTTCAGGTAGTAATTAGAAATATTTTATCGCCTATATCACTTAAATAAATATAGTTGAAGGTCACTAATTCGACATAAAATCAGTTCACAAGTGTTAATGTTAGATAGATTATATATAAATACATGTATATATATAATATATATATAATCACACTGATAGCGGACGGTAAATCGGCAGACAGCACCGCAGTGCAATCGAAGGGGCGACACGTTCTCATCGCCCCGGCAAGGTCAAAAGCTGGTGGGTAAACCCAAATTCAAATACGCAGTCCGCGGCACCAATGTTCACCGAGCGTCGCCCTTCTAATACGTTTATAATGAAACTGGCTGATGCCCGCGACTTCGTCCGCGTGGATTGTTTTTTATTGGATAAAGTGATGAAACGCGCAAAGCGTTCACTTACGGTAGGTGCAACGTGCCCATAGCAAATGCTGTGCCACCCAGAACATTCCTGTGTGACACCACACTGCGTCCATCACCCTGTGACATCAATTTTTATTAGCTAATCAGTTATCTTAACACTGGCACCTAGACGGATTCCTGCTTAAGACGCTACCGTCGGTTTGGTTCACCGAATGGCTCGAACTAAAATCAAGTGTTTAGTTTGAAATTATTTTTAGATTCTAGGAAGGGCATCTTTATTTATCGATTACAATTGTCTAGGAAATGTGTCACATTACCAACGTCTATCGTGTATTTTTTTATGAACAGGTTTACTTCCGCGTTTCTCCCATTCAATTCACGAGACGATAGATGCGTACTATTTGCAGACGTTCGCGTGCGTGGTGCCGGTTCGCGTCTTGATGGACCTCAGCGGACAATGGCGCGCGGTCGAAGGCGAACTGCATTATTTTACGTCCGTTAACTGGCTCCGTGAATGAGGCGGATGGAGAACCAGTCCTGCACTTCCGGGATGTGACGACTGATCAAGGTTGTCGTGCCCGGGAAACTTGCCATGTCGCACATGATAAATTATGCCTTTTGCTTTGTTTGAAAGGTCACAAATAACCACGAATAACGGTTTTTATCTGGTGGTAGGTAACGAAGAACCAGGGGGGCCTACGAAAATTCGAAGTTCGTAGTTTCGGATCGATTCGAAGCAACGACGGACGTCGAACATAAACCCCACTATCAAATTACTTCGCATGCAACTTCCACGGACGGCCTTCTTTCTTATCCATAGGTAACCAATAGAATGAATGTTTAATGAAGACGATATGCTGGTAGGTTTTTTTATTTGATATGGTGACGAAACGAGCAAGACATTCATTTGATGGTTAGTGCAACGTCTGCCCATAACAAATGCGCCCGTCACCCTGAGACTTCAGTTCTCAAGTCTCATATGCCCAGGTAGCACTAGCTCACAGTGCCCTTGAGATCGAAACACAGTAATGTTTGCACAATACTGCTTCACGGCAGAATAACTAGCCCTAAGGTGGTACCTACCTATATAGGATTCCTGCATAGGAATCCTACCACTAGTAAAAACGAAAGGAAACGTGAGATCCGTCAGCCGAAACTACGCGTTTCGGGTCGTAGTAGATCCGCTGTTATGCTGCCGATACTGTATTTCGGTTTTTTTAGAGCACCGAAGCTAGCGTAACTTTTATTGAATGTTGTGGGTGTTTTACAGGTATACATTTACCCAAATAGACCCGGGATGAGTATCTATAGCCCGTAGAAATGTTTGACCTGCTCCGGGATCCGAGCCCGCGTACCGTAGCGCAGAAGCCAATCGCTTAACCACTGCGCCAAACAAGCCGACACGACAATTACACGGCATATGTAATTATCGTATCGGCATATGACGTCTCATGAGCGATGTATTATATAGACATTGCAATAACAGTGTGTCTTCACAGTGCGCTGCTACAAAGATCTTTCAATTGCAAAGGGTGACCCAGCAACTGTTATGGGCAGCTGTGGCACTTATTAGGTGTGATTTGCTCGTCTCCTTATTTACTTCCATTAACAAAATTTACTTTTTCCATTAACGTAAACATTACTACCTACTTCCTACTTTAGAAACAAGTTAGCGAGCCATGAATGCAAAATTAACGCAAAAAGCCATTACAAATGCTTAAAAAAGTAAAAAAAAGTTATTATATATTATACTGTTTATTACGCATTTGATAATATTTGTTAGTACTACGCATAGTGAGTAAGTCTTCCGAATTAGACGTGATGTCACTACGAGCATATGGGACTTAAGAACTCATGTCTCAGGGTATCGGGGACAGTGTGGGCACAGAATTGTTCTGGGTGACACAGCATTTGTTGTGAGTGACGTTGCACTTGCCATCAGGTGAACGTTCTGCTCGTTTCGTCACTGTCTCCAATAAAAAAATATTGTGTTATGTACGTCAGTTTGCGACTAAAAAAGAATTTCTTTACTCCCATGTCTGATTTAATCGTTCGCATTAAATGGTGTTAAGTTATCAGATAGCCGTGTGGTGGCGGCTCGTTAAAAGAATACTACCACTCCATCTCATCCAATGGATCTCGTAAAAGGCGAGTAAGGAATTAAACTGCACAGTGCACCCAACAGCGCATGGTGGCGATGGGCTCACCACCTATCACACCAAGTGCATTATATTGTTTTGGTGAAACGTGGATTGTGGCAGTCATCTGTTTTTGCAGTGAGTGCCCAGTCTCTGACTACCCCTTATGGGATACAGTCGTGATCTTATGTATGTATGTATGTATGTAAGTTATCAGCGGAGCGTCTGTCGACCGCCATGTTGACGCAAGTCCGCGATAACGGAGGTCAAAATTACGAAAAACCGTTCGCAAAACTATAAACACAATAATATATGATAACGAATAAACTTTTGCTTTGTAGTTTTATGTATTTTTTTTTAATGCATAAAATGATGAAGCGAGCAAAACGTTCACCTGATGGTAAGTGCAACGTCTGCCCATAACAAATGCTGTGTCACCTAGAAAATTTCTGTGTGACACTACTGGGTGATGGGCACACACACTGTGCCCATCACCCTGAGACATAAGTTCTTAAGTCTCATATGCCTAGTGATTACGCTAGCTCACAGTGCCCTTCAACCCGAAACACAGTAATGCCTGCACACTACTGCTTCACGGCAGAATAACTGGCCTTGGGGTGGTACCTACCTAGACGGACTCCTGCATAGGAATACTACCACCATTAAGTTACCATTATAATACGTATTTACTAGTTGATGCGTCCTCTCCGCGTTTCTCCTTCCTCCGCGTGGATATAGGTTTTTTTAAATATCCCGTGGGAGCTATTGATTTTCCGGGATAAAAATCCTATGTATCCTATGTTCGGTCTCCAGGATGCAAGCTATCTCTGTGCCGAATTTCATCAAGATTGTTTGAGCGGTCGAGCCGTGAAAAGGTAACAAACAGACAGAGGGACAAAGAGAGTTACGTTCGCATTTATAATATTAGTAGATGGATTTAAAATATTAATAGACTACTACGCCGCGGGTTCTTTCAAATTCCCAAGCAGAGCTAACATTTGTACATGTACATACAGTATCCTTATCCCATATAAGGTGTAGGCAGTAACCACAATTACTATTCGCCCTCGCGAAAAACGAGACGTGACGGGCGGTGAACCGCGTCGCCGCCATTTTGGTAGGAGTTAAAAAATTCTTACTCCTCATTACGTTCCCACGAGCAGTATAGGTGTCAGCGTTGCATATTATGGTGTTATTCTGCAAGTATAAGGTAGGTGCTATTCTACTCTGCCTGGACACCTATCGAGAAGCAATTGTTTGCTTTGCGAGACTGTCTCTGAGTCTCTGACACTGTCCCCTAGCCTACGTCTCGTCTTATCGCACGAGCGTTACTTCGGATGTGTGTAGGTTAGTACAAGTGAGTGTCTGTAATTGCGGGTACACTTGCGGCACTATGATATCTCCTGCTGCAGTTGAATCTAACCAAATTTGGAAACTGACGCCAGTCGCAGGCGATATTTGGAATAGTCAGATATTAGACAATATATCACAGTGTAGAAATACCTTGTGTTATTTACTACAGTAACCGATTGATGCCGTTAACTTGCGGGTAATAATCACACTGTACCCCTGACCCTAATTACGTTCATGACGTTCATTCATCTTGAGCAATGACCACAGCGTCATACAATGAAAAACTTAAAAGGACGTTAGAATAAAAAAAACCCGTAAGGTAATTGTGCGGCAACGCGATGACGGGAAAACCCCTAGTGGTTTCTATAGAATTATGCATCAGTCGTCTTAATACTGTCAATGCAGAGACTTTAGTACGAACATTTTATATACTTTTAACAACAGCTAAATACTATAACTTCTGCTCTAAAAGACTGGAGGTAGGATTCCTATGCAGGAATCCACCTAGGTAGGCAGAAATAACTGGCCCTGGGGTGGTACCCCAGGGCCAGTTATTCTGCCGTGAAGCAGTAGTGTGCAAACATTACTGTGTTTCGGTCTGAAAGGGCACTGTGAGCTAGCGTAATCACTGGGCATATGAGACTTAACAACTGATGTCTCACGGTGACGGGCGCAGTGTGGTGTCACACAGTAATTTTCTGGGTGACACAGCATTTGTTATGGGCAGACGTTTCACGGCAGAATAACTGGCCCTGGGGTGGTACCTACCTAGACGGATTCCTGCATAGGAATCCTACCACTCGATGTATTTCGTATTTTGCGACATCAAACAGCCTATTTTACTCGGTTACCTACATAGGTCACATACGTACGAGTATGTTAACAATAATTAACACGAAATAACAAATGTTTTTGGGTTTACATAGTTGTACAATTGACAATGACAGCTTTCTAAACGCGTTTTTAGAGTCAAACGTCGCAAATTGAACTGCGTTTAGATTTTACACAGTTAAACTGAGTTTAGCTTGAACTGATCGCTTTTGATTTTAACGATGAAATTGACCCAAAATGTTGAGGACAACGTCCGCGTGGATTTTGGTTTTTTATAAATACAATGGGAACTGTTTTATTTCCCGAAATAAAATGTATCCTATGTCCCTCTCCAGGATGCAAGCTATCTATGTGCCGAATTTCGTCAAGAACGGTTCAACGATTAAGCCGTGAAAAGGTAACAAATAGGTATAGTGCGAATTACTTTCGCATTTATAATATATGTAGTACCAGACGTTTTTCACACTTTACGAAGCATCTCAACTTCTTAATTCACGAATGGGTAAAGTGATATAATACCTTGGTATCTTTAAAAGATACTTTTATTTACAAGTATTTAATTTTTTTGTACACTTGCACTCTTGTATAAAAATTAATTAATGCGAAATCAAAGTAAATGAAACTCACCATTATAATTTTTCTGATTGAGTACCGCAGACATCTTCCTGTGTGACTGGTCCTGCAGCGGTGCTAGTAACGCTTGAAGGCAGTCTTTGTGATTAGCGGCAACAGCTAGATGTAAGGGTGTCTCCCCATTGTGATCCCTAAGAGCGAGGGATGCCCCTGCGATCACCAACATCCTTGTGACTACTGCATTCCCACTCATTACTGCTAAATGCAGAGCTGTGTGACCGTAGTCATTCGGCACATCTAGCCATGATTTCTCTGGGCATACTCTTATGAGGGTTCCAACTGATTTCTCACAGCCGTGCACTGATGCAATGTGGAGTTGTCTGGAAGTAAAGATTTTGGTCAATTAATCCTTTACAAACAATATTTAATATATTTTTATCACTTTTAAGTTGTATATTAGTAGAGTTGGATCAAAAAATATACCCTTACTAGTTGATGCTCGCAACTTCGTCCAGAATATAAGGTTTTTAAATATCCCATGGACTATAAAAAACAGACAGAGAGATTTACTTTCGCATTAATAATTTTAGTATGGATTATGGATGATAATTATGTTCTAAATATTAAACATAATTACTTTTTTTTATTGCATAAAGTGATGAAACGAGCAAAACGTTCACCTGATGGTAAGTGCAATGCCTGCTTAAACAAATGCTGTGCCACCCAGAAATCTTCTGTGTGACACTACACTGTGCCCATCACCCTGAGACATAGGTTCTTAAGTCTCATATGCCCAGTGATTACACTAGCTCACAGTGCCCTTCAAACTGAAACACAGCAATGTTTGCACACTACTGATTCACGCTAGAATAACTGGCCCTGGGGTGGTACCTACCTAGACGGATTCCTGCATAGGAATCCTACCACAAGTAAACAGTTACATAAAATATTTTAGTTGAATTTGATTTTTACCAAATTTAGTGTACGCACCTAGCACCTATGACAATATTTTTCATACTCTGGTTTGACTGGAGAGAATGCCAAAAGGGATAAAATCCACCTTTTAAATTAATTTTCAATGAGGTGAAAGTGTTCAAGTAAAAATGAATAAATTAATTGTTATCTGTGCTATCATTTCCTTATACTATTGTTTTAATTCCGTGTAGTTTTGGTTGAAACAGGTTAGGTATGTGAAAAATAATGATAACAGAATTGCCATTAGTCACATGACTTAAAATAATGCACTAACGTGTTGACTAAACATGCACTGACAATATTAGTTTTAGTACAAATGTACTAAGACACAACTAGAATGACTTGTTTCCATAGAATTTAGTTCAGTCAATATTTCTGTGTTCCATTTTGAGCTTGTTTATTAAAGAGCTTATGAATAACAAAATCTACAGCGGCAAGCAACTCTGGTCTTTTTTTTCCAATTTAATAATAATAACAATTTAACATAATGTCACAGATAAATTATATTAATTAATTACAATGTTATTTATTACTTATATTTTCGTATCTTAGTAGGGGGCTTTCAAAAGCAGAGTAAAAGTTATTTTTACATTCTATATAATGCTTTTGTAATATACTTTTATGCAAAATCATCATATTGACCAGTTTTTAAAATTCTAATCCTCTTTGTAATCTACTTTAATTTACTTTTGTTTATTTATGGTAATGAGTGTTACATCATGTAATAAAAATAGTAATACATTGAATGTTATATATAATATGGCAGATAGAAACTATCATCATCATTTCACATTTCACATTTCACTGCTGAACCAAGGCCTCCCCATAGATTGCCTACAAACATTCTTAAACACCTACATCCTGCAAAACTGTGCAGACAACCTGCATGTAATAGGGGAGTCATCCTACACTGCGCTTGCCGGTACGAGGTTGCAACTTGAGACCCTTTCTTTCCCAACTGTTATGCATTGGATAAGAAAGGATTATGAACTTAAAATTTACAGCTAGCTACATTGACACAAAGAACTGGCTGCCACCGTGTCTAACACCATGAGTGTTATATAAGCGCGGGTCCTGGGTTCGAATCCCAGCCAGAGCCAACATTTGTGCTAAAACACAAATTGATGGTTTTCAGGGTCTGGTTGTGTAGTGATTGTCCCAGTGTTTCTGACTTTGCATACTAGCCTACCTTCGATCTTATCGCGTCAGCCTTACGTCGGGCGCGGGTATGCTGTGACGAGTGAGTCCTGAGTGAGGCCTCTGTGTTTGCGCGTACACTTGTGACACTATAATATATACTGCGCAGTTGACAGCTCTCGACAATATTCGTTAAGTTGTCGCCGTGGACGAAATCCGCCAAGGGAACATCATAAGCTGACTGTGGGAAACGCCTTGAAAATCTTTTGACTCACGCCAGGCGGTGGAATAACCGTCTCCGAAATTTCAGATCGTAAATAGACAGACAGCAGTAACTTAGGTTCCCACTACAATGTTATAATGATGTCCTTGAACCCGACTCGACCACAGACACTTCCGAATACTGTTCGAAGATCATCTGCACACAGGGGCATTCACACGTCCTAACCTACCCTTGCTCCATGTAATGCTCAAGCGATAAGGTCATATGTATGCTAGAATGCAGTGTCAAAGCCACAGGGACATAACACTAATTGATTAATTGCACAAATGTTAACTCCGGTTCTGATTCAATCAGGCACTCTGACCAGAAGACCATACAGTCGTCAGTAGATTATTAACTTTCTGGTGATTATGTAAATACTTCATACAGGTACAATACAATCATCTAACCTATGCAAAAAAACTTTGATTTATTGCGGATACTACTCTTCAAACACTTCCACATTATTAAAATTACAAAAATAAAATAAAACATTATTTAAATTACAAAACTAAAAGTAAATTTTTACATGTCACCTTCATGTAAGTATGGGTGATACTATCTATGCATATATTTTTTTCTAAGTTTTTTTTTTCTTTTTTAACATTTGCTGCACTGCCTCATATGTTTATCCAGCCTTTAGGCATTCTCTCCAGCTAGGCTATAATAATCTAATCTATAAATCTAAGTCCAATTTCAGTGCATAGAAGTTTAAATAAATAAAGAAATAAAAAAATATGATCAGTTGAAATTCTGCTAAAATCCAATTTGTTTAAAATGATATAAAATAAAAAAATATATAAATAGTAAAATATAATAAGGCTCTTAGGATACTGTATGCACTGCCTCAAAGGGTAATTAAACTATAAAGCTAAGCTAAAAAGCTTTTTTTTTCTGTTAAGCATTTTCATAGACAAATAATATAAATGACAATATTAAAAAAAATAGTTTCAGGAATTTTCCAATTGGATCTATAGTTAGACAAGATAACTAATCATGATTAAATTAACAATTTATTCTATAATAATACTATTTCAACCAAACTGGTGGTAGGATTCCTATGCAGGAATCCGTTTAAGTAGGTACCACCTCAGGGCCAGTTATTCTGCCGTGAAGTAGTAGTGTGCAAGCATTACTGTGTTTCGGTTTGAAGGGCACTGTGAGCTAGCATAATCACTGGGCATTTGAGACTAAAGAACTGATGTCTCAAGGTGACAGGCGCAATGTGGTGTCACACAGAAATATTCTGGGTGACACAGTATTTGTTGTGGGCGGACGTTGCACTTACCATCAGGTGAATGTGTTGCACGTTTTGTTACTTTATACAATAAAAAAAAATCCCTGACCAGTAGAACATAACAGTAAACTGGATGAATTTATTTATTTATTATTAATTCTTATTGGTTTCCATTTAAAAAATGGTCACAACTGGTAGACATAATTTGTCTATATGCTTCCTCTGCCCTGTCAAATTAAGAAGTGGTGAGATTTTTATGTTGTGGAACCAGTGACTACTAGATGTCTGCAATGTTTAATTAACAGTTCTGAAGAATTGCGATTATGTAAATTTTAGTGTTATGTGAGTTTACACACTGGTGGTAGGATTCCTATGCAGGAATCCGTCTAGGTAGGTACCACCCCAAGGCCAGTTATTCTACCTCGAAGCAGTAGTGTGCAAACATTACTGTGTTTCAGTTTGAAGGGCACTGTGCTCTAGTGTAATCACTGGGCAGTATGAGACCTACCTAATACCTACTAACCTACATAAAAATTTGCATGAACATTCAACAAAAACAACTACCTACATAATTTAGCAAGAATCTCACAGATCAGAAAGATCTAATATTACAAAATGGTGACTGCCTAGTGGTTAGTGTCTGACTTCTTCATGGGGCTCCTGAGTTCTAATCCCAGATGGGGAGTTGAAATTGTTAAAAAAATACACAACATAGGAGAAATACTATGGTACATTTTTTTTAAAATACTCTGTATTAAACAATATTTGCATAATTGTGTATTCCTATTACATGAACAACTTGTAAGTGTAAATTATGGAAGAATAAATAAATAATAAAAATGGTATAGGTAATCATTCAATTACAGATATTTGCTTAATAGTATTACATTAAAACAATTCATTGTATTAACCACAAATTATTACAATTAACACTACTGAATTAGGAGAATTACAATTATAGAGAATTTTTGTTACTCTTATTGGATTCTAACACAAGGTTTAATAAAATCTTAATTCTATTGTCGGACAGGTTACATTTACATACAGGTTGTTTAAATAGAATGTCAAAATAAACTGGACATTGTATTTCAAGGACTAGAATATACTTTTTTTATATCAATACCAGTTTCAAAGTATAATTAAGATTTAGTGATGACTTACGTATCCCCATCGTCGTCCTGTTCGAAAAGAATTTGAAAAGGTGGGTATTCCAGGCTCTTCTCAGCCTCTACTTTGATCCTAGGCAGCTGCGTCTCAATTGTGTCACTAATCTTTACATTTGAAAGATATTCCGAAAGGTCCAAGCCACTATCTAATTGCTCGTCCGTTAACGCACTCACTTTCCCACTATCACCACTGACTCCCACTTCTATAACTCCTGACAGCTGTTCACTAAGTGGTCCAGACAGATAACCAGAATCTGTGTTTTTGTCCTCGTGAATTTTCGTTTCCTTTTTAGCACTCATTTTGGATGTATGATCACTCACTACTATATTTTATACCGAAATATTAATTAATCTACACTTAGCAATGGCACGAAGTCATGTTTTGATAATAAAAAATGTTTTGCTTGCAACAACCGTGTTGGTTAAAAATCGCGTGCGCAATGAATTATAAATGCGAATGCGAAATGAAATGAACATTCAACAGAAAAGTAGCATCTACGTCACAACTTACGATAAGTACCTACATTTTTTTAGGAAAATTCCATATTTCGGATAATCGCACTAGAAGTCAGTTATGGGTTTATTTTAAACAGCGTAAGAGAAAATTAAAATAATTTTATAATGTACTACTTGGGAGTAATAAATAAAAATTGTACAAATTTTGTTACCATTTAGCGCAATAAATCTTACAATAAAGGTGTGAGCCTTTTTTACTTACATTTTGTGTAAAAAACTCAAAATATTTAAAATGTAGTTATTTCACATTGTCTCTTATTTAATTCATAGAAATAATATAATGAATCCGAAATGTCCGACATTATTTATATAATTTTACATATCAAATGTCAAATAAAATTTTAGGGTTATAGTTACTATTTTTGTTACTTTTATTTTGTTTTTGTTGTAACTTGGAACAAGTTTTTACATACATTTTTTGGCAAAACTGTTCATTAAAATATTTATAAATTTACGTTAAAATACATACAGATACTATTTGATTACCAGGTACAGTTTGGGCGGGAAAAACTTATATGCAATATACTCAGTATTACATTACAGTAACTTATTACTGTTAAGAGAATGTTTGGCGAAAAAGTAATAGAATTACTAAAGGAAGCCGAAAGGAAATCGAGACACTATCGATCAATATAATGTAAGTACTTATGTATAAGTAATACTTTATTTAGAACGATCTGTGTTTGCTTATTTATTCGGGTATTTTGTAGAATAATTCTTGTAACTACTGAATCTTTCGATAATAAATGATGATTGGTATAAATTACTGAACATCCTAATATCTGAATAAAAGAATGTTTTTATAGGTTTAATCTGTAGCCGTGCATGAATTAGCGGATTAAGAGATTATCCTCAGGAGTTAATCCCCTGACTGTCGGATTCAGGAGATTAATTGGTCGCAAACCTTGTCTAAGGGAAGTGTCAGATACATCTCACATCCTTAAACTGTTAGCACAGTAACAATCTCACATACCCCAGGCCTGAATAGTATAGAGAGATGACTCGTATTGGTGTCTAAAGTGTAATCGTCATCTGTCAGTCAAGGTTTAACCTTGCCTGACAGATATCTAGTCTGAAGATTTTATTTTAAAACAAAAAGTGATGAGACGAGCTATACATTCATGTAATATATATACATACATATAATTCATTCTGATGATAAGTACAGGATATTCATGGTAAGATATGACCCAGCAGACTAAAACATAGTTTCTTGTTTCTCGCAGGCATAAATAGTGAGCTATTTGTGTGGTGTCTGCCTTCCCCTTATATGGGACAAAGGCATGATTGTAGGTATAAAAGAATGTAGACTAGGTAAAAATTGGAGATTTTGTTAGCAAGAGGTGTAACCACAACCTTAATCCAGAACCATTGTCAGATGAAATTTTATCCTTGTGGTACTTTGAGCTTCCTTGTGCATCAGTAATGAAGAATCGCTTTTTATTCTAATCCCTAACAACTTATGACAATAAGTTTATGGCCTGCTTTACTAAGTTTATTATGTTGTCTATATTTAATTTATGTTGATTATTCATTGAATACAACTTTTTTTACATTTTTTAATTGAATTACTTAATACCCAATAGAAAGCCAAAACCTCTGCAAGTTTTCTTTACACTGTAAGCTTGTTTTATGTAGATCAGATCAAAACAATTAAAATCTTAAGAAATTTCAGATTAACTAGTAACCATATGGACGTCGTATACCTCAGTCCTCCCATGACCATGGGTGCTGCAAAGCACTAGGACTGTTCAGTATTAAAAACTAAAATGAAATATAATGAAACCAATAAAAATTTGTTTTATTCAATGTGTAAATCATATAAATATAAGAAATTATCATAATAACTTTTTGTAATAGTTTTAAAGGATTCAGGATGCCCATTTTTCTGTCTTATGGTTTAGACAATAGAATATACATTGAGACCTGATAACCATGGTTTGATGCAGAAGTCGACTAAGGAAAATACTGGAAAGAACGAACGGTCTCCAACAGAAGGCAGAATGACCATCTCTGAAATATTCACCTGTATTATTTGCAATCATGATGGGCTGTCAGGTCTAAGGTGGGATGTGTCTGGTATTGCAATTGGTAAACCGTATGGCGATCACGCCAAATCTTCCCAACTTGGCAGAGCTCTCAAGTCCTGCAATTTACTATATAATGATGACACAGTTTTTAACATGCTTTCATTAGTTTGACCCTTTTTTTCGAGGAAAGAGATAAGACAAGCAAGAACATTTCTGTGTTCAACACCACACTGCAAGCGTCACCCTGAGACATCGTTTCTTAAGTCTCATACACCCAGTGGTTACGCTAGCTCTCAGTGCCCTTAAAACCGAAAGACAGTAATGTTTGCACAGTACTGCTTCACGGCAGAATAACTGGGCCCTGGGGTGGTACGAACCTAGACGCATTCCTGCATAGGAATTCTACCACCAGTAATCATTTAATTTTATACAATGCTAGTTCATTCGGCATACCAATCGGGAAAAGAAGGTTGTTTTTTTTATTTGATAAAGTGACAAAACAAGCAAAACATTCACCTGATGGTAATTACTTTATGCGAAGTCCAAAGTCTGTCAATAACAAATGCAGTGCCACCTAGAACATTTCTGTGTAGCATCACACTTAGCCCTGAGACACCAGTTCTTAAATGTCATATGCCCAGAGATTACACTGTAACGTTTTTACACTTCTGCTTCACGGCAGAATAACTGGCGCTGCGGCGGCACCTACGTAGACAGATTTCTGTGTAGGAATCCTACCACCAGTATGTACAGGAATTTTATAGTAATTTTTTAACACATTTCAGACTATCAAAAATTTTAAATTATGCACTAAAATTGAGGAGCATTACTGTGTTTCGGTTTGAAGGGCACTGTGAGCTAGCGTAATCACTGGGCATATGAGACTTAAGAACTAATGTCTCAGGGTGACGGGCGCATTGTGGTGTCACACTGTTCTGGGTGACATAGCATTTGTTATGGGCAGACGTTGCACTTACCATCAGGTGAACGCTTTGCTCGTTCCGTCACTTTTTTTAAATAAAAAAAAAAGGAGTAATAATACAATAAATTCATAACTATAACTTGGTATTCTCACTAGGATCATCAGCTCATTGCTCAAGCATATTTATTTTAGGTATTTTTAACTATAATTTAATTATTTTGGTGTGGATTTTGGGTTGGATTTACACGCTATTGGGGGGAGCGAGCAGTACCCTTTAAAACTGTGTGGCATACACTGTTTTGCGTTTTGCTATGCGGATCTACTGGTGGTAGGATTCCTATGCAGGAATCGGACTACGTAGGTAATATCTCAGGTGAAATTGACTTGTTTCGTCACTTCATCCAATAAAAAAAAACCTTTGTTACAACCATACATAATTCATACTAATATTATAAATGCGAAAGTAACTCTCTCTGCCCCCTCTGTCTGTTTGTTTGTCTGTTTGGCGCAACCGTTGAACTGATCTTGACGTAATTAGGCACAGAAATAGCTTGCACCCTGGAGACGGACATTTATCCCTCTTTACGACCTCGTGGCCCAGTGGTCATAGAACCTGATTTATACGCTGCGGGCCCTGGGTTCGATTCCCAGCCGGAGCCAACATTTGTGCTAAAACACAAATTGTTGGTTTTCGGGTCTGGCTGTGTTGTGATTGTCCCCGTGTTTCTGACACTGCATCCTAGCCTACCTCCGATCTTATAGCATCAGCGTTACATCGGGCGCGGGTAGGTTGGGACGAGTGAGTGCCTCTGTGTTTGCGCGTACACTTGCGGCACTATAATATCTCCTGCACAGTTGATGGCTCTCGACAGTAGTCGGCAGTTGTCGCCGTGGTCGAAATCGGCTAGGAGAACATCATCATCACTCTTTATCCCGAAAAATCAAATAGTACACACGGTATATTTAAAAAAAAAACCTATATCCGCGCGGACGTAGGCGCAGGCGTCAGCTAGTAATATTATAAATGCGAAAGTAACTCTCCCTGTTTCACTGTCTGTTCGTTGCATTTCCACTTTTCAACCGCTGAACCGATCTAGACGTAATTAGGCACAGAGATAGTTTGCACCCTGGAGACGGAGGCTCTTTAACCAAGGGGATATTTGAATTGCCTGTATCCATGTGGATGAAGTCGCGGGCATCAGCTATTAAAAGTAAAGTAAAGTAAAGTTTCAGCCTGTAAATGTCCCACTGCTGAGCACAGGCCTCCTCTCATTTCTGAGAGGGTTTTGGAGCTAGGAAGAATCCGCCACGCTGCTCCAATGCGGGTTGGCGGACTGCACATGTCTACGAAATATTTTTTATTTCTCAGACATGCAGGTTTCCTCACGATCTTTTCCTTCACAAAAAACAAAACAAAATTGCAATCAACAGTTTCAGTGGTGCCGGCACCGGGAATCCAACCCAGGTCACTCGCATACTATGAATTTACTGGTGGTAGGATTCCTGCAGATCCCGTCTAGGTAGGTACCATCCCAGGGCCAGTTATTCTGCCGTGAAGCAGTAGTGTACAAGCATTACTGTGCTTCGGTTTGAAGGGCACTGTGAGCTAGCGTAATCACTGGGCATTTGAGACTTAAGAACTGATGTCTCAGGGTGACGGGCGCAGTGTGGTGTCACACAGAAATATTCTGGGTGACACAGCATATGTTGTGGGCGGACGTTGCACTTACCATCAGGTGAACGCTTTGCTCGTTTCGTCACTTTATCAAATAATAAAAAAGTAGGTATATAAATGGATCGGCTTGACCGGCAAAGCATTCACACGATTACAGATAACGACAGATGTCCCCACGAAAAAAGTAGCGATTTTAGCGAAGAGGCCAATCGTTTAGGCACGGCTCTAACTGTCAGATGACGAGAACCGAATGCCCAATAGAATGAAGTGGCCCAACTTAGTCCACAGGGATGTACGTGTGGGTTTATGAACATGTTACCAAGTGACCACTTACCAAGTTAGTGCTCATTTTTATTTCATGGTGTATAGAAACAATTTCAGCACATATACCCAGATACCGTTAGCATCTCTGGGACTGAGTAGTGCCAGATCCTTACATTTGACCGAATTCAGCGAAGAGCGGCTCGAATCGTCGACGACAAAAAAAAATCCGATTCATCATTTCAGCCAACAACTAGTTCACTGCTGAACATAGCCCTCCCATAGATTGCGACAAAAGTTTGTAGCTCTCAATTTAGGGAGGGATTTTGCCATGGGGGGGGGGGGCGTTGGCAACCGCAGTTTATTTATTCAGATGGTCCAGGAAGATGCTGCTGCCCATCTCCTGGTTTTAATTTTCCCTCTGTCGACTTTCACGACACCCACGGGATGAGACGGGGTGGTAGGGTAAGTCGCCACCACACGGCTTTCCGATTGGCTTCCTCCATTGGACTTGCGGAGAGACGTTGCGTTTTATATTTTTGCATTTTATCGTATCTACCACACAGTGTTCCAAGGAATTGTCTGGATTAGTTCTGTATTTCACCATCGCACATTGCGGCGTAACTCAAAACTCCATCCACATCACTGATGATGGTTGACTTCCCACCAATGTGCGTGGTCAGGATGTTCTGCCATGCACGACCACTTTGTGAAATCGCTGCCGCCAGCGGGTTTACCATTACAACGAGGGGCCTTCAAGACAAATAGTGTACTCGTTTCTCAAAGGTCAGCAACGCACCCGCAATTCCTCTGGTAATGTGTACCGTCAGGCGAGCCCGTTTGCCCGTTTGCCCCCTTATCTCAATAAAAAAGAAAAGTTTTTTTTCGTTATCTGTATACTATCTAAATTAGTAGTGCTTGAAGTTGTGTAAAAATGGGTTAAGTACCGCTTTATTAAATAAGATTTCCCCAAAGCTAATGACAAATCTGTCAAATCAAATGACAAGTCTGGGTTTTTTTTAATTCTTTTCACAGAAAATTTTTAGAATCAACGTCATGAGTTGGTGGGAAGGCCCATATTCGATCGAGTGGGCTATAACAGTCTGAAATGATAATGTTTTCTATAGAGTATAGTTAACAATGTCCAAGATTTTACTTGTCTGATTAAGGACCCAACAAATAAATTCTGCCTATACTATTCTGTATTGTGGCCGTGTGGTGGCGGCTTAAGATAATCTACCACCCCATCTCATACCACCCCGGAGCCAGTTATTCTGCCGTGAAGCAGTAGTGTGCAAACATTACTGTAATTAGGTTTGAAGGGTACTGAGAGCTAGCTTAATCACTGGGCATATAAGACTAAATAACTGATGTCTCAAGATGACGGGCGCAGTTTGGTGTCACAGAGCATTTTTTATGGACACACGTTGCACTTACCATCAGGTGAACCTTATGCTCGTTTCGTCACTTTATCAAATAAAAAAAAAACACGGAGGAGGGAAAATGAAAAGCGGGAGATGGGCAGCAACATCTTCCTAGAACATCTGAATAAATAAACTCCGGTTGCCAACCCGCCTGCCAAGCGTGACAACTACGGCAAAATCCCCGCAAAATAGGAGCCACTAACTTTTGTGGCAATCTATTGGGGAGGTCTATGTTCGGCAGTGGCCTAGTGAAATGCTGAAATGATGATACTTTATTTACTCCTCACTTCCGTGGAATCCCCGTCTGAGTTAGCAAAGAGATACATACATACATACATAAGATCAAGACTGTATCCCATAAGGGGTAGTCAGAGACTGGGCACTCACTGCAAAAACAGATGACTGCCACAATCCACGTTTCACCAAAACAATATAATGCACTTGGTGTGATAGGTGGTGAGCCCATCGCCACCATGCGCTGTTGGGTGCACAGTGCAGTTTAACTCCTTACTCGCCTTTTACGAGATCCATTGGATGAGATGGAGTGGTAGTATTCTTTTTACGAGCCGCCACCACACGGCTCAAAGCGATAGTCTTATTTATATTATTTAATCTTCTTTGCTGACACCTTAAGCCAAGGGTTTATCAGTCAACCTTTGTTATGGTGAAAAGTAGATGGCAGGTGGTAACCAAAGAATAAATAATAAAAGAACTCATAAATTAGTATTTATAATATACAATTTATGTATAAAATAAATAAATTATACATATATAAACACGAATCAAAATCATCATCGTCATCATTTCAGCCTATCACTAGTCCATTGCCGAACATAGGCCTCACAACGCCACGCTCGCAAACTAAATATGTTCCCATTTCGAACTCTTATCATATACAATGAAGTATATTTTGTTCTTAGGATGAAAAAATACGGCAGATCATCGAAGAAATGCACGTGTTGTTCAAAATGAACATGGCCGATGCGTGAGTAATTGTTTTTATACATACATACATTCACACCTTTTTCCGGGTTAGGCAGAGACCACATCCGTAGCCCACTTTTAGCCCCCTCGGGAAACGAGACGCGTCGCCTCCATTCTGGTGAGAGTTAAATTTCTTGTTCCCATTTCGTTCCCACGAGTAGCTAGGAAGGATGCTGTCTACCCAAACAGAGCCCCGCATGTTTGGGTAAAAGTAAAGAGTATAGTTTCAGCCTATAAATGTCCCACTGCTGAGCACAGGGCACGACTCATTTCTGAGAAGCTTTTTGGAGCTAGGCAGAATCCGCCACGCTGCTCCAATGCGGGTTGGCGGACTGCACATGTCTTCGAAATATATTTTTTTTCTCAGACATGCAGGTTTCCTCTCGATGTTTTCCTACACCGCCGAGCACGTGGTAAATCAGCACTTAAAATTGCAATTAACAATTTCTGTAGTGCCGGCACCGGGAGTCGAACATGTCACTCGCGTACTATGAAATTTAAATCGAGCGCGTAGTCGCCTGGTCCCAGAGCATGAGGTCTATTGTGTAACTCTGGTAGGTTTCGGGATCGGTTTTATTCGATCCCGATTGACCAATTAATGATGTTCAAACGCCAAACGCGCATCACACTGCGCTCGTCTTAAATGCCCAGCGATTACACTAGCTCTCAGAGGCCTTCAGACCGTACGCAATCAGTACGGTGCTCGTTTAGGATAACTTAGGAAACACGTAGGTCCAACACTGGTGGTAGTCAGGAATCCGTCTAGGCAGGTACCACCCCAGGGCCAGTTATTCTGCCGTGAAGCAGTTGTGTGCAAACAAACTGTGTTTCGGTTAGAAGGGAACTGAGAGCTACTGTAATCACTGGGCATATAAGACTTAAGAACTGATGTCTCATGGTGACGGACGCAGTGTGGTGTCACACAGAAATGTTCTGGGTGACACAGCATTTGTTATGGGCTGACGTTACACTTAGCATCAGGTGAACGTTTTGCTCGTTTCGTCACTTTATACAATAAAAAAAAAGAAATTCAAAGCGAGCTCCTAGCCCAATTTTTCCAAAAAAAAAATTAGGGACTTCAAAGTCATTGGAAGTTATTAAGAAAATAATAAGAGCGAATGATTCCACCACCGCATTTCATCACAGGATATCTCAAGAGTCCACTGAGGAACGACACAAAAATCTCGTGACCCAAAACAGAGTAGAATAACATTTTTTTTTATTGGATATTGACGAAACGAGGAAAACGTTCACCTGCTGTAAAGTGCAACGTCTACCCATAACAAATGTTATGTCACCCAGAACATTTCTGTGCGACACTACACTGCGTCCGTCACCCTGAGACATCAGTTCTTAAGTCTCATAGGCCCAGTGATTACGCTAGCTCTCAGTGCCCTTCAAACCGAAACACAGTAATGGTTGCACACTACTGCTTCACGGCAGAATAACTGGCCCTGGGGTGGTAACTACCTAGACGGATTCCTGCCTAGGAATCCTACCACCAGTAAATACATGAAACGTGTCGAATCTAAAAACCCCAATCCGGTATCGGATCGTATTGACGGCTACGTCAAAGTTGTGTTACGTCTGGCGTCGATTATTGCAAAATTTCTCAAACTTTGTAGATGATTCTTCAAGTAAGCAAGCCAGAGGAAGATAATGATGATTCGAAGAAGCCAAGAGAATTCGTCCAGCTCACTTATAAAATTTCGATTCGACTTTCAGGAATGCAACATCGGAGAACAAATCCCTTTGGACGACGGTCCAAGTGAGGCATTCAGCTCTAGAGAGGAACAAGCGGTGCCTACTCGCGTATCTCTACAGCCGCATGAACAAAATAAAGACATTACGTTGGGAGTTCGGCTCTGTCCTCCCCCCAGATGTAAGAGAACTGCTGTCTGACAGCGAATACGAATGGTTTTCAAAGTACTCCACGAACCTCGCCTCGTACATGAGGTCCTTGGGTCAAGATATAGGGTATAGTGGGATAGATCTGACAGAAAACTTAAGACCGCCGAAGTCATTGTACATCGAAGTACTATGCTTGAACGATTATGGTAAATTGGAGCTGGAAGACGGCGACGTGATACTACTAAAGAAGAACAGCCGACATTTTCTACCGACTTCCGAGTGCCAGACCCTTATACGTCAGGGGATTTTGAAGCAAATTACGTAGACAGACAGATCGTTTTATAAGTTTCTTGGTGCTTTGATTGTTGTTTATTAGTGATTCCTTTGTGAATACGTAAACGGATGCAATTGTTCATCATAATCATCATCATCATCATTTTAGCCTATCATAGTCCACTGTTGAACATAGGCCTCCCCCATAGATTGCCACAAAACACGGTCCTGAGCCACCTGCATCCATCGACTTCCTGCAAAACCGTGTAGGTCGTCGCTCCATCTAGTGGGGGGTCGCCCTACACTGCGTTTGCCGGTACGAGGTTGCCACTCGAGAACCTTTCTTCCCCAACGGTTATCGGTTCTCTGAGCTATATGGCCGGCCCATTGCCACTTCAGCTCTCTCAGTAAATTAAATTAGCTATGGCCTATATCTATAAATTTTCAGAGAGCTGGTCTCCGCTCGGTTTCGCGATTGAATGACAAACAAACAAATATATAATACAAACTTTCACATTTATAATGGTGCCGTCGCCGTGGTAGCTCAGAGGTCAGGCGCTCGCCTTAAATTTCATAGTACGTGAGTGACCTGAGTTCGATCCCAGGTGCGAGTACCTCTAAAATTGTTATTTTAAATGTAGATTTTACATATGCTTAGCGGTGAAGGAACATCTCGCGAGGAAACCTGCATGTCTTAGGAAATAAGCATTTCGAAGACATGTGAAGTGGCGAACTTATCTCGGCTCCAAAATCCTCTCGGAAATGCGAGAAGGCCTGTGCTCAGCAGTTGGACATTTATAGGCTGTAACTTGTAGTCTGATTATTAAAAAAAGTAATAAAAATTGAGAGATGCTGGGAGGATGAAAATTTGGGATTATATGTTTTTTTTTTTATTGGATAAAGTGACTAGACGTGCAAATTGTTCACCTGATTTTAAGTGCAATGTCTGCCCATATAAGATGCTGTGTTACTCCGATTATTTCTGTGTAGCACCACACTGCTCCCGTCATCTTGAGACATTAGTTCTGAAGTCTCATATGCTCGGTGATTACGCCAGCTCTCAGTGGCCTTCATGTTTGCACACTACTGCTTCACGGCAGAATAACTGGCCCTGGGGTGGTACCTACCTAGACGGATTCCTGCATAGGAATCCTACCACCAGACCATCTAATTGCGATAATTATGTGTCCTTGGCGATTTTCGACCACGATGACACGTCAGAATACTGTCGGAAGCTGCAATTCCTACAGACAAGTGCACTTGCGAACTTAGAAGCACTTGCCCTAACCTATTCGAGCCAATTTAAGACGATAAACCTTTCCACCATTTGCAAGCATTGTGCCACATACTTAACAAGATGGCGTACGCTGCCACCACATGCTAAAAATATAATAAGTATTAAAATGTTTATATCCTAATTACAAATTTACATAATTCCAAAACACAAGGTAGAGAGTATTTCTTTGTAAGTAATGTGAGAAGTTAGTTGTACTGCGGTAGGTCATAAACTTTGTATTATAGTTATAATAGTTTGCATAATTAAACATACATACATACATAAGATCACGACTGTATCCCATAAGGGGTAGTCAGAGACTGGGCACTCACTGCAAAAACAGATGACTGCCACAATCCACGCTTCACCAAAACAATATAATGCACTTGGTGTGATAGGTGGTGCGCCCATCGCCACTATGCGCTGTTGGGTGCACAGTGCAGTTTCATTCCTTACTCGCCTTTTACGAGATCCATTGGATGAGATGGAGTGGTGGTATTCTTTTAACGAGCTGCCACCACACGGCTTATTAAACTAATAATTAAACACTAGGTCATAATAAACTTTACTATTTATTAATATTTCTTTTAATTATTATTGCCCTGCAGTGATATTAAGAGTTAAGAAAAATTATGTTTCAGTTTTCGCTATAATAGTACAAATAAAGCTATTACATCTTTAGAATTGATATTCATGACAGAATACAAGAAAGACTGGTGGTAGGATTCCTATGCAGGAATCCTTCTAGGTAGGTACCACCCCAGGGCCAGTTATTCTGCCGTGAAGCAGTAGTGTGCAAGCATTACTGTGTTTCGGTTTGAAGGGCACTGTGAGCTAGCGTAATCACTGGGCATTTGAGACTTAAGAACTGATGTCTCAAGGTGACGGGCGCAGTGTGGTGTCACACAGAAATATTCTGGGTGACACAGCATTTGTTGTGGGCGGACGTTGCACTTACCATCAGGTGAACGTTTTGCTCGTTTCGTCACTTTCCAAAAAAAAAAAGAAAAGAACAGAGTTTTCTGTTATTTTATCGCCTTAAATAAACTCCAAATTACTAAAACAAAACGTAACGTGAAATTTTAGGACCGTTAGTAAATTTTAGAATCTGAATTGCATTTTGTTTTTTATACTTCTGTACCTATAAAAAAAAACTTTTTTCTTATCTGTTTTATTTTTCATTTCCATTCTTCCTCTTCTTTTATGATCTTGGCAATCGGCTACCAAATCGAGCCATTTTTGCCAAGCCGAGTCGAGTAATAATTTAATTATAACAAATAACTTCGTTTTGATCGACAGTAAAATGATTTTGTACTGTTGACTTTTACTGAAGATTTGTTGGACTGATAGAGTCAAAACGAAAAGTACAATTTTGGCCTTGAATTTTCCAATTACTGTACACTTCCACGAGCACTTGCTTCATAATAAACTATAAATATTCGTCGACCGCGTGGCGTAGTGGTTAGCGTACAAGACTTCTGCGCCACCGGTCCTGGGTTCGATTCCCAGCCGGAGCAAAAACACAACAGTGTTGCTTTTCGGGCGGCGAACCACGACGCCTCCATTTTGTTTAGTTAGTTAGTAACAGCCTATAAATGTCCCACTGCTGAGCACAAACCTCCTCTCATTTCTGAGAGGGTTTTGGAGCTGGGAATAATCCGCCACGCAGCTCCAATGCGGGTTGGTGGACTTCACAAGTCCTCGAAATATTTCTATTCCTCGGACACGCAGGTTTCCTCACGATGTTTTCCTTCACCACTAAGCTCGTGGTAAATCAGAACTTAAAATTGTAGAACAATTATAAGAGGTACTGGCACCGGGGATCGAACCCAGGTTACTCGTGTACTATGACATTAAAGGCGAGCACCAGGCCCCTGAGCTACCACGACTTTGGTACGACTTTAAATTATTGCTTTCCAAGCGTTCCCACGAGTAGCTAGGGAAGATGTTGTCCACCCAAAAAGTAAGGGAGTTTTTGGTTGTTTGGGTAACGCTAGCCTTATTCTGGTGTCGTCTGGTCCCAGAGAAGGTCGGCGCGTTAAAGACTAGGCTCGCCACGCAGCCATCGGTACGGCAACCGCTGGCAATGAGCTTGGGGTATTTGAATGCGGAAGTTGGTTAAGGAACTAAAAGATAAAGGATACTACTGCATCAGAAGAAACAGGAGGAGACAGCATAACCGGAACTATACTGTATTTACCGGACAAGGCAACTAGAGGAAGTACTCCCTGGCTGAAGGCACAGTATGTTATCATCATTTCAGCCTATCAATAGTCTACTGCTTACCATAGGCCTCCTCCATAGATTGCAGCAAAAGTTTGTAGCTCTCATTTAGGGGGGGGAATTCGCCATAGTGGTCACGCTTGGCAGGCGGATTGGTAACCGCGGTTTATTTATTCAGATGTTCCAAGAAGATGCTGCTGCCTATATTCTTGTTTTCAATGTCCCACTGTCGATTTTTACGACACCCATGTTATGAGATGGAGTGGTAGATTTTCATAAACCGCTACCACAGGGCGACGCCACCCTATAATTTATCAAAATTAGAAGTAATGAAGGAATGCGGATCTTAGCAAATTAACTTACTTTCCTTCATTTTAATGGATTTCCGCAAAGTAACACGATTCTATTAACAAAATTAGAATTAGAAGTCATTAAAATTTGAAATAATTTACTTTACTGGCTGAAACACGACGTTATGTTGTTAATGTATGCTGGTATACTACAAGGGCATGGTCATGGTATTTTCGTTCTACAGCCTATGCAGGAATCCGCTTAGGTAGGTATCACCGCAGTCATTCATTCGTTAAGCAGTGGTATGCGTACCGCATACTGGACACAGTCGAAAGCTATTGGCTGTGAAAGAAATTGTAGGTATTCCTATGCAGGAATCCGTCTAGGAAGGTGGTGGTACTCGTAGACGGTACTGGTAGACGAAGGCAAATGACGGCAAGGCCAGTTATTCCGCCGTGAATCAGTAGTGTGCAAACATTGCGGTGTTGTGAGCTAGTGTTATCACTGGACATATGAGACTAAAGATCTGACGTCACGGGGCTCCGGGTGACACAGCGTTGCTATGGGCGGACGTTTTCCTTCACCGAATAATAATAAAATAATATATTATTGGGTTTTGGTAATTCATTTCAAATACTTAATTTCCCATTTAGAAAAATTTTTATAACAAATTATTAAGTTGAAATTTTTCCTGTTAAAAAATTACAGCTATGGTTATTACTAATGAAAGTCAATTTTAAATATTAATATATTTTTTGGAATTGTCAAACGTTTAACTGAACTGAAGAGCCGTGGAAGCTCTTATATTGACTTGTGGTTTTGATGTTAAAGGAACACCCCACAATCGGCCAGCGGCGTGGAGTAGCCAAGTCTTCTTTAAGATACAAATCGGGAGTATGCAGAGAAGTTACTCATTCCTTCGTCGAGATAGGGTGGTAGATTCTCTTAAGCCGCCACCACATGGCCCATCTCGTCCCGTTGGTGTCGTAAAAGTAGCAGAGGGAACATGAAAACTAGAAGATGGGCAGCAGCGTCTTCCTGGAACATCTGAATAAATTAACTGCGGTTGCCAAATCGCCTGCCAAGCGTAACAACTATGGCACAATCCTCCCAAAATGGGAGCTACAAACTAAAGTGTTATGTGGCAATCTATGGGGACAGCCTATGTTCAGCAGTGAGCTAGTGTTAGGCTGAAATGATAGCTATTCTTTGTAAATTTAATCATAATGTATTTACAAAGAATAGCCTCAAAGAAAACCAAAGCACGCTCCATGTTCAAATCTTAGACAAGATTAAATCAATCAATATATAAGTAAATTGTAAGTTCGAGCAGACCGGCCTCCACCAACAGCTCCTGTTCACAATTATTACGCATGTGGCAGCCATCGCAGCATAATCAATTATTTAGTAAAGAATGGTTAAGCGTCTACCCTCTTATAATTTGCGGTTGGAATATTCTAAGCTGATTAGCCTGGAGAGTCGGAGAAAGGTTCATGATCATTTTTTCTTGTTTAAAATTAATTGACATTGGCATGGACTACCTAAAACAAATCAACTACCTTAAACCGAAGGGAAACACGATTTTATCAAAGATTTTTTTTTAATTGGATCTTTTGATCAAACTAGCAATACGTTCAACTGATGGTAAGTGCAACGTCTGCCCATAGCATATGCCATGAGACATCAGTTCTTAAATATCATATGTCCAGTGATTACACTAGCTCACAGTGCCCTTCTGACCGAAACACGGTAATGTTTGCACACCACTGCTTCACGGCAGAATAACGGGCCCTGCAGTGGTACCTACCTAGACGGATTCTTGCATAGGAATCCTACCACCAGTAAAAATTCCGTTCGATACAAAAAATTTCAAGCAGGATTTCCGGTTAAATTAATAACCACAGGCCGCGGGAATTGCGTTAGGTCATCGTATAAACACGGCACCGCTCGCTGGCTCTGACCAATATTGTGTTATCAATCGTATAATTAATATGACCGCAAGTCGTGTGACCGTGTATTTTAGGTTACCAGAAGATAATATGCATTCTTCATAAGCATGTCTTACCGATTGGATCCTGCGCTACGTGGTCGCGGGTTTGATTACCGCACGCATAAAATATTTGTATGCCGATAGGTGTCCGGCAGAGTAGAATAACACCTACCTCTTTCCTGCCGAGGTGTCGTAAGAGGCGACTAAGCTATTGTGCGGACAGCCTTTATTCGTGCACAATAAGACTATAATATCCAATGCTGTCACTATATTGCTCGTGGGAACGCAATGGGGAGTAAGAATTTTTTGACTCTTAACAAAATGGCGGCAAAGTGGTTGTTACCCGTCACGTCGCGTTTATCGCTAGAGTGAGTGGCCCCTGTCTACCCCTTATATGGCAAAAAGGCGTGACTGTATGTATGTATGATGTATGTTTGGCGTACAAATGGTTGCTCTGGTTCTGGGTGTTTCTGCATGTGTTTTAATGTCTGGAAAAGGCACCTACAATATAGGAGAAATCCTAGTTTTTTTTTATTTGATAATTTTACTAGGCGAGCAAAACGTTCACCCGATGGCAAGTGCATCGTCTGCCCATAACAAACGCTGTGCCACTATCCCGTACACATTTTTTGTGTGGCACCACACTGCGCCCGTCACCCTGAAATTTTGAAGGCCTTAACCTGAAGCTCTTAATGTCCTTCAGACCGAAACACAGTAATGTTGTATTCTGCCGTAAAGCAGTAGTGTGCAAACATTACTGTGTTTCGGTTTGAATGGCATTGAGAGCCTAGCGTATTCCCTCATTCCCTGGGCATATGAGACTTAAGAAATGATGTCTCAAGGCGACGGGCGCATTGTGGTCGTTGTCGTCGTTTCAGCCTATCACAAGTCCACTGCTGAACATAGGCCTCCCCCATAGATAGCCACAAAAATTGCTCTCATATTGGAGGGATTTTGCCATAGTTGCCACGTTCGGCAGGCGGGTTGGCAACCGCAGCTTATTTATTTAGATGTTCCAGGAAGATGCTGCTGCCCATCTCCTTGTTTTTATTTCCCTCTGTCGACTATTAAGACACCCATGGGATGGGGTGGTAGGTTCTCTTAGGCCGCTACCATACGTTGTGCTGTCACACAGAAATATTCTGGCTGACACAGCATTGGTTATGAGGCAGGACGTTGCACTTACCGTCAGGTGAAAGTTTTGCTCGTTTCGTCACCTTATCCAATAAAAAAAAAAGATAAATAAATAATGAGTTTTTGATAAAATTCAGACCCTTTGTTTCTTTTGTATTGCCACTTAATGTCAATCTATGTTAAATAAAGTATTTTCACGTTCTTAAATATTTACCGAAGTAACGTACAATATACTTCATTAGTACGGGTGGCAACCCTAACCCTACCACCAGTGGAATCTATGATTAATGACGCGAGGACG
The DNA here is from genome assembly GCA_019845155.1 of Luehdorfia chinensis. Taxonomy (NCBI): domain Eukaryota; kingdom Metazoa; phylum Arthropoda; class Insecta; order Lepidoptera; family Papilionidae; genus Luehdorfia; species Luehdorfia chinensis. Next base: position 1,240,396 of record JAHVAK010000630.1, on the reverse strand, counting down.
GGAAATCCAAATGCGGAACGTTTCGGAAATCTATTTAAGCCCTTGCTAAAATTACCCGGAAGCGGTGGGTGCGAAATGTCGGGGGATAAATACTTATTCGGGTTTCCCCAAGATAAAATTAAGTCGAATGTCAGTCGCTTCCTAAAAATTGGTTAATTCTTTGCATTAAATACAACGTATTTAGTAGAACAGGAAAATGTCGCAATAATAGTTCTGGTGTTATGCGATGTGATGCGATGTTGGTAAACATTGCATTTATTTCAATAAAATCGTAGATCCGGCCCAATAAAGACACGAAGACAGAGACAGAAGATAGGTCAAACAGGACAAAGCGTTGAGTATCGCGCGTTGGAAAAACCGGCAATGCGCACAACTCTTCGGTGATGCATCACTGTATTAGAAAGTTGGGATAATACATATTACTTTACCCCGGCTTCGCACGAAAATTATTATTATTTTTTATTCCATAGAGTGACGAAACGAGCAAAACACCCACCTAATGGTAAGTGCATCGTAACCCTGAGACATGAGTTCTTAAGTCTCATATGCCCCGTGATTACACTAGCTCTCAGTGCCCTTCAAACCGAAACACAGTATTGTTTACACACTACTGCTTCACGGCAGAAAAACTGGCCCTGGGTGGTACCTACCTAGACGGATTCCTGCATAGGAATCCTACCACCAGTGTGTAAGAGAGACACCAATATTAAAGTGTGTAATAGAAAATCAGCACCAATCAATTTACAATTAGAAGTAAATGTTCGCAAAAGCAGTTCTTAGTGGATGTCTATGCCGGAAAAGGAATAAGTTCGCCTAATTTCAAGTCCAAAGGTCTTACAGATTCGGAGTTATCGTGATGAGTGACTTGTAAGTTCCCCTCCCCATAGATTGCCACAAAAGTTTGTAGTATTTTGGGGGGCATTTGCCATATTTGCCACTCTTGGCGGCGTGTTGGCAACCGCAGTTTATTTATTCAGCTGTTCCAGGGAGATGCTGCTGCTCATCTCCCAGTTTTTATTTTCCCTCTGTCGACTTTTACGACGCCCACGGGATGAGATGGGGTGGTAGATTCCTATGCAGCGATCCGTCTATGTAGGTACCACCCCATGGCAGTTATTCTGTCGTGCAGCAGTAGCGTGCAAACTTTACTGTGTTTCGGTTTGAAGGGCACTGAGAGCTAGCGTAATCACTGGGCATATGAGACTTAAGTACTGACGTCTCAAGGTGACAAGCGCACAGAAATGTTCTGGGTGACACAGCTTATGTTATGGGCAGACGTTGCACTTCCATCAGGTGAACGTTTTGCTCGTTTCGTCACTATATAAAATTTTGGCGAGTGATTTGCCAGATCGGTTGGTCTGATCTGGAGAGGACGGCTCTTCCAACTAGTAATATTTAGATGCTGTATATATAGTTCGCATCTCAGAAAACTTTCATAGCGCGATTATGGACGTATGGGAATATTGCTTGAGCTTCTTATGTGGCGACATAGATGTCGCTACGAAATAAAAAAATGAAAGTGATCACCGCCGCCCGCAACATCCGCAATACCAGAGAAATTCTGGGTGCGTTGCCGGCCTTTGAGAAAGGAGTAGGCTCTTTTATTGAAGGACCCTCAGTCGTGTAGATTCCACAAAGTGGTTGTGCGTGGCATAAAATTTCTCGCTAAGAGCAAAGTGGTGAAATGCCATCCGTGAAAAAATGTTGATGAAATATGGTGTTATGTCGCATTGTGCGATGGTGGAACACTCCCTATGGTAAACATGATAAAAATTCTAAGAGACGTAACATCATTTCGTGTATTTTCGGTCTGGCATTTTTCGAGATGGTTATTCCGCCTAATGACGGAAACCAATTTCTAAGGGACGTCAGTCGGTGGCAGAGAGAGAGCCTTACACCGCTACAACTGGCATAACAAAATGTTTACATTTTAAAATGTCTAAGTCGGCGCATAATATGAATATACAACATAATATAATATTCTGATCTTACGTTTGAAAATTATACTAAATTTCTTGGAATCATACTGACTGACATACTGATTCCAAGTAACAGTGGGTAGCACACATTGAAAAATAGCCTATAATAAAATAGTCTGAGTCTGCACATAATATTAATATTAATTTACAGAATTCTAATCTTACGTTTGAAAATTCAACTGTATTCATTGGAATCACTATTGATTCCAAGTTACAGTGGGGAGCACACATTGAAAAAATAGCTCCGACATTAAGTTCTGCCATTTTTGCTCTTTGAAGGATTAGACAGCTGACTGATGAAGCTACAGCTAAATTAGTATATTTTGCATCATCATCATCATCATCATCATTTTAGCCTATCATAGTCCACATTTTGCATACCTCCACAGTATTTCCTATAGTGTATTACTTTGGGGATCCGCAAGTGTATTGGAAGCAATATTTATTTTGCAACAATATGCAATTAAGGCAATCTTTAACTTTGGAACTCGCGACTCGCTACGAGAACTATTCAAGGAGACTAATATTTTGACCCTTCCGTCGTTGTTTATTTTTGAAAATATTATGTAAGTTTTTTTTTTGTTTGATAAAGTGTCGAGACGAGCAAAACGTTCACGTGATGGTAAGTGCAACGTTTGCCCATAACAGATGCTGTGTTACTCAGAATATTTATTTGCAGCACCACACCGCGCTCGTCACCCTGAGACATAAGTTCTTAATTCTCATATGCCCAGTGATTATACTAGCTCTCAGTGCCCTTCAGACCGAAACACAGTAATGTTTGCACACTACTGCTCCACGGCAGAATAACTGGCCCTGAGGTGGTACCTACCTAGACGGATTCCTGCATAGGAATCCTACCACCAGTAAAGTAAGTACCCTAAAAAATGAATTTATTTGACATAAAAGTGACCGTATCCTGTAGAATGGGTCGAGGCGACACGCTAGAGGTCTAACTAACTAGAAAGTCTTTTCTTAGTATATCTATAAAATTTCGTAATAAGACTCCTAAAAGTGTGACACAAAAATCGGACAGATATCAAAAAACTTGTCAAGGAGACATTTTTTTTTAATTTGTTAAAGTGACGAAACGAGCAAAACGTTCACCTGATGGTAAGTGCCCATAACAAATGGTGTGTCAACCAGAACGTTTCTGTGTGACACCACACAGCGCCTATTACTTTGAGACATCAGTTCTTAAGTCTCATATGCCCAGTAACGTTCTCACACTACTGCTTCACGGCAGAACTGCTTTGCGGTGGTACCTAGACGGATGCTCTACTTGACCAAATAAAGCCTACCTAGACGGATTCACAGATAATAATCCTACTACCAATAAAAAGTTAATTTTATTAGCATTGCTAATATTATTTGAAAAGAAATATTAAAATATCAAATGTATTCTTATCATTTCATCATCATTTCAGCCTATCATTAGTCCACTGCTGAACATAGGGCTCCCCTATAGATTGCGACAATAGTTTGTAGCTCTCATTTTGGGGGGATTTGGCCATAGTTGCCACGCTTGGTAGGCGGGTTGACAACCGCAGTTTTTTTATTCAGATGTTTCAAGAAGATGCTGTTGCCCATCTCCTTGTTTTCATTTTCCCTCTGTCGACTTTTACGACACCCACGGGATGTGATGGGGCGGTTGAGGAGGATGAGATTCTCTTAAACCGCTACCACACGGCTATACTATACTATTCTATACACTTGTATTTCGCTACAATGAGTACAGTCTGGCCACAAAAGAGATGATATCAAAAACTTACCACATTTTCTTACATTGCAAATATTATAAAAGTACACGTGGCTTGCAGTGGGAATACCGAAAGCTGACTAAGGAGCTGAGAACGCGCAATTAGTAGACGATTCTAATTTTCCCACCTTAACAATTGCCTTTAGTCAATAAAATGTAAGCAATAATGATTCAATATCCTTACGTAATAGCTCGTATCGCTCGTAGTCGTGAGTTGTGAGATCGACGTAAACTTACGGACTTGTTCATAGAAGGTTATAAGAGATTTATGGATATATGTTATAAGGAGATTACCGAAAAACATAATTCATAATCGATAATAGCGCAAAAGCACTCCTTAAGATTTTTTTTTATTGGATAAAGTGATGAAACGAGCAAAACGGTCACCTGATGGTAAGTGCAACGTCTGCCCTTAAAAAAATGCTGTGTCACCCAGAACCTTTCTGTGTTACACCACACTGCGTCCGTCACCCTGAGACATCAGTTCTTAAGTCTCATATGCCCAGTGATTACGCTAGCTCTCAGTGCCCTTCAAATCGAAACACAGTATTGTTTACGCACTACTGCTGCACGGCAGAAAAACTGACCCAGGGTGGTACCTACCTAGACGGATTCCTGCATAGGAATCCTACCACCAGTAAAAATTAATAAGAAATTAATAAGAATTCAATATTTGACGATGCGTGGTCTGCGTGCGGCAGGTCCAGGGTTCAAAACACAAATTGTTGGTCTTCGGGTCTAGTTAATATGTGTCTGCGAAACGCACCCACGCTACAGGAGAAATCCTAAAGTAGAGCATCGTTTTTTTTTAAATAAAAATCTTCGTAAGTCGTAGTCGGATTGATGCTTCTATATATCTGCAATTAAAAAGCTGTCATATATATATATAAATAGTCATAGTATCATCAGCGTACATATTACGTTTGATCAGAACTACAACATAATGCTTAAGTGTCTCATAGCGGAAATTTAGTTATGACGTGTTTTTTTTTATAAAGTGATGAAACGAGCAAAACGTTCACCTGATGATAAGTGCAACGTTTGCCTATAAAAAATGCGGTGTCACCCAGAACATTTCTGTGTGTCACCTCACTGTGCCCATCACCCTGAGACATCAGTTCTTAAGTCTCATATGCCCTGTGATTACGGTAGCTCACAGTGCCCTTCAAACCGAAACACAGTAATGTTTGCACACTAATGCTTCAAGGCAGAATAATTGTCCCTGGGGTAGTACCTACCTAGACGGATTCCTGCACAGGAATCCTACCACCAGTTATTGAACGTTTATAGCTAAATAATTTTATGGTATATTTAATAGGCCGGAAGAGCGTGGCAATTATTCAGTAATATAAATCTTTTATAATCCAAAGGCTTCTGAAACGTTTTACGGTCGTAGGAGACGGAAGCCTATAAATGTCCCGCTTCTGAGCACATGCCTCAGGACCGGACATTCCGAGAGGATTTCGGAGCCGGTTGAACTCCGTCGCGCTGCGGTTGGCTGACTTCACATGTTCTCGAAAGAATCATGAACCAGCATTTGAAATGTAGAACAATTTTAGTGACGCCGGCATTGGGAATCGAAGTAGGGGCCGGTGTTCGGTCCACGGCTCTTTTTAATGGCCATAAGTCTCGATTTATCTTCATCATCAGCTAGTGTCAGTCCACTGCTGAACATAGGCTGCTCTCCCAAAAAGCGCCACTCAGCTCGGTTTTCGACTTTCACGCGCCTAATTACTGCCAGCCGTCTCTCATGAAAACCCGTAGAATTTGTCTGTAGTTCTCGATTAATTCTGTAGAATATCGAGACGAGCAAAACGTTCACCTGATGGTAAGTGCAACCTAGGCCCATAATAAATACAGCGTCACCCAGAACATTTCTGTGTGACATCACACTGCGCCCGTCACCTAAAGACTACTTCTTAAGTCCCATACATAGAGCACACAAGCTCGTTTTTTATTGTATATAGTGATGAATCGAGCAAAACGTTCACCTGATGGTAACTGCAACGTCTGCCCATAACAAATGCTCTGTCACCCCGAAAATTTCTGCGTGACACTACACTGTGCCCATCACCCTGAGACATAGGTTCTTAAGTCTCATATGCCCAGTGATTACGCTAGCCCTCAGTGCCTTTCAGACCGAAACACGGTAATGTTTGCACACTGCTGCTTTTCGACAGAATTACTGGTCCTGGGGTGGTACCTACCTAGACGGATTCCTGCATAGGAATCCTACCACCAGAAAAAAAAAGATCCCAAAAAAATAATAAAACTAAACGTTTTTGAGGGTCAATCGAGCTAAGCTTTTGGAAACTCTACGGAATTGTAGTGGTCCTTATTGTGTTCCGTTAGACAAGCCCGCTTAAGCTCCCCGGAATATTATTTACGCCACCCCAGATTTTTTATGGTTGAAGGAAACGGCTGAGATGAGCAAATCGTTCTCCTGATTGTAAGTGCAACGTCTGCCATTATGTATGACAATACACTGCGCCCGTCACCATCAAAGATCTGTTCTGAAACTTCGTATGCCTAGTGATTACACTAGCCGTAAGTGCCCTTCAGACCGAAACACTGTAACATTTGCACACCACTGCTTCACGGCAGAACAACTGGCACTGCGGTGGTACTAGTACCTAGAGGGATTCCTACGTAGTAACCCTACTACAACCCTAAAATAATCGTCGTCTCCTCAATTAACTGTATCAGATACATTTATGGTCTACGTAAGTTTGATCATGTATATTCCTCTCGTAATCAGCTCAACTGGCTGCCTATTCGTCAACGCAGGTATGTTAGGATACTCTGCACCCTTTTCACTATACTAAACGATCCATGTGCTCCTGAGTATTTGAAATGTAGGTTTCAATATCTGGGAGATTCTCATGACTGTTGTCTCCGGTCCTCGGGCAATCTCAAATTGCTTACGCCATTACACCGATCTGGTTACTCATCTCACTCTTTCGCCTTAACGGCTATAAGACTCTGGAACGATATACCTCTTGATATTAAAAAAGCTCCTAACAAGTTTGCGTTCAAAATTAAAGTACGGGAATATTTTAAAAATTCGCTGCAAGTATGAATTCTATTTCTCTCTCTTATTCGTGTGTATGTGTTTTTACTTATAATGTATGTATGTATGTATGTATGTATGTGTATATATATATATGTATATCTGTGTATATGTATGTATTGGTATAATTATGTATATATTTTATGTATTTATATTTATAGACAATAAATTATTTTTTACTCTGTTATTGTTCGCTGCACCGCCTATCATATTATGTTTTTATGGTTGACTGGTAGAGAATGCCTTTAGGCATTAAGTCCGCCATATGTACCACATGTGCATAAAAGCTTAAATAAATAAATAAATAAAAAATAATACAAAAATAAAATAGAATTTTCTGTCACGCACAAATTCCTTTCTCAAAGACCCGCAACGCATCTACTATTAGTCTGTGTTGTAGATGAGCGGTGGTGATCTCTTACCATAAGTTGAGCCACTCGTTCGTTTGACCCATCTTCTGTATGATGGCTTACGATATAAAATACTTTATTTTCGTTAACACCAACTGATTACCACTGTTTATCTCAATGTCATTGTACCGTGACTTTGTTTATTTTGACAAGGCAACGCAATATTTTTAAACGTAGTATTTTTCCAGTAACGTGCGGGAAAACCGGCTCGTTACGTGTCGAGTAAATACCCAGAGATATCGCTATAGGCATACGATTGCAATGATTCTTCATTACGAGAACATTATTTTTTCTACGAATTTGGTGTTATTCACCATATATGGGCCCTTGGGCATAGAGTTTAGAGCCCTTCAGGAAATTTAAATGAAACTAATTTTACGGATTTTATCGCGTTTAATTTTACTATTTACACACCCATGGTCACGGGAATACTGAGGTGACATGTTCAGTATTTAATTATTATTCTTTTTTCAATCCGATCTACGCAGAAAGAGCTTACTGTCTCATGAAGTCTTGCAGTGGTACGCTTGGTTTTTGATTTAATTTTATTAATTATAGGATCCCAAGGTGTTAGTAGTACCCAACCATCTTCTCTATTAAAATTAAGATATTTTTTAATTTCAATAGCCTCGCCAATCATTCTTGGTAGGAACCGGCGTTCTTTTCGAGGATTTCGAGGATTTGTGGCTTATCAAATCTGATGTAATGGTTAGGGATGATCCCGAACATGGTCACAGACGGCAGACTTCCTGGAGCGACGATGCTTCTCATCAGTTATGTGTTCTTTTACGCGTGTTTTTACTGATATTTTTGTTTGCCCTATGTATGATAGACCACATTCACAAGCTTATAAACTCCTGCATCAACAGTTTTTATAATACTGCTGTTATTGTACATTAAGTAATTGGTAAGATTCCTATGCAGGAAGGTACCACCCCAGGCCAGTTATTCTGCCGCGAAGCTGTAGTATGCAAACATTGCTGTATTTCGGTTTGAAAGGCACTGAGAGTTAGTGTAATCACGGGGCATAACGGACTTAAGAACTAATGTGTCAGACTGACACACAGAAATGTTCTGGGTGACACAGCATTTGTTATGGGGCAGACGTTGCACTTACCATCAAGTGAACGTTTTGCTCTTGTCGTCACTACGAGTATATACAATAAAAAAATACATTATTTTTAAAGTGAGTGAAAAGAAAAAAAAATCCCGCTTAGTTTCTTGGTGGTTTTTCCCGGGAATGAGGTATTTCTTTACAAACCAGTGTAGTTTAAAAAAAGTTTGGAAAATCCAAAAGTGCAAGTCTCATGACGGTCATTAAACTCTTAAGAAAAAAGAATGTTTTGAGGTTCAAATATTTCCGGTCATTTCCAATTCACTATGAAAACAATAAGAAAAAAATATTTATCATAATAATTACAAGTGCTAGACTTTTGTTATGAAATATGTAGGTAGGAAACCAGTAGATAACATTCTGGACATGATACAAAAAAACCCGGCTCTCGATACGTCAATTTTTTTTAAACTTTAAAAAAAAAACGGTCTAATATTGCTATTAGATGATTTTTCTAAATATTTTAAATCATATGATATGAGTCTATTGAAATTAGCATATGAGTGCAATATAATTGTGATAGAGGCATATGAAGACCGCCGAATCGCTTGACCTTAATATGTCGGGTACAAAGCACTATCTCACGACGCTTCGCGACATGAAACGGGCAAAATGTCGTTCAATGAGTATTATGTAAATAATCTGTATTTTATAAAAATTAATTTATTCTATTCTAATACTAGCCATAAGCTAATATTGCGGCTGCAAGGGTTTCAAACGCTCAGCCGCTTTCAGAGGTAGTTCCAAATGCCACAAAGTGTTGGAATAATCTCTCGTCCCGTTTGCGTACTTAAAATCAATAAATGAGTTTAGATTCAAATACAAATTGTTATTACTCTATCAACAAAAAAAAAAAGTTGGCTAAGTAGTAATTAGTAATAATGGTAGGTTGATAATTAATTATTAAGGAAGTGTGTTTCTTTCTTGTTTATAATATAATTTGAAATTGATGTGCGATTATACACCTAACTAAACAGCATTGTTATTTTACTCAACATTAGTCCACATATTTCTAATGCTGAAAATTACTGGTAATTTGCTGGTGGTAGGATTCCTATGCAGGAATACTAGGTAGGTAAGCAGTTGTGTGCAAACATTACTGTGTTTCGGTATGAAATGCACAGAGAGCTCGTGTAATCATTGGACATATGACACTAAAGAACGTATGTTTCAGGGTGATGGGCGAACTGTGGAGCCACACAGCAATGTTATAGATGACACCGTATTTGTTATAGATAGACGTAGCACTTACCATCAGGTGAACGTTTTGCACGTTTCATCACTTTATCCAATAAAAAAAAATTGCTCATATTAAATGCGTGCTCATTTAACTATCTAAAAGCTTACAAAATTAAGGTATTATTTTGTGCTAGATGAGCATGGCGGTGCACATACAGTCGGCGGAGTCGCCTTCAGCTTTGGGTAAAACAATTATTATATTCTCTTTGGGTCTGGGCCGAACTGAAAACCAGTGGTTTTTGTTATCGTTGCGACTTTCACTGAGTTCGATTCATTTTACGATTATATATTCATATCCTAATTCTATAATAAAGCAGGACAGTTTGTATGTTTGTACGCGCTAATCTCTGGTATAAAGATCCGAATTGAAAAATTGTAATTGTATTAGATAGCCCGCTTATTGAGGAAAGTTATCTATACAAATAAATAAAATTAAAGTGTCTGTTTGTGAATAACAAAATAACAGCTTTTTACTCAATGCTTATGAAACTTATATGATTTTCTTTCGAAATTTTTGTCCTGTATATCTGTCTGTCAGACAGTTTCTTCCAGGCAATCTCCTAACTGTCAATCGAAATCACTAGGACTGCTAGGACCGATTTTGATTTTGACAGAGGATTTTCACTGATAGATAGCTGATATTATAGCGGATAACTTAGGGTTATTTTTCTATGTGTGGTTGCGGCTTAAGACAATCTACCACCCCATCTCATCCCGTGGGTGTCGTAAAAGTCGACCGAGGGAAAATGAAAACCAGGTGATCATCTTCCTGAAAGATCTTAATCGGTCGGATCGGTTGCCAATCCGCCTGCCAAGCGTGGCAACTATGGCCAAACCCCTTAAAATGAGATCTACTAACTTTTGTGGCAATCTATGGGGGAGGCCAATGTTCAGCAGTGGACTAGTGGTAGGCTTAGACGACCAATTAGGGTTCCGCGCAAAAATAATAAATCCCCGAAAATCGATTCAAATAGGGAAGTATATGTAAATCATTCAGATCGGGATCGGCTTTTTTTTACGCGGGTGAAACCGAGGGTGGCTAGTGCAAAATATAAAATTGACTCTACGACTGACCCCAGAGTCGTAGAGTCAATATCACTTGATAATGCCTTGTTTTGAGGTGAAACAAATGTTGTCTAGGGGTACTGTTGTAGTAGTGGAGGGTATCTAGTGGCGGTTCCCGGTGGCAGTGTTAGTTTGCGTGTGCACGCTACTGTGGGAGGGCGGGCGTTGCTCTTCAAAAACTTGGTAAAATACAACATTTTATATTTTGCATGCTGATCTTAGCAGATTAACTTTTTTTCCTTCATTGTAATGGATTTTCGCAGACTAACGCCTGATTCTATTACATCGTTCTCAAAAATATGCGTTTATCGAAAGTCGTCAAATGTAGAAAAAATAATCTAGACGCTCCTGTAAAAATACCCCATCAGAAAAGTCAGTAAAGGCGGCCAATTTATATCTTTTGATTTATGGCAAGCGTCATTTGCGATTCGTTTATAGCCTTTTGCACTTTATGTAGAAGCTTTAAATTACTAATAAAATGACGTCGACACCCCGTGCAGTTGTCTCCCTCTTTCACTCCCTACTTACTGTAATGTATGTCATAGTTTAGTTTCGTAGGTTAGTTTTGGAAGGTTTCAATAGCAAGCTGAAGTACTTTTAAATAAAACTATTTTTACGGATTTTATCGCGTTTAATTTATAACTATTTTTAACCCGACGTTTCGGGCGCTTTACAGCACCCATGGTCACGGGGGGACTGAGGCTGACAGTTGTCCCGATGTCATAGTTAACCCGGAGTACCTTCAGCTTTTAATTATTATTTGTAGTCCGATCTACGCAGAAAGAGCTCACTGTGTCTTGAAGCCTTGCTGTGGTATGCTTGGTTTTTGATTTAATTTTATTAATAAGATCCCACGCCGGTGGTAATACCCAACCATCTTCCCTATTGAAATTAGGATGTTTTTTAATTTCAATAGCCTCGCGAATCATCCTTGGTAGGAATCGATGTTCTTTTGCAAGGATTTGTGGTCTATCAAATCTGATGTAATGGTTGGGATGATCCAGAACATGGTCACAGACTGCAGACTTCCTAGAGCGTCGATGCTTCACATCAGCTATATGTTCTTTAACGCGGGTTTTTATGGATCTCTTAGTTTGCCCTATGTAAGAGAGACCACATTCACAATCCAGCTTGTATACTCCTGCATCTTGTAGAGGGATGTTACACTTGATAGATAGTAAAAACTGACTTATCTTCTTTGGCGGCTTGAAAAATGTTCTTATAGAAGCTCGCTTCAAGATATAGCCAATCTTGTCCGTGACTCCTCTGACATATGGAAGAACAGCAGGTAGATCGGACTAAAAATAATAATTAAAAGCTGAAGGTACTCCGGGTTAACTATGACATCGGGACAACTGTCACCTCAGTCCCCCCGTGACCATGGGTGCTGTAAAGCGCCCGAAACGTCGGGTTAAAAATAGTTATAAATTAAACGCGATAAAATCCGTAAAAATAGTTTTATTTAAATGTGTAATATTCGCGTAAATAAAAGAAAACATTAAGCTGAAGTACTACTGAAATTTGCTAAATTATTATATCAGGCGCTAATATTATTATATTCTTAGTGATGGTAGTTGTAGAAACCCTTTTGTGTGAATAAATGGTGATCGTGTTAACAAGTATTTAATTTTGCTCTGCTGTTCCCGTATTTCTTTTGCTTCCCGAGTCAAGACATATTACTTACAAACATGTGACATTTTCTTTAAGCGGTATAGCTTTCCTCCAAAATAAGAAGCGTGTTTTTTTAGACAGTTTTGAAAGTATTACGAGTATATGTAGGCATAGGCGGAATACATATTTTTGCATTCCTAATTATTTTGCGAAACAACTATCTCATGGCCATTGACGACCGCGTGGCGTAGTGGGTTCGAATCCCAGCCGGAGCCAACATTTGTGTCAAAACCACAAATTGTTGGTTTTGAGTCTGGTTGTGTTGTGCATGTGAAATTTATGTGTGTAAAACGGCCACACGATACGGGATAAATCCTGGGTGGTAATCTGTTGGGGACCCCTATGTTCAGCAGTGGACTAGTGATGGGCTGACATGATGATGATGATGATCTACGTTAAACGTGTTACGATGTTTTAAAGTCTTGTTGTCAAGCACAACGTCAGGTCATCAAGACACAGTTAGCTCTTTCTGCGAAGATCGGACCAAAAGTAATAATTAAAAGCTGAAGGTACCCCGGGTTAACTATGATATCAGGACATCAGTCACCTCGGTCCTCCCGTGACCATGGGTGCTTTAAAGCGCTCGAAACGTCGGGTTATAAATAGTAAAAATTAAACGCGATAAAATCCGTGTTAACGCGATAAAATGTTAGCGTAAATATAAAAAATCATTAAGTAGATACGATACTACTACTGTCGGTCTGTCTGTCGGTCTGTCTGTCTGTTTGTTCCGGCTAATCTCCGAATCGGCTGATTTTGACGGGAACTTTCACTGACAGATAGCTGTTATTATAAGCGGGTAACTTAGGCTACATTAATATCAGAGAAATAAGTAGGGCTTACGCGGAAAAAAATTAAAACCACAAATTCCGATTCAAATAGGGAAGTATATATGTATATGATGGGTCGGGTCGGCTTTTTAACCGGTGAAACCGCCGGGCACAGTTAGTATTTAAGTGTAATCTCAACACCTACTTTAACATTTTTTTATATTGTTCATGCTCTCAAAATCAGACACATATTATTAATATATAGGTATCTTAGGTTAGGAGGTTTGAATGATCTGCCGTACAATAGAAGAGCATGTGCAACTCACCACTGAACACTCTACACGTGCCATAAGTAAATTTCTTATATTTAGAAAGAAAGAAAGAAAGAAAGAAAGAAAAAGCATTTATTAGTACAGCACAACAAGACAACGCTCACGCGCAACAAGAAAACTCATACACAATAGAAACACATACTAATAAAAAAAGAAAATACAATCATGAAAAAAAAAATATAATATAATACAAAGGCAGTGTGCGTGCCTCACGGCTGAACCAATAGGTCTCCAGATCAGCTTAATGTCAGACTGTAAAGCCTGACGCTGGTTTTCACTAGTTTTACTAGAATTTAATTTCATTAAAAAGAAAAGGTTGATGTTCGGGTCTGGTTGTGTCGTGCATATGAAATTTATGTTTGTAAAACGCACCCACGCAGGTTCTGTGGAGCACCGTTTATCGATTATTTATAAATTAATAATTGTTTATATGCTGAGCAGTAATTTTACAGTGAGTAATTTTTTGTTGTCATGTTTTTTTATTTGATTGAATTTGATTGAAATAAATTCAATCAAATTTGTAATAAATTTAAGAAGTTTCGCTTCTGTGATGGCCACTGAGTCGTAAGCACTGTTTTTGTTAAATGCTGCCGTTTTGATGCCGCTATTGGATTTTTCAAGAAAATGTTGCTATATTAATATATTTAAATTCTACGCAAAAATTAATTCAAGTAATAAAACGTGAAATTTATGCGTGTTCCAAAGTTTCGTCGTTGTACTTTCTAAGAACAATTGCGTTAGGGTAAAATAATGCACAATATGCACAATAATAATGTAAAATATGCACAATAACATTTTATTAATTATATTAATAAATATATAATTATTCAGTTGCAAATAGATTAGATTTTTTTTTTGGATTCTTTTATAAAAAACGAAGCCCCACAGTAGGATTTCTCCTGTGTCGTGGGTACGTTTTACAGACATAAATTTCACATGCACAAACCACCCAGACCTGGAAAAACTATCTGTAGGCGATACTAACATTTGTCCTGTGCGGGAATCGAACCCGCGGCCCGCGGCGCGTAAGCCAAGGGCTTAGCCACTGCGCAACCGAGCATTTAAAAAAAAATAAAAAAAAAGAAAGGAAGCCCCCACAGTAGGATTATCTTCTGTATCGTGGGTGCGTTTTACAAACATATATTTCACATGCACAACACAACCAGACCCGAAAAGCAACAATTTGTGATTTTGCACAAATGTTGCCTCGGGCTGTGAATCGAACCCAGGACCGGTGGCGCAGAAGTCAGGTACGCTAACCACTACGCCACGCGGTCGATAATAGTAAATATTTAGATTTAGACAAATACCAAATAAAAACATTACTGTGTTTCGGTCTGAAGGGTCTGAAGGGTCACTGGGCATATGAGACTTAAGAACTTATGTCTCAGGGTGACAGGCGCAGTGTGGCACTACACAGAAATATTCTGAGTAACACAGCATCTGTTATGGGCAGACGTTGTACTTACCTTCAGGTGAACATTTTGCTCGTCTCGTCATTTTATGAAATAAAAATAAATAAAATAACACAACCAAAAATGCACGCACACACGCACACATTGCAAAACAAGATTGTGTATTATTTCGTATTTTTCTCGCATCGACGCAGGAAAAGTATCTTTTTCGGCAAATAATATTTAACATAGCTGACGACAAAAGAAATAAAAGAAAATGTGGTTTAAAAATGTAAATCTACAATTGATTATCTTAGGAATATACTAAAAACATGTTTATATATAAATATGGTTTAATGTAAAGCTGTAGATTTTGTTTATAAAATAAATCAAGTAACATTAAATAAGCGGTAAAGTATGTTAAAAGTATTCGTTTCAAGTGCGCCTGTTAAAATACATAGGCAATTTCGCGCCTTATCTTTTAGTTGTACAATAATAGACAGGCGTTCTGTATGGAAGGAAACACTAGAAAACTCATAATGTATCCAAAAACAATAATCTGTATGCTAAACACTACTATATCTACATTTCACAATTTTAATAGGAGAAAGCAACGAGACCTCTAAATGATTCGTCGTTCTTATAGGAGCAGCGTCTACCTTTAACAATTGCTGTAGTATCCGATGAAGCTGTAAAAGCCGAGAAGGCTAACAGCAATTACATCACCGAAAATATATACAATTGCTGTGTCACCCAGAACATTTCGGTGGGGCACTACACTGTACTCGTCACTCGGTAGGCAATGGACTTGGGGAAGGGAATGCGAAAGTTGGAAAAGAAACGGAATAAGGTATATATTTTTTTTAATTTACTTATGACAACAAACAATTACATGATAATGCTTAAACTATTAATTATATTTGTAACTAAACTTATGTAATTATGTAACCAGCCATGTTGTCCTCAAAATAATATTACATTTCTCATGATGAGATGTGTTAACAAGCTACAATATAGTGTGCGATTACAACAGCGTTATGCTGCTTCTTTTGATAAGTATACAACTATCCCACCTGATGGTAGATGGCGATGTATTTTTGAATGGTAAACGCACTAGGTTGGAAGACACCAACATTCTAATCCGACGGAAAGACTGACGCAGGCAAATTATTCCAGTCCTTTGCTGTATGAATGACGAAGAAAAACGCTTCATCTGAATAGGCACATCTGCCTGCAATGTGAGATATTTTGTAAAAGCGTGGTGTTTTTCCGGCCATTTTATATAACTCCATTTTTTTCTAATACTATGCCGTTCATGTGTTTGTTGATCCAGTACGTGTAACGCATCGTTAATAAAAATAGTATATCTAAAACTAGTAAAATCAATCAAGAATTTGGGTGACACAGCATTGCTATAGGCGGACGTTGCACTTACCATCAGGTGAACGTTTTGCTCGTCCCGTCCCTTCTCGAATAAAAAAGCGATCTGATTATTTTCGCCTCCATAGCATAAAAACATTTCTGCAAATTACATAAGCAGAATGTTATCTGTGGTTGCCCATGCTGGGTCAAATACAGACACTGATCGTCAAACAGGTCATTCAAGACACTGATTAATACTACTGGAGAAAACCCAAATGATTCGTTTATCTGCAGCTACAAATATGTATACGTAATTTATACGTAAATTAAGTCGACTAAAGTTATTGAAATATTTTTTCGCGCTTAAATGATTATAGATTATAATCACCCAATGTCACATCAAAATACAACACATACAATAACCTTCTTAAGCCCTAATATTCAAATTAAATATTTAAGCAGCAACATACGAACATTAAACATCACATTCAACAATCACACCATTTTACTGGTGGTAGGATTCCTATGCAAGAATCCGTCTAGGTAGGTACCACCCCAGGGCCAGTTATTCTGCCATGAAGCAGTAGTGTGCAAACATTACTGTGTTTCGGTTTGAAGGGCACTGAGAGCTAGAGTAATCACTGGGCATATGAGACTTAAGAACTTTGTCTCAGGGTGATGGGCACAGTGTGGTGTCACACAGAAGTTTTCTGGGTGACACAGCATTTGTTATGGGCAGACGTTGCACTTACCATCAGTTAAACGTTTTGCTCATTCCATCACTTTATCCAATAAAAAAAAAATGAAAATGAATAATTTTCATATACATTTTTTTACTTTCTAAGAAAAAATTACATAATTTGTTAAATGTTGGATCTTCGTTTGAAATATATTATTGCTATTGATTTATCGTTCGCGATTACTCGAAACTGTCAGCTATAATAGCCGTTAATAAAAAGAACTTTTACGCTGAAATCGGGCGTGGTTCCCGAACGAACCTTTCCGAAGCAAGTAGAAGCTGTAAAATTTTATGAGGCGCGATGTACGCGCCATAAGTGCTGGTGGTAGGTACCCTAACGCAATTGTTCTTAGAAAGTACAACGACGAAACTTTGGAACACGCATAAATTTCACGTTTTATTACTTGAATTAATTTTTGCGTAGAATTTAAATATATTAATATAGCAACATTTTCTTGAAAAATCTAATAGCCGCATCAAAACGGCAGCATTTAACAAAAACAGTGCTTACGACTCAGTGGCCATCACAGAAGCGAAACTTCTTAAATTTATTACAAATTTGATTGAATAAAAATAAAAAAACATGACAACAAAAAATTACTCACTGTAAAATTACTGCTCAGCATATAAACAATTATTAATTTATAAATAATCGATAAACAGTGCTCCACAGAACCTGCGTGGGTGCGTTTTACAAACATAAATTTCATATGCACCACACAACCAGACCCGAACAGCAACCTTTTCTTTTTAATAAAATTAAATTCTAATAAATATAAGAAATTTACTTAAGTCACGTGTAGACCAGGAACCGCGGCTTAGAAGTCAGGTACTCTGACCACTAGGCCACGCGGTCGTCAAAATAACACAAATATGAAAATTATATAAATAAAGTTTTAATATCCTTTACCCGTAAATTTGAGTAAGCGTTCATTGGACCATGTCTGATGTAATTTTCAGCCCGACGTCAAAACACGCTCCGGCGGTCAGACTGCTCGTGCTTACATTTCCTTTCCTAAGGACTGCTCGAATTAACGAACGTTCAAACGAAATATAAATATGAGAATATTTACCTGCGGTTTCGGCGTCGCGTGTAAATTGCAAATAAATTATGTACTAGGTGTATAAGTTAATGAATAAGGTTTTGAAAATCGACACCAGATGTCACTGGTTATCCGTTCATTGGGGCTATGGTGTTGTTCGAAACGGAATCTTAAGTCAAATCTAATTTTTACTATCCAACGGCGATTGACGCCGAGGCTACGAACCTCGGAAAGATCGTCCCCATGGGTGACTTGTTAGTCGCTCATTATTCGATTCAAGAGAGGTCGAAGTGCATCTAGCGGCGGGCGCCGAGAGCCGAGATGAATGAGAGTATTATCTACTCGTGGGCCTCTTGGTCGCGAGCCTCCTGGTCGCGAGCGTCTTGGTCGCGAGCCTTTTCTGAATAACAACGGGCTAGTTAAAAATCAAATGGATTAATAGTTCCAAAGCGCCACAATTTATTCCGTTTCGTTTATAAATAAGACTTATTATGAATATTTAAGACTCTGGACCAGAGGTTCCCAGACTTTGTTTCTCATGAATCACTTTAAAAATTTAGCTGGTTGGCAGCTACATTTCTACCATATTCCCAAAACTATAACTAACTAACCCATGTTTTTGTCACGCCAACGTAGACCCCCGTCGAGTCTCCCGTGGACCCCTGGGATTCCACCTGGGAACCGAGGCCCACTTTGGGAACCGAGGCTCGAGAGCATTTCTGTCTGTTTTGATAGGTAGTCAAAGTTTGATGATTTTTTTTAACCAGGTCGTGTTGCAGGTGATGCTATTAATTACGTAGGACACTTGGATAAAGTCGGGTAGAGCTCTTGGGCTCAGAACTCGGCCAATGGGAAGACTGAAGTTTTTATGTAAGGGAATAAACTTTTGATCTCGTTTATACCCTTACTTACATAAAATAAAACCTTTATTCACGTGGTGGTAAGTGGAGAGTTCTACGTTCTGACCTAGGGCCATCTAGCTACGCCATTGAATGACATGAACTGAGGATTTGTTCCCCACCGAAGGTCGTATGAGAAATCCGCGATTACAGTCGGGGTAGAAAGTTTATCGAGTAGTAATCTCGCCGTGTGGCGGCGGTTCGTTTTGGGGGGTTTTGCCATAGTTGCCACGCTTGGCGCACGGGTGGGCACCGATTGGCAACCGCAGTTTATTTATTCAGATGTTACAGGAAAATGATGCTGCCCGTCTCCTGGTTTTAATTTTCACTCTGTGGACTTTTACTGCTTTCATAGATTACCACAAAAGTCTGTAGCTCTCATTTTGGGGGAGATTTTGCAACAGTTGCCACGTTTGGCAAACGGGTTGGCAACCGCAGTTTATTTATTCAGATTTTCCAGGAAGACGCTGCTGCCCATCTCCTGGTTTCTATTTCCCCACTATCGACTAGTAATAATTGTTATCTATCTATTCCTTTCTATTTATTATCTACCACACCATCTCATCTCGTGGGTGTCGTAAAAGTCGACAGAGGTAAAATTTAAATCAGAAGATGGGCAGTATCTTCCTGGAAGATCTGAATAAATAAGCTGCGGTTGCCAATCTGCCTGCCAAGCATGCAATTATGAAAAAAATCCCCCAAAACGAACGAACTTACGTGTTTTATGGAAAATTATGGGGGAGGCCTATGTTCAGCAGTGGACAAGTGATAGGATTTTTTTTTTATTTCCTTAAGTGACGTGACGAGCAAAACGTTCACGTGATGGTAAGTACAACGTCCGCCCACAATAAATGTTGTGTCACCCAGAATATTTCTGTGTGTCACCACACTGCGCACGTCACCCTGAGACATCAGTTCTTAAGTCTCAAATGCCCAGTGATTACGCTAGCTCACAGGGCACTTCAAACCGAAGCACAGAAATGTTTGCATCCTACTGCTTCACGGCAGAATAACTGAAATGATGATGATGAAATATTATTTAACGTTTTAGAAAACGTTGCACTTAAATTAGACCTTGAAATTTTCCTCTCATCGCGCCTTAAAAGATTCACTTCAAAAACAAACCTTTTATTTTATGATCCAAGACTGAATATGGAACTGTAATAATTTTAGTCTTTTTTCCCCACGTCTATAACGATTTTTCCCGATTCCATGATGTATTATGCGCTAAAGAATGAAAAACCGCACTTTTGTGGCATTCGATCACTATCTGTCAGCTATATTACGTGATTTATGGTCTACAGCGTTAATTCTTTTATGATCACCGTCGATTTCCACTAATCACATTTGCGGCCGCTGATTTTTCTTTGATATCAATTTCCAGAGAGCTATGAATTTTGCAACAATTGTTAAAGTTTTTTCAAGTCGCTTGAAAGTGTTAATAAATAAAAAAACGACATTCATACATGAAATGATGACTAAAGTAATGCTTGTTTTAACTGATACATACATACATAAGATCACGACTGTATCCCATAAGGGGTAGTCAGAGACTGGGCACTCACTGCAAAAACAGATGACCACCACAATCCGGTAAAACCTTAAAACATAGTACATAAGTTCGTACTCAAAGACGGATCAGCTTTATACGAGTACATCTTAATACATGCTTAAATGAATAGCCTACGTACGCGTAGCAAACTTAAATAAATACAGAACCGTAAAAATAGAGTCGCAGGACGAGCAAAATGCCACGGGCCCCCGGCCGGAGGGGGGCCATCATCAACATCATCATCATTCCAGCCCATCACTAGTCCACTGCTGAACGTAGGCCTTCCCCATAGATTCTGGGGGGATTTTGCAATAGTTTAGCAGGCGAGTTGGCAACTGCAGCCCATTTATTCAGATGTTCCAGGAATTTGCTGGAGGGAGCCATGGCTGGTTGTTATTGCTACGCACCTTAATAAGAAAAGAAAAAAAAATGCGCACAGTAATTATGATAGCGTTTGTACATATTTACTTTACGTAGTGATTTATCAAAATGAAACTACAGTGTTGGTACAATTGGATGACAGATCCCTCTCGGAGATTTTACATTTCACCAAAACAATATAATGGACTTGGTGTGATAGGTGGTGAGCCCATCGCCACCATGCGCTGTTGGGTGCACAGTGCAGTTTAATTCCTTACTCGCCTTTTACGAGATCCATTGGATGAGATGGAGTGGTAGTATTCTTTTAACGAGCCGCCACCACACGGCCCAGATAAACTGATGGGTAGAAGTTTAAAGTTTTTGAAAAAATAATTCAAAGCAGCCGTTTTTAAAAGTAAATCGGCATAAAGAAATATACGGTATATTCAAGTGTGATGATTTGATGTGTGATTTAATTTCATCAGGTTTTGTAAAAATCAACCAAGAGAGACGGCGGAGTAACCTATACATATACTCGATATATTTCCGTGTGGTGGTGGCTTAAGAGAATCTACCACCCCATCTCACCCCGTAGGTGTCGTAAAAGTAAACCAGGAGATGGGCAGAAGTATCTTACTGGAACATCTAAATAAATAAACTGCGGTTGCCAACCCGCCTGCCATGCGCGGTAACCATGGCAAAATCCCTCCAATATGAGAGCTGCAAACTTTTGTGGCAATCTATGAGGGAGGCCTACGTTCAGCAGTGGACTAGTGATAGGCTGAAATTACTACCCGATAGGCATTAACTACATAAAATTGTACTTAATATTCTGTAATGTATTTTAACGGACATTATTCTAAAACGAAAATCATGTCTTTGAAGCGGAAATTCTATTTGTAGGCGAAACTGTAGGATTGGCGGACAGTCGTCCCAAACGCGTTATAAAACTTATAAATACGGTTTCACTAGTTTTACCATATGAATACGAATACTCTGGCTAATGTAATTTTAGCGAGCTTTACGCTGGCTGGCGTTTTATTTTTTAATTCCCAATTTTATAGTTTCGTAATAAATTTTAAAATTACTGGTGGAAGGATTCCTATGCAGCAATCCGTCTAGATACGTACCACCCCATGGCTAGTAATTCTGCCGTGTTTCGACCTGAATGCCACTGTGAGCTTATATAATCACTGGGCACACGAGACTAAAGAACTGATGACTCTAGATGACGAGCGCAGTGTGGTGCCACTCCGTAATGTTCTGGGTGACAATGCATTTGTTAAGCGCAGGCGTTGCACTTACCATCAGGTGAGCATTTTGCTTGTCTCATAACTTTAATCAATAAAAAAATGTTATGATTAGCCATTGCGTTAAAATATCACTGAACGATTATAATTATAAGACCAATAAACGATAATAACAACATCTAATGCTCTCACTCACACTCATGAGCACGAGCGTATGAGAGGGCATTATTCATTCGCTTGAATAATGAGCGTTTGAGAAGAAGCTAAAGATGTCAGGATCGTAGCAAGTGGAAAGATGTGGTCTCTGCCTACCCCTATGGAAAAGAGGCGTGACTGTATGTATGTATGTATGAGAGGGAATTGTCCAGGCGCATGATTAATACTCTCACGCATGTTTGTAGAGATGTTTGGCTCTTGTAACAGTACCCTAAACCACATATTCAAAATTTAGGCTTGCTAGTATTACATAGTTTAACTAATTTAGAAACGATATGTAAAGCGTCTGGTGGAAGCTAAGGCACACGGAAACGGTCTGGCAATAATGAATGTTTGTTTTTGACTATATTATATTAGTATTCTGTAAAGCATGTGTAAAAACCGGCTTTTCTATTTCAACTTGGAGGAGTGAGGTTGGTTTTCCGGTTTAATAAAGTCGTTAACTAGTTGGAATAGGTTAAATGATACTCCAACTACTCCATCATTAACAATCTTTTTTTTCCTACCCAGGGCAGGGCAAAATACATGCTTTCTCTAATTAGACTACAAATTACAAAATACTTTCTTGGATGGATTTAAAATACGAAATACAAAATATTTTCAAGTGGTATATTTGAAATATAAAATATAGTATTTTAACCATTTTTATTTGAAATAAAAAATACAAATTACAAAATACATTCGTCGTCGTCGTCTTCGTCGTTTCAGTCTATCACAAGTCCACTGCTGAACATGGGCCGCCCCCATAGATAACCACAAAAGTTTGCAGCTCTCATAGTGGAGGGATTTTGCCATAGTTGCCACGCTCGGCAGGCGGGTTGGCAACAGCAGTTTATTTATTCTGATGTTCCAGGAAGATGCTGCTGCCCATCTCCTGGTTTTAATTTCCTTCTGTCGACTTTTACGACACCCACGGGATGGGATGGGGTGGTAGATTCTCTTAGGCCGCTAAATTCAGTACGTATGATTTCACCGCATACATACATAGAGTCAGAGACAACGTCTTTCCACCTTTTGCGAGGATCCTGACACACATCTTTCACTTCTTCTACTTTCATAAGTGTTTTCATACAAGCTCATATGTTGCGGGTACTTTTGACGTGGCCTTTCCTTAAAACGACTTCGATGTCATCGTGATAAATGTTCGCCTCCATCGACCTTTACCGGTTTGCCCATTCACACTCACCTCGTAAATCTGTTTCGTCAATCTTCTTTTATCCATCCTCTCTACGTGTCCAAACCATCTAAGCATACCTTTCTCTATGTTCACTACATCTTCTACCACACCGCAACGTTTCCTTATCACGCTGTTTCTCACTTTGTCCATCGAAGTCACTCCCAAACTTTTTTCATTTCCACAGCATTAATCTTACTCGTAGTTTCATGCTTCTTCTGCCAGACTCTACATTCACTACCATACATAATTGTAAGGACTAGTACTCCCCATGTACAGGCGGTTGTGCCTTTTTAGATACGTTCTCGATATTATCTTTATCAACTCTTAAAGAGCATGAGACTAACGGGCTGAGACTGGATGGTAGAAAGTTTTATGCCGCCACCACACAGTCAGTAGTATAAAGTGACGAAACGAGCAAAACGTTCACCTGATGGTAAGTGCACCGCCTACAACAAATGCTGTGTCACCCAGAATATTTCTATGTGACACCACACTGCGCTCGTCACCCTGAGTTCTTAGTCTCAAATGCCCAGTGATTACGCTCGCTCACAGTGCCCTTCAAACCGAAACACAGTAATGATTGCACACTACTGCTTCACGGCAGAATAACTGGCCCTGGGGTGGTATCTACCTAGATGGATTCCTGCATATGAATCCTACCACCAGTAAAGGTTTAGGAATGTTGGGGATTGTAGAATTAAGGCATCAAGTCACTGAATGATTGCTTCTCCAACAGCTGTTATACCTTCAATAACATGGGATTTGAAGCTATTGTAAATCAGCAGGTACAGTATTGTAACTCAGAGCCTTTATTATTGTAACTTATGCCTTTGAATTTTGTGTAGAGTTAACGTCTTGCAAACGCATTATTATGGTAATGGAGTTCGTTAAGGATCAACTTACGCACAACCTGTTCAAGATAAATTGACAATTTGCATGATAACGTCATCCGTTTTCAAAGATATTTTTTTATTAATTTTCTTTGTTGTCTAAGACATGGTTGTTTTTTTATTGGACGTAAGTGACGCGGCAAACAAGACCATCAGATGATGGTATTTGGATGGATTTTGCCATATTTGCCACGCTTGGCAGGTGGGCTGGTAACCGCAGTTTATTTATTCAGATGTTCCAGGAAGATTCTGCTGCCCATCTCCTGGTTTTAATTTCTCTCTGTCGACTTTTACGACACCGACGGGATGGGATGGGGTGGTAGATTCCCTTAGGCCGCTACATTCTATACAATTGATTTCATCACATACATACATAGAGTCAGAGACAACATCTTTCCATATTTTGCGAGGATCCTGACACACATCTTTCATTTCTTCTACTTTCATTAGTGTTTTCATACGAGCTCATCGGTTCCGGGTACTTTTGACGTGGCCTTTCCTTAAAACGACTTCGATCTCATCGTGATAAATGTTCGCCTCCGTCGACCCTTACCGGTGTTGCCCATTCACACTCACCTCATAAATCTGTTTCGTCAACAAGTCCATCAGATGATGGTAATTGAAATGCTTGCCCATAACATCTGCAGTGTCACCTAGAACATTACTGTGTCACTCTGAGTCATCAGTTCTTAAGTCTCATACGCCCAGTAATTACACTAGCTACCAATGACCTTTAAACCGAAACACAGAATGGTTGCTTACTACTAGATGACGACAGAATAAATGGCGCTGCAGTATTACCAACCTACACGGATTCCTGCATAGGAATCCTACCACCAGTAACAGCAGCTGACAACTGCCCCATTGCTGAGCACAGGACGACTTCGTCACGACACAAAAAAAAAAAAGAAATTTTAAGAATTCATGTTTTTTTTTCCTATTTTACTCTGTTGACAACGACAAAGCTCAATTAAATGAAAAGGTATGTTGCTTGTATGCTCTTAAAACCTGAAGCAAGGTCCTATTTCAATCGGTTGAGTAGAACTTACTACAGATGAAACACATACCTGTATAATTTCGAACCGGAGAGCCAGATATGTGCGATTGGCGAATCGATCCAGCGTTGGTGGTGTCATGCACATAACCCATAGAGGAGCCATACAGACAGGCGGTAGCGGGAACGGGGTACTCTCGGGTGAGTAGCGGGAAAAGGAAGCCCGTGTAACTACGCTTCACTACAAGTTATTTTTTTATTTGATAAAGTGACGAGTCGAGCAAAACGTTCACCTGATGGTAAGTACAACCTCCGTCCATAACAAATGCCGTATTACCCAGAACATCTCTGTGTGGCATCACACTGCCCCCGTCACTCTGGGACATCAGTCTTAAGCTTTACATGCTCAGAGATTATTACACTAGCTCCCAGTGCCCTTCAGACCGAAATAAGATAATGTTTGCGCACTACTGCTTCACGGCAGAATAACTGGCCTGGGGTGGTACCTACCTAGACGGATTCCCGCATAGGAATCCTACTACCAGTGTAGCTGGGCACTATTGTATCGTGTAACCTTGCCTCCCCCAACGCAAGACGGTCGCTCACGAACTTGCCTGTGATTTGTGCCAATGACATCTTAGCATCGACCAGAAACTAGAAGCGCGTACGTCTCGACTAGTCAATACCTATTTGCGCCCTCCGCATTATTGCGTATTCGTATCAACACAATACTTACGCGTATGGCTGCTCTGTGAGTTATGTTTTCGATGGGAAAGTATGATCGGGCGGACTCGGGTGAATTCGGGCCTCGTCGTTCATAAGTGAGGTGTTTATTGATTTTTTTTTAATAGCATAAAGTGATGAAACTAGCAAAACGTTCACCTGATGGTAAGTGCAACGTCTGCCCATAACAAATGCTGTGTCACACAGAAAATTTCTGTATGACACCTCGCTGTGACGTTCTTAAGTCACATATTCCCAGTGGTTACCCTAGCTCACAGTGCCCTTCAAACCGAAACACAGTAATGTTTGCACGTTACTACTTCACGGCAGAATAACTGGCCCTGCGGTGGAACCTACCTAGACGGATTCCTGCATAGGAATCCTACCACCTTGATTGCGAATGATATCACTTTCACGTGTTGTTGTTATTTGAGGTTATGAGGAAAATTAATTATTATGTAAAGATAATGATTCATCATATCAGCCTATCACTAGTCCACTGCTGAACATTGGCCTCCCCCACAGATTGCCACAAAAGTTTGTAGCTCTCGTTTTAGGGGGATTTCGTGATAGTTGCCACGCTTGACAAACTTTTGTTTATTTATTGAGATGTTCATATGATGTGTTAGGAAGATGCTGCTCAAAGATAATGATTAAATAAAGTAATTATTATGATATCGTATTTTTTTAAAATCCAGTATCCGGCCGGAGTAAATTGAGGCCGAGAAATAAAGAATTTTCATTTCATTACCGGATATCCGTATCATCTTACATTACATCTTGAGCTCTACGCATTATGTTGTATCATGTAAAGCGAGGATTATGATTTTCTCATTATGCGTATTACAACGATACGCGAGATTATCACTTTATAGTCTAGATTAAGATATTAAAAAAAAACACGCTCTAACGACTTAATACCGAAATCAGAGGTTGTGACGTCACAATACAAATACTATAAAAGTCTGAGCAAGAGCAATTTTTTTCCTTTAATTAAAAATGGAATCGTTTAAACACATAGACTGTTTCCTAATTAAACGTTTTACGTATACCCCTCACCTGCTCGTACCGGATTCTGTTCGTTCAGGCGTAGTGTTATCAAAATATCAGAAGCGATTAATTATTGAAGAGTATTCATCCGTGTAAATACCTTGCCTTCTCTTTAGTAACGCACGAGTATTTACATTCGCTAATGATATATTTGGCAAAATGTTGTACGTGAGCGTTGAACATATATAACTTCCATTTTGTGTCAAATCGAAACAATGTTTTCATTTACATACGACGCAACTTTATTCCAGGCTTGATCGCGTTGCTTAACGCGTGAGTGCACTTGCTTGTTGGGTCTTGGGTTTTGGACATACATACAGTCACCCCCTTTTACCGTATAGGGGTAGGCAGAGGCTGCAAACGTAGCTAACTTTTCGCCCTCGCGGAAATGAGACGTGACGGGCGGCGAAGCACGTCGCCGCCATTTTGGTATGAGTCAAAAAATCCATCCCCCCAATTGCGTTCCCACGAGCAGCATTTGAGCTCAAATTGTCACATTAATTGTAAATCACCACCGATTTTAACCTGCGCCTTATTGATGTCGTGAACTGCAATAAGGCGCTTCAGACCCAATTTTTAAAATATAGTTTAAAATATTGAATTAAAATATAGAAATTAACAAAATTATAATAAAAGGGAAACCGATTTATCTTTATAGATTACTTAGTTACTAAAAACTACTTAGTTTCCATCAGTCGATGTTCTGTTTTCTTTTTACACCCTTGTGTTAAAAATCTTCGAACTCACACCCAACCCCAAATTATCACAGGGTAAGGGTCGACGTAGGCGAACGTATCACGATCAGATTGAAGTCTTTTTAAGGAAAGGCCACGTCAAAATTACCCGCAATCGACGAGCTTGTATCATCCCCAGTCGCCCACTAGATGGACCGACGACCTACACGGTTTAGCAGGAAGTCGATGGATGCAGGTGGCTCGGGACCATGTTTTGTGGCAATCTATGGGGGAGGCCTATGTTCAACAGTGGACTATGGTAGGCTGAACTGATGATGATGATGATGATGAAGCGATAGATGCGTGTCAGGATTGTCGCAAATTGAAAGAAGTTGTCTCTGCCTAGCCGACCGAGCCGGCGTGACTGTATGTATGTATGTCGTATGATAGAGGATATGAGGAGGATAGATATAGGCGGCTACGCTGCTTGCAGTGGTACCTATGCAAGGAGATCCTGCATAGGAACCTAGACGTAGACTTCACTATTATGATCACTATAGCCACTGAGACTGCTCCTTGCTTCTAGAGCTTTATAAAAAAAGTAAAGTTTCAGCCAATAAATGCCTATAATTGCAATTAACAATTTTGGTGGTGCCGGCACCGGTAATCGAATCCAGATCACTCGCGTTCTATGAAATTAAAAGCGAGCGTCTAGCTCTTGATTGACTAAATTAAATATTTACTGCTAACGAAGTGATATGCCACGTACGTAATGGCATCTGTTTCTCGTCACCGGTGGGGATATTTTACTTTTTGTATATTTTACGAGGTGGTTTACAAGGTTTGAAATGACGACCGCGTGGCCTAGTGGTCAGAGTACCTGACTTCTACGCCGCGGGTCCTGGGTTCGATTTCCAGCCGGAGCCAACATTTGTGCTAAAACACAAATTGTTGGTTTTCGGGTCTGGCTGTGTTGTGATTGTCCCCGTGTTTCTGACACTGCATCCTAGCCTACCTCCGATCTTATCGCATCAGCGTTACATCGGGCGCGGGTAGGTTGGGACGAGTGAGTGCCTCTGTGTTTACGCGTACACTTGTGGCACTATAATATCTCTTGCGCAGTTGATGGCTCTCGACAGTATTCGGAAGTTGTCGCCGAGGTCGAAAGCGGCTAGGAGCACATCATCATCATTACAAGGTTTGAATTATATTTAAAATAAAAGATCGGCCAGTATATATCTAAGAAAATATAAACGTTCCGTATCATATATAAATAAAGCTTATCTTGAATTTAAGAATTATTCCACCTAATACGGTCTGGCATACATCTGACTTAGAACGGGCATTGTTGAGTTATATGAGGTCACGCCGATGACAACAGCCCCCGCACTTTAGCGTTCGGCCAGCTTTGAAATAATTCAATTATAAAGTTAGAAATTGTACTTCGAACGAAATTCTATTTTACTAACACAGGGCTGTTCCTATTTTAACGCGCTTTTATTAGATTGAACTGTATGTATGAATGTAATAGAAACTCCCAATTAAATTTGCACCCAGAGGTTCGAATAATTTGAAATTTTGACACACGTATTAAGGACCTGGTGAGCATACCAGCCATATTACTATTCAAGCGTGTTTTTCTAGTTGTATAAAAATACATTTCTTTTTAAATATTTATTACGGCGTAAGAAAATCTGCCACTACATCTCATCGGCCTACTCAGTTGGTGAAGACGTACATCACGATGTATTGCTGGTGGTAGGATCTCTATGCAAGAATTACGTAATCATATATACGTACGAACGATTAACTTAGATGATGTAGGTGCCAGTGTCAGTTATTCTAATGAAACATTACTGTGTTTTGGTCTGAAGGAGATTGTAAGCTAGTGTATAAATTCGAATTTTGATGAAATGGCAAATAAATCAGAAAACTTAAGCAACTTTGGAGTAGAATTATGATGAAATGCAATTAATCTGATGAATATTACTTCTTTTCCTTTGGGTTTTTTAATATTGTTCTAAACGTGCAAATATTTTTCAATTTTATAGGTGGTGGGTTGTTATTCCAACACTTTAAGGCTGCGTACCGAAAATTACCTTGGAACGTAATATACATTGCAGCGTTCCAGGGCTCATTTCTGGGAAACAGCAACTTTTATGACCAGAACTTATACTATTCGTCTCAATTTTTTCAATAAAAAAATATAGTAAATAATATTTCGTTCACTTTTTGTATAGATCGACAGTCGACCGCGTGGCGTCGTGGTTAAGCGTACCTGACTTCTGCACCACCGGTCCTGGGTTCGATTCCCAGCCGGAGGCAACATTTGTGCGAAAACACAAATTGTTGCTTTTCGGGTCTGGTTGTGTTGTGCATGTGAAATGTATGTTGTTAAAACGCACCCACGATACAGGAGAAAATCCTACTGATGGGGCTTCGTTTTTTAATAAAACAAAAAAAAAAACGAAAAAACAGATTTACATTTCAAGCGTTAAACGTATATGACTCAACTTTTCGTAAAAAATTCAGGGCATTTCTCACGGAGGATTTCAATTCAACCCAATATCGGTAATGGCGTCTACAAATCAAATCTGTCGCCATCGCCGTCTCATCCGTTCTAACCTCGTTATTGGCCGTGTCATAAATTTATTACATAAGAAATAAGAAATGTCGGTACCACGTCACGTTTGTGTCGTTTCCTATATTATTATAAAATATAATAACATATAGGAAACGACGAAAAGTTGTAAGCCGACATGAAAATTTTAAAAAGCTTTTCTGAACGTATAATAATTCTCAAACGTGGTGAATACATAAATACATACAATCACACCTATTTCCCATGTAAGGGGTAGGCAGAGGTCCGCACAAGTAGCCCACTTTTCGCACCTGTGGGAAACGAGACGTGACAGGTGGCAACCACGTCGCCGCTATTTTGGTATGAGTCAAAAAAAAATCTCACTCCTTATTGCGTTCCCACGAGCAGTATAGTAATATATTATGGTGTTATTCTACACGAATAAAGGCTGTCCGTACAATACCTTAGTCGCCTCTTACGACACCTCGGTAGGAAAGAGGTAGGTGCTATTCTACTCTGCCGGACACCTATCTGAATGAGGAAGTTATTAAGGAAAAATATGAATTTATTAATTCCATTCTTAAGACGTTACTATCGTAAAGTTTTCTGGAGCCAGTAAGAGTTATTCGATGGTAGTAGGATTCCTATGCAAGAATCTGTCTAGGTAATTACCACTGCAGTAACCACATTTTGCAAGAAGCAGTAGTGTGCAAACTTTTCTTTGGGAGAAGGGACCATGTTTAGTTTGGGATGCGACCTGCGTCAGTACTTTTCGCTGCGGCACATTCGCGTTGGTAGAGCTGCTGCCGGAACAGCCGCAAAGGCAAAGTGTGTTAACTGGTTCCTTAGCTTAGCTACCATCCCCAGTGCCGGTTCTTTTGCCGTTAAGTAGTAGTGTACAAACAATTCTAGTGTTCCGGTCTGAAGGGCACTGGGAGTTAGTGTAATTACTCGGCATATGAGACTTGAGAACTGATGTCTCAGGAAGAAAAGCGCAGTGTGATGCCACACATAAACGTTTTTTTTTATTGTATAAAGTGACGAAACGAGCAAAACGTTCACTTGATGGTAAGTGCAACATCCGCCCACAACAAACGCTGTGTCACCTAGAATATTTCTGTGTGACTACCACACTGCGCCCGTCACACTGAGGCATCAGTTCTTAAGTCTCAAATGCCCAGTGATTACGCTAGCTCACAGTGCCCTTCAAACCGAAACGCCGTAATGTTTGCACACTACTGCTTCACGGCAGAATAACTGGCCCTGGGGTGGTACCTACCTAGACGGATTCCTGCATAGGAATCCTACCACCAGTAAACCAGGGTGACGCAGCATTTATTATGGGTAGCGTTTCGCTGGCCTTGTCATTTTTTACTATAAAAACTAAACTACTATAAATACCTGAAAGATAACTCTTATAAAACCGATGACCGAACACACTTATAAAAACGAAACACTTAATTCGCCTAAGTCAACGAAACAAGTCAATCGCCGAGCTTCTCTAGTTAACGACATATAAACTTTTATCCTGAGTCTAATGATGAAGTTGCGTTAAGGTATTAAGCCGGATAGGAGAAGTTTCTAACGATAGCTTGCAACTTAAAGGTAAGTCGTGTTTGTTATATATACGTTTCGTATCGTTAAGGTAACCACTAATTACTTGTGGTAGAATTTCGCTATATACTATCCGCTCTCAATCAGAAGTGTGTATGCTTCTGTGTGTATTGGGCATATGACTTAATAACCGATGTACCATGGTGACAAGCGCTGTGCGATGCAGCTGCTCAGTGCTCATTGCTACATTGCTCCATACCATCTGTACAAATAAATAAAATTGAAGTGCCTGTTTGTAATAACAAAATAACAGATTTTTCGTCATCATCATCATCATCATTTCAGCCTATCACTAGTCCACTGCTGAACATAGGCCTCCTCCATAGATTGCCGCAAACGTTTGTAGCTCTCATTTTGGAGGGATTTACGCTTGGCAGGCGGGTTGGCAACCGCAGTTTATTTATTCAGATGCTCCGGGAAGATGCTGCTGCCCATCTCCTGGTTTTCATTGTCCCTCTGTCGACTTTTACGACACCCACGGGATGAGATGGAGTGGTAGATTCTCTTAAGCCGCTACCACACGGCCCTCGGCACAGATTTTTACTCTATACTTATTAAGTATATACGGTACACATAATGATTTCTTATATTTACGCGAACACTACACATTTAAATGAAACTAATTTTACGGATTTTATCGCGTTTAATTTTATACTATTTATAACCCGACGTTTCGAGTGCTTTACAGCACCCATGGTCACGGGGGGACTGAGGTGACAGATGTCCTGATGTCATAGTTAACCCGGAGTACCTTCAGCTTTTAATTATTTTTTGTGGTCCGATCTACGCAGAAAGAGCTAACTGTGTCTTGAAGTCTTGCAGTGGTATGCTTGGTTTTTGACTTAATTTTATTAATTATAGGATCCCAAGCTGGTGGTAATACCCAACCATCTTCTCTATTAAAATTAGGATGTTTTTTAATTTCAATAGCCTCGCGAATCATCCTTGGTAGGAATCGGTGTTCTTTTGCGAGGATTTGTGGTTTATCAAATCTGATGTAATGGTTGGGATGATCCAGAACATGGTCACAGACTGCAGACTTCCTGGGGCGGCGATGCTTCACATCAGCTATATGTTCTTTTACGCGGGTTTTTACTGATCTTTTTGTTTGCCCTATGTAAGAGAGACCACATTCACAATCCAGCTTGTATACTCCTGCATCTTGTAGAGGGATGTTACACTTGACAGATGGTAAAAATTGACTTATCTTCTTCGGCGGCTTGAAAAATGTTTTTATGGAAGCCCGCTTCAAGATATAGCCAATCTTGTCCGTGACTCCTCTGACATATGGTAGGACTGCAGGTACACGCTCGACTGTGGCCGGCTTCACTCGGTCACTGCGACGAAGGCGCGGAACCCGAAGCTTGTTGTCTTGCAAAACTTGCTTGACATGCCGAAGCTCGGCGGCCAGGTGTTTACTGTCACAGATCCCTTGTGCTCTCTGAAACAAAGATTTGCCCACGGTAGCTAACTGTGAAGGATGGTGGTGAGATTCACCGTTTAAATACCTGTTGGTATGGGTCTTTTTCCTATACACAGTGTGACTCAAGGTGTTATTAGGATTTCTAATTACTTAGTAAGTATTTAAACGGTGAATCTCACCACCATCCTTCACAGTTAGCTACCGTGGGCAAATCTTTGTTTCAGAGAGCACAAGGGATCTGTGACAGTAAACACCTGGCCGCCGAGCTTCGGCATGTCAAGCAAGTTTTGCAAGACAACAAGCTTCGGGTTCCGCGCCTTCGTCGCAGTGACCGAGTGAAGCCGGCCACAGTCGAGCGTGTACCTGCAGTCCTACCATATGTCAGAGGAGTCACGGACAAGATTGGCTATATCTTGAAGCGGGCTTCCATAAAAACATTTTTCAAGCCGCCGAAGAAGATAAGTCAATTTTTACCATCTGTCAAGTGTAACATCCCTCTACAAGATGCAGGAGTATACAAGCTGGATTGTGAATGTGGTCTCTCTTACATAGGGCAAACAAAAAGATCAGTAAAAACCCGCGTAAAAGAACATATAGCTGATGTGAAGCATCGCCGCCCCAGGAAGTCTGCAGTCTGTGACCATGTTCTGGATCATCCCAACCATTACATCAGATTTGATAAACCACAAATCCTCGCAAAAGAACACCGATTCCTACCAAGGATGATTCGCGAGGCTATTGAAATTAAAAAACATCCTAATTTTAATAGAGAAGATGGTTGGGTATTACCACCAGCTTGGGATCCTATAATTAATAAAATTAAGTCAAAAACCAAGCATACCACTGCAAGACTTCAAGACACAGTTAGCTCTTTCTGCGTAGATCGGACCACAAAAAATAATTAAAAGCTGAAGGTACTCCGGGTTAACTATGACATCAGGACATCTGTCACCTCAGTCCCCCCGTGACCATGGGTGCTGTAAAGCACTCGAAACGTCGGGTTATAAATAGTATAAAATTAAACGCGATAAAATCCGTAAAATTAGTTTCATTTAAATATATACGGTACTTAAAGGAAAAGAAAAATATTTTTTTTTGTCTGTATGACTGTTTGTTACGCCTAATCTCCGAAACGGCTGGACCGATTTTGACGGGACTTCCACTGACAGATAGCTAATATTATAGCGGGTAACTTAGGCTTCTTTAATTTTTGAAAAATAATTAGGGTTCCGCGCAAAAAAGTTAAGAACCCAAAATCTCTCCCTCGTACTGAGCGTGATTTTATTTTATATTTTAGATTTTTAGATTTTGGGTTTTTAATATTTTTTATATTGGTTTCTCACTGTTAACATTTCCATTTTCAATATCGTTTTTAGCTGCGCCTTTTTCTGTAGCACTCAGCGCTTTAAGCAGCTTTGGTTCCTGACTCTAGACTTACGGATCCAGCGCTGAAGCTATGATTTTATATTAATATTCGAAAACGGTGTGTAAAATTAAAAGCCTATATAATTTTATTTTATTAAATTGAAGTGTCCGTTGAATTCTAGTATTTGGAATAAACATAAGATCACGACTGTATCCCATAAGGGGTAGTCAGAGACTGTGCACTCACTGCAAAAACAGATGACTGCCACAATCCATGTTTCACCAAAACAATATAATGCACTTGGTGTGATAGGTGGTGAGCCCATCGCCATCGTGCGCTGTTGGGTGCACAGTGCAATTTAATTCCTTACTCGC
Source organism: Luehdorfia chinensis (assembly GCA_019845155.1). Lineage (NCBI taxonomy): Eukaryota > Metazoa > Arthropoda > Insecta > Lepidoptera > Papilionidae > Luehdorfia > Luehdorfia chinensis. The sequence goes on along the minus strand of JAHVAK010000630.1, from coordinate 1,205,306 downwards.
CTTTTACGAGATCCAATGGATGAGATGGAGTGGTAGTATTCTTTTAACGAGCCGCCACCACACGGCTACGGAATAAAGGGCATAAAATTGGCATAAAATTATGGTATATGTCAAATGTATGCTGATTCTTAGGCGAATTTGGGCAATGTCCTTTGGCAGATGATTATTGCTAAGGAAAAGGGTAGCTACCCGCCAGACCGGGTAACATTATCTGGGGAGGACGTCTCGGTAGGTACCACCCCAGGGCCAGTTATTCTGCCTGTATTGTACTCGTGAAGCAGTAGTGTGCAAACATTACTGTGTTTCAGTTTGAAGCGCACTATGAGCTAGCGTAATCACAGGGCATATGAGACTTAAGAACTGATGTCTCAGGGTGATGGGCACAGTGTGGTGTCACACGGAAATGTTCTGTGTGACACTGCATTTGTTATGGACAGAAGTTGCACTTACCATCAGGTGAACGTTATGCCCGTTTCATCACTTTATTCAATAAAAAAATAGTAATATTTAGATGACGTTTTCAGAGATGTTAATGCTGTGTGCCTTTTCAACTTTACCAGTTTCATCGTACAGTAAGTAATCTTTAGATGTTGTATATACAGTTCGCATCTCAGAAACTTTAATAGCGCGATATTGGACGTAAGAGATACTTCTTGAGCTTCTCATTTGCCGGCATAGATGACAATACGGTACCAGAGGGAATGATTTCTAATATTTTTTAACTTTGTATCTATAGTCCGTATAGAATCGTTAAACGCTAGCCCATCGTTAATATTCATCTCAAAATTTCTTAAGCCTGAATGAAGATCCTTGCATGAAATAGTCAATCCCCATATAGTTTACAGACATTGTACCGCATTTAATTACAGTTATGCAGTAAACTGAACTGAACAAAGAGATATCCGAGAGCACTGAAAGCATACAATTGCAGGTAAAGATGGGATGGGCTTCGTACCGTCGAATTTGACCAAAGCAACGTGGATTTACTGTTAGCAAGTTATCAATCAACCAAACGTAGAAATATGTAACAGCGTCGAATCAGCACCGAAGAAAGTACATTTGCTAATATGTAAATAAATTAACAAATTGACTGCTTGTGGACTACCTTCATTCGAAATAATATCAAAAGTTGGTGTTACCTTCATTTTACTGCAGCGGCAACAGGTTGGCAGTAATAGTAACTGGCACTTTAGCGTAATATTATATATATGAACTAGCTGGCTCGGCAGACGTTGTCCTGCCCGTTCCGGTACGTGACGCGATGAGTTTGATTTAAAGAAAGAAAGTAAATAATTTTTTTCATTGCTACGTTCAATACAACAACATAAAAAAACAAACAATTAACAATAAAAAGTATTCAAATTCATATTGGATTGCAGCAACGAAAAGGACCCGACTCAGCATTATGCTACAGCAAAATTGCCGCAGCGCTGTTATTCTGTCGGCATCACTAATATAAAACCACCGAGCAGCTGTCAGACAGATTAAATTTAAATGCATGTCTTATGACAGACACCAGAAATCAAAAAAAAAACGAAAGATAATATAAATGTGATGTTCTCCTAGCCGATTTCGACCACGGCGACAACTTCCGAATCTGAATGTCGAGAGCCATCAACTGCGTAGGAGATATTATAGTGCCACAAGTGTACGCGCAAACACAGAGGCACTCACTCGTCCCAACCTACCCGCACCCGATGTAACGCTAATGCGCTAAGATCGGAGAAAGGCTAGGATGCAGTGTCAGAAACACGGGAACAAACACAACACAACCAGACCCGAAAACCAACAATTTGTGTTTTAGCACAAATGTTGGCTCCGGCTGGGATTCGAACCCAGGGCCCGCGGCGTAGAAGTCAGCTATGACCACTAGGCCACGCGGTCCCCATATAAATTTATCAGACATATAACACAAAAGTGTAGTTGTGATAAAAATAAAATTCTAAAATAACGGTAAATAATGAAAAACTTATTAAATAAATATATTACTTTTAACTTTGTTGGCAATAGCGTATAGAGTAGAGAACGAAATAAAAATAATAAAAATATTCACACTGTGCTAAAGTGCCAATTCCTGGACAATGGTGTACATCATTGACCAATATTTAAGCTATGGCATTTTTTATCTGTGCAAACCACGTCAAATCTTGTACACGTTATCTATTTCAATTTCAATAAAAGTAAAATGATGAAAAGCGAACTTTATTACGTACCTATTAGATTAAGAGTTATTTTAGTCCCTATGTAAACTAATAATAACTCGACTAGGGCGATTTTTTTTAATTCATAAAGTGACGAGACGAGCAAATCGTTCACCTGATGGTAAGTTTAACGTCTGCCCACAACAGATGCTTTGCTACTCACAATATTTCTGTGTAGTACCACACTGCGCCCGTCACCTTGAGACATCAGTATTTATGTAGAAAATAAATAGCCTGACATCTCAGAGAGGATCGTCCACGCTAAGTAATGCCTACGTAGACGGATTCCTGCATAAAAATCCTACCGGATACAACCATCGTCTATACAAAATAAATATATTGTGTGAAAATGACCTCAAGTGATGTAATCCGTTCAGAACGATCGGCGATTACAGACAGACGCAACAACGATTATATACGCATATAAAGATAAGTTTTTATTCCACGGATTTCACTTATTCTGTTATTTCCTTTTCGATTATCAGTGCGTTCCGTTTCCGATGAGCGTCTGCTTCGCTATGATGATAAAAAAGTGAGCAGACGTTGCACACAGCTGGAGCAGACCACGCCATCAGCTCCAGTTCCTCACACGAATCCGTGGTAGAATTTAAGAATTTGAAGATATTTGTAATTATATCCGTTAGAAGTTTTAAAAGAAATTGAAGTTATATGACCTGGAACATGCACAAACGCTTTGCATAGCTCATGCGATTTTTGAAGTTACAATATTGACGAAATATTTGTCTCGCTTAATAGTAACTTACAGCCAGAGAGTACTTGACCTAGTTGCCTTGTCCGGCAAATACGGTATAGTTACTACTCTATGGTAAGTATGGTATCTGGGTAAGCAACCCCGGCCTCCCGAGCTACTGCTGCCTCCTCCTGCACCTTCCCATTTTTTTTTATTGTATAAAGTGACGAAACGAGCAAAATGTTCACCTGATGGTAAGTGCAACGTCCGCCCACAACAAATGCTGTGTCGCCCAGAATATTTCTGTGTGACACCACACTGCGCCCGTCACGCTTAGACATCAGTACTTCAGTCTCAAATGCCCAGTGATTATGCTAGCTCACAGTGCCCTTCAAACTAAAACACCCTACGACATTGCGATTACAATATCGTGATAGCGACCGCTTGCTCACACAATCCACCACCCGAATAATATCTATCAATTCGGTCGCAAACGGCTGCTTATGTAATTCGGGTGGTGGATTGTGTGAGCAAGCGGTCGCTATCACGATATTGTAATCGCAATGTCGTAGGTGGGGGCCGTTTGCGTCACCTGTAGTATAAATAGGCAGCTCTTTGACCGCGCCGCTCACTCGGCGGCCGTCTGTCGTAGAGTCTATTACGCTTGATAATGCCTCGTTTTGGGGCGAAACACGTGTCGTGTTCTCGACTTCAGTGGTGTATATTATCTAGTGGTGGTATTGTAGTGGTTGGTGGAGGGTACCTGGTGGCGGTTCCTGGTGGCGGTGTTAGTTGGCTTGTGCACGCTACTGAGGGAGGGCGGGTGGTGCACTTCAAAAAACTAGGTAATATACACCATTTTTATATTTTGCATGCGGATCTTAGCAAATTAACTTACTTTTCTTCACAGTAATGCTTGCACACTACCGCTTCTAGGCAGAATAACGGGCTCTGGGGTGGTACCTATCTAGACGGAATCCTGCATAGGAATCCTACCACCACTACAACTACCACCATATCTAGCAGTACACCTTATAGTTCCTTCACCAACTTCTGCAGTCTCTGCCTTAAGTCCATTTCCGATTCTTCCATGTCACTCCCCTCATTTCCGCCAAGCCAGTGGTTGCCGTAGCGATAGTTGCGTGGCTAGGGGCGAGCCTAGTCGTTAGCGTGTCGATCTGTTCTGGGACCGGGCGACCCCAGAAAAAGACTAGCCTTATTCAAACATATGGGTCTCTGTTAGCGTGGAAAATGAAATGGACAAGAAGTTTAAGTCTTACTCGCGGCGATGTGGTTCGCCACCCGTCGTGTGTTGTTTTCCGAGGATTCGAAAGATGGGCTACGGATGTGGTCTTGCATATCCCTATGGAAAGAGGTGTGACTGTATATATGTAGGCGCTAGGAAACCGAATGCGGTTGCGACTCAAGAGGATTATTTCTTCGATTTTCTCTGCAGGAATCCGTCTAGGTAGGTACCACCCCAGCGCCAGTTATTCTGCAGTGAAGCAGTAGTGTGCAAACATTACTGTGTTTCGGTTTGAAGGGCACTGTGAGCTAGCGTAATCACTGGGCATATGAGACTTAAGAACTTATGTCTCAGGGTAATGGGCACAGTGTGGTGTCACACAGAAATTTTCTGGGTGACAAAGCATTTCTATTTATGAAAATATAATGTACGTACGGAAACACATGTATTTATTTAATAAAAAAGTGACTGTATCCTGTAGAATCGGCCGAGGTGACGCGCCAGAGGTTCCTGTGTTTAGGTTGGCCAAAACTGTAAAATGTTTTCTTAGTAAGTCCATAAAATTTTATAATAAAATACCTAAAAGTGTGACTCTAAAAACTGACATATAATTCAATAAACTTGTCAATAAGACATTATTGGAAAAAGCGTATTATAAAGTAGATCATTACATAGACGACAGAGATGTGTGGAAATAACTCTTACTCTGCACTTGCAAACCACCTGTACATTCATAAGAGCTTTATACAAGCCTAAACTGAATAAATAAATTTTGACTTTGACTTTGACTTTGATTTGTTATGGGCAGAAGTTGCACTTACCATCAGGTGAACGTTTTGCTCCTTTCATCACTTTATCCAATGAAAAAAAAAGTGAGTCCTCGACGTTGGAGGCGTTAGTGAAAGTAATAAATATTTATTAAAAAATAAATATTTATAGATTTTAACAGATTCATGAAAAATGTTTTTACTCTTACTTACGAGTATTATATTTCCCGAAGTAACACACAAAAGGAGCGAAAATAATGAGATGCTTCCGGCCATGCAGTCATTAGATTTCCTCTTACATATAAATTGCTTTCTCCTGGATCCTACTGAGCTGCGTTGAGTACATGGAACGAGGCTTCCTCTGGCCGTTAAAATAACTGCACATAAAAGATATAAAGGGA